>CM054063.1:309102403-309771344 GCA_028641055.1 Alopecurus myosuroides | reverse complement strand
GAGAAACACAAAGCAACAAGCATAGGAAAGCAAAATAAGTGTAAGTTCAAAATTTTGAACATAAAGAGGGGAAACTTGATATCATTGAGATGCATAAGATTATGTTTCCCTATCTCATAGTAATTTTCAGTAGCATCTTTAATGAAATTAAAAATATAACTATCACAAGAAACATTCTTATCATGAGCCACATCCATAAAAGAATTAATACTCTCCACATAAGCATAGTCATTCTTATTAATAACAACAGGAGTAGGATTGTCATAAAGAACTCGAACATGATAGACAAGTTGCATATTAAAGAGATGGTTTTGGGTAATCCCACCATAATTATGTCAAGTTTCATGAGGATGATTGCAATTACAGCCTATGTTATAACTTTCTTTATAGTAATTATCAAAGACTCGAGGCATATTTAAATCATAATTAATTTTCTCTTCAATAGTAGGTGGACTAAAAATATCATATCATCATTGAAATCATCATCTATTGGAGGCATAGTATCATCACAAGCAATAAAATAGGTTTCTTCCAAAATGCGTTCATTTGTAAACATATCATCATTTTTACTAGGAGGAGATGTATCGAGCATATAATCATTAATAGCAAAGGGATTTTCAAACACATCATCCACAAGTTTAGAGCTTTCTATATCATTATTGGAAGGAACATGTATGGTACTAATAGTACAGCAAGTATTATCATCATTTTCAGAATTGGTACCAAACAAATTTTCAATATCTAAAGTGGTGTGTTTCTCCCAATCATGATCCCTTTCATAAATAACATGCATAGGAAAATCATCGAGTTCATACTCATCAGCAAAATTTGTAATATCAGCAACATGCTTAGGGGGAGATACCATTACCTCTCTCTTTTTACTCCTCCTCTTCTTCTTCTTCCTCTTCTTACCCTCTTTAGGAGGGAGAGGCTTAAAAGGGAGCTTCTCCACATACCCTGGTTTATTATCAGAAACAATAGAAAGAACTTTGGAGGATTTCTCCTCTTCATTAATAAGAACAAACCACATATTAGTCGTGTCATATTTTTTTAAAGTCTCCTCTTTTATAATATTTTGTATGTAAGTATTTGCATGGCAATTATCAACACAATAAAGATGGCATCCATGCAAGACACTATTCATATCAAAAGCACTCTTATCTATCAAAGAAGTTTTTCTTAATAACTCTTCACACCCAAAAAATAATGTAAATTCATCATGCTCATTAGGGGTGATCATGTAATCACAATACAAACTTGAAGTACTCATAGGATTCGAAAGGCTACTATCATGGCCTGGGCAATGGAAATTAAAATGACCCACTTTATAGCAAAGTTCACAAATAAAAGGATAGAGGGCACAAAAAATTTCACCAAGATCATCTAGAGCCCTACTCCACATTCTAATTTTTTCATTCCAATGATGGATACAATATTCCTCTTCAATTTTATTCTTTTCACAATGTCTAAGTGCTCCACAAAAATTAACATGCTTATAAGAAATAGTACTTTCAGAAGTTTGAGCATGTTTATTGCAATCATCAGCAACAATTTCATTTTCCATGCAAATGTCTTTAAAAGGTTCATGATATATGTCCCAATTTTCTTTAGGAATATTAACATAAGAAGCAAAGTATCTATACCAACCAACAACTATTTGAGGATCAAGACCATATTTAGCATTAAGCTCATGAAAATCGGCAGTTTTAACAAAAGTCTTAATGCAATCATACTCATAGTATATACCTGAGTCTTTACCTTTGTTGTTATTCCAATATTCACTATTTATTCGAATTCTCTCAAGAAGATCCCACTTAGCTTCAACCTTCTTACTACAATAAGAACCCTCTAAACAGGCATTTAGATAATCCTTTCAATGTCCTGAAAGCCTTGCATAAAAATTAGTAACAGTTATTTCCTCAGGAAGATCATGGTTAGGACATTTGAGTATCAATGTTTTCAGTCTTCCCCGAGCTTGGGAAATGCTTTCTCCATCATGAGGACAAAAATTATAAATGTAATTCCTATCTAAATATAGTTCATGAGAAGGATAAAATGTAGAGTAAAAGAGAGATTCAAGTTCCTTCCACTCCAAATGATGAGGATCATCTAGTAGTTCATACCACTCACTTGCTTTGTCCTTAAGTTACAAAGGGAATAGCCTCTTCTTAACTTGGTCCATTGAGATACCTGCACACTTGAATAACTCGCATAATTCATGCATAAAGTGTAAATGATCACTAGGATGGAAAGTTCCATCTCCAAAATAACGGTTATCCATGACAAGTTCAACAATTTTCTTGGGTATTTAAAAGGAATGCTTTCAGTAGGAGGATTTAAAATATCACAAGCATAATTAGGTTTATCACATTTGGGAGATAAAGTATCATCAGAGCAAACTTTCTCCTCTAAAGCTGGAAAACTAAAAAAAATATAAAACTAGCTTCCCCAAGCTTAGAATTTTCCATAGTACTAGGAATAATGGTATCCAAATAATTAATGCTAATAACATTGCTACTAGAATGCAAATAAAGCTCTCTCATATTTTTGTTGTTTTCCATTAAGACTAACTAGTGAAAACAAGAAACAAAAAGATATAATTGCATAATCTAAAGGAAATAACTTCGAGCACTCACACCCGAGGATGTGAGTACCTTTTACCTTACCTCCCCGGCAACTGCGCCAGAAAAGAGCTTGATGTCTATGCACGCTTCTATTCTTGTAGACAGTGTTGGGCCTCCAAGTGCAGAGGTTTGTAGAACAGCAGCAAGTTTCCCTTAAGTGGATCACCCAAGGTTTATCGAACTCAGGGAGGTAGAGGTCAAAGATATCCCTCTCAAGCAACCCTGCAATTAAGATACAAGAAGTCTCTTGTGTCCCCAACAATGAAATGCGAGTAATATGGATGGTTATAAGTAGTAATAGCAATCTGAAATAAATATGGCAGCAAGCAAACATGTAGTAGAACGGGTGGAAAATGGTGTTTCAATGCTTGGAAACCAGGCCTAGGGATACTACTTTCACTAGTGGACACTCTCAACAATGAAAACGTAATTGAATTAATAAATACCATCTCTTCACTATGCTACTCCAAACAACTCTCCGGTCGAATAACAACACCAATCCATGCGTAGGGCTTTAACATCACTCCTCAGTGTAAGCACTTTCCCAACTAAGTAACCCCTACGCTATCACCATGGGACCCAGATGGTTCCACGCAAACCCCACAATTTCATAGGGTTATCCAACACAAAATATAAATATAATTCTAAACCACACGGTGTGCAGACTGTCACCTTTACACCGTGATCAAAGTGTTTACGGAGATCTCATAACAAAAACCACTGGAGTGTCATAATAGATGAAGAATAATATCTACGTATTCAACTAGATTACAAAGCTCACGATCACATATAGATCACACCATGGGAGAGAGAGATGAAACACATAGCTACCGGTAGAGCCCTCATCCCCGGGGGAGAACTACTCCCTCCTCATCATAGGAGACAGCAACAGCGATAGGGATGGCGATGGAGTCGATGGAGATGGTTCCAGGGGCACTTCCCCGTCCCGACAGAGTGCCAGAACAGAGATCTGTCCCCCGAAACTTGTCGGTGGCGGCGACGGAGCTACGAATGTATTTTGTGGAAAAGGTCGATTTTTTAGGGTTTTCCCTCGGTGGAGTATAAATAGGCGAAAGGACAAAGGTGGTGGAGCCATGGGGGGGCCACACCACCAGGTGGCACGGCCAGGGGGCCCGCGCCACCCCATGGTGTGTCCACCCTGTGGCCCCCCTCCGGGGCTCTTCGGGACTTCTGGAAGCTTCCGGTACTTCTAAGACTTCTGGCTTTCGAATTTTCCAATTCCGAGAATAGTTCCATAACAACTTTTCTGAAACTAAAAACAGCAGAAAACATGGAACTGGCACTTGGCATCTTGTTAATAGGTTAGTACTGGAAAATGTGTAAAAATGCTATAAAGAAGGGATAAAACATGTAGCAATTGGCATAATATCATCATGGAACATCAGAAATTATAGATACGTTGGAGACGTATCAAGGAGCTCGCGGCTACGGCCGTTTAGGTCGTGGAGGAGTCGAGAGGGTAGTCCTTATTGCTTATGTGACGGCTCAGGGGGTTGTTCAGCCCGTGATTCCTGTTGCACCTGCCACGGTTGTTGTGGAGGGGGTTCACGGTGGAAGGTGGTTGTTTCTGCAGATCAGCTGGCGGATGCTCTCAAGAAGTCAAATAATGATAAAAAAAAGTGCTTTCGTTGTGGATTGCCGGGGCACAGGCTAGGGGACTGCACCATCGTCATTTGTGACATATGTGAGGTTCCTGCACATCGGCAGGGACCATGCCCGCTTTTATCTGCGCGCAAGCCTCAGTTGATTACATACGGATATGCTCATGAGGAGTTGATTGTTTTTCGCATGCCTTGTTCTCGGTTCTACCTCCCAACGTTGATCAATCATCGGCTTTCATCTTTGCTGGTTTCTCATGGGGAGATGACTATTCCATAGATTACTACTCAGCTTCGGAGGCTTGTTCCCATTGAGTAGTTCTAGTGGGATGTTCGTCGCACCGGTCAGAATGCTCTTAATGTCCGGTTCCCTTCTAAGCAAGAGTTGGATAGGTTGAAGATCTTTGGCACATTTAAGGTTCCAAACTGTGCCTGTGAGATAGCTATTGACCATTGGACGAAGAAGATTGACCTGATGGAGACGTTTCCTCAGTTTTGGGTCAGAGTATCAGGGATTCCACAGGATCACAATAGTTATTATTTGGCACTTTGAACTGTTAGATACATGATTGGGAAGACCTCGAAGATTGACATGGCTTATACCCGGGAACATAAGGTTCTATGAATCAAGGTGGGATGTTTAGACTATACTAAAATTCCACCCACTTTCCCCTGTTATAGAGGATGGGATTTATGAGATTGCTTTCGAGGTGGAAGGCGAGGAGATTGTTTCCGGGTCTGATATTGCTATGATGGACGCTCCTCATGAGAATGATGATGAGGATGATTTGCTAGATGACTTTACGGAGGCCGAGGAGAAGGAGGCGAGCAAAAAGAGGACACGTGTGGTTGGCACTGCGGCCCCGTCGACCGAGCAGGGAAACACGCCTCTTCAGGGGGCTCTGAGCATATGCAACACTCTTTCGGCACTGTAAGGTCAGGGGTGGTGTTTTCACCTCCTGTGCGGAGCGCTTTCAACGCTTTTCGGGAGGAGCTTCAGCTGCGCTTCATGCAGCACGAGGCATTGGACAGTTTGGCTGAGGGACATGATGACGATGTGAGGATGGAGGTTCCTCATGCTGGTGGTGTACTAATAGATGGGGCACGGACTTTGGGAAGCATGTGTCTACGGACATGGACACCTCTTCTAGCGTACATGGTCAGGCTATATCTGTTGGTCCTGATGCAGGTCGGGATATTGGCACTTCTATTGCAGTGGTGAGCACTCATGTGTCGACAGTGGGGTGCGGCTTCGTGGAGCCTTTTGTGGCTAGGTTGGAGGAGCTCGAGGTGCGAGTGGTGGTCCCACCATCTCCGACTTTGCTGGGAGAGAGCCAGGTGAAGCCTGAGGACAGGGAGAGTGATATCTACGCACGTTTCCATTCTTGTAGACAGTGTTGGGTCTCCAAGTGCAGAGGTTTGTAGAACAGCAGTAAGGTTCCCTTAAGTGGATCATCCAAGGTTTATCGAACTCAGGGAGCTAAAGGTCAAAGATATCCCTCTCAAGCAACCCTGCAATTAAGATACAAGAAGTCTCTTGTGTCCCCAACACACCCAATATACTTGTCAGGTATATAGGTGCACTAGTTCGGCGAAGAGATAGTGAAATGGGAGCAATATGGATGGTTATAAGTAGTAATAGCAATCTGAAATAAATATGGCAGCAAGCAAACATGTAGTAGAACTAGCAGAAAATGGTGTTTAAATGCTTGGAAACAAGGCGTAGGGATCCTACTTTCACTAGTGGACACTCTCAACAATTAAAACATAATTAAATTAATAAATACCATCTCTTCACTATGATACTCCAAACCACTCTCCGGTCGAATAACAACACCAATCCATGTGTATGGCTTTAACAACACTCCTAAGAGTAAGCACTTTCCCAACTAAGTAACCCCCAAGCTATCACCATGGGACCCAGATGGTTCCACGCAAACACCACAATTTCATAGGGTTATCCAACACAAAATATAAATATAACGCTAAACCACATGGTGCACACACTCTCACCTCTACACCGTGATCAAAGTGTTTACGGAGATCTCATAACAAAAACCACTTGAGTAGCACAATAGATGAAGAATAATATCTATGAATTCAACTAGATAACAAAGCTCACGATCACATATAAATCACACCATGGGAGAGAGAGATGAAACACATAGCTACCGGTAGAGCCCTCAACCCCGGGGGAGAACTACTCCCTCCTCATTATAGGAGACAGCAGCAACGATGGAGATGGCGGTGGAGTCGATGGAGATGGTTCCGGGGGCACTTTCCCATCCCAGCAGGGTGCCAGAATAAAGATCTGTCCCCCGAAACTTGTCGGTGGCGGCGGCGGAGCTACGGATTTATTTTGTGGAAAAGGTTGATTCTTTAGGGTTTTCCCTCAAGGGAGTATAAATAGGCGAAAGGGCAAAGGCGGTGGAGCCCTGGGGGCCCCAAACCACCAGGTGGCGCGGCCGGGAGGGCCCGCGCCACCCCATGGTGTGGCCACCCTGTGGCCCCCCTCCGGGGCTCTTCGGGGCTTCTAAGACTTCTGGCTTTCAAATTTTCCAATTCCGAGAATATTTCCAGTACAACTTTTCTGAAACTAAAAACAGCAGAAAAAAGGGAACTGGCACTTGGCATCTTGTTAATAGGTTAGTCCCGGAAAACGTGTAAAAATTCTATAAAGAAGGGAGAAAACATGTAGCAATTGGCATACTATCATCATGGAACATCAGAAATTATAAATACGTTGAAGACGTCCCCAAGCTTAGTTCCTACTCGTACTAGAGTAGGTAAACGATAAAACAAAATAATTTCTGAGGTGACATTCTACTAACATAAACTTGATCATCATAATGTAAAAGCATATGTACGCTGAGATCATAGAACTTTAAACTCAAACATGATAAATAGAACTTTAATAATAATGCATAGCAATCACTTTGCATCATGAGGAGTATCTCAAATAAAGGATCATGAATAATAATGCAAAGAAAAGATACACATTTGTTTCAAGTATAGAGAAAGCATGTGTCGCACCCGGACTTCTAGAGGATACTCACCGTACGAACTGAACAGTATTTTGGTTGGATTACGGGGCTTAACGGCTCCCGCGTCCCCTTACGGGTAGGCCAGCACTTATGTGCGACAACCAACCGTTACCGTTCACCGTCGATGTAAACTATCCTATAGAAATCAGGATACTACCATTGACGTACTTCATACCATACACACATGGTACGTCAACGGTTTTGAACAAAAGGATAACACAACATGCCTCTAAGACACAAAAGATTGAAATAAAGTTGCAACTGGCCTTCACTACGGCAGAAATAGCAAATACAATCATCCAGAGGACACATGTCCCAACATAACATTCATTACATCAGCGGAAGCAATCAACAGTGTCTGGGTACAGACAAATCCAACAGGCTTAAGAAGCCGGGGAAAATAAAGAGGACGAAGCCCATCCACGTAGGTCCTGGATCCAGCCCTGGTCCAGCTAACTACTCGTCTGCAGTCTCGTCAAACTCCACGAAGTAGCCATCCTGGTGGTCATCGTAGCCGTAGTCGTAGTCTGCGTAAACCACAGCCCCAAAAGGGGTCAGTACAACAACGTACTGGCAAGCAAGACTCACAGTTCACCAAAGTGTAGCCCGTCAACACCAAGTACAGATGCCTTGGGATCAACGGAAGAAAAGGGTATGAAGATGCTGCAACTGGCTGCACTAACCATCTACAGAACATGCTACAACTTCCGGTGTATCAGAAAGAGATAAGATAGCGTATCGTAACCAACTATAGCTAACCACCAAACAAACCCATCCTGGATCTCGCCCCTTATCCAAAGAAGCAATCCAAGGATAACTCACACAATTGGATTAATGATGGATCAAGTTATTGTGTCAATAAGCCTATTACTAGTCAAGTTATCATTAGTTAGGTGTAAGATTTTCTGAGTACTTGTTAGCCAGTACTTTCACCAAGTCAACCATAACCGCGGAAAACACGGCTTCTCGAGAAGATTTATCCCTGCAGGGGTGCACCAATTTGGCCGTACACGTAAGAATAACCCGCCAGATGGGAAGGCCTTTCCCACCAAGCAGGGCACTCAACACAATTCAACCTTTCCTCGCATCAAGCCCAAAGCACCACGTGCTGTGCGTGCGTGGCTAATCGAGCCCCCCGAAGAAAAGGAGGACCCTCATAGCACTGGAAGACCACGCCACCCTAAATGCCGACTACAAAAGTTCCACCCTGGCCTTGGGTTCGTACCTGCATATGCGTGCATCAAATGGAAAGCCCGAACTAAGTGTGGTGATTTGGACGAGATGCGGATCGAGTCAAATTGAGGGGGGCGCCCATACACGCTTCCCACATGCGGATAGTGCGTTCATCATGGATCAGTAGACAAGACCCTTTTCCTATTAGGGTCGACACTAGCAGGCCTCAAAACCACGCCGGGCCTCCTGCCGGTGCCTTATCAGCAAATTATTATTACCTCAAATTAACAGGTGTTGTTTAACATCGATCCCAGAATATAACAGAATATAATAACAGAAAGTAACTGATAACAGACTCGAGCAAAACAACCCTAAGCATGCTAGTAAGACACGGGCCCAAGCAACGGGGTTCTAGGACTGGAAGTGATGGCAATATCAGGGTTTAGGGTATCATGTGATAGGTTCGTAACAGAAACAACTACCACTATGGCTAGCAGATAAGAATCAACGGAAAGTATCGGTAACCAATGTTGAAAGGAACACAGTGGTTCATGTGAGTGATAACTTGCCTGCAAACCCAGTAGCCGGGTACTGAGCTAGATCCTCAGAAGGGGTGTCGTAAAGGTCGTCGGTATCAACGTCGTCGTCTATCCGAGAAGAAGCAAACAAACAAGGCAGAATATAAACAATCATTGTCATGGCATAGTGCACAATCAAATATGATGCATGACAAGTTAATAGATGCATCAAAATAAACTAATTGATATGATACCACAATTTAAATGGACACATATGCGATTTTGAGTTGCATATGAAAAGCCCAAAGATTTTGGTTAGGTTATTTGTTTTCCAACTAAACAACAGGTCCTAGTGGTTTAGTATGATGCATGCAAAAGGAAAACAGCAAAATAACAACATTAGAATCAAATTAAAATAGGGTGTAGCAATTTAGAATTTTATTATTAATTTTAGGGAATTTTGGGTGCCTTAAAGGTGACACACAAAAACTTGTTGTTTTCAACCGTTTAAATTGTTCAAAACAAATAACAAAGTTGATATTTGAAAAGAACATCAAATTTTAGTTGGATTACATGTTTCAAATTTTGAAATTGGAATTTGGATTATTTAATTATGAATTAAACAATATTAAACAAGTTGTAAATGAATTTAAAACAAGTTTGGATTTAATTGAATTTTTATTTGTTCAAAACATGAATTCAAACTCACATTTGAAAAGTTCACACTTTGATGGTTTGAAAACATATTTTGCATGTTCAAAAATATTGTATTTTGACCAAGTTATGATTTTATCAAATTTTAATTGAATTAAACAAGGATTAAAATATTTAGGCAATTTAAATTATTCAAACCAGAAAACAAAAATTATATTTGAATAGGTTATTTAAAATGGTATGGAAAACATATTTTATTTGCATTTATTGGATTAATAAATAATTAGTTATTAAATTTCTAAATTAGCATTTGAAATATTTAAGTTTGAATTTTAAATGCATTCGTAATTGTCAAAACAGTACACAAATTGGATATTTGGAAAGTTTGGGAAATTTGGATCTCAAAACATATAAAACTTGCAGTTATTGGAATTATAGAACAAAAGATATTAAAGGTTGAAATTTTATACTCAATTCTGTTATTTAAAAGGATTTTGGATTAAACAGAAATTCGCAAACTTTTCTCACCGCACAGTTCTCTACCCACTGTCGCTGCCGCGTGGGCCAGAGGGGCCAGCACGGCGCTGCGCGCCCGCGTGGCAGTGCCAGTCACCGACTGGTGGGCCTGCGCGCTGGAGAGAAAATAACCAAAAAAAATGGTGCGCGTCTACGGGGCTCGAACCCGAGACCTGCGCGAGATTCAGAGTGAGCGCAACCAGCTGCGCTGCGCTGCGGTGTTTGACAGTAAACACTACGCGTTCAGGTTAAGGTTCAGTCCAAAATAACTGAAGTTTCTGACGAAACGCTTGCTCGTTCGACAGACGCGGAGCTCGCCGGAGGGAAACGGTGACGGTGGCCGTGATCGATGCAATTGGGTGCGTGGATGTGGTGCAGAGATGTGCGCGGAGCAGTGGTGGTGCAACAGAGGGGACGAGAGGGAAGAAGAACGGGGAGCTCACCGTGATTCGTCGAGGTGCAGAGGAGATCAGTGAGCTCGACGGCGGCGTTGTCGCGGACGGCGTCGAGGAAGGAGATGCTCCCCGGTTGAGCTCGCGTGTCCAAACCGTAGAGGGAGCAGAGCGCGTTCAGTTTCAGGGTTAGGTGGGGGAGAGGAAGTCCATGGCGCCGTCGCGGTGGCCGGATTCAGAGGGGTGGCCTCCGGCGAGGGTGACAGGGGAGGTGATCTCGTCGGGGAAGAAGCGTACGATGGCGGCGGAGAGGGGAGATAGGACCTAGGGCTATGGTTTTAGGTACGGGAGCCCTAGGGCATGTTTTATAGGCAGCTGCGGGCTCGGATCGCTGTCGGAGCGCCGTGGTCGCCGCGGTGGCGCGCTGCGATTGCAGCTGTACCGATTGACGACGACGAACAGAAGATCCGCACGCATCTCGAAGCGGTAAGTGGCGTTAGGGTGGGCTGGGCCTGGCGCGCGCGTTAGGTTAGTGGGCTGGGTGTGTTATCTGCTGCGCGCGCGCAAGGTTTTGTTTTATTTTTATTTTTTTCTTCTCTGTTTTTTTTGTAGGTTTGCTTTTGGAAGAAAACCTTAGGGTTTAGGTTAGATAAAAATCTAGAAAAATTAGGGGAGTTTCCTTAGGTAAAATGCAAACATTTTGTAGCTTTTGTTTTCAAAAATTTAAATGTTTGCTTGCTGTTTAAAATTCAAACCAAATTTGGGTGCATTTGTTAATATTAACAACCATTATTTAAAACCAACTTTTAACATAGGGTAACCCCTAAGATAAAAAGCAAAATGAGTTGATTTGATTTGGGTAACAACATGATTTCAAAATGGTTCTGTTTTGGGTGCTTGGATTTGAATTTTTTAATTGTGTTTGGAAAATGAATAATTGATTTAAAACCAACATTTTCACAAGTGATCATTATGGAAAACATGGAACCAAATTGATTGTTATTATTTGTGAATTTTATTTAAACTGTTGTAACAGAGCAAGTATGAAACCATTGTTTGAAAAAGGTTTGAATTTGAGTTGTGAAACAGTGGAAAACAATTGCAATAAATAAGAAACAAATGCAAACAACATGGAACAAAATGATGATATGATGCAAAACTTTAATAAACATGCAAAAAACATTCTAAGTGGATGATTTTCATACTTGGGATGTTACAAAACGCCCCCCCTTGAAGGAATCGCGCCCCGAGATTCCTACTGAGAACGGAAAAGGTCCGGATACTTCTTGCGAAGATCCTCTTCGATCTCCCACGTTGCCTCTTTATCGGAATGATGCGACCATTGCACTTTCAAGAACTTGGTGCTCTTGTTGCGAGTCTTACGCTCGGTCTCATCGAGAATACGAACAGGGTGCTCCTCATAAGATAGATCATCTTGCAGTTCGATAGAATCATGATCAACTGCACGATCTGGATCTTTGAAACACTTCTTGAGCTGTGACACGTGGAACACATCGTGCACCTTGGATAGCTTTTCTGGAAGTTCAAGACGATAAGCATTTTCTGCACGCCTTGAGAGGATGTTGAAAGGACCAATGTATCTTGGTGCCAGCTTTCCTTTCACACCAAAACGATGAGTGCCTCTGAGGGGAGTTACACGGAGATATGCCTTGTCACCAGGTGCATAGACCATGTCCCGGTGCTTGCTGTCATAGTAACTCTTCTGACGAGACTGAGCAATCCTGAGATTGTCACGAATGATACGAACTTTCTCCTCGGCTTCCTTAACAATGTCAGGGCCTAAAAGTGAACGTTCACCAGCTCCAGATCAATTGATTGGACTCCTGCATCTGCGGCCATACAGTGCCTCAAATGGTGCCATGCCTAGACTTGCCTGGTAGCTGTTGTTGTAGGAGAATTCAGCATATGGAAGGCAATCCTCCCATTTCATGCCAAAGGAGATACCACATGCTCTGAGCATATCCTCGAGAATCTGATTGACTCTTTCGACTTGCCCCTGAGACTGAGGGTGATAAGCTGTGCTGAACAGAAGTTTAGTGCCCAATGCTTCTTGAAAGCTCTTCCAGAAATGAGAAGTGAAGATACTTCCACGGTCTGAGCTTATTTCCAATGGAACACCATGAAGGGGAACAATCTTTGCTGTATAGAGCTCTGCTAACTGGCTAGCTGAGATAGTTTCCTTGACATCGAAGAAATGAGCTACTTTAGTGAGACGATCAATAACAACGAAGATTGCATCGTTGCCCTTTTTGGACTTTGGAAACCCAGTAACGAAGTCCATTTCAATCATGTCCCACTTCCACTCAGGAATTTTCAGAGGTTGGAGTAGACCTGCTGTTTTCTGATGGACTGCCTTAACACGTTGACAAACGTCGCATTCAGAAACGTATTGAGCAATTTCACGTTTCATGCCAGGCCACCAATACAGAGTCTTAAGATCCTGGTACATCTTTGTACTTCCAGGGTGAATGGAGAGAGGAGTTTCATGAGCCTCCTTGAGAATGATATCCTTGAGACTTTGAACCTGAGGAACTGCAATGCGTCCTTCAAAGAACACAGTTCCTTTATCATCAACTGAGAAGGACTTGAATTTCTCCTTGCCTTCCTTGATGTGCTCAACCATCTTCTTGATTTCAGTATCACGAAGTTGTTCAAAACGAATCTTGTCCTCGAGAGTTGGACTGGCTGTCAAGCTAGCAAGGTAGCCTTGAGGAACAAGACCAAGGTTCAGCTTCTGGAATTCTTCATGAAGTGGAGGTTGGCTTTCCATGATCATGAGATTATTGCAATAGGACTTGCGACTGAGAGCGTCGGCCATAACATTAGCCTTGCCTGGAGTGTAAGAAATGGTGAGATCAAAGTCCTTAATCTTCTCAATCCATCTCCTTTGCCTGAGGTTAAGATCTGGTTGAGTGAAGATGTATTTCAGACTCTTATGATCGGAAAAGATTTCAGTTTTGTTACCCAACAAGTATTGCCTCCATTTCTTGAGGGCAAACACAACTGCTGCAAGTTCAAGATCATGAGTGGGATAGTTTTGCTCATGTGGGTTCAACTGACGTGAAGCATAAGCCACAACTTGGCGTTCTTGCATAAGAACTGCTCCTAGTCCTTGGAGAGATGCATCACAGAATATCTGGAAAGGCTTGGTAGTATCTGGCCCAACCAGAACTGGGGTAGAAGTGAGTTTAGTCTTCAGGAGGTTGAAACTCTCATCACACCGTGGAGTCCAAACGAACTTTTTGTCCTTCTTTGTGAGATCAGTGAGAGGTTTTGCAATCTTGGAGAAGTTTTGGACGAAACGACGGCAATAGCTAGCCAAGCCAAGAAAACTTCTGACTTGCTTCACCGTCTTAGGGGGTTTCCAATCAACAATTGCCTTAACCTTTTCCGGTTCAATGGCTATGCCTTTGGCAGAGATGATATGACCAAGATATGCAACTTCTGGAATCCAGAACTCACATTTGGAGAATTTGGCATATAGACGATGCTCGCGAAGTTTCATGAGAGTGAGACGAAGGTGTTCTCCATGCTCTTCCTCGGATTTTGAGTAGACAAGAATGTCATCGAGATATACCACAACGAACTTGTCGAGGTATTCATGGAAGACAGAATTCATGAGTCTTGAGAAGGTTGCCGGTGCATTGGTGAGACCAAAAGACATGACGGTGTATTCATATAGACCGTAACGAGTGGTGAAAGCTGTTTTTGGAATATCTTCCTTTCTGATCTTTATCTGATGGTAACCCATCCTCAAGTCCAACTTTGAGAATATTGAGGCCCCAGCAAGTTGATCGAAAAGATCATCGATACGAGGAATTGGATATTTGTTCTTGATGGTTTTCTCGTTGAGAGGACGATAGTCAACCACGAGTCTTTTTGTTTGATCCTTCTTGGCAACAAACAGAGTTGGGCAACCCCAAGCGGAGGAACTAGGCTGAATGTAACCTTTCTCCATGTACATATCGATTTGCTCCTTCAACAATTTCAGTTCAGGAGGAGCTATCTTGTATGGATGCTTAGAGATTGGTGCAGTACCTGGTTCAAGCTCGATCACGAACTCAACTGCTCTGTCCGGAGGCATCCCTGGCAATTCTTCTGGAAAGACGTCAGGGAATTCACAAACCACCGGAACATTTTCAAGCAGAGGTAGTGGTTTAGCATCCAGGGTGTACAGCTGAACAGAACTTGATTCACTTGGAGAATAGACTATCTGGCCGGAAGGGTGGAACAGAGTTATTGACTTCTTAGCACAGTCAATCGTAGCTTTATTGGCCTTCAACCAATCCATGCCAAGGATGACATCAATGTCAGAATTGCCAAGCAGAATGAGGGAAGCAAGGAATATGTGACCTCCAATCAAGATCTGATTCTCATGACTGATCTTGGAAGTTTGCATAGTTGCTCCAGGGGAGTTTACTACTAGCGGGGAACCCAAACCAACAAAAGGTAGTTTAACTGCTGTAGCAAAGATCTTTGACACGAACGAATGCGATGCTCCGGTATCAAACAACACTTTAGCTGGGTTAGAGTTTACGGGGAATGTACCGAGAACAACGTCAGCAGCTTCCTCAGCTTTGTCGGCCTTGATATGATTCACCCTCGCGGTCCTCCCGACAGGCCTGTTGTTGGAGTTGAAGGCTTTAGCCGGGGGAGCACGAACCATAGCCTGGTTGGTGTTGGGGCGAGGAGGTGGTGGAGGTAGCTGCTTCTGAGTGCACTTATCAGCATAGTGCCCAGTCTCCTTGCACTTGAAGCAAGTGACGACACGAGGAGGACCTGGCCTTGGCTGCCCCATTGGGAACCTCTGACCCTGCATCTGAGATGGGTTGGGTGGGCGGGGACCAAAGCCTGGAGAAGCTTGGGCATTTGGAGCCCTAGTGACAGCACTGTTTGGCACCCAGATGCGGCGCTTCTGCGGAGGGGTGGTCATGTTGGAGGAGGAACCACCCTCACGTGAGTGCTTGCGCGACTCTTCGAACGCCTTGCGCCCATTCTCCTCATTGAGCGCGGTGTTCACGAGCTCCACGAAGTCCTTGCACTTGATGTTGGTGAGAGCGTACTTCAGTTCCGGGTTAAAACCTCGGCGGAACCTTTCCATCTTCTTGGCTTTAGTGGACACTTCGTCACCGGCGTATCGAGCGAGACGATTGAACTCGTTCTGGTAGCCGAGGACGTCTAGCTTGCCCTGTTTGAGAGAGCAGAATTCCTCACACATCCTTTCCATGAGACCATCCGGGATGTGGTGCTTCAGGAAGGCATCCTTGAAACAACCCCAGGTGATAGGATAGCCAGCTCTCATGGTCTGGTAGTTCTCCCACCAGGTAGCTGCCTGACCCTTCAGTAGGTAGGTGGCATACTTGACCTTATCTTCCTCAGCAACATGAGAAATCTCCAGAGACCTGTTCATCTCCCTGATCCAGTCATCAGCATCCAGAGGCTCACGTGTTGCCACGAAAGCCCTCGGGCCCAGACTCAGAAACTCCTTAATGCTGACTCGCGGAGCATTCTGGTTGTTGTTCTGGTTAGCCTGGATCTGGGCCATCTGAGCCACGACCTGAGTCATCTGAGTCAACAGCTCCGTGAGCGGAGGTGGTTCAGGCATGGTGTTCCTGGTTGGAGGCATCCTGAACAGAAATGCATTTTAGCACAATAACAGCAAGGATAGACTTGGTAACCGAAAGAGAGATTATTCCGGCGCATGAATAGATAACCAACAGGTACATCATCACATGTTCAAATACATCAGAATATCCAACAGACCAATACATGGTTCGAATGCCACAGGATAACTAAACATAGCTAGGAACGGATACATCGGTACTCCCATGCTCATCACGCAGGACGGCGGCGAGTAGTACGACGAGAGATACGGTGAGGAGGAATCCCACGGAAGTAGGTATCACGATGATCCATGTAGATAGGAACTGCTCTGAGAGCAACTCTCGGGGTGGTGAAGTAGAAAGCGTCGTCTCCCTGTGCTCCATAGCGGGGAATCCCTGTGTAACCAGCTCCAAGGTCGAGAAGTGGGCCTCTGATCGGCTCGTAACCTCCAGCATCTGGCAGCGGTAACCCAGCTGTCTGAACGCAACGTGCAAAGCGCTCATCTCCAACAATGTCTGTGGTGTACGTCGCCAGACGAGTGAGAGCCAGGTGGAGCTGCTCCCTGACTGAGGCTAACTCCTGAGAAAGTGTGGAAGCAACTGCGTCACTGTGTCTCACGAACTGGGCAGTGGTGTGCAGCCTGGAGCTATCAGACTCGTAGGTATCCAGGTTGCTGTGGAGAGTGAAGTGAACTCCCGCCGACGTGATGTAACCACGGGGGATGTGACGATAGATAGAATCGTCAAACCCCCAGTAGTCAGCACGGAGGACGGTGAGACTCACGTAAGCGGCCTGCTGCACAGCCATATCCACTGTGGAACCTACTGCCTCGTAGCGGTGGACAACGCTCCTGCCATCATCCGACAGAATGTAGACGATAGCCCGGTAGCAAGTCTGGTCAAACTCTCGCTGCTGCTCGTAGACCTGGTACTCTGGTGCCCAACGGAACCCCAGATAGGTAACCATGTCTCTCAGCATCTCCGGATAACCGGCGGTGCTCTCACAGCGAGTCATCCGAACCACCTGCGGGTAGAACCTGAGATCCATCTGCAGATGATTTGGGAGGTTTTGATTAGACTCCGGAAGAAGAAAAAGGAAGTGGAAAACAACAGCAAGGTTTCAACGGACGAAAAGTTCTTTAGAAGAACAGGATATCGAATCAACATCGGGAAAACGAGACCAAAGTCCTGAGGTACTAAGGAGAACCCAAAACACGTGAAATCCTAACTTGAAAGTTTAGGTGAGAACAGAAAACAACGTTGCACTTCCTTACCAGAAAAGGGTGGGTGGGTGGGGAAAGAAGAAAAATGGCAGAATTCCTACTCTCATGTTTCATTTTTCCTATATAGCTACAAAATAGTTTCTAGACTCAACTGCGACCAGTAAAAAGGGATCCTACAGGCAGACAGGCTCTGATACCATTTGTCGCACCCGGACTTCTAGAGGATACTCACCGTACGAACTGAACAGTATTTTGGTTGGATTACGGGGCTTAACGGCTCCCGCGTCCCCTTACGGGTAGGCCAGCACTTATGTGCGACAACCAACCGTTACCGTTCACCGTCGATGTAAACTATCCTATAGAAATCAGGATACTACCATTGACGTACTTCATACCATACACACATGGTACGTCAACGGTTTTGAACAAAAGGATAACACAACATGCCTCTAAGACACAAAAGATTGAAATAAAGTTGCAACTGGCCTTCACTAAGGCAGAAATAGCAAATACAATCATCCAGAGGACACATGTCCCAACATAACATTCATTACATCAGCGGAAGCAATCAACAGTGTCTGGGTACAGACAAATCCAACAGGCTTAAGAAGCCGGGGAAAATAAAGAGGACGAAGCCCATCCACGTAGGTCCTGGATCCAGCCCTGGTCCAGCTAACTACTCGTCTGCAGTCTCGTCAAACTCCACGAAGTAGCCATCCTGGTGGTCATCGTAGCCGTAGTCGTAGTCTGCGTAAACCACAGCCCCAAAAGGGGTCAGTACAACAACGTACTGGCAAGCAAGACTCACAGTTCACCAAAGTGTAGCCCGTCAACACCAAGTACAGATGCCTTGGGATCAACGGAAGAAAAGGGTATGAAGATGCTGCAACTAGCTGCACTAACCATCTACAGAACATGCTACAACTTCCGGTGTATCAGAAAGAGATAAGATAGCGTATCGTAACCAACTATAGCTAACCACCAAACAAACCCATCCTGGATCTCGCCCCTTATCCAAAGAAGCAATCCAAGGATAACTCACACAATTGGATTAATGATGGATCAAGTTATTGTGTCAATAAGCCTATTACTAGTCAAGTTATCATTAGTTAGGTGTAAGATTTTCTGAGTACTTGTTAGCCAGTACTTTCACCAAGTCAACCATAACCGCGGAAAACACGGCTTCTCGAGAAGATTTATCCCTGCAGGGGTGCACCAATTTGGCCGTACACGTAAGAATAACCCGCCAGATGGGAAGGCCTTTCCCACCAAGCGGGGCACTCAACACAATTCAACCTTTCCTCGCATCAAGCCCAAAGCACCACGTGTTGTGCGTGCGTGGCTAATCGAGCCCCCCGAAGAAAAGGAGGACCCTCATAGCACTGGAAGACCACGCCGCCCTAAATGCCGACTACAAAAGTTCCACCCTGGCCTTGGGTTCGTACCTGCATATGCGTGCATCAAATGGAAAGCCCGAACTAAGTGTGGTGATTTGGACGAGATGCGGATCGAGTCAAATTGAGGGGGCGCCCATACACGCTTCCCACATGCGGATAGTGCGCTCATCATGGATCAGTAGACAAGACCCTTTTCCTATTAGGGTCGACACTAGCAGGCCTCAAAACCACGCCGGGCCTCCTGCCGGTGCCTTATCAGCAAATTATTATTACCTCAAATTAACAGGTGTTGTTTAACATCGAGCCCAGAATATAACAGAATATAATAACAGAAAGTAACTGATAACAGACTCGAGCAAAACAACCCTAAGCATGCTAGTAAGACACGGGCCCAAGCAACGGGGTTCTAGGACTGGAAGTGATGGCAATATCAGGGTTTAGGGTATCATGTGATAGGTTCGTAACAGAAACAACTACCACTATGGCTAGCAGATAAGAATCAACGGAAAGTATCGGTAACCAATGTTGAAAGGAACACAGTGGTTCATGTGAGTGATAACTTGCCTGCAAACCCAGTAGCCGGGTACTGAGCTAGATCCTCAGAAGGGGTGTCGTAAAGGTCGTCGGTATCAACGTCGTCGTCTATCCGAGAAGAAGCAAACAAACAAGGCAGAATATAAACAATCATTGTCATGGCATAGTGCACAATCAAATATGATGCATGACAAGTTAATAGATGCATCAAAATAAACTAATTGATATGATACCACAATTTAAATGGACACATATGCGATTTTGAGTTGCATATGAAAAGCCCAAAGATTTTGGTTAGGTTATTTGTTTTCCAACTAAACAACAGGTGCTAGTGGTTTAGTATGATGCATGCAAAAGGAAAACAGCAAAATAACAACATTAGAATCAAATTAAAATAGGGTGTAGCAATTTAGAATTTTATTATTAATTTTAGGGAATTTTGGGTGCCTTAAAGGTGACACACAAAAACTTGTTGTTTTCAACCATTTAAATTGTTCAAAACAAATAACAAAGTTGATATTTGAAAAGAACATCAAATTTTAGTTGGATTACATGTTTCAAATTTTGAAATTGGAATTTGGATTATTTAATTATGAATTAAACAATATTAAACAAGTTGTAAATGAATTTAAAACAAGTTTGGATTTAATTGAATTTTTATTTGTTCAAAACATGCATTCAAACTCACATTTGAAAAGTTCACACTTTGATGGTTTGAAAACATATTTTGCATGTTCAAAAATATTGTATTTTGACCAAGTTATGATTTTATCAAATTTTAATTGAATTAAACAAGGATTAAAATATTTAGGCAATTTAAATTATTCAAACCAGAAAACAAAAATTATATTTGAATAGGTTATTTAAAATGGTATGGAAAACATATTTTATTTGCATTTATTGGATTAATAAATAATTAGTTATTGAATTTCTAAATTAGCATTTGAAATATTTAAGTTTGAATTTTAAATGCATTCGTAATTGTCAAAACAATACACAAATTGGATATTTGGAAAGTTTGGGAAATTTGGATCTGAAAACATATAAAACTTGCAGTTATTGAAATTATAGAACAAAAGATATTAAAGGTTGAAATTTTATACTCAATTCTGTTATTTAAAAGGATTTTGGATTAAACAGAAATTCGCAAACTTTTCTCACCGCACAGTTCTCTACCCACTGTCGCTGCCGCGTGGGCCAGAGGGGCCAGCGCGGCGCTGCGCGCCCGCGTGGCAGTGCCAGTCACCGACTGGTGGGCCTGCGCGCTGGAGAGAAAATAACCAAAAAAAAAGGTGCGCATCTGCGGGGCTCGAACCCGAGACCTGCGCGAGATTCAGAGTGAGCGCAACCAGCTGCGCTGCGGTGTTTGACAGTAAACACTACGCGTTCAGGTTAAGGTTCAGTCCAAAATAACTGAACTTTCTGACGAAACGCTTGCTCGTTCGACAGACGCGGAGCTCGCCGGAGGGAAACGGTGACGGTGGCCGTGATCGATGCAATTGGGTGCGTGGATGCGGTGCAGAGATGTGCGCGGAGCAGTGGTGGTGCAACAGAGGGGACGAGAGGGAAGAAGAACGGGGAGCTCACCGTGATTCGTCGAGGTGCAGAGGAGATCAGTGAGCTCGACGGCGGCGTTGTCACGGACGGCGTCGAGGAAGGAGATGCTCCCCGGTTGAGCTCGCGTGTCCAAACCGTAGAGGGAGCAGAGCGCGTTCAGTTTCAGGGTTAGGTGGGGGAGAGGAAGTCCATGGCGCCGTCGCGGTGGCCGGATTCAGAGGGGTGGCCTCCGGCGAGGGTGACAGGGGAGGTGATCTCGTCGGGGAAGAAGCGTACGATGGCGGCGGAGAGGGGAGATAGGACCTAGGGCTAGGGTTTTAGGTACGGGAGCCCTAGGGCATGTTTTATAGGCAGCTGCGGGCTCGGATCGCCGTCGGAGCGCCGTGGTCGCCGCGGTGGCGCGCTGCGATTGCAGCCGTACCGATTGACGACGACGAACAGAAGATCCGCACGCATCTCGAAGCGGTAAGTGGCGTTAGGGTGGGCTGGGCCTGGCGCGCGCGTTAGGTTAGTGGGCTGGGTGTGTTATCTGCTGCGCGCGCGCAAGGTTTTGTTTTATTTTTATTTTTTTCTTCTCTGTTTTTTTTTGTAGGTTTGCTTTTGGAAGAAAACCTTAGGGTTTAGGTTAGATAAAAATCTAGAAAAATTAGGGGAGTTTCCTTAGGTAAAATGCAAACATTTTGTAGCTTTTGTTTTCAAAAATTTAAATGTTTGCTTGCTGTTTAAAATTCAAACCAAATTTGGGTGCATTTGTTAATATTAACAACCATTATTTAAAACCAACTTTTAACATAGGGTAACCCCTAAGATAAAAAGCAAAATGAGTTGATTTGATTTGGGTAACAACATGATTTCAAAATGGTTCTGTTTTGGGTGCTTGGATTTGAATTTTTTAATTGTGTTTGGAAAATGAATAATTGATTTAAAACCAACATTTTCACAAGTGATCATTATGGAAAACATGGAACCAAATTGATTGTTATTATTTGTGAATTTTATTCAAACTGTTGTAACAGAGCAAGTATGAAACCATTGTTTGAAAAAGGTTTGAATTTGAGTTGTGAAACAGTGGAAAACAATTGCAATAAATAAGAAACAAATGCAAACAACATGGAACAAAATGATGATATGATGCAAAACTTTAATAAACATGCAACAAACATTCTAAGTGGATGATTTTCATACTTGGGATGTTACAGCATGGCAAAGTGGTATTTCGTTAGTCCTTAAGAGTGGGACAAAACATAAATGCCAGGACACCTCCAAGTTCATGAGGAGGACTAGAGCAAATAATTTGAGAACGAACAATATCACATCATGAATCAACTATTGATGTTTATGGGACAAATACACATAAAACTCAGAATGGTAAAAATGCTCTCTGAACTGTGCATAAAGTTAGAAGATGGAGACTCAAAATAAAAGTAAAAGAAAGGCCCTTCGCGGAGGGAAGCAGGGATCACTCATGTGCTAGAGCTTTTTGTTTTATTAAACAGAGGTATTAAAAGTTTGACACTCCTCACATCCATCTTTCACAAACCATGGCTAACCGAATCCTCGGGTGCCTGCCAACAATCACATACCATGGAGGAGTGTCTATATTTTGGGAGATGCATGCTAATGTCAACGAATGGTAAACAAACAATACAGTACATCACAAGCCAACTAGATTTCACAAGAGCGGCTCCCATGTGAAGGACGAAACTGGTGTAGAAGGTCATCCCTCTTTCTCTTTTGTTTACACAATTATGTTTTGACTGATAAATCAGGGACAAAAATAGTGAAGAGAATTTGTTTGCATTAATTTGGGGCTGGGCACCCCGCTGCCAGCTCTTCTATCAATTGGATAAGCGGATGAAGCCACTAGTCCAGGGTGTGAAATCCAATCAACAAGTGAGATAAATATTCTCCATTTATGTCCTCATGAGCAAAAACGGGAACACAAAACAGGAGTAACTTTGAAAGTTTTTAAAGGTAGCACATGAGAAATTTACTTGGAGTGGCAGTTAAATACCAAATCTAGGTACGTATGGTGGACACAATGGGAAAACTTTGGTTTTAAGGAGTTGCATGCACGATTAGATCTCATACTCAGTACAGGTGGAGGCTAGGAAAAGACTGGGAGCGACAAATCAAGAGAGCATAAGAGCCATAATCATGCATAGCGACATAATAATCATTAATTAAAGCATAGGAGGTACCGCAAGTTCAAAAACTAAATGGTCATGGAGGATATTCATGACTGGTTCATAGTCATAAACATGGTGTGAGCATGCGCCAAGTCATCCAAATAAAACATTCGAAAGAGAATACCATAAATTTATGCTTTACTATGACAAGAACAACTCATGAATCTTTCAATGGCATATTAAACACTCTCAGCTATTTGAGGCTATTCATGATACTCAATAACCACAAGGCTTTAAAACTAAAATAACATTCAGCATGGAATTAAAAAGTTCTAGCCACAGTCTATACAAGCTTCTACTTGCACCGTTAAAAATTCTACCTCAAGCAGAAGTTTCTTTTCCCAACAAGCACCATACAAGACATGCTTTAACAAAAATTCTCTACATGTTACAGCAAGAAAACAGCAAAAACTAGCAGCTCTGAATAAGATATGCATGAAAACAAAGGCTAAACGCAGTACTAGCAGAAAGTGAACACTCATAGAACAATAAGAATGAAAACTAGAGTGTTCTAAGCAATGAAAACGGGGTATGTCTCTCTCACACAAGTATGATAAGATCCAAACATAAACTACAACAAAGAAAACTAAAAAACTGAAAACAAAAATAAAAGACGCTCCAAGTAAAGCACATAAGATGTGACTGAATAAAAATATAGTTTCACTAGAAGTAACCTGATAATTTGTCGATGAAGAAGGGGATGCCTTGGGATGCTTGAGTCTTCTTGGAATTTTATGGGATGTAGCACCGGGGAATCCCCAAGATTAGGCTCTTCACTCTTCTTGATCACGTCATATCATCCTCTTCTCTTGACCCTTGAAAACTTCCTTCACACCAAACTTCTCACAATCTTCATTAGCAACGTTAGTGCAACCGAAATAATAAATTCACATGGTTAAGTTTCAACACAAGCCTAACACTCATAAACACATTAGCTACTTTCACAACTTCTTTTGAAACTCTTATTCTCAAAAGAACACCAAAAGAAAGAGATTAAGAGGCAAATGCAATTATTGGCAGAAATCTGTCAAAACAGGACAGCAGGTAAAGATGATTTTTTTCTAAAATCTTCTGTTGCTCAAATAAAAAATTATTCAACTAAGAAACATTGAAGAATTAGCTTAGGAATAAGGAAAACAAAATTCAGATCAATCTGATCTTCCAGGATTTTATACGATGTTTTACGGTGGACAGCAGAAATCTGTTTTCTGCGCATAAATCCGAAAACCAACTCCAACTTTCGTCAGAAACTTTACTTGGAACTACTAAAAAAATGAAAAGAAAGATACAAAGGAGTTGCTACAAAAGTATACAACCCCTTGACTCAAAGAAAACAGAGAAAACCAATGCAAAAATAAAAACATGGGTTATCTCCCAAGAAGTGCTTTTCTTTAAAGCCTTTTAGCTAGTCATGATAATTTGAGAAGATGCTCACATGAGAAATATGAATTGAAGAAAAAGAGAGCATCAAGAAGCAAATGTAAAACAAATTTAGGTCTAACCCACTTCCTATGAAAAATAATCTTGTAGAAAAACCAGTCATGAGAACACAAAGCAACAAGCATAGGAAAGCAAAATAAGAGCAAGTTCAAAATTTTAAACATGAAGAGGGGAAACTTGATATCATTGAGATGCATAAGATTATGTTTCCCTATCTCATAGTAATTTTCAGTAGCATCTTTAATGAAATTAAAAATATAACTATCACAAGAAACATTCTTATCATGAGCCACATCCATAAAAGAATTAATACTCTCCACATAAGCATAGTCATTCTTATTAATAACAACAGGAGTAGGATTGTCATAAAGAACTCGAACATGATAGACAAGTTGCATATTAAAGAGATGGTTTTGGGTAATCCCACCATAATTATGTCAAGTTTCATGAGGATGATTGCAATTACAGCCTATGTTATAACTTTCTTTATAGTAATTATCAAAGACTCGAGGCATATTTAAATCATAATTAATTTTCTCTTCAGTAGTAGGTGGACTAAAAATATCATATCATCATTGAAATCATCATCTATTGGAGGCATAGTATCATCACAAGCAATAAAATAGGTTTCTTCCAAAATGCGTTCATTTGTAAACATATCATCATTTTTACTAGGAGGAGATGTATCGAGCATATAATCATTAATAGCAAAGGGATTTTCAAACACATCATCCACAAGTTTAGAGCTTTCTATATCATTATTGGAAGGAACATGTATGGTACTAATAGTACAGCAAGTATTATCATCATTTTCAGAATTGGTACCAAACAAATTTTCAATATCAAAAGTGGTGTGTTTCTCCCAATCATGATCCCTTTCATAAATAACATGCATAGGAAAATCATCGAGTTCATACTCATCAGCAAAATTTGTAATATCGGCAACATGCTTAGGGGGAGATACCATTACCTCTCTCTTTTTACTCCTCCTCTTCTTCTTCCTCCTCTTCTTCCCCTCTTTAGGAGGGAGAGGCTTAAAAGGGAGCTTCTCCACATACCCTGGTTTATTATCAGAAACAATAGAAAGAACTTTGGAGGATTTCTCCTCTTCATTAATAAGAACAAACCACATATTAGTCATGTCATATTTTTTTAAAGTCTCCTCTTTTATAATATTTTGTATGTAAGTATTTGCATGGCAATTATCAACACAATAAAGATGGCATCCATGCAAGACACTATTCATATCAAAAGCACTCTTATCTATCAAAGAAGTTTTTCTTAATAACTCTTCACACCCAAAAAATAATGTAAATTCATCATGCTCATTAGGGGTGATCATGTAATCACAATACAAACTTGAAGTACTCATAGGATTCGAAAGGCTACTATCATGGCCTGGGCAATGGAAATTAAAATGACCCACTTTATAGCAAAGTTCACAAATAAAAGGATAGAGGGCACAAAAAATTTCACCAAGATCATCTAGAGCCCTACTCCGCATTCTAATTTTTTCATTCCAATGATGGATACAATATTCCTCTTCAATTTTATTCTTTTCACAATGTCTAAGTGCTCCACAAAAATTAACATGCTTATAAGAAATAGTACTTTCAGAAGTTTGAGCATGTTTATTGCAATCATCAGCAACAATTTCATTTTCCATGCAAATGTCTTTAAAAGGTTCATGATATATGTCCCAATTTTCTTTAGGAATATTAACATAAGAAGCAAAGTATCTATACCAACCAACAACTATTTGAGGATCAAGACCATATTTAGCATTAAGCTCATGAAAATCGGCAGTTTCAACAAAAGTCTTAATGCAATCATACTCATAGTATGTACCTGAGTCTTTACCTTTGTTGTTATTCCAATATTCACTATTTATTCGAATTCTCTCAAGAAGATCCCACTTAGCTTCAACCTTCTTACTACAATAAGAACCCTCTAAACAGGCATTTAGATAATCCTTTCAATGTCCTGAAAGCCTTGCATAAAAATTAGTAACAGTTATTTCCTCAGGAAGATCATGGTTAGGACATTTGAGTATCAATGTTTTCAGTCTTCCCCAAGCTTGGGAAATGCTTTCTCCATCATGAGGACAAAAATTATAAATGTAATTCCTATCTAAATATAGTTCATGAGAAGGATAAAATGTAGAGTAAAAGAGAGATTCAAGTTCCTTCCACTCCAAATGATGAGGATCATCTAGTAGTTCATACCACTCACTTGCTTTGTCCTTAAGTTACAAAGGGAATAGCCTCTTCTTAACTTGGTCCATTGAGATACCTGCACACTTGAATAACTCGCATAATTCATGCATAAAGTGTAAATGATCACTAGGATGGAAAGTTCCATCTCCAAAATAACGGTTATCCATGACAAGTTCAACAATTTTCTTGGGTATTTTAAAAGGAATGCTTTCAGTAGGAGGATTTAAAATATCACAAGCATCATTAGGTTTATCACATTTGGGAGATAAAGTATCATCAGAGCAAACTTTCTCCTCTAAAGCTGGAAAACTAAAAAAATTATAAAACTAGCTTCCCCAAGCTTAGAATTTTCCATAGTACTAGGAATAATGGTATCCAAATAATTAATGCTAATAACATTGCTACTAGAATGCAAATAAAGCTCTCTCATATTTTTGTTGTTTTCCATTAAGACTAACTAGTGAAAACAAGAAACAAAAAGATATAATTGCATAATCTAAAGGAAATAACTTCGAGCACTCACACCCGAGGATGTGAGTACCTTTTACCTTACTTCCCCGGCAACTGCGCCAGAAAAGAGCTTGATGTCTATGCACGCTTCTATTCTTGTAGACAGTGTTGGGCCTCCAAGTGCAGAGGTTTGTAGAACAGCAGCAAGTTTCCCTTAAGTGGATCACCCAAGGTTTATCGAACTCAGGGAGGTAGAGGTCAAAGATATCCCTCTCAAGCAACCCTGCAATTAAGATACAAGAAGTCTCTTGTGTCCCCAACAATGAAATGCGAGTAATATGGATGGTTATAAGTAGTAATAGCAATCTGAAATAAATATGGAAGCAAGCAAACATGTAGTAGAACGGGTGGAAAATGGTGTTTCAATGCTTGGAAACCAGGCCTAGGGATACTACTTTCACTAGTGGACACTCTCAACAATGAAAACGTAATTGAATTAATAAATACCATCTCTTCACTATGCTACTCCAAACAACTCTCCGGTCGAATAACAACACCAATCCATGCGTAGGGCTTTAACATCACTCCTTAGTGTAAGCACTTTCCCAACTAAGTAACCCCTACGCTATCACCATGGGACCCAGATGGTTCCACGCAAACCCCACAATTTCATAGGGTTATCCAACACAAAATATAAATATAATTCTAAACCACACGGTGTGCACACTGTCACCTTTACACCATGATCAAAGTGTTTACGGAGATCTCATAACAAAAACCACTGGAGTGTCATAATAGATGAAGAATAATATCTACGTATTCAACTAGATTACAAAGCTCACGATCACATATAGATCACACCATGGGAGAGAGAGATGAAACACATAGCTACCGGTAGAGCCCTCATCCCCGGGGGAGAACTACTCCCTCCTCATCATAGGAGACAGCAACAGCGATAGGGATGGCGGTGGAGTCGATGGAGATGGTTCCAGGGGCACTTCCCCGTCCCGACAGAGTGCCAGAACAGAGATCTGTCCCCCGAAACTTGTCGGTGGCAGCGACATATAACTATCACAAGAAACATTCTTATCATGAGCCACATCCATAAAAGAATTAATACTCTCCACATAAGCATAGTCATTCTTATTAATAACAACAGGAGTAGGATTGTCATAAAGAACTCGAACATGATAGACAAGTTGCATATTAAAGAGATGGTTTTGGGTAATCCCACCATAATTATGTCAAGTTTCATGAGGATGATTGCAATTACAGCCTATGTTATAACTTTCTTTATAGTAATTATCAAAGACTCGAGGCATATTTAAATCATAATTAATTTTCTCTTCAGTAGTAGGTGGACTAAAAATATCATATCATCATTGAAATCATCATCTATTGGAGGCATAGTATCATCACAAGCAATAAAATAGGTTTCTTCCAAAATGCGTTCATTTGTAAACATATCATCATTTTTACTAGGAGGAGATGTATCGAGCATATAATCATTAATAGCAAAGGGATTTTCAAACACATCATCCACAAGTTTAGAGCTTTCTATATCATTATTGGAAGGAACATGTATGGTACTAATAGTACAGCAAGTATTATCATCATTTTCAGAATTGGTACCAAACAAATTTTCAATATCAAAAGTGGTGTGTTTCTCCCAATCATGATCCCTTTCATAAATAACATGCATAGGAAAATCATCGAGTTCATACTCATCAGCAAAATTTGTAATATCGGCAACATGCTTAGGGGGAGATACCATTACCTCTCTCTTTTTACTCCTCCTCTTCTTCTTCCTCCTCTTCTTCCCCTCTTTAGGAGGGAGAGGCTTAAAAGGGAGCTTCTCCACATACCCTGGTTTATTATCAGAAACAATAGAAAGAACTTTGGAGGATTTCTCCTCTTCATTAATAAGAACAAACCACATATTAGTCATGTCATATTTTTTTAAAGTCTCCTCTTTTATAATATTTTGTATGTAAGTATTTGCATGGCAATTATCAACACAATAAAGATGGCATCCATGCAAGACACTATTCATATCAAAAGCACTCTTATCTATCAAAGAAGTTTTTCTTAATAACTCTTCACACCCAAAAAATAATGTAAATTCATCATGCTCATTAGGGGTGATCATGTAATCACAATACAAACTTGAAGTACTCATAGGATTCGAAAGGCTACTATCATGGCCTGGGCAATGGAAATTAAAATGACCCACTTTATAGCAAAGTTCACAAATAAAAGGATAGAGGGCACAAAAAATTTCACCAAGATCATCTAGAGCCCTACTCCGCATTCTAATTTTTTCATTCCAATGATGGATACAATATTCCTCTTCAATTTTATTCTTTTCACAATGTCTAAGTGCTCCACAAAAATTAACATGCTTATAAGAAATAGTACTTTCAGAAGTTTGAGCATGTTTATTGCAATCATCAGCAACAATTTCATTTTCCATGCAAATGTCTTTAAAAGGTTCATGATATATGTCCCAATTTTCTTTAGGAATATTAACATAAGAAGCAAAGTATCTATACCAACCAACAACTATTTGAGGATCAAGACCATATTTAGCATTAAGCTCATGAAAATCGGCAGTTTCAACAAAAGTCTTAATGCAATCATACTCATAGTATGTACCTGAGTCTTTACCTTTGTTGTTATTCCAATATTCACTATTTATTCGAATTCTCTCAAGAAGATCCCACTTAGCTTCAACCTTCTTACTACAATAAGAACCCTCTAAACAGGCATTTAGATAATCCTTTCAATGTCCTGAAAGCCTTGCATAAAAATTAGTAACAGTTATTTCCTCAGGAAGATCATGGTTAGGACATTTGAGTATCAATGTTTTCAGTCTTCCCCAAGCTTGGGAAATGCTTTCTCCATCATGAGGACAAAAATTATAAATGTAATTCCTATCTAAATATAGTTCATGAGAAGGATAAAATGTAGAGTAAAAGAGAGATTCAAGTTCCTTCCACTCCAAATGATGAGGATCATCTAGTAGTTCATACCACTCACTTGCTTTGTCCTTAAGTTACAAAGGGAATAGCCTCTTCTTAACTTGGTCCATTGAGATACCTGCACACTTGAATAACTCGCATAATTCATGCATAAAGTGTAAATGATCACTAGGATGGAAAGTTCCATCTCCAAAATAACGGTTATCCATGACAAGTTCAACAATTTTCTTGGGTATTTTAAAAGGAATGCTTTCAGTAGGAGGATTTAAAATATCACAAGCATCATTAGGTTTATCACATTTGGGAGATAAAGTATCATCAGAGCAAACTTTCTCCTCTAAAGCTGGAAAACTAAAAAAATTATAAAACTAGCTTCCCCAAGCTTAGAATTTTCCATAGTACTAGGAATAATGGTATCCAAATAATTAATGCTAATAACATTGCTACTAGAATGCAAATAAAGCTCTCTCATATTTTTGTTGTTTTCCATTAAGACTAACTAGTGAAAACAAGAAACAAAAAGATATAATTGCATAATCTAAAGGAAATAACTTCGAGCACTCACACCCGAGGATGTGAGTACCTTTTACCTTACCTCCCCGGCAACTGCGCCAGAAAAGATCTTGATGTCTATGCACGCTTCTATTCTTGTAGACAGTGTTGGGCCTCCAAGTGCAGAGGTTTGTAGAACAGCAGCAAGTTTCCCTTAAGTGGATCACCCAAGGTTTATCGAACTCAGGGAGGTAGAGGTCAAAGATATCCCTCTCAAGCAACCCTGCAATTAAGATACAAGAAGTCTCTTGTGTCCCCAACAATGAAATGCGAGTAATATGGATGGTTATAAGTAGTAATAGCAATCTGAAATAAATATGGCAGCAAGCAAACATGTAGTAGAACGGGTGGAAAATGGTGTTTCAATGCTTGGAAACCAGGCCTAGGGATACTACTTTCACTAGTGGACACTCTCAACAATGAAAACGTAATTGAATTAATAAATACCATCTCTTCACTATGCTACTCCAAACAACTCTCCGGTCGAATAACAACACCAATCCATGCGTAGGGCTTTAACATCACTCCTCAGTGTAAGCACTTTCCCAACTAAGTAACCCCTACGCTATCACCATGGGACCCAGATGGTTCCACGCAAACCCCACAATTTCATAGGGTTATCCAACACAAAATATAAATATAATTCTAAACCACACGGTGTGCACACTGTCACCTTTACACCATGATCAAAGTGTTTACGGAGATCTCATAACAAAAACCACTGGAGTGTCATAATAGATGAAGAATAATATCTACGTATTCAACTAGATTACAAAGCTCACGATCACATATAGATCACACCATGGGAGAGAGAGATGAAACACATAGCTACCGGTAGAGCCCTCATCCCCGGGGGAGAACTACTCCCTCCTCATCATAGGAGACAGCAACAGCGATAGGGATGGCGGTGGAGTCGATGGAGATGGTTCCAGGGGCACTTCCCCGTCCCGACAGAGTGCCAGAACAGAGATCTGTCCCCCGAAACTTGTCGGTGGCGGCGACGGAGCTACGAATGTATTTTGTGGAAAAGGTCGATTTTTTAGGGTTTTCCCTCGGTGGAGTATAAATAGGCGAAAGGACAAAGGCGGTGGAGCCATGGGGCGGCCACACCACGAGGTGGCACGACCAGGGGGCCCGCGCCACCCCATGGTGTGTCCACCCTGTGGCCCCCCTCCGGGGCTCTTCGGGACTTCTGGAAGCTTCCGGGACTTCTAAGACTTCTGGCTTTCGAATTTTCCAATTCCGAGAATAGTTCCATAACAACTTTTCTGAAACTAAAAACAGCAGAAAACATGGAACTGGCACTTGGCATCTTGTTAATAGGTTAGTACCGGAAAATGTGTAAAAATGCTATAAAGAAGGGATAAAACATGTAGCAATTGGCATAATATCATCATGGAACATCAGAAATTATAGATACGTTGGAGACGTATCAAGGAGCTCGCGGGCCGTTTAGGTCGTGGAGGAGTCGAGAGGGTAGTCCTTATTGCTGATGTGACGGCTCAGGGGGGTGTTCAGCCCGTGCTTCCTGTTGCACCTGCCACGGTTGTTGTGGAGGGGGTTGACGGTGGAAGGTGGATGTTTCTGCAGATCAGCTGGCGGATTCTCTCAAGAAGTCAAATAATGATAAAAAAAAGTGCTTTCGTTGTGGATTGCCGGGGCACAGGCTAGGGGACTGCACCATCGTCATTTGTGACATATGTGAGGTTCCTGCACATCGGCAGGGACCATGCCCGCTTTTATCTGCGCCCAAGCCTCAGTTGATTACATACGGATATGCTCATGAGGAGTTGATTGTTTTTCGCATACCTTGTTCTCGGTTCTACCGCCCAAAGTTGATCAATCATCGGCTTTCATCTTTGCTGGTTTCTCATGGGGAGATGACTATTCCATAGATTACTACTCAGCTTCGGAGGCTTGTTCCCATTGAGCAGTTGTAGTGGGATGTTCGTCGCACCGGTCAGAATGCTCTTAATGTCCGGTTCCCTTCTAAGCAAGAGTTGGATAGGTTGAAGATCTTTGGCACATTTAAGGTTCCAAACTGTGCTTGTGAGATAGCTATTGACCATTGGACAAAGAAGATTGACCTGATGGATACGTTGCCTCAGTTTTGGGTCAGAGTATCAGGGATTCCACAGGATCACAATAGTTATTATTTGGCACTTTGAACTGTTAGATACATGATTGGGAAGACCTCGAAGATTGACATGGCTTATACCCGGGAACATAAGGTTCTATGAATCAAGGTGGGATGTTTAGACTATACTAAAATTCCACCCACTTTCCCCTGTTATAGAGGATGGGATTTATGAGATTGCTTTCGAGGTGGAAGGCGAGGAGATTGTTTCTGGGTCTGATATTGCTATGATGGACGCTCCTCATGAGAATGATGATGAGGATGATTTGCTAGATGACTTTACGGAGGCCGAGGAGAAGGAGGCGAGCAAAAAGAGGACACGTGTGGTTGGCACTGCGGCCCCGTCGACCGAGCAGGGAAACACGCCTCTTGAGGGGGCTCTGAGCATATGCAACACTCTTTCGGCACTGTAAGGTCAGGGGTGGTGTTTTCACCTCCTGTGCGGAGCGCTTTCAATGCTTTTCGGGAGGAGCTTCAGCTGCGCTTCATGCAGCACGAGGCATTGGAAAGTTTGGCTGAGGGACATGATGACGATGTGAGGATGGAGGTTCCTCATGCTGGTGGTGTACTAATAGATGGGGCACGGACTTTGGGAAGCATGTGTCTATGGACATGGACACCTCTTCTAGCGCACATGGTCAGGCTATATCTGTTGGTCCTGATGCAGGTCGGGATATCGACACTTCTATTGCAGTGGTGAGCACTCATGTGTCGACAGTGGGGTGCGGCTCCGTGGAGCCTTTTGTGGCTAGGTTGGAGGAGCTCGAGATGCGAGTGGTGGTCCCACCATCTCCGACTTCGCTAGGAGAGGGCCAGGTGAAGCCCGAGGAGACAATGGGGCCGACATCGGCCGTTGTTGCTGAGGTGGTGACGACCCAGGCTGGAGGAGGTGACCTCTCTAGTGCGGTTACATCGCGTTTGGTGGTATTCAGTATCCTGCGTCGGCAGGGCTGCGTTCGAGCGCCAGGCTTCGGGACCATCCACATGCGGATGTGCCCATTCTCGAGCGTGCTACGGCTTAAGTGGAGTCTCTAGCAGTCCCCTCACAAGTACGAGTGTATCTCAAAAACATTCTTTTTACCTATGTCGAATGAACATATTGTTGATTGAGCTAATAGACTAGGAGTTTCGCTTGGGGTTTCATCTAGTGAAATGGCAAATTCGTTTAATACACTAAAGGAAGTAGAGGAGTCTCGTAATTTAATTTTTCTTAGCAAATATTTTAGTTCTAATAACATTAATGGGGAGCACTCTTTGGTTTTGCGGTGAGCATCAAACCTGTGCGAGGACTTTAATACATATGAGAATGAGGGTATGGAGAATCAGTTAGATTCGTCTATCCAGAGTGTGGTTGTCACACGATCACGAAATAAAAAAGTGATCCGGGTAGAAAATCTCGAAGGAGTGCTAGGATAAAATCTTAAAAGTGAGCCGGGTAGAAAATCTCGAAGGAGTGCTAGGATCTTTTTGGAATTCAGATGGGTTGGGAGATACTGCGAAACATTTGGCGATCCATAGGCTATAAAGGAGCATAGGTTAGACTTCGTGGTCTTGTTGGAGACTGGGAGGTCAAATTTTAGCTCTCATTTCTTAGATTTTTTGTCCGGAGGTAAAGACTATACTTGGTATTGTTTACCTCCGCATGGGAGATCATGTGGTATTTTGGCTGGTTTTAATAATGTGGCCTTTGTGGTACAGTCTATGCTTACAGGAAACTATCTTATCGAAGTAAGATAATTTCCTTTGGGCATTTCTGTCTACGGGACAGCCCAAGATAATAAAAAAAAACCTGATTTTCTATCAGAGTTAGTTCGTATATGTGATGGGGAGTCGCTACCCATGTTGGTGGGTGGTGATTTCAATATTATCCGTAGACGAGAGGAGAAGAATAATGATAACTTCAATCCTCGTTGTCATGTCATCTTTAATCCTATCATCGAAAGTCTAGATCTGAAAGAACTCAAACTTTCAGGTCGACAATATACTTGGGCTAGTAGATGGTAAGTTCTGACTTATGAGAAGTTGGATAAGATTGTTTCCAGTATTGATTGATAGCAGACATACCCATTGGTAACGGTTCATGCGCTTACCCGTTCGGGGTCTGATCATGCACCTTTGCTTGTTGACTCTAGAGCTCCAGCTCATACAGGAAATTCATCGGTTTTTTCCTTTGCATTGTCCTGGCTTTGGAGTGAGGGTTTTTTCGAGATGGATAGCATGGAGTGGGGGCGCATAAATACTGGAGCCTCCCCTACTGAGGTTTGGCAAAATAAGATTAGACACGTATGTAGTTTTCTACGGGGGGTGGGCTAAAAACATTAGTGGAGAATATAAGAAACAACAAGATCGCTTGCTGCTCTGGATTGAGGCTTTGGACCTTAAAGCAGAATCGAATCCTCTCTCGGAAGTCAAAACGGCTGCTAAGAAGGAAGCCCATGATTATCTCGCTCCCCTCAGTAGGGAGGAAGAGGCAAAATGGGCTCATTGGGCGAAAGTTAGACACTTTCAGGAAGGTGGCAACAATACTACATATTTTCACTTAATAGCTAATGGAAAACATCGTAAAAAGAAGATTTTCCAGTTGGAGCAGGATGAAGGAACCATTATAGTACAAGAGGATCTTAAATTGTTCATTTCGGAATATTACAAAAAAGTTGTTAGGACCATCGGATCCTTCTACTTTTTCTATGTGGAGTCGAGGATCGAGGATATGCCTCAGGTCTCACATATTGATAACATCTTTCTAACAACTCCTTTTTTGGAAGAGGAGGTGCATGATTCTATTGCTCATATGGAACATAATAAATCTTCTGGTCCAGATGGTTTTCCTGCTGCATTTTATCAGGTGTTTTTGGATGTTATCAAGGTTGACTTGATGAGATTGTTTTCACAATTGCATTATGGAAATCTACCTCTTTTTAAGATGAATTATGGCGTCAATACCCTTTTGCCTAAGAAGGAAGATGCTAGCAGAATCGAGCATATAGGCCAATTTGCCTTGCTAATGTGAGTTTTAAGATATTCACAAAAGTTGGTACAAATAGGATTACTAGTATTGCTCAGAAGGTGATTAGACCTTCGCAGTCTTCTTTTTAACCTGGTAGAAATATTTTGAAAGGATTTGTGATTTTACATGAAACTATCCATGAACTTAATACAAATAAAATGGATGGAGTTCTTTTCGAAATTGATTTCGAAAAGGCATATGATAAATTCAATTGGTCCTTACTACAACAAACTCTTCGCACGAAAGGTTTTTCTCCTGAGTGGTGTGATTGTGTATCCAGGTTTGTACAGGGGGTAGTGTAGGGATCCGGGTCAATGATGATATTGGTCACTTTTTGTAGACATTAAAAAGTTTAATACAAGAAGATCTGTTATCTCCTATTCTCTTTAACCTTGTTGTTGATATGTTCGCCATTCTTATTGCACATGCAAAATAGGATGGATAAGTTGGGAGTCTTATCCCTCATTTGGTTGAGGGTGGGATTTCTATCCTACAATATGCTCATGATACTATTTTGTTTCTAGAGCATGATTGGACAAGACCGTAAATATGAAATTGATCTTGTCCTTGTTTGAGCAATTGCCGGGGTTAAAGATTAATTTTCACAAGAGTGAGATTTTTTGTTTTGGGAAGTCTAGAGATTTTATGGATGAATACCGATGGATCTTTGGATGTGAAATCGGTACCCTCCCATTTAGATATCTAGGTATTCCAATTCATCATCAGAAGCTTCTCAATAGAGAATGGAAGCCTGTTAAGGATCGTTTTGAGCATAAGCTAAGCTTGCGGATAGGAAATCTACTCTCATATGGAGACATGCTTGTCCTAATAAATTATGTTCTAACAAGTTTACCGATGTTTCTTTTACCTTTTTTTGAAGTACCTATTGGGGTATTGAAAAGGCTAGATTTCTATAGATCTCGCTTCTTTTGGCAAAGTGACCAACACAAAAAGAAATATAGGTTATCTAAGTGGAACATTATTTGTCGGCCTAAAGACCGGGGGGCTTGGTATTGAGGTGATGGGTATTAAGAATAAATGTCTTCTTAGTAAGTGGTTGTTTAAATTACTCGTTGGGGAAGGAGTGTGGCATGAGTTTCCATATAATAAATATATTAAAGATATGCCTTTATCTCAGATTGAGTCAAAGTCTACTGATTCCACATTTTGGAAAGGGATTATGGGAGTTAAAGGAGTATTCTTTGACAATATTTGTTTCTTTCTTGGGAATGGGCAAGGAATAAGATTCTGGGAGGATCCGTGGTTGTGAGACACACCTCTTCCATTCCAGTATCATGTTCTGTTTAATATTGTTAGACGGAAGAATGTTTTGGTATCTCACGTTCTTAGCCATGATCATTTACGTGGGGGCTAAATGGACGGCATGTTTAGAGTTAGTAGGGAGACGGATGGCAGTCTCTCTATCAAATTATCTGGATTCCTTTACGTGGAACTTAACACCATCGGGTGTGTTCTCAGTAAAATCAATGTATGCACATTTAATGAATGGGAACGTTAGGTTCTTACGCAAATATTTATGGAAGTTGAAGGTTGCGTTGAAAATTAAGATTTTTATGTTGTTCCTTCATAGGAAAGAACTAGTAACAAAAGATAATCTGGCTAAACGTACATGGACGGGTAGTAAAAAATGTGTCTTTTGCGACATGGATGAATCTGTTCAACATCTTTTTATCAATTGTGATTTTGCTAAGAAGATTTGGAGACTGGTGCATTTTACCTTAGTGTTAGCCCCCCGCGTAGTGTTGCGAATATATTTGGTCATTGGTTAGATGGGAGTGATAAGAATACTAAAGCATCCATTCGTATTGGCATTTGTGCTTTTCTTTGGGAAATTTGAAATTGTCAAAATGATGTTGTTTTCAATAATGTGCGAGTTGGGAATTTTTTGCAGGTTGTTCATCAGACCACATATTGGATAAACATGTGGTCTCATCTTGTCCCACAGGACCAGCGAGGACGTTTGGAGTCTGGATGCACTTGGTTGATGGCGGTCGTTCGGGCTTTATTCAACAAGGGTGGCTGGTTGCAACTAGACGTCGACGTCTCACAAATTTTTAATGTTGTCCTTTCATCTATTTTCAGGTGGCTTATTCGTGTCGCCACTCTTTGTGATCCGTAAACTATGTTTGATCCTGGGTGCGACTACTTTGGATTCAGATACCACTTTTATTATTGATATAAAGTCGTATGCATCAACTAGATGCAGAGGCTGGGTATTCCGTTTAAAAAGAAACCACCAACTCATCGATTTACAACCCAGCCTTCTGGCCGTTCCTTCCTGTCTTACCGAGATTAACTCCTATTTGTATTTGCAGACCTTATATATCGCTTATAGCGAGCTCATGCAACGACTCTCCCACGCGAGTTGCAAAGGACGGCCCGTTAATTAATTCCTACCGAGAAAAGAAGAAGTGGTGGAGAGGAATCGAACCTGCGACCTTCTGTGCGAGCGTTGGAACAGAACCACTGCGCTAGGAACGACGTTCGTGTCTAGGTTCCCTCTTTTACCTTTTTATTGTCTTATGTTTACATTTTCTTTTCTATTTTCTATTTTTTATTTCGGTTTTATTCCTTTCTTTTCTGTTTCTTTTTCTGTTTTATTAATTGTTTTGGTTTTATTTTTCTTTTATTCGAACATATTAGTTTTGAAATTTGATCTAATTTTAAAAATGTTCAAATAAAAATACGGTCATATTTGAAATTTGTTTAAAATTGAGAATTTTTCAAATTAAAAAAATCGTTCAGATTTTAAAAAAGTTCACATCTTTAAATCTATTTAAAATTAACAATTTGTTCATTTTCAAATAGTGTTCACCATTTTCAAAATTTATTGTCACCCGATTCAACTTTGTTCATTTTCAAAATTTGTTCTGATTCGAATTTTGTTCATTTTCAAAATTGTTCACCATTCTAAAAAGTTGTTTCTTTTCAAAAGTTGTCCCATTCAAAATCTGTTCAGATTCAAAATTTATTCATTTTCAAAAATTGTTCAGCACTTAAAAAAATAGTTCACCTTCAAAAAATGTTCGGATTCGAAGTTTCTTCATTTTCATAATTTGTCCCGATTCATTCAAAATTTTGTTCATTTTCAAAATTTGTTTCATCATTTCAAATTTTATTTTTTTAATCTAGAAATATTTCGTTGTATGAACATTTTAGAAAAATTGAAAACATTTTTATGACTCCATAAAAATTGGACACAAAAAATATAATTAAAACGGAAGATAAAAAAATCCTTTCTTTAACGTACCAGTGCAAGAAAACGTATGTACAGTACACATTCTTTCCAACTAACGTACCTAACTAGCAACGAACCTGTACCGATGCAATTTGGGCCGGCCCATATAGGCGAGCCACCGTGTGAAACATGGGCGAGTCAGTGCGCCGAGTCGCATAGGCGCCGTATAGGAGGTCCCTTTGTATTACACGGCATCGAGCCGATACTCATTTTGCAAGCCGGGCTGGGCTGGTTTCCTCTTGGTACGGATTGGCCGGGTCTTCGGCCCAGTAGCTGTAAAAGGCCCACCTGTAGGAGAAGAGCTGCTGACATACTTTGTATTATGATTTGCTGTGATAAATAAAGTGCCGAATTCTCTATAAAAAAAGCAAAAGCAAACCGGAGCAGATCGGCGTCGATCTCGACCTTTTGTAGTACCACCGGAAAAGAACCAAAAAGGCAAAGCGCGAACGCATGCACGCACGGGTCCGCGCGGTCGCTGCCACCGTGGAATGGGAGCGACCGGACGCTGGCGGCAAGCATTGACCTCTGCCCCGGAGCAGGAACCAGGAGGTCAATCACGACCCATCAACCCACTGAGCCACCCACCGCTAGTAAATTTGCCAACAGTCCGAGGGAGCATTGAACATCTCGTGACGTTCCTCCAGGAAACGCACGATTTTTCTTCATCAGAGTAAAAAAAAAATCAAATCTCACAAATAGACGCATGCGTGCGCGGCCCACCAAGAACATCCAAATCAAAAAAGAGAAAATGACAGATAACCACCACATATGCGGTCGAGTTGTCAGCTAACCACCTCTTTAAGGGGAAATGACAACAAGCACCGCGTTTCGGGGCAGACGTGTGACACGGAGCACCGTTTTTCCCTGATCGCTCGGTTTAGTCCTCATAACAGCATTTCTGACTGGCGTGGCCCAATGCCAGGCCAACGTGGCAAGAGGAGAGGACATACCCGTCTGAAGGATCGAGAGGTTAACTAGAGGGGGGTGAATAGGTTAACTACACATTTTAACTTCTTTTTCATGTTAACAAGGTAATGCTCAAATATAGATTATCTAGATTATGCAACTAGGTGAGCAATCCTATATGTTGAGAAAGTACAACTAGCACAAGGTGAATAAATGGCTAAGCTAGTAGTAACAAGTAAAGCTAAGTTGACGAATAACCGAACATAATGACGCGGAGATTTATCTCGAAGTTCACTTCCCAATGGAAGCTAATCTCCGTTGGAGCGGTGCGGTGCCACCAAAGTGGAACACCGAGTAGGCCTCAAATGCCACACCGTATCTCCTTCGAGTCCTTCCACCGATGTGGATAGGCTTGAATCACTATGTTGCCGTTGAGGTTGACAACTAGAACCTTTACAAGGATGAGGCACACTCCACAAGATTGGAGGGTCCTCACCAAATCCCGAGAGCCGCCAAGACTCCGAGAAGCAAGATCCACGAGCACAAAAGCACCGGGGATATCAACAAGGCTCCGAGCTCCGATGAACTAAGAGCAACAAGATTTTTTTAGCTCCAATGAACTAAGAATGACAAGATCCCTAAGGGATGAGTGGGTGGATTTCTAATCGACTTGGTGGAGTTGTAGATCGGGGGTGTCTCCCTCAAATCCCAAAGTATCACGAGCTTTGGTTGGGGATTTGAGGAGATCTTGTTCTTGAGCTTGAGCTTGGTTAATCAATGGTGGTGAGAGAAAGTGTGAGTGAGATTGACAAAGCAAAGAGGTAGGTGGAGACACCCTTTTTATACATGTATGAAATACGGTCGTTGGGGGGCAGTTTTCACCTTACAGCGCCCCCCCCCCCGGCCCGGGGGCCGGCCTGGGGCAGCCAGAGCCGGGCACAGACCCACCCCAGCCTACCACCCAGCCTGGGGCCGGCGTGGAAGAGAGAGGGAGGCCAGCGTGGGGAAGCCAGGCACCCAGCCAGCCCGGCCTGGGGCTGGCGTGGGAGCGAGGCGGGGCTGGCCCCCCACCCGAAGCGCCCGGCCTGGCACCCGGCCTGGGGCCGGCGGGGGCAGTGGGGTGAGGCCGGACCCCCACCCGAGCAACCCGGCCTGGGGCCGGCGTGGCGCGTGGCGAGGCCGGCCAGCAGCCACCAGCCTGGCCTCGAGCCCGGCCAGGCCGGCCACCCCTTTTCTTCTTCTCTCTTTCTCCTTTCTTCTCCGTTTCTTCTTCTTTCTTCCTCATCTTTTTCCGTAGACTTTTCTACCTTATTGCAGCAACTTGTATGAGGTTTACGGGGAGATCTTTTCTGAGTACACTTAGCAAACACGTTAGTCCATCTATATGTTGTAATCAAACACTCAAAATAGGATTTAGGAACTATGTTCTTTCAATCTCCCCCTTTTTGATGTTTGATGAGAACATACGGATTTGCGTAAGAAATAATTTTGCATGGCTATGTGTGAGAGAATTAACATATATTCGTACTCCCACTATTTGTGTGCCCAAATCAATAGACATGTACATTTGATAATCATGTTGAGTGCACCTAACATAATCTCATCTTCACACTATGTTTTATAAGATAATTTAGTATATGATGTGACTACGATATACTTATGTGAACTGCGAGAATTTATCCAATCATGATTTTAACATTGAAGATACACATGTATGAACACAAAGATGAGCAATAGTATTTACCACTAGAATGATCTTACCATAGCATTCTTCTCATAGTTATAGATGAATAACAACTACCCTCATTATGGCTTCAACACATCAAATAGTGAGTAGATGAAATAACATAATAGCCTTGCTATGATCTTCAATATATCAACTATCACACGCATAATATATAGATAGAAAGTACGATAGATAAATAAAGACATAGTCTTACAATAACACCAAAGTTCAACAAACCACACAAATAGTCTCAACTAAGAATGACGAAAGCAAATAGCGAAGATAAGACGCAAATGGATGCATGAAATGCAATGCAATGCGTGAGTGTTTCTCCCCCTTGGCATCATACACCAAAAAGGGAGAAAAAATGCAATCCCAATCACTCGTCGCCCATCTCATCATCTTCCTCAATGAAGTCCTCTGGAGGAGCCTGACTGGAGCTAGCAGTGGTAGTGTAGGGCGCCGCAAAAGAGCCGAGTGAGCTAGCATCATCTCCACACCAATAAGTATGCTGAGACTTCCACAGATCCTCTGAAATCTCTTCTGAGCTGGGAGGACTAAGGGGAATCTGAAGAGCAGTCTGGATGGAACGCTGACGGTGACTAGAGGCCTTGCCCTTGCGATAGGCCTCATAATCCTGATGCTGCTTATCAATGAAGAAGCAGTTCATCTTCTGGAGAATCGTCTTAAGGTTGAAAGTCTCAGGAGGAGGAGTAGGAGAAGGTGAGCGGCGCACGCCCTGAGATGTACCAGGAGCGAAGGACTCAGTGCGGGTGCGCTTAGGCCGTGGATCAGCAGCTAACTCAGTGGGAGCATCAACCATAAGAATAGATTTCTTGGGAGTCACCTGGGCATAGTTGTTGAGGAGACCAGCTGGGATCTTGGTCTCAATAAGACGTTGAATATAAGAGCCATAGATGGGAACCCTCTTTTCACGAACCACATTCTGCATCTCTTGCCACATGTAATCCAGAACATCCAATTGCTTCTTGGCCCTCATTTGAGACTCAATGTGATATAGAAGGTTGATCGTCCACTTGCGTACCTCGCCCTTGTCACCAAATTTGGCATTGATGGTATTGCGAAGAATAGCGTGCACCATATACCACTGTTCAGAAAAGAACTTGACTTTAGGAATGTGCATGGAGCCGGTACCTTCGGGATAGCAATGGCGAATACCCTCCTTGGCCTTCATAATTTTCTTGGAATCACCATGAATGCGGAAATAGAACGTATAATCAAACCTATACTCAGGAATACCCAGAATGGTACCAAAATCATCCATGGTAGCAACACACTTGGAGCCACCGCTCATCCAAGTCAACGTACGCGGTAGCCGCGTGGGACCTCCATATGAGAAGTGAACAGTGGAATAAAACTCCCTTAGCAGCTCTGGGGAAAATGGATGGGCAAGATTGTCACCCATGAGAGGAGTGATGTTGTGGTAGTCCATGAGTTCCATCACTTCAGGCCACTTGATGCGAGCATACTCAATGTCAAAGTAATGTTGATCCACATGTCCATGCTGAAGCTTGCCAAGAATGAATTCATGCATGACTTGATGCATCTTGCAATAGAACCTCGGATCAGGGCATGTGCGTTCACCAAACTCATAAGGATTAAATGTCAGCCTTGCTTCCTCAAAGTCGGTGGCACTAAGACCACCCCAGTTCGCGATCACGGGTTCCTTTGGATTGACTGGAAAATATGAACCCTGTCTCCGTGAGGGAGTAGAACCAGCAACATCCGCGGCACTCTTCTTGCGAGGGTTGCGAGGGCGGAGAGAGCGGGGAGCTTCGGACTCATTTTGGGGATTGGAATCACCTGAAACATATGATGCATGGATATGGAGCATGATAATGAGTGCACATGGTCGTGGTTTGAGAAAAAAAAATCCATGAATATATGTGATAGCGCCATGGTGAAAAACAAACACGAGCACAATATTAATGAGGACAAAGCACATTATTATTAGTGTAAGCACATTATCATAGCATGTGTATAGGATTGTGTTGGTGTTGTTAGTGAAAATAGGCATGAAAAGAGATATTGGGCATGATACTATAAACACCATTATTATGTAAAAGAAAAATTTAGGTCATAGCATACACATCATGTCATGATGAACATAAGAATTGAGAATCACGACACTAGGACAATCATATCAATAATGTGGAATTTTGTGAACCATGGCCAAACATGAGAGAATAATTTGCAAAGTTAGGTAAAGCATAGTATCATATGGCTAGAACATGAGGAGCATATGACATCAACATAGCATGGCATAGGAATTAATCTAGTGACATATGACCGGCATGAACCCTAGCATTAATAGATGGAGAAAAAAATCCTAGCACATGAGCACTAGCACTAGCACACCGATAGATAGCACTCACATACACCGAATCCATAGAAAAGCCCAAAGAAAATTACCCGAGTTCGAAGCCATCTTCAAAGAAAAAGCACTAAGCAATAATGTGGACCGATCTCCTCCAATAAGGGGCCAACGAGAAATCCGTGTGGAGGAGGGGGCGGAGAAGGACGAGGGCTTGCGGATCCGTGATTCTGGGCGGTAGGGATGGGCTAGGGAGGTGGGGGGAGGGGGTTAGGGAAGAGCACCAAGGGGCTCTAATGGAGGAGGAGGAAGGAGGAAGAAGGGTTATGGGGGGTTGGGGTTCGGGTGTGGGCAGGGGCGTGCGTGCGTGTGCGTGTTAGGCGTGTGTGCGCGTGAAAGGCGAGGGCAGCGCCCACCCCGGCCTGGGGCCGGGCATGGGGCCGGCCTGGGGCCGGCGTGCCCGTGGCTGTGCGCGAGTGAGCCCGGCCTGGGGGCCGGCCAGGCCGGTGTGCAGCGGAGGGCGAGGCCGAGGGGGTGGCCGAACGGCCCGGCCCGGCGCCCGGCCTGGGGCCGGCTCGGCTGTGGCCGAGGCCGGGGTGGGAGGGCGAGCGCACGTGTGTTTTTTTTTTGTTGGTTGTTTGGGTGTTGGGTTGTGTTTGTGTGTGTGTGTTTTGTTTTTTTTTTAAAAAAAAATCCTCCCCAAAGCAAAGTGAAACTACACAACTACCAAGCCAAGAAAAAAAATTCCAATTCAAGAATTTTCACGACATTCATTCTAACAAACAACACAACAAAGTGAAGCTAGTGTCTTAATAGCAAAATTTTTGTGAGTTTGTTTCTAACACCTCATATGTTTTATAGAGCAATTTTATTTGACCATGTGCACTAATGAAGTGATGCATATGATGTTTTCATTTGTATCCAATGGAGAGAAAAGATGAAAAACGAAATGAGCAACATTGGATACCTATGAAATATGAAAAACAAGTGGAAATGCAAATGAGTGAACACTCGATCACAAATGTCTCATTGATATAAAACCAATCAAATATTTGGCGGCGGCCGTAGCCACCATGTATGAGTATGTTTGATATGTCACCGTGAAGATGTATCTTGGGTGCATTGTCGAGACTCATCATTGAAGCACATGATGTCATTTGAAATGATCATTTGGCATGATTTGTTTATTTATGCATTATAGTGGTAGTGTTGACTCATTGATTGAGCTACACTCCCCCTATGTCTATGCGTGCATCTAGAATCCAAATAAGAGTCTAGTAAGGGTGTGTATGAAAGATTTTCAATCAACTAAAATTGCTTGCACATATGATGTTGAGCTCACTCCTTAATTCCTTGAATCTCTTCACATCTAGAGGCTTGGTAAGGATGTCGGCAAGTTGATCTTTAGTGTTGACATAAGAGAGTGAGATATCACCATTGGCCACATGATCCCGAATAAAATGATACCGAATCTCAATATGCTTGGTCTTGCCATGAAGTACCGGATTGTGACCAATCTTAATAGCACTCTCATTGTCACATAAAAGAGGCATTGTCTTAATCTTAATTCCAAAATCCTTAAGACATTGCCTCATCCATAAGAGTTGAGAGCAACAACTTGCGGCGGAAATATACTCCGCTTCCGTGGAGGAGGTGGCAATGCAATTTTGCTTCTTGGAAGACCAACACACAAGGGACCTACCAAGGAATTGGCAAGCACCCGAGGTTGATTTTCTATCCACTTTGTCACCTCCTCGATCCGCATCCGAGTATCCCACAAGATCAAAAGTTGTGTTTGATGGATACCAAAGACCATGAGTGGGAGTGTCAACCAAGTACCTAAGAATCCTCTTGACCGCAATCATATGGCTCTCCTTGGGGTCACTACAATAAATATGTTGATACATGACCCTCAATTTTTGTCACTAGAAGGTCATATAGTTTTATTCATGACCCCTTTTTGACCAAAAATGAAAAGTCACATACTGAGCGTCTTACTTGATCGTCAATGACTAATTTAATGGAATTGTCATAACCTCTATGACCCAATCGGAGGGGTCATAACCCTATGACCGATTGTTTTGGTCATGAGATATCCTGCCATAGCCATATCAGATCCTACGTGGCCAATCCTACGTGGCAAAATCATGACCAAATGAGTAGGTCATGGATGAGAATCAGCCCAGTCCATAGTGCTCCCATACACGGGCCAAGCCCAAAAATTTGGCCCATTCAAGTTTTTTTTATGCCAGATTTTTCAAGCCAAACTTGCGAGGTGGTATATTTTGGACCTGTAGTTTCCTGGGCTTTAGCCATTCAGTCTGCTTATGTTCTGTTATTATTAATTTGGGCCACTATGTAGACAAGGCCCATCATTTTAGCGCCTGGTCGAATTTACAGTACAATTCTAAATGGGCCATGGCCTCTTTCACATTTCTGTACAATTCTACTGTTAATGCAGCATGTATACATTAATCAACAAATGACAGTGGATATCAAATATCAAATACAGAAACAGGGTGGGTTCATTGCACTCCCATTAGAACAGTGCATGTCACTTGTCAAATCGCTAGTCTAATGATAAACAAAAATGAACAGATCCAACCAACATCAGGTACATCCAACCAACATACAAGGAGATCGTCTAGACTGAAAGGACATCCACCCAGCATCAGGTACATCCAACCCAGCTGCAAGTGTTGTTGCTTCATCCTTATCAGCGTCCACCGATGCTACTGGCAGCATTGAGAACTGCAGAATAAAACACCACTGTGTTAGACAAAACACACAGGCGAGTACTGCATAACACATTCTGGTAATGACATCTCTAGAGGGGCATCAAGGTGGACAACTATAGCAGCCATGTCATACAGGTGTAGTAGTGCTTAATAGTTAATACTTGACCGAGAAAATAACTAACAGCTACATTTCACCATAGTACACTTACCAAAAAAATTGTCATCAGTACATAGATCATTAGCCACCACTGCATGAAGCATCCACACATCAAACTGGTTTTTCTGCTGTCGGTTGAAACACTGCACATAAACCAGAAAACCATAAATACATGCTACAATGCCTTCACAGAATCACAGTAAAACCCACCAGAAACCACAGGAAACTTAACAAGGGGGATGGGACCAATCGTGCACTGGCCTGATGTACGTCACCAGCTTCACTACTCCAGCAGTCCTGATGGAGGGATGATAACCCGGTAGGCTAACACCAAGGTGTAACTCGGCCCAAAGGGAGCTGCGCAAGACCCGGCTTAAGGAAAAGGAGTTTCTAGAAGGCCCAAGAGTGTAGGCCTCGTAACCCGGATTGTGGGTTTTGATAAGGAAACTTAGGGTTTGTAAGCGGTGACCGGGTAGGACTCCGAGTATGCCTTGGACAGGAAGCCAGGGAGTCCGGATATTATATAAGCCGGCTCCTAGGGTTAGATTAGACACGAGTTTGACTAGCTATTTGAGTATCCCTTGTAACACGAGAGTTGAGCTTGTGAGTATAGATCGGAGACTCGGCGACTTGATTGCCAGAGCTACCAGATCGATTATCATCATGATTTCCCCTGAGCAAAACCCTCTCCCAAACACCAGAGTCGAATTGGCCCAAGATAAGTTACCCCTGGTAACGTCTGCCGTGATTATCCCACGACAGTTGGCGCCCACCGTGGGGCCTACGTCCAAGGGTGTTTACATCACGGGAGAAGCTCGGGAGAATATGAAGAACCTCGTCATCGGCGAGATCTACACCAACCCCGAAGGAGAGAAGATGGTGGACGATTTTGGCTGGGGGCCAGAGTCGGATCTGCTCGAATCCGGATCTGTCGTCACAATTGGCCGGGTCAACGTCTTCATCGGCATGGTACGTACGTCCGGTTCAATCCCTGATGATTTTGAATGTGATTCTGTATCAGGAGAAGCGACTTGCATTCAGTCGGATGGAGAAGAATCGGTCAGAACGGTAGATCCGATAGAAGAGCCCACCACGAAGAGGGAACAGCCGGAGGAGTCGGCATGGACCCCGCGTGGCCGGGTCATGGGAGAAGATGATACCGAGTCTATCCTGCACCTGCTAGAGGACCGGTACGAGGAGGATAGCTGTGATGAGGAGGAATACGAGTCTTCACCGGGCGTCGCGCGCCAGGTCGCGGTCTACACGGCCCCTGCAACCAATCTCAATCAGGGGGACCTGACTACGGCCGCGGTCGGAGCGGCGCGAGCGCTGGCCCAGCAGCAAAATCCGGCCGATGGGAATCCGGTTCTGACCCGGGTCGACGGAGAATCGGCTTCGGTCACTAGCCGGGCGGCGGATAGCGAGTTGCAGGCGAATATGTTCGTACTTATGGCAAACAGGACGCCAGGGGCGGGTCCTTCAAACCCACAACACCCGGCTCTGTTCAGTAACAATCTGATCTTGGATCCCACGGTGCTAGCTACTGTGATAACCCCGGAAAACGCCGCGGCGCGTGCCAGGGATCTGGATGTAGCACGCCGTGCATTGGAGCAGCAAAGGAGAGATGTGGAAGCAGATAAGCAAGGGATATCCACACGCCAACGTGAGCTGGATGCATTGGAGAACCGGCTCCGGGTTGAGACAACCAGGGCGCATCAAAGATACCAGACTAGATTACCGGCAACGGGTGGAGTCATAAACCCGGCCGCGCTATTCATCACACCTCAGGATCAGCCAATCCCGGCCGCGAATCAAGAAACTGTACATCAGCCCGCAACCGGAGGAGGACAGCCGGCGAACGTACAGGCCGGGTTACCCACATTGCAGACTGGGGTTGCTGCTGGCAACACAGCACCACCACCACCACCATCACGATTTCGCACGCCGCCAGGTCACTTCAACAACCCCATGGATAATGTATATGCGGCAACAATAGCATTGGATCGCATCCCCGTAAGAGAGTCACCCCATGCGGAGGAGACCCGGCGGGCGATAGATTTATTGCGCACGGCAGTGGCCCAGCAAGTCAATTACCCGGATAATAGTAGTGGAATGCATGGAACACCGTATATCAGTCGGCAACATGGCAATACCGGCAATATGCAAACAAGTTCAGCGCGACGGAGGGCAGAGCAGCAGCAAATGCCGCCTCCTCCCCGCATCCAGGCAACACCAGCAGCATCAGCAGCACAAGCTATTGTGGATAGTTCCAGGGCCAGGCGAGCCGCGGCCGGGTCTGCGGTACACGGGCCCGCAGCCGCGCCACGCCCAGCCGTACCCCCCGCAGGATCGCATGTTTCCCGAGTGAGGCCAGTACTAACTAATCTCGCTGGGCCTAAGTGTCTGTCGGATAACATCATGGCTGAGCCTTACCCGGATAAATTCAAGGAACCGGGTAAAGTAGTAAACTATGAGCCGACTATGGACCCAGAAACATGGTTGAGCAGCTATGAGATGGCTATGTCGATTCGCAACGCATCTGAAAATCTTCAAGCCAAGTTCATGTACTTAATGATGTCAGAAGGAGCAGCAAAGTTGTGGTTCAACAATTTACCCGAAGGATCTATCAAGTCATGGAGTGAGTTGAAAACTGCGTTTATCAAGCACTTTCACGGAACATGCAGGAAGTTGTTTACTATCGATGATCTAGAACGGTGTGTACAAAAGAAGGGAGAGTCGGCGCGCAGCTGAGTGCGCCGGGTTATGGAGATACTTCACTCGTCCACGGATATTCAGCCAAAGGATACGTTACAAGCTATGGCAAAGACATGCAAGTATATACCTTTAGTGCAAAAGCTAACTCGCATGAAATCTAGTCGGAATGCTTTGGAGGTTACGATGGGAGAGTTAATGGACGCGTGCAACAAGCACGCTGCCACGGATACCACAGAAGAGGACGTCGATGATAAGAAAGCAAAGGCAAACACGAGCAATAATGGAAGAGCCGGCAATGGATCTACGCCGGGTAACAATGGAGGAAATAATGGAAACAACCAGCATAAGCGCCCGTTCGAGGGGAGTTCCGAGTTTGTCGCCAACACAGAGGCCGGGTCTTCAAGACCCAGAGCATAGGGAAATTTCAATGGAGGAAACTTTAATGGAGGAAGTTACCAGGGGCCACCAAGGCCGGGAAACCACTGGGATGTCTACAAGATGTCGTGCCCGCGACACAGCAGGAACGGCAGACCGGCCAATCATTCATTGGAGCAGTGCGTGGATTTACAGAGATGGAAGAACGAGGAAGTAAACAAGGCTATGAGAGGTGCAGGACGGGGAGGAGGACCGGGTCCAGGTGGAAACCCGGTCAATGGCCCACCCCCAGCAGGCAACCCGGGAGGTGGAAATCCGGGTAATAATCAGGGAGGAGCTGGAGGTTTCCAAGCTAACCCCAAGCAGTTGGGACAATATCACGTGCATACTACAGGAACTTCTAACAAGGATAGAAAGATACTTAAACGAGCAATGAACACGGTCAATTCAGCTGTTCCGAGATACCTGCGATGGTCGGATCAAGAGGTGACGTGGAGCAGAAGAGATCACCCGGAAACAATAGAGCATCCGGGTGTGCTAGCATTGGTGGTTGCGCCACAGGTTAACGGTTATGAGCTGAAAAAGGTCTTAATGGACGGTGGAAGTAGCATCAACATCTTATATTGGGAAACTTTCTTACGTATGGGTCTCAAGGAGTCTCAGCTACAGAAAAGTTCAACAGTTTTTCACGGGATTGTGCCGGGTCACTCGGCGTGCCCTGAGGGAAAGATTACCTTGGAGGTTGCTTTTGGAGAATCAAAGGATAATTTCCGGGTGGAGTGGCTCACGTTCGAGGTGGTAAAGTTGCGCAGCCCTTATCACGCGCTATTTGGAAGGCCGGCTTACGCTAAGTTCATGACCAGGCCGTGTTACGTATACCTACAGCTAAAGATTCCGGGTCCTAAGCAAACCATTACCATACATGGGAACCGGATTATAGCAGCTGAGTGTGACGAAGGAGACGCGGCAATGGCAGAACAAGCTTGCAGGAAGGAAGAACTCAAATATTACCGGTCTCAAGTAGACCCAGATGATAGGACAGCATTGAAGAGGCCGAACACTGAAGATGAGAGAGCAAAGTTTAAAGCAGCACAAGATACCAAGATGGTGGCCTTTGTCGAAGGTGGTCCCTCTAAGCAATTTGCTATAGGATCTAACCTAGACAATGAGCAGGAAAAAGCACTCGTGGAGTTTATTCGTTCAAATCAAGATGTTTTTGCTTGGACGCCTAGCGACATGCCGGGTATCCCCACGGAGTTAGCAGAGCATAGCTTGCATGTTGACCCCAAGTCTAGGCCCGTGAAGCAGGGCCTGGGAAAAATGAATGAGGAAAGAAGAATGGCTATAGGAGAAGAAATTGCTCGGCTATTGACAGTCGGCTTTATCATGGAGGTATTTCACCCGGATTGGTTGGCAAATCCGGTTCTCGTGATGAAAAATAGTAATGAGTGGAGGATGTGCATAGATTACACGAGTCTCAACAAGCATTGCCCAAAGGATCCATTTGCCCTTCCAAGGATAGATCAGATCATAGATGCAGTGGCTGGAAGTGACCCATTATGTTTCCTGGATGCGTATTCCGGGTATCATCAGATCAAGCTCAAGAAGTAAGACTGGGAGAAAACATCGTTCATAACCCCTTTTGGGGCTTTCTGTTACAAAACCATGACTTTTGGGTTAAAGAACGATGGCGCAACTTACCAGCGGTGCATTCAGAAGTGCTTTGAGGATCAAATTGGACGCAACGTTCATGCCTATGTGGATGATGTGGTGATCAAGACCAGGAAAGTGGAAACATTCATTGACGATCTAAAGGAAACATTCAAGAATCTGAGAAGATATCAGATGAAGCTTAACCCCACAAAGTGTGTATTTGGAGTTCCAACAGGAAAGTTACTCGGTTTCATCATCTCAGAAAGAGGGATTGAGGCAAACCCGGACAAAATCAGAGCCATCCAGAGTCTGAAAAAGCCGGAAAACCAGAAGCATGTTCAGAAGCTTACCGGGTGCGTAGCAGCGTTGAGCCGATTTATATCCAGACTCGGAGAGAAAGCAATACCCTTATACCAGCTCTTGAGAAAATCCGATAAATTCGTTTGGGACCAAGAGGCGGATGAGGCGTTCGAGGCATTAAAGAAGCAGTTATCTGAGGCACCAGTTTTAGCAGCCCCGGGTCCTAAAGAGCCCATGCTACTGTACGTTGCGACCGGGCCCCGGGCGGTTAGCGCAGTGGTTGTTGTTGAGCGCAAAGAGGATGGGAAAGATCACCCGGTTCAGAGGCCGGTTTATTACGTCAGCGAGGTATTATCGGAGGCAAAGCAGCGCTACCCACTTTGGCAGAAGCTGGTTTTCGGGGTCTTCATGGCCAGCCGGAAATTGAAACCATATTTTCAGGAACACCCCATAAAAGTGGTTAGCTCTATACCAATGTCGGATATCATCAGAAACTCGGATGCAACAGGTAGAATAGCCAAGTGGGCCATCGAGATGGGAGATTATCACATCAACTACGAGCCCAGGTCAGCAATCAAGTCTCAAGCTTTAGTTGATTTCATTAATGATTGGACTCACACTAGCATGCCCACAATGACACCAAGTTCCGAGTCTTGGGTAATGCACTTTGATGGTTCCAAGCAATACGAGGGATCAGGAGCTGGAGTGGTACTCACATCACCCAAAGGAGACAAGTTGAGTTGTGTGTTGCAAATCCACTTTGATTGTTCCAACAACGTGGCCGAGTATGAGGCATTATTGCATGGATTGAAAGTAGCCAAGGAGATGAACATCAAGCGGATACGATGCTATGGAGATTCGGATCTTGTGGTACAGCAGGTTTCAGGAACTTGGGATAGAAAAGATGCAACTATGGCAGCATATCGCAGAGAGGTGGACAGGGTGGCCGGGTGTTTTTCCGGGTATGAGGTGGAGCATATAGACAGAAGAAAGAACGAGGCAGCAGATGCACTCGCCAGACTCGGCTCGCGCAGAGAGCCGGTTCCACCCAATGTTTTCCTGGACGAGCTATGGCGGCCATCAGTTCAAACCGAGTCTGAGGAAGAGGTGGCTAACCAAGACCCGGATTTGGAGCTCGTGGCCACAATACGCGCTGTTCCCGAGTGGACAGAGCCGTTTCTGGCTTACCTATTACGGGGCGAGTTACCACAGCAGGAAGTATTAGCAAGTCAAATTCTAAGGTGAGCAAAAGGCTATTCTATCATCAATAGGGAGCTGTATAAAAGAAACGCGGCAGGAGTCTTTTTACGCTGTGTAGCACCAGAAGAAGGCTGGCAGATCTTGAAGGAAATCCACGAAGGTGATTGTGGGCATCATGCATCCACAAGATCCCTTGTGGCCAAAGCTTATCGACACGGGTTCTTCTGGCTCACGGCCCTAGCAGATGCAGAGCGCTTGGTGGCAAGGTGTGATGGATGTCAAAGGTACGCTCGCCAAACCCATGTGCCGGCTGTGGAATTGCGGACTATCCCGTTAACCTGGCCGTTTGCTGTTTGGGGTATGGATATGGTTGGCCCCTTTCACATGTCACCTTGCAAAAAGACACATCTCTTGGTGGCTATTGATAAGTTTACCAAGTGGGTTGAAGTTATGCCAGTTACCAATTGTGAAGCAATTACGGCAGTCAAGTTCCTGAAAAGGATTATCTATCGGTTTGGGTATCATCAAAGCATAATAACGGACAATGGAACCAACATGTCCTTGGGAGAGATGGAAAAATTCTGTGGAAACAATGGCATCCGCTTGGACATAGCCTCAGTGGCCCACCCACAGGCTAATGGACAAGTGGAGAGGGCAAATCAGGAATTACTTCGTGGATTAAAGCCACGGCTGCGAGTCCCGTGCATCAGAACTGCTGGCGCATGGGTTGAGGAGTTACCTTCAGTAGTTTGGGGAATCAACACCACACCTAACAGATCTACTCAGATGACACCGTTTTTTATGGTTTATGGTGCAGAGGCAGTATTGCCGAGTGATATTATTCATGACTCGCCTCGAGTGTCGGCTTACGTCGAGGTGGAGAACGAGAAGACCCGGCAGGACGTCGTGGATATGCTAGAAGAGCACAGGGAACAAGCTTTGGAGAGATCAGCCATATACCAGCAGGATCTGAGGAGATATCATAGTCGGCGGGTCAAAAACGGGTCTTCCAGGAAGGAGACCTGGTTCTGCGCCTGGTACAGTCAAAGGAAGGAAAACACAAGTTATCTCCACCATGGGAAGGACCGTTCATTATAAGCCGGAACCTGCACAATGGATCATATTACTTGATAGATGCAAGGGAAGAGTCGGCTACTGTTAATGACACCGCTCATACCACTTCATCTATGCAAGAAAGAGAAAGACGATGGAACGTGGCTCAGCTGCGTCCCTACTATACCTAGAATAGGCTAGATTCACAAGTGGAATTACACGATGTAACAGGCAGCAGGTTTCAGACGCACTCTTTTCCTATCCAGGGTACCTAAGGGGACTGGAGGGTTTTTAATGAGGCGGCTTGCTGACCTAATTTTTCTCATATCAATAAAGAGATGGTTAAACAATATATTGTTCCTTTCTGTGTTTTTTTTGTCAAGTTTTTATATTCCTGTTGTTTTTCTATTTTTCTTCCAGGTAAGTGTTGTTTGTTGTTCTTTGTATATTAGTTTCTTTAGTAAAATTGCATATATCTAGGTCTTGGGGGCTGATTGCTTGAATAGCATAGTTACAAACTCAAAGACCCGGCCATGATGCCATTAAGTTATAAGGGCCGATTACTTATAATAAGTATGGCTGCAAGCTTATAACCGGACAATAGAGCCAAACTTCCTTGACTTTTCTTGCTTAAGCTTGATGTGACTCGCACTAAAGTGGCATGCTTTGCTAGCGTATAATTACAATCAGTCATGATGCCCGATGGGACTTGCCTGACCCTGTCTTTGTACAGCTATAGCAACATTGATTATCCACGCGAAAGCCGGCTTATAGTAGAAGAAGGTCAAAAGGGTCATCCAAACCACAAGCTATGCAGAGTGCAAGGTTAACAGCCGGAAACTCAAAGTATATTAAGCATAGCTTCAAACCTATGTGAGCGGCTCTAGGTTTTGGACTTTAGCAGAAACAATTTGTTCTTTTGAAAAAATCCAAAACCCTAGACTCGGAAATTCGGGCCTTGGGGACTTGGGAATTTGAAAAAAAATAAACAAATTATCTAGCTATTCAGCTCAAAAACCCAAAAATCCGAGTCTTGGGGACTCGGGGACTTAGAAAAAGTCCACTTGTCAAAACCTATGACACCCGGAAACCGAGTCTCACAAAAGGAAACATAGTGAAAAGTCGGAAAACCAGGAATGAAAAGTTCAAAGTTGGGAAATATCAAATCCACGCAAAGGCCAGAAGGGCCACAAAATCTATTAAGGTTTTTAAACGTATTACAAGCCAGGGTAGTAGTATCAAAAAGTGCACAGGCGCACTATCAAAAGAATAATTGTTTTAAAGGCCCATTGGCCGAATAAAGTGTTCGAGGCAACAGCAGATAAAACTTCACTCGGCCTCCTGGGTCGAGTCCTCAACCTTGTCCTTGGCAGCTGGGTCTTGGTCTTGGTCTTGCTCTTCAGGGGCCTTCCCAGCATCTTTACCCGGATTAGCAGTGTCGGCACGAGCCGTTGGGCGGACAGCCGGTGTAGAGGAGGAAGGCGCAGAGTCGATTTCAGCTTTCCTCTTGGCAGCATCCTCCTTCCTCTTGGCAGATTCTGCCCTCCACTTCTCCAGGATATCAAAGGGCTCGGGCAGATCTACCTTCACCGCTTTGTCTTTGGCATCATAAGGCGTTGTAAACCTGTCTAGTGCCAGACTATCGGCAATTGTGGTCGCCGAGTGATGTACCCCAGTTTGAATAGCCTTGAAATCCTTGGCGGAGAATTTGGAGCCGTCGAGATTAAACTCGGGAAACCCGGCCACCAGCTTTGCCGGCTCAAGCTTAGGGAAATAAGCTTTGGCCAGCATAAGCCCGCGGGTCATCCCAACCCGGCATGACGAGCGTTTCCAGAGCTCGATCCAATCGGGGATAGTGGAGCACGCGTGGAGCAAAGTGTCCAGGCCCGAGTAACCCTCAGCCGGCCACTGCACAGCGTCCACGATCCACTTAGTGCCGGCACAGAACTTCCGGATCACAGTCTTCAAGGTCTTTACCTTCTCAATGTCATTATCTTCTGGGGCCGCTATGCCAGGGCCTGCAGTATGAACAGCAAAAGTTAAAGAAAAAAAGCCCCCGGGTATCATGCTTAAAGGAAAATCCGAGTTATAAAACAGCAAGCCATAAAATCTTACCAAGTAGGACACGATAAGTGTCGGCAATCTGAACCGAGAGCTTCTTTAGTGCATCTTGACCATTATGGTATTTCTTCTTGTACTTCTTGACGTCTTTATCAAGCTTTTCCACTTCAGCCTCAAGACCTTCCCGCAGCTTTGACTCGGACTCAAGGAGCTAATTGGTTTTAGCCAAAATCTCCTCAGACCTGGCCATCTGTGCCTGTAAAGGAAGGAAAAGTAAAAGTTAGTAGGATATAAGAAAGAACAGGGTATCAAAGAAAGTACCGAGTAAAACTTTGACAAGTTAAACTCGGAACTTGGGGACTAGATGAATACTATGCAATATCAATCAGCGTTACCTGGTGCTCAGCAGCCATGCGCTCCAGTATATCTCTTTCTGTGGTCTTCAAGGCAAAGAGTGCACTCATCATCTGATCATAGGAGAGTTTGCCCAGATCTATGTCAGAAGAACCAGGATTCTGGTTACCCGGAGATGGAGTCTTCTCCTTCGCGGGGGGAGACACCCGGGTCGTCTGAGTGCTGGGGTTGGGCTCACTTCTCCCTGTGCCCAGGATCACAACATCCTCATCCTCGTGTGCATGCGAGGCGATTGGGTACTCGGCCTCCTGATCGGCCGGGTCTTTCAGCGGTACTTGTTCTTCTTTATCGCCGCCAGCCGCGGCCGTCACAGTGTCAACCGGATCATCCTTAGCCGGGTTATCAGTGTCCATGTTGTCCGGGTCACCGGTTGTGACCTTGGCTCTGAGGAAAGTAAAGATAAACAGTTAATATATGATAAGTGAAAGTTATGGAAAAGTGTTAGAATATTGAAATAGCAAGAGAAGTAGCTTACCCGGAGTTCACCATGAAATCTGAAGGAAGGTCATTGCTAGACCCGGAGGAAGCTGTCATAGGGTCCGAGAGTGAGACCCGGAATTGCCCAGCTAAGGGATGATTTGTAACATCCCAAGTATGAAAAACAACCTTTAGGATGTTTGCTTTTTGTTAAATTATGTTTTGCATCATGGCATCATAAGTTTTGCATTTGTTTTCCTTTGTTTTCCCTTATTTTTCAATATGAATTTCAAACCAATTTTCAAATGCTTGTTTCATACTTGTTCTGTTACAATTTTCAATGAAAATTTCAAACCAAAACATCAAATTGTTTCCTATAAACTTGAAGGATCAAACTATCTAAATTGTTCTTTTCAATAATTCATTTAACCTCAAATTTCACTCAAATTCAAATAAAATACAAACAGCAACATAATTTAAAATTGTTGGAAAACAAAAGTTGCACAATGTTGCTGTTACAATAAATAACTTATACAAATTTTTCCTAAATTTTTCTAACCCTAAAACCCTTCCTTTTTCTCCCTTTTCCTTTTCAGCAAAAAAACAAACAGAAAGAAAAATAAAAAGGAAAACGGCTGGGGAAGGCAGACTGGGCCAAGCCCAGCCCACTTAACCCCAGCGCGTGCGCACAGCGGCCCGCGGCCCCCTTCTCCCTCCTCCGTACGGCTGGCGTCAGCTGACGCCAGCGCGCACGCAGCAGAGGCACCTCCACCTGCTCCCCACCTTTTCCCTCACCTATTTCTAGCCCGCAAGCCCCCAAACCCTAGCCCTAGGTTTCTTCTTCCTCCCTGCCGCCGCCAGTTCCTCTCCTCCTTCTCAGATCTCCTCCATTTCTCTTCTGAATTTTCTGAAGTTTCCGGTGAGCTGCCATGGCCGGAGAGTGACGGGGTGGAGTACGGGGTTGTGGTCGTCGTCAGGACTCCGCGAGCACGGGAACGTGATCACCGTGCATCCCTCTCCCTCTACGCTTCATCGACAAGGGCTGGGAGGTCCCGGATCGTCGCCGCCGTCGCCTGTCACCGTCGAGCCTCTGCTTCATCTTCAACGGTGGTGAGCACCACGTCCTCCACCGTCCCCTCCCTCTCCTCTCTGCACGCGCACGTACCCCTTGCACCCGTGCACGCACCCAAGCAGCAGCAGCAGATCCTCGCCGCCGGCGAGCACCGTCGCCTGTCGTGGTGCAGTTAACTGAAGAAATTCAGTTTCGTCAGATAACGAAACTGAACCTCAACCCCCCGCGCACCTCCTCCCTATCTCCAAACTCATCCGCACCGTACCGGTTAGATCGCACGGCGCGCAGCGCTAGGGCGCGGGTTAGAACCCCCCGCGGCGCAGTTTAATCCAACCTTTTTGGCTCCTTTGCCACGCAGGCGTACAGGGCCCACCTGCCATCGGCCCTGGTTGCCACGCAGGCACACACCCACGCGCCACGCACGCACAGCTGGGCACTGGCCCACTGCCAGTGATCCAGAGGCAGCTCTGCACACGTAGGAAAAGCCCCAGGGGCCTCTCTGTAGTTTATTTTCGCAGCTAGGCCCCTGTACCAAATCTGTATGTTTTAAAATTGCAGATTAGTCCCTGAATTTCAAATTTGAATAACTTTTGTATTTCAAATCCAAATAAAATAAATAAAATATGTATTCTGTACCAAATTCAATTCTCTACATGTTTAAATCATTTGTTTTCTGTTTTGAACATTTCAAATGTTTTCAAAATTCAAATTCAAACAACTCATTTCAAATTTGGTTAATTTCATAACTAATTCAAATGTCACATATAAAATATGTTTTCTATGCTAAATTAAACCACCATTTCAAATATAAACTTTGTTTCATGTTTTGAATAATTAAAATTGGTTAAATAATTTAAACCTTGTTTAAATCATTTAAAAAATTGCTAAATTCATAACTTGGTCAAATTAAATTCTTTTTAACATATAAAATATGTTTTCAAACCAGAAAATTATAATCTTTTCAAATATGAATTTTAATTAATGTTTTGAACAAATGAAAATTCAAATAAATTCATAATTGAATTAAATTCATTTAAATCTTGTTTAAACGTGTTTAATTCATAATTAATTCATTCTAATTCCTTTTTCAACAAATGAAACATGTTTTCCACCTAAAATTTTGTGTTCTTTCCAAATATGAATTTTGTTATTTATTTTGAACAATTAGAATTGGTGAAAACAACAAATGCTTGTGTAACTCCTTTAAGAAGCCAAAATTTCACAACTTAATAAATAAAATTACAAACTTGGTAAACACCTTTTCAATTTGAGTCTATTGTTGTTTTCTTATTGTTTTCCTCATCCATGCATCATGCTAATTCACTTACACATGATGATTAGTTGTAGATCATTTAATCCAACCTTAATTCATGGGCTTTCCATATGCAATCCAAATTGCATATGGGTCCATTTAATATTGTTACCATGTTAACTAGCTTACCTTTGATGCATCAATTAAAGTGCCATGCATCATCCCATGATTGTGCATTATGCCATGTTATTGATTGTTTGCCTCTCTGCGTTGTTTGTTTGCTTCTTCTCGAATAGACGACGACGTTGAGATAGACGAGGTTTACGGCACTACTTCTGAGGAGTTAGCCCAGTACCAGGCTACTGAGTTTGCAGGCAAGTATTCACTCACATGAACCATTGTGTCCTTTCCACACTGGTTATCGATACTTTCCGTTGTCTATTCTGCTAGCCTTAAGATTCGTTGATTGTGTTCGATCCTATCATATGTTATCCTGTAACCCTGATATAGCCTCACCTCCACACCTATAACCCCATTGCTTGTAGCCTGTGTCTTACTAGCATGCTTAGGGTTGTTTATGCTCGAGTGTGTTGTCCGTTATTTTCTGTTACCATATTTATTATGTTCTGGGGCTCGATGTTAAACAACAACCTGTTAATGTTTGAGGTAATGCTAATTTGATGATAAGGCACCGGCAGGAGGCCGGGTATGGTTTTGAGACCTGCTAGTGTCGATCCTAATTAGGAAAAGGGTCTTGTCTACTGATCCATGATGAGCGCACTATCCGAAGGAAGCGTGTATGGGCGCCTCCCTCAATTTGATTCGATTCGCATCTCGTCCGAATCGCCTCATTTAGTTCGGGTTTTCCATTTGCCGCACGCATATGCAGGTACGAACCCGAGGCCAGGGTGGAAACTTTTGTAGTCGGCATTTAGGGAGACACGTTCTTAGAGTGCTATGAGGGTCCCCTTTTCTTCGTGGGGCTTGATTAGCCGTGCGCTCAATTGCACGGGGTTCTTTGGGCTTGATGCGAAGAAGAGTTGAGTTGTGTTGAGTGCCTCGCTTGGTGGAAGTGCATTTCCAATCTGGCGGGGTATTCTTACGTGTACGGCCAAATTGGTGCACCCCTGCAGGGTTAAATCTTCTCGAGAAGCCGTGTTGTCCGCGGTTATGGATGACTTGGTGAAAGTACTGGCTAACAAGTACTCAGAACAACTTACACCTAACTAATTATAACTTGACTAGTAATAGTCTTATTGACACAATAACTTGAACCATCATTAATCCAACTGTGTGAGTTATCCTCGGATTGCTTCTTTGGATAAGGGGCGAGATCCAGGATGGGTTTGTTTGAGGTTAATTATAGTTGGTTACGATACGCTATCTTATCCCCTTCTTTTAGCCGGAAGTTGTAGCGTGTTTCTGTAGTTGGTTAGAGCAGCCTGCTGCCGCACTTTTGTATCAACTATTTTCTTCCGTTGAACCCAAAGCATCTGTACTTGGTGTTGCCGGGTACACTTTGGTATCTTGTGAGTCTTGCTTGTCAGTACTGACCCCTTTGGGGCTGTGGTTTCCGCAGACTACGTTTCCGAGGATCCCCATGGTGGCTACTACGTGGAGTATGACGAGGCTGCTGACGAGTAGATAGCGGACCCGGGCAGGATCCGAGACATCGTGGATGGGCTCCGTCTTTTCGTTTCCGGCCTCTTAGGCCTATTTGGATCTTGTCTGTACTTAGACACTTTGGTTGCTTCCGCTGTGATGTAATGATGACTTGTTGGGACATGTGTCCTCCTGATGATTGTATTTGCTATCTCTGCTCTAGTGAGAGCTATTTGCAACTTATTTCCATCTTTTGTGTCTTAGGGATATGTTGTGATATCAGTTGTTCAAATGTCGTTGACGTACCATGTGTGTATGTTATGAAGTACGTCAATGGAAGTGTTAGGATTTCTATGGGATGGTTTGCACAGACGATGGATAGTAGAGATTGGTTGTCACACTATATGTGTTGGCCTACTCGTAAGAGGTGCGGGTGCCGGTATTCCCCGTAATCCAATCATCTACTGTTTAGCGGACTGCGAGTATCCTCTAGAAGTCCGGGTGCGACAAATGGTATCAGAGCCTGTCTACCTGTAGGATCCCTTTTACTGGTCGCAGTTGAGTCTAGAAACTATTTTGTAGCTATATAGGAAAAATGAAACGTGAGAGTAGGAATTCTGTTCTTTTATTTCTTTCCCCACCCACCCTCCCTTTTCTGGTAAGGAAGTGCAACGTTGTTTTCTCTTCTCGTCTAAACTTTCAAGTTAGGATTTCTCGTATCCTGATTTCTCTAGGATAGTTATATCTACTAGACCACAGGAATGGAGGTGGTTGTGACATGATTTATCATGTTGCCTACTCATGATTGAGAACGGAGGCGTGTAAGCCCCGGAAGCAGATCCTCTATTCCTTAAGCAGTAGATAATTATCCTCTAGAAGCCTGGATGGGTTTCCGTAGTACCTCAGGAGTGTTTGGTCTCGAGTTTCCCCAATGTTGCTTCGATATCCTGTTCTTCTCAACATCCTTTTCGTCCGTTGAAACCTTGTTGTTGCTTTCCACTTCAGTTCTTCTACCGGCGTCTAATCAAAACTTCCCCGATTATCTGCAGATGGGTCTCAGGTTCTACCCGCAGGTGGTTCGTATGACTCGTTGCGAGAGCACTGCCGGTTATCCGGAGATGCTGAGGGACATGGTCACTTTTCTGGGGTTCCGTTGGGCACCAGAGTACCAGGTCTACGAGCAGCAGGGAGAGTTTGACCAGACCTACTACCAGGCTATCGTCTACATTCTGTCAGATGATGGCATGAGCGTCGTCCACCGCTACGAGGCAGTAGGTTCCACAGTGGATATGGCTGTGCAGCAGGCAGCTTATGTGAGTCTCACCGTCCTTCGTGCTGACTACTGGGGATTTGACGATTCTATCTATCGCCACATCCCCCGTGGTTACATCACTTCGGAGGGAGCTCACTTCACTCTCTACGACAACTTGGATGTCTACGAGCATGATAACTCCAGGCTGCACACCACCGCTCAGTTTGTGAGGCACAGTGACGCAGTTGCCAGCACACTATCTCAGGAGTTGGCTTCAGTCAGAGAGCAGCTATACCTTGCTTTGACTCGTCTGGCGACTTACACCACAGACTTTGTCAGAGACGAGCGCTTTGCATGTTTCGATCAGCCAGTTGGTCGTCGTCTGCCAGATGCTGGAGGTTACGAGCCGATCAGAGGTCCACTCCTTAACCTCGGTGCTGGTTACACTGGGATTCCACGCTTTGGAGCACAGGGAGTCGACGCTATGTACTTCACCACACCTAGAGTCGCTCTCAGACCACGTCAGATCTATGTGGATCGTCGTTCCACCTACTTTCGTGGGCGTGCTCCTCACCGTACCTCTCGCCATACTCCTAGCCGTCGTCCTGCGTGATGAGCATGGGAGTACCGATGTATCCATTCTTAGCTATGTTTAGTTATCCTTTGGCATTCGAACCATTTGTGGTGTGTTGGATATTCTGATGTATTTGAACATGTGATGATATACCTGTTGGTTATCTATTCATGCATCGGAATAATCTCTCTTTCGGTTTCCAAGTCTATCTTTTTCTATTGTTGTGCTAAAATGCATTTCCATTCAGGATGCCGCCAGCAAGGAACAAACCGCCTGAGCCACCGCCAATCGCGGAGCTGTTGACTCAGATGACCCAAGTCATGACGCAGATGGCCCAGTTTCAGACTAATCAGCACAACAACCAGACGGCTCCACGAGTCAGCATCAGGGAGTTTCTCAGTCTGGGCCCAAGAGCTTTCGTGGCCACACGCGAGCCTCTGGATGCTGATGACTGGATCCGTGAGATAGCTAAGGCTCTGGAGATTGCTCATGTAGCTGAAGAAGACAAGGTCAAGTATGCCTCCTATCTGCTGAAGGGTCAGGCAGCTACTTGGTGGGAAAACTACCAGGCCATGAGAGCTGGCTTTCCAATCACGTGGAATTGTTTCAAGGAAGCCTTCCTGAAGCACCACATTCCAGATGGTCTCATGGAAAGGATGCGTGAAGAGTTTTGCTCACTCAAGCAGGGCAAGTTGGACGTCATCGGCTATCAGAGTGAGTTCAATCGCCTCGCTCGTTACGCTGGTGATGAGGTGTCCACTAAAGCTAAGAAGATGGCAAGGTTCCGCAGAGGTTTTAACCCGGAACTCAAGTATGCCCTCACAAACGTCAAGGCCAACAACTTCGAGGATCTCATTAACACCGCGCTCAATGAAGAAAATGGGCGCAAGGCGTTCGAGGAGTCTCGCAAGCACTCGCGTGAGGGTGGTTCCTCCTCCAACATGACCACCCCTCCGCAGAAGCGCCGCATCTGGGTACCAAATGGTGCTGTCACTCGGGCTCCATACGCCCAAACTTCTCCAGGCTTCGCTCCCCGCCCACCCAACCCTGCTCAGATGAATGATCAGAGGGCTTCGATGGGGCAGCCAAGGCCAGGGCCTCCTCGTGTCGTCACTTGCTACAAGTGCAAGCAGACGGGGCACTACGCTGACAAGTGCACGCAGAGGCAGCTACCTCCACCACCACCTCGTCCCAACACAAACCAGGCAATGGTGCGCGCTCCCCCGCCTAAGGCCTTCAACTCCAACAACAGGCATGTTGGGAGGACCACAAGGGTGAATCATGTCAAGATCGACAAAGCTGAGGAAGCTCCTGACGTCGTTCTCGGTATATTACCCTTAAACTCTTTTCCAGCTAAAGTGTTGTTTGATATCGGAGCATCGCATTCTTTTGTGTCAAAGATTTTTGCCACAACAAACAACCTAATGGTGGTTCCACTAAGCAATCAAATCACTGTTCACTCCCCGGGATCTCAAATGTTGACCTCCAAGATAAGTAAGGACAATCAAATCCTAATTGGAGGCCACATTTTCCTTGCTTCTCTCATGTTGCTGGGAAGTTCTGACATTGATGTCATTCTTGGTATGGATTGGCTGAAAGCTAATAAAGCAAGGATTGACTGTGCTCAAAAGTCAATAACTCTAGCCCACCCTTCTGGCCAGATAGTCTATTCTCCACATGAATCAAGTTCCATTCAGCTGTGCAACCTCGATGCAAAACCTCTACCTTCACTTGAAAATGTTCCGGTGGTTTGCGAATTTCCTGACGTCTTTCCAGAAGAGTTGCCAGGGATGCCTCCGGATAGAGCTGTTGAGTTCGTGATCAAACTTGAACCAGGTACTGCTCCAATCTCTAAGCATCCTTACAAGATAGGAACTCCCGAGCTGAAGTTGTTAAAGGAACAAATTGATATGTACATGGAAAAAGGTTACATTCAACCTATTTCCTCGGCTTGGGGTTGCCCAACTCTGTTCGTTGCGAAGAAGGATCACACAAAGAGACTCGTTGTTGACTATCGTCCTCTTAACGAGAAAACCATCAAAAACAAGTATCCAATTCCTCGTATCGATGATCTTTTTGATCAACTTGCTGGAGCCTCAATATTCTCCAAGTTGGACTTGAGAATGGGTTACCATCAAATAAAGATCAGAAAAGAGGATATTCCAAAGACAGCCTTCACCACTCGCTACGGTCTATATGAATTCACCGTCATGTCCTTTGGTCTCACCAATGCACCGACGACATTCTCTCGACTCATGAATTCTGTCTTCCATGAATACCTCGACAAGTTCGTTGTGGTATATCTTGATGACTTTCTTGTCTACTCAAAATCCGAGGAAGAGCATGAAGAACATCTTCGTCTCACTCTCATGAAACTTCGCGAGCATCGTCTTTATGCCAAGTTCTCCAAATGTGAGTTCTGGATTTCAGAAGTTGCTTACCTTGGTCATGTCATCTCTGCCAAGGGCATAGCCATTGATCCAGAGAAGGTTAAAGCAATTGTTGATTGGAAACCTCCAAAGACGGTGAAGCAAGTAAGAAGTTTTCTTGGCTTGGCTAACTATTGCCGTCGTTTCGTCCAAAACTTTTCCAAGATTGCCAAACCTCTCACTGATCTCACAAAGAAGGACAAGAAGTTCGTTTGGTCTCCACAATGTGATGAGAGCTTCAATCTCCTGAAGACTAAACTCACTTCTACACCAGTTCTGGTTGGCCCAGATCCTTGCAAACCTTTCCAGATATTCTGTGATGCTTCTCTCCAAGGTCTAGGTGCAGTTCTTATGCAAGAACGTCAAGTTGTGGCTTATGCTTCACGTCAGTTGAATGCACATGAGCTCAATTATCCCACTCATGACCCTGAACTTGCAGCAGTTGTGTTTGCCCTCAAGAAATGGAGACAATACTTGTTGGGTAATCGCACTGAAATCTTTTCCGATCATAAGAGTCTGAAATACATCTTCACTCAACCAGATCTAAACCTCAGGCAAAGGAGATGGATTGAAAAGATCAAAGACTTTGATCTTACCATTTCTTACACTCCAGGCAAGGCTAATGTTATGGCCGATGCTCTCAGTCGCAAGTCGTATTGCAATAATCTCATGATCATGGAAAGCCAACCTCCTCTTCATGAAGAATTCCAGAAGCTCAACCTTGGTCTTGTTGCTCAAGGCTATCTTGCAAACTTGACAGCCAGTCCAACTCTCGAGGACAAGATTCGTTCTGAACAACTTCGTGATGCTGAAATCAAGAAGATGGTAGAACAAATCAAAGAAGGCAAGGAGAAATTTAAGTCCTTCTCAATTGATGACAAGGGAACTGTGTTCTTCGAGGGACGCATTGCAGTTCCTCAAGTTCAAAGTCTCAAAGATGTCATTCTCATGGAGGCTCATGAAACTCCTCTCTCCATACACCCTGGAGGTACAAAGATGTACCAGGATCTCAAGACACTTTATTGGTGGCCTGGCATGAAACGTGAAATTGCTCAATACGTTTCTGAATGCGACGTTTGTCAACGTGTTAAGGCAGTCCATCAAAAAACAGCCGGTCTTCTCCAACCTCTGAAAATCCCTGAGTGGAAGTGGGACATGATTGAAATGGACTTCGTCACGGGTTTCCCAAAGTCCAAGAAGGGCAAAGATGCAATCTTCGTTGTCATTGATCGTCTCACTAAATTAGCTCACTTCTTTGCTGTCAAAGAAACAATCTCAGCTAGTCAGTTAGCAGAGCTCTACACAGCAAAGATTGTTCCTCTTCATGGTGTTCCATTGGAAATAAGCTCAGACCGTGGAAGCATCTTCACTTCTCATTTCTGGAAAAGCTTTCAAGAAGCATTGGGCACCAAACTTCTGTTCAGCACAGCTTATCACCCTCAGTCTCAAGGGCAAGTCGAAAGAGTCAATCAGATTCTCGAGGATATGCTCAAAGCATGTGGTATCTCCTTTGGCATGAAATGGGAGGAATGTCTTCCATATGCTGAATTCTCCTACAACAACAGCTTCCAGGCAAGCCTAGGCATGGCACCATTTGAGGCTCTCTATGGCTGCAGATGCAGCAGTCCAATCAATTGGTCTGGATCTGGTGAACGTTCACTCTTAGGCCCTGACATTTTTTAAGGAAGCCGAAGAGAAAGTTCGCATCATTCGTGACAATCTGAGGATTGCTCAGTCTCGTCAGAAAAGCTACTATGACAGCAAGCACAGGGACATGATTTATGCACCTGGTGACAAAGCATATCTCCGTGTAACTCCCCTCAGAGGCACTCATCGTTTTGGTGTAAAAGGAAAACTTGCACCAAGATACATTGGTCCTTTCAACATTCTCTCAAGGCGTACAGAAAATGCCTATCGTCTTGAACTTCCAGAAAAACTATCCAAGGTGCACGATGTGTTTCACGTGTCACAGCTCAAGAAGTGCTTCAAAGATCCAGGTCGTGCAGTTGATCACGATTCCATTGATCTGCAAGAAGACCTCTCTTATGAAGAGCATCCTGTTCGCATTCTCGATGAGACCGAGCGCAAAACTCGCAACAAGAGCATCAAGTTCTTGAAAGTGCAGTGGTCCCATCATTCCGATAAAGAGGCAACGTGGGAGACCGAAGAGGATCTTCGCAAGAAGTATCCGGACCTTTCCTCTTCTCAGTAGGAATCTCGGGGCGCGATTCCTTCAAGGGGGGGCGTTTTGTAACATCCCAAGTATGAAAAACAACCTTTAGGATGTTTGCTTTTTGTTAAATTATGTTTTGCATCATGGCATCATAAGTTTTGCATTTGTTTCCCATTTGTTTTCCTTTGTTTTCCCTTGTTTTTCAATATGAATTTCAAACCAATTTTCAAATGCTTGTTTCATACTTGTTCTATTACAATTTTCAAATGAAAATTTCAAACCAAAACATCAAATTGTTTCCTATAAACTTGAAGGATCAAACTATCTAAATTGTTCTTTTCAATAATTCATTTAACCTCAAATTTCACTCAAATTCAAATAAAATACAAACAGCAACATAATTTAAAATTGTTGGAAAACAAAAGTTGCACAATGTTGTTGTTACAATAAATAACTTATACAAATTTTTCCTAAATTTTTCTAACCCTAAAACCCTTCCTTTTTCTCCCTTTTCCTTTTCAGCAAAAAAAACAAACAGAATGAAAAATAAAAAGGAAAACGGCTGGGGAAGGCAGACTGGGCCAAGCCCAGCCCACCTAACCCCAGCGCGCGCGCAGCGGCCCGCGACCCCTTCTCCCTCCTCCGTACGGCTGGCGTCAGCTGACGCCAGCGCGCACGCAGCAGAGGCACCTCCACCTGCTCCCCACCTTTTCCCTCACCTATTTCTAGCCCGCAAGCCCCCAAACCCTAGCCCTAGGTTTCTTCTTCCTCCCTGCCGCCGCCAGTTCCTCTCCTCCTTCTCAGATCTCCTCCATTTCTCTTCTGAGACATCGTGGATGGGCTCCGTCTTTTCGTTTCCGGCCTCTTAGGCCTATTTGGATCTTGTCTGTACTCAGACACTTTGGTTGCTTCCGCTGTGATGTAATGATGACTTGTTGGGACATGTGTCCTCTGGATGATTGTATTTGCTATCTCTGCTCTAGTGAGAGCTATTTGCAACTTATTTCCATCTTTTGTGTCTTAGGGATATGTTGTGATATCAGTTGTTCAAATGCCGTTGACGTACCATGTGTGTATGTTATGAAGTACGTCAATGGAAGTGTTCGGATTTCTATGGGATGGTTTGCACAGACGATGGATAGTAGAGATTGGTTGTCACACTATATGTGTTGGCCTACTCGTAAGAGGTGCGGGTGCCGGTATGCCCCGTAATCCAATCATCTACTGTTTAGCGGGCTGTGAGTATCCTCTAGAAGTCCGGGTGCGACATGATTTGGAGAAGGATGCTTTTGAGGGGAATCTTAAGGAAGGGTTTGGGAAGTACCGGCGCGGCGGGCTGGGGACGAAGGGATACCCGGGTTGAGTGGATTCTCACCCGGGGAGTTCCGGGTTACCCTGCGCTTGACCGTGGGGGGCTCCTTCAAGTATGGCCAATCGGATAATTGTCGATTAAGCTCGCACATATTAGCAAATGAATACGGTTTGGAGGCGATAGAGCGATACGGGACCTTAAATACAACCCCTTGGGGTTTCCTCTTTGCTCCGACCTCAACATCCGTTTCTGTCTCGCTTTCGTCGCTTTGGGTCTCCTCCTTGTCTTCCGGATCTTCCTTCTCCTCCTTGTCCTCCATTCCTGAGAAGCATAAAGCATAGTCGGAAAAAGAGAAAGTATGGGAAAACAAGTTAACAAAAATTAAGATGGGTGAAACCCGGATGGTACCTTCTTCCGAGTTAGCCGGCTCTTCGTCCTCTTCCGAGTTTTTGGAGGGAGGGGGGTCTCGATGTTCCAGAAGGCGTTATCTTCCTGAGATAAAGGTATAAAGATGAAAGTTAGTAGTTGCATCAGGTAAAAGCACAAGAATAGAAGAGTAAGGGCCGAATCTTACCGCTGGAGCCGGGTTGTCGCGGGTGAATGGCTCCAAACCGGCTATAGTCCAGATCACTTCCGCTTTCTCAGTCAAGAAACTTTTGATTATCTTGTTTGTATCAGCAGCCGGATAGTTCCTCAAAGAATAGCGGAGCGAATCCGTGACGTGCCCAGAATACTCAGACATCAGCTTAGGCCGGATGGCATTAGGTTGGATTCGGAAGTTCACCCAAGTTTTAACTAGATTAAGCCCAAGGAGACCCTGGGATGAAAGGACAGCGAGTTTGGCTAGGAGGGGTTGGATGTACTCCCTATCCGACTCAGAGGCAAAAGCGTTAAAATTGTCGGAGAGATCGAGGAGGCCCCCGGAGAAACCCGGCAAAGTCTGTTCGCCGGGTGGGGAGATGTCCCGGCAGTAGAACTAGGTCTTCTGCCAATGCTTGACGTGGGAGTTGAGGCTCAGAGTCGGCATCAATGAATTCTTCCGCCTCTGAATTGATACCCCACCACAAGCCAAGAGGGCCCCGTCGCTGCTTTCGCGGCACGGTTTACATTGGAACAGCTCGAGAAACAGAGCAAGATTTGGGGGGACGCATAGATATGATTCGCAGAGAACGATAAAATGAGTGATGTTTAACATAGAATTGGGTCCTATGTCAAAGATTCGGAGGCCGTAATGGCTAAGCAATTCACGGAAAAAGGAGTGACCCGGGGGACGGAATCCCCGGATCACATGCTCGACGAAGTAAATTACCTCATCAGGACTGGGGGAGGGCCGAGTCTCATCCCCCGGGACGCGCCAGTGAATGTCCTCCCGGGAAGGAAGGACGCCCGACTCTGCGAGCTCGTCCAACTTTGCCTTGGTCACGGTGGACCTTGCCCAGTTGGCAGATATGGATTGAGTCGGCCTTGCTTTCGCCGGCTGTTTTCCCTTCGTCTTGGTACTGACCTTGGGTGCCATGTGCGTAGTCTAAAAATAGGAGGTAAAAGTGCAAAGTGTAAGCAACTAAAAGACACGGAAATGGCTATTTATCCGACTAATCTAGGAGCGATTGTGGGAAGTTTTGACTGATTGTAGCTACGGAGAAATCTACGGAAAAATTTACGGAGAAATTCATGACCACGAGTGATAGAAGAATACTACTGAATCTAGCCTAAGCATTGGGTGAGAAAGAATGAAGCATGAATCGATGTGGAGCAAGAAGACCACCTGCGGGCGGATTTAGATCTAATCTAGTTGAGCAAGATTGAGGATAAAATCCATGGAAGGAGAAGGCTCACCGGCGAGGTCTGGAGGAGAGCGCGGCGACGGCAGATGGCGCAGTCGCGGTGGCCCGCTGGACCTTCCGGCGGACAGTTCGAGGGCGCGGTGGCGGTGGTCAACGGCGGCGCGGCACGGACTGAGGACGAGCGCAGACGGCGGCGGCTCGATTCCGGCGGTGCGCCCGTGGACTCCGTGGTGGCGCGGCGTTGAGCTCGAGCAGGGGAGCACCAAGAGAGGAAGGAGATGGAGAAATGGAGAGTTTGGTCTAGGTTTACCCCTAAGGCGTTTATTTATAGGTGCGGGTGGAAAGCCCTAGACCTAAGGAGCGGGAGCCAAAAATTTCGGAAAGTAATACCAACCGGATTTTTTGGGATAAGCGTTAAGTGCTCATGCGCGATATCCGGAAAGGATCGGAGCAAATCGTCTCCGCGATATCCGGATAAACTAACGAACAAAGCGAGTCGGGTCTTCTGTGTTTTCCTCGGAGTGTTGACCCGGGAAAATGACGTTGGACTCGGAGAAAGCCGGGTTATTATATGGACCACCTGTGGAGTTAGGCCTAGTTGTTTATCAAAGCAACCTAACCCGGTCTTTTATGAACTTGTATGTTTGTTATTTTTGCAGGGAATAGCATGCGCTTCAAGGAGGATCCCGTGAAGCCCAAGCTATTCTGGGGACTACTGATGGAGGGATAATAACCCGGTAGGCTAACACCAAGGTGTAACTCGGCCCAAAGGGAGCTGCGCAAGACCCGGCTTAAGGAAAAGGAGTTTCTAGAAGGCCCAAGAGTGTAGGCCTCGTAACCCGGATTGTGGGTTTTGATAAGGAAACTTAGGGTTTGTAAGAGGTGACCGGGTAGGACTCCGAGTATGCCTTGGATAGGAAGCCAGGGAGTCCGGATATTATATAAGCCGGCTCCTAGGGTTAGATAGACACGAGTTTGACTAGCTATTTGAGTATCCCTTGTAACACGAGAGTTGAGCTTGTGAGTATAGATCGGAGACTCGGCGACTTGATTGCCAGAGCTACCAGATCGATTATCAGCATGATTTCCCCTGAGCAAAACCATCTCCCAAACACCAGAGTCGAATTGGCCCAAGATAAGTTACCCCTGGTAACGTCTGCCGTGATTATCCCACGACAAGTCCAGCTCCTTTCATAGACTGAAACATGGATAAAATATTAACATGTTCAATTGTAGGCAAACTGTGTAGAGAGATTATAGTAAAACCAAATAGTACAAGTCAATAACAGTAATAAAAAACTATATTAGTGGAAAAAACAGTATATTAACAGCAAGCTATAGAAGGTACAAATGCCTATTTTGTTGGATATAAATTATCAAGCTCTAGACAACATAAAAAACATTGAAGCTATAAGTACCATACTATTTATTTTCTCCGTGTCGCACAACACATTCTACTATAGATCTACCCAAACGAAGCTCAACTGCACAGCCATTTTGGTAGAGTTACAAGGGGCAGAGGTGCAAGGCTAGATTGGTTTAAGGTAATGTCAGTATGAACCACAATGGCAGCAGACATCAAGTATATAATGAAACATATGAGAGAAACTAGAATAACGAAACAAGCTCCATGTTTAACCAATCAGGACATACTGCTACAACTAATGGTGCATAAGTAGGCAGATAAAACTCAGGTCATATGGCAATAGATTAGGGAACATATCTCTGGATATCCAATAGCAGGACACTATTCTTTAACCAAATCCAATCTGGGGTGTCGATGGAGGGTAGAGCTACAAATGTCAAGGCATCATTTCTGGTTCCAAGTGCCACAAATCTATAAGAAGAGCACAAGATGTCCTCGATATTAGAAATAATATATTGATGATAATCTCAATACGAGAGCAAAAATATTGAATATACATATATTTTCATGTATTGCTAATAGCAATACGTGACAGATTACTACTTCAGAATAAATGCATGCAAATAACTACCTAAATTCATCAAAGAGCATACGTTGATAATGGAAGCTCAAACTTCATTATCTGTACTAGCCAGCTAAATTCGCAACCAACGATTGTGTTGCACGTGCAAGCACTAGTTCTCAGTATTAACTCGAATACACAAGATTAAAAGACATGATTACAAACTGGAGGCTCTATCAAAGATGCAATCAAGCTGTAGTGACAAGCAGACTCTAACCAGCACAAGCACGAGTATCCATTATGTATGCAACCAGAGAACACACTTGGATCTTGAAATCAGCATCGGGGACATAACACATTCACATCACAGGAAGGTCTGAATAGGCTTGAAACAAGGCTACCAACACGGGCTTGGACCCTAACCAATTGTGGGAATTCAGCAGATACCTTGAGCGGGATGGTGTCGAGGTGCCAGGTATTGGTCGACCACAAGGCAACTTGTGTAATGGTTATGAACTGCAAGAACCTACCTGAGATACAATGTCATTTGTTGCACCCATATGGGGGTATCCTGGATGTGCACTTTGGTTCAAATAATTCCCAGGATATCTAGATTGGGGTCCTTGTTGTGTATATTCAACACCATAACCTCCTTGAGAAGCCTGCAAATGTTGGTTCAAATTATTTCTTCTCTGAAGCCACATCAAGACTAGTTGAGAGCTTAAACTTTTGCATCATAAAATGCATTGGTTTATACAAATTACAGAGCCATGTGTCAATCCGAAAACAGTATAAAACAACTTAGAAAGATGGGAAAACCTGGGTAGAAAAATCTGCAATGTTGTATGCCACATGAGATCCTTGACTCTTAAAATCGTCTCCGAAGAAGTCCTAATGACAGAAAAATTATTCAGTCAAAGGGGATAACTGTAAGATAGTAATGCATGTGGCTTTAATTGCCTATACCTGAGACATCCCACCAACAGTAAATCCATCACGGAATGTTTGACTGAGACCTTGGACAGGCATCTATTTTGGGAAGGCAAATGTTAATGTTGATCTACTGTTACTTTGTGGAATAGTACAAGGGCAAACGAACAAACTTGTTCCTCCAGAGAGCCGCCATCCTTGTTCGACTTGTTGGGCATAGCTGAACACAAGGCTTACTGCTCCCATGTCCCAGCTCCAGCGCTCAACGATTGGGAAGGTGGATGACACTCCATCGGCTTGATGCAGTACAGTGTGCATGCCTACAGACCCACCAAGTAGGGATTAGATTAAGAAATATCCTACTACGTGCATGCACTTAGCCAATTGGAATTAAATAGCCACCAGCAGTACAACTAATCTCAAATCTGGATTCATGTGACATTTCCACATGAGTAGTCTCAAATATGCAATGGAAAGCAATAGTAGCGTGGATTCAAACAGCTCGGGCTAGGTAATTTTGCACACCATGTCAATGATTCCTAAACATTTAGGATCTCTGTGCATCTACATCTACGCAATCAATCAGCTAATCTTCGACGTTCCACAGTGGTACCAAACCTTAAACAGAGGCTAGGTCCTAACCTGCACACGTGTAGATGCAAGCTCGGAGATGCGCCTGGTGCAGCAGCACGCCGCACTCTCCCCTGCTTTTGGCGGTGAAGAACGAGGATGGCGTCCGTCAGTGATGAGGGCAGCCGAGATCGACGAAGCGGCGCCCGTGGGTTTCACGCGTGGAGGCGCCTCCATGGAGTGGAAGGTAACCATGGCGAGGTCTTGCCCTGTCGCGCCACGCCTCGATCTGCTCCGTCGCGGGCAGAAGCTCCGTCGATCTACGTGGTGCGCCTTCCTCATCCACGAGACCCTCCATGGAGGGATCGAGGACGTCCAGGAGCATCTGCCTTGCCGTAGAAGAGAGTGAAACTGAGAAGGGGTAGAAAGGGGATCTCGAGCGAGTCGGGAGATTGCATATTCATATGGAGGTGGGGAATCCTTTGGATGGAGGAGCCGGCGATGAGTGGATTTGATGGGCCGGCCGTCGAGTAGCACCGGAGGGAGGTGGCCGTCGAGTAGCACCGGAGGGATGCGTGGTTTCTAGGGAGGGATCCAAGGAGTAGAGATTTAGGGGAAGGTGAGGGAGGACAACTTGAGCTCAATCAGGATGAGCACAAGGCGGATCGATTGGGGACAGCCGGCGGCGGAAGAAGAGAATTGGGGAGAGGCGGCGGCGGAAGAGAGAAACAGGGGCTCCTTGTTCCTTGTTCGTAGCTAGGGTTTTGACTAGATGGGGATCGGTTTCAGGAGGACGGGGGCGGGATAGGGTCGTGGCCTCGCGGGCTTTGTTCCGAAAATTTTCCTCTTCGTACTCACTTTCCCACCTCATCATTCTCTAGCTGCAGCTGGGACCTGCTACTTGTTGGCCCCACTATTTAGTCTCTAGGTAGCCAATTTAGCAGTAACACTAAACTAGTTTCAGTGATACTTTATGTGCTAACAAATACCTTATTTTCTCTATGTCAAATATAAAAACTTCAAGACCTATAACTAACGGTTTCAACTTAACATATATTTTTAATTGTCACATGCTTTGTAATACTACTTTAAATTAAAGGTAGTACCAATAAATATGCATAATTATGTTTTGTAAACAAAAATGAAAATTTTATTTGTAAATATTCCTTAGTTAGAATTAGGATGGAATGTATTGTGCGTCTCCCATTTTGACCATTTTCCGAAACCGGCTTAGAAAATATTCCACGCGAACGGTCATGTCCCCCGTTTTGAACCTTTTCCGAAACCGGCTTAGAAAATTCCAGAAAATTCAAAAAAATTTGAAACGATGCAAGATCTTCGCGTGGTGTTATTATATATGTCCTAGTATCCACCAAAAATAATAAACTTGGAATACGACAATTTGGTGGAAAATGTGTTCACAGAAATGAGCTATCTCGTAGGAAAATTCATGGCTTTTGAGCGAAAAGACGGATATTTTGGCCACATCCATGGCATAGTTTGTTTAAATGTGACCATATTCCACACAAATATGCATGTTGGTACAACTAACAATGTTCACGAAGAAAGTTTTATTTGTCGTTGAATAAAAATACCATTTTCTATTCCCGGAGTGTCAAAACTGGGTTTTTTTGTGAAGCACATACACAAACTATGTTGCAAAATGTACAAAGTAAAATTCTAAATATATTATGTCATGTTTGATCTACAGATAACAAACTTACTACCTCTCAATAGCTCAAAATACACCTCCTTTGAAAAAGACAAATTTCAGCCGATTCAGCTGAAACCGGGCCAAATTTGAACTACAGGTGCCTCGTAGTTTTCTCTTTATTTTGTGAAAAAATCATTTTTAGGTATCAAAGTACCTATTTCAACATAGATACACCAAGATTTCATCAAGATTCAGCACCTAGGTACGAACGGCCATGTCCCCCGTTTTGACCATTTTTCGAAACCGGCTTAGAAAATTCCAGAAAATTCACAAAAACTCGAAACGATGCAAGACCTTCGCGTGGTGTTTTTATATATGTCCTAGTATCCACAAAAAATAATAAACTTGGAATACGACAATTTGGTGGAAAATGTGTTCACAGAAATGAGCTATCTCGTACGAAGATTCATGGCTTTCGGGCCAAATGACGGATGTTTTGGCCACATCCATGGCATATTTTGTGTATATGTGACCATATTCCACACAAAGGTGCATATTGGTACAACTAACAATGTTCACGAAGAAAGTTTTGTTTTTCGTTGAATAAAAATACCATTTTCCCTTTCCGGAGTGTCAAAACTGGGTTTTTTGTGAAGGACATACACAAAATATGTTGCAAAAATGTACAAAGTAAAATTCCAAATATATTATGTCATGTTTGATCTACAAATAACAAACTTACTACCTCTAAATAGCTCAAAATACACCTTCTTTGAATAAGACAAATTTCAGCCGATTCAGCTGAAACCGGGCCAAATTTGAACTACAGGTGCCTCATAGTTTGCTCATGATTTTTTGTAAAAATAATTTTTAGGTACCCAAGTACCTATTTCAACAGAGATACACCAAGAGTTCATCAAGATTCAGCACCTAGGTACGAACGGCCATGTCCCCCGTTTTGACCGTTTCCCGAAACCGGCTTAGAAAATTCCAGAAAATTCAAAAAACCTCGAAACGATGCAATACCTTCAGGTGGTGTTGTTATATATGTCCTAGTATACACCAAAAATAATAAACTTGGAATACGACAATTTGATGGAAAATGTGTTCACAGAAATGAGCTATCTCGTACGAAGATTCATGGCTTTCGGGCCAAATGACGGATGTTTTGGCCACATCCATGTCATAGTTTGTTTAAATGTGACCATATTCCACAAAAGGTTGCATATTGGTACAACTAACAATGTTCACGAAGAAAGTTTTATTTTTCGTCGAATAAAAATACCATTTTCCCTTTCCGGAGTGTCAAAACCGGGTTTTTTTGTGAAGCACATACACAAAATATGTTGCAAAAATGTACAAAGTAAAATTCTAAATATATTATTTCATGTTTTATCTACATATAAAAAACTTACTACCTCTCAATAGCTCAAAATACACCTCCTTTGAAAAAGACAAATTTCAGCCGATTCAGCTGAAACCGGGCCAAATTTGAACTACAGGTGCCTCGTAGTTTTCTCTTTATTTTTTGAAAAAATCATTTTTAGGTAGCCAAGTACCTATTTCAACATAGATACACCAAGATTTCATCAAGATTCAACACCTAGGTACGAACGGCCATGTCCCCCGTTTTGACCGTTTTCTGAAACCGGCTTAGAAAATTCCAGAAAATTCAAAAAAACTCGAAACGATGCAAGACCTTCGCGTGGTGTTGTTATATATGTCCTAGTATCCACAAAAAATAATAAACTTGGAATACGACAATTTGGTGGAAAATGTGTTCACAGAAATGAGCTATCTCGTACGAAGATTCATGGCTTTCGGGCGAAATGTCGGATGTTTTGGCCACATCCATGGCATAGTTTGTTTAAATGTGCCCATATTCCACATAAAGGTGCATACTGGAACAAATAACAATGTTCACGAAGAAAGTTTTATTTCTCGTTGAATAAAAATACCATTTTCCTTTTCCGGAGTGTCAAAACTGGCTATTTTTGTGAAGCACATACACAAAATATGTTGCAAAAATGTACAAAGTAAAATTCTAAATATATTATGTCATATTTTATCTATATATAACAAACTTACTACCTCTCAATAGCTCAAAATACAACACTTTTGAAAAAGACAAATTTCTGTCGATTCCGATGAAACCGGGCCAAATTTGAACTACAGGTGCCTCGTAGTTTTCTCTTTATTTTTTGCAAAAATCAATTTTAGGTATCCAAGTACCTATTTCAACATAGATACACCAAGAGTTCATCAAGATTCAGCACCTAGATACGAACGGCCATGTCCCCCGTTTTGACCGTTTTCCGAAACCGGCTTAGAAAATTCCAGAAAATTCAAAAAAAAACTCGAAACGATGCAAGACCTTCGCGTGGTGTTGTTATATATGTCCTAGTATACACAAAAAATAATGAACTTGGAATACGACAATTTGGTGGAAAATGTGTTCACGGAAATGAGCTATCTCGTACGAATATTCATGGCTTTCGGGTGAAATGTCGGATGTTTTGGCCACATCCATGGCATAGTTTGTTTAAATGTACCCATATTCCACATATAGGTGCATACTGGAACAACTAACATTGTTCACGAAGAAAGTTTTATTTTTCGTTGAATAAATATACCATTTTCCCTTTCCGGAGTGTCAAAACTGGCTATTTTTGTGAAGCACATACACAAAATATGTTGCAAAAATGTAGAAAGTAAAATTCTAAATATATTATGTCATATTTTATCTATATATAACAAACTTACTACCTCTCAATAGCTCAAAATACACCACTTTTGAAAAAGACAAATTTCTGCCGATTCCGATGAAACCGGGCCAAATTTGAACTACAGGTGCCTCGTAGTTTTCTCTTTATTTTTTGCAAAAATCAATTTTATGTATCCAAGTACCTATTTCAACATAGATACACCAAGAGTTCATCAAGATTCAGCACCTAGGTACGAACGGCCATGTCCCCCGTTTTGACCGTTTTCCGAAACCGGCTTAGAAAATTCCAGAAAATTCAAAAAAAAACTCGAAACGATGCAAGACCTTCGTGTGGTGTTGTTATATATGTCCTCGTATACACAAAAAATAATAAACTTGGAATACGATAATTTGGTGGAAAATGTGTTCACAGAAATGAGCTATCTCGTACGAAGATTCATGGCTTTCGGGTGAAATGTCGGATGTTTTGGCCACATCCATGGCATAGTTTGTTTAAATGTGCCCATATTCCACATATAGGTGCATACTGGAACAACTAACAATGTTCACGAAGAAAGTTTTATTTTTCGTTGAATAAATATACCATTTTCCCTTTCCGGAGTGTCAAAACTGGCTATTTTTGTGAAGCACATACACAAAATATGTTGCAAAAATGTAGAAAGTAAAATTCTAAATATATTATGTCATATTTTATCTACATATAACAAACTTACTACCTCTCAATAGCTCAAAATACACCACTTTTGAAAAAGACAAATTTCTGCCGATTCCGATGAAACCGGGCCAAATTTGAACTACAGGTGCCTCGTAGTTTTCTCTTTATTTTTTGCAAAAATCATTTTTAGATAGCCAAGTACCTATTTCAACATATATACACCAAGAGTTCATCAAGATTCAACACCTAGGTACGAACGGTCATGTCCCCCGTTTTGACCGTTTTCCGAAACACGCGATAGGAATTCAAATTCTTCAAACCCGATATAGAGCATTATATAACCTTAGTGGTATTTTGTATTTAATTTTGAATAAAAACAGTACCCAATAGTATTTTTCGATAGAGGATATATTTACAATAAATTCATGATTCATTTGATTGAAAATGAAGTTCGAAATCAAAAGTCATGAAGAAACTAGTTAAGAATAAAAGGAATAGAAAAAAATGAACAAGCCTAGTCGGCCCAGCGAAGCAACCCAGCCGAACCAACTAGCTTACCGGCCCACTCGGAAATATATAGCCGGCATAGAGGAAATGCAAGAAAAAAAATGGCAAAGCCCATTAAGTTGCAAGCCCACTTCGAATCTTAAAGTAAAAGTGTTAAGCGCGGTATACAAACAAGAAGAACGATTCGTCCTAATGGCTAGCAGCGTGAGGGTGTGCCTTGGAGTCGCGGGTTCGAGTCCCGCGCAAGGACATTTTTGCCTCCTATTTCTGAAATTGTGGGTCTATTTGTCTTCAGTTTGGTGGGACCCATGTGTCATGCATAGACATTATCATGTCAATCTGTGGGGCTCGGGCTGACACATGGCCGAAATTATATACACCAAAATGGCATACGTTGCACCAAGGCCCATGTTCGGTTGAACCCGCACGTCAACTAGGCCGAATGCGTGGATAATTCAACAAATAATTGTTGGCCTAGTGGTTAGCCTTTAGCTCGCGAAGCTCGAGAGCGCAGGTTCGAGTCCCGCGGGAGCACTATTTTTGCGAATTTATTCATCTGATCGAGAGCGCAGGTTCGAGTCCCACGTATCAGCGGGGCTCCATATCAGCTCGGAGGGAGGTGGCCCCACGTACCAAGACCCGGATTTGGAGCTCGTGGCCACAATACGCGCTGTTCCCGAGTGGACAGAGCCGTTTCTGGCTTACCTATTACGGGGCGAGTTACCACAGCAGGAAGTATTAGCAAGGCAAATTCTAAGGTGAGCAAAAGGCTATTCTATCATCAATAGGGAGCTGTATAAAAGAAACGCGGCAGGAGTCTTTTTACGCTGTGTAGCACCAGAAGAAGGCTGGCAGATCTTGAAGGAAATCCACGAAGGTGATTGTGGGCATCATGCATCCACAAGATCCCTTGTGGCCAAAGCTTATCGACACGGGTTCTTCTGGCTCACGGCCCTAGCAGATGCAGAGCGCTTGGTGGCAAGGTGTGATGGATGTCAAAGGTACGCTCGCCAAACCCATGTGCCGGCTGTGGAATTGCGGACTATCCCGTTAACCTGGCCGTTTGCTGTTTGGGGTATGGATATGGTTGGCCCCTTTCACATGTCACCTTGCAAAAAGACACATCTCTTGGTGGCTATTGATAAGTTTACCAAGTGGGTTGAAGTTATGCCAGTTACCAATTGTGAAGCAATTACGGCAGTCAAGTTCCTGAAAAGGATTATCTATCGGTTTGGGTATCATCAAAGCATAATAACGGACAATGGAACCAACATGTCCTTGGGAGAGATGGAAAAATTCTGTGGAAACAATGGCATCCGCTTGGACATAGCCTCAGTGGCCCACCCACAGGCTAATGGACAAGTGGAGAGGGCAAATCAGGAATTACTTCGTGGATTAAAGCCACGGCTGCGAGTCCCGTGCATCAGAACTGCTGGCGCATGGGTTGAGGAGTTACCTTCAGTAGTTTGGGGAATCAACACCACACCTAACAGATCTACTCAGATGACACCGTTTTTTATGGTTTATGGTGCAGAGGCAGTATTGCCGAGTGATATTATTCATGACTCGCCTCGAGTGTCGGCTTACGTCGAGGTGGAGAACGAGAAGACTCGGCAGGACGTCGTGGATATGCTAGAAGAGCACAGGGAACAAGCTTTGGAGAGATCAGCCATATACCAGCAGGATCTGAGGAGATATCATAGTCGGCGGGTCAAAAACGGGTCTTCCAGGAAGGAGACCTGGTTCTGCGCCTGGTACAGTCAAAGGAAGGAAAACACAAGTTATCTCCACCATGGGAAGGACCGTTCATTATAAGCCGGAACCTGCACAATGGATCATATTACTTGATAGATGCAAGGGAAGAGTCGGCTACTGTTAATGACACCGCTCATACCACTTCATCTATGCAAGAAAGAGAAAGACGATGGAACGTGGCTCAGCTGCGTCCCTACTATACCTAGAATAGGCTAGATTCACAAGTGGAATTACACGATGTAACAGGCAGCAGGTTTCAGACGCACTCTTTTCCTATTCAGGGTACCTAAGGGGACTGGAGGGTTTTTAATGAGGCGGCTTGCTGACCTAATTTTTCTCATATCAATAAAGAGATGGTTAAACAATATATTGTTCCTTTCTGTGTTTTTTTTGTAAGTTTTTATATTCCTGTTGTTTTTCTATTTTTCTTCCAGGTAAGTGTTGTTTGTTGTTCTTTGTATATTAGTTTCTTTAGTAAAATTGCATATATCTAGGTCTTGGGGGCTGATTGCTTGAATAGCATAGTTACAAACTCAAAGACCCGGCCATGATGCCATTAAGTTATAAGGGCCGATTACTTATAATAAGTACGGCTGCAAGCTTATAACCGGACAATAGAGCCAAACTTCCTTGACTTTTCTTGCTTAAGCTTGATGTGACTCGCACTAAAGTGGCATGCTTTGCTAGCGTATAATTACAATCAGTCATGATGCCCGATGGGACTTGCCTGACCCTGTCTTTGTACAGCTATAGCAACATTGATTATCCACGCGAAAGCCGGCTTATAGTAGAAGAAGGTCAAAAGGGTCATCCAAACCACAAGCTATGCAGAGTGCAAGGTTAACAGCCGGAAACTCAAAGTATATTAAGCATAGCTTCAAACCTATGTGAGCGGCTCTAGGTTTTGGACTTTAGCAGAAACAATTTGTTCTTTTGAAAAAATCCAAAACCCTAGACTCGGAAATTCGGGCCTTGGGGACTTGGGAATTTGAAAAAAAATAAACAAATTATCTAGCTATTCAGCTCAAAAACCCAAAAATCCGAGTCTTGGGGACTCGGGGACTTAGAAAAAGTCCACTTGTCAAAACCTATGACACCCGGAAACCGAGTCTCACAAAAGGAAACATAGTGAAAAGTCGGAAAACCAGGAATGAAAAGTTCAAAGTTGGGAAATATCAAATCCACGCAAAGGCCAGAAGGGCCACAAAAGCTATTAAGGTTTTTAAACGTATTACAAGCCAGGGTAGTAGTATCAAAAAGTGCACAGGCGCACTATCAAAAGAATAATTGTTTTAAAGGCCCATTGGCCGAATAAAGTGTTCGAGGCAGCAGCAGATAAAACTTCACTCGGCCTCCTGGGTCGAGTCCTCAACCTTGTCCTTGGCAGCTGGGTCTTGGTCTTGCTCTTCAGGGGCCTTCCCAGCATCTTTACCCGGATTAGCAGTGTCGGCACGAGCCGTTGGGCGGACAGCCGGTGTAGAGGAGGAAGGCGCAGAGTCGATTTCAGCTTTCCTCTTGGCAGCATCCTCCTTCCTCTTGGCAGATTCTGCCCTCCACTTCTCCAGGATATCAAAGGGCTCGGGCAGATCTACCTTCACCGCTTTGTCTTTGGCATCATAAGGCGTTGTAAACCTGTCTAGTGCCAGACTATCGGCAATTGTGGTCGCCGAGTGATGTACCCCAGTTTGAATAGCCTTGAAATCCTTGGCGGAGAATTTGGAGCCGTCGAGATTAAACTCGGGAAACCCGGCCACCAGCTTTGCCGGCTCAAGCTTAGGGAAATAAGCTTTGGCCAGCATAAGCCCGCGGGTCATCCCAACCTGGCATGACGAGCGTTTCCAGAGCTCGATCCAATCGGGGATAGTGGAGCACGCGTGGAGCAAAGTGTCCAGGCCCGAGTAACCCTCAGCCGGCCACTGCACAGCGTCCACGATCCACTTAGTGCCGGCACAGAACTTCCGGATCACAGTCTTCAAGGTCTTTACCTTCTCAATGTCATTATCTTCTGGGGCCGCTATGCCAGGGCCTGCAGTATGAACAGCAAAAGTTAAAGAAAAAAAGCCCCCGGGTATCATGCTTAAAGGAAAATCCGAGTTATAAAACAGCAAGCCATAAAATCTTACCAAGTAGGACACGATAAGTGTCGGCAATCTGAACCGAGAGCTTCTTCAGTGCATCTTGACCATTATGGTATTTCTTCTTGTACTTCTTGACGTCTTTATCAAGCTTTTCCACTTCAGCCTCAAGACCTTCCCGCAGCTTTGACTCGGACTCAAGGAGCTAATTGGTTTTAGCCAAAATCTCCTCAGACCTTGCCATCTGTGCCTGTAAAGGAAGGAAAAGTAAAAGTTAGTAGGATATAAGAAAGAACAGGGTATCAAAGAAAGTACCGAGTAAAACTTTAACAAGTTAAACTCGGAACTTGGGGACTAGATGAATACTATGCAATATCAATCAGCGTTACCTGGTGCTCAGCAGCCATGCGCTCCAGTATATCTCTTTCTGTGGTCTTCAAGGCAAAGAGTGCACTCATCATCTGATCATAGGAGAGTTTGCCCAGATCTATGTCGGAAGAACCAGGATTCTGGTTACCCGGAGATGGAGTCTTCTCCTTCGCGGGGGGAGACACCCGGGTCGTCTGAGTAGTGGGGTTGGGCTCACTTCTCCCTGTGCCCAGGATCACAACATCCTCATCCTCGTGTGCATGCGAGGCGATTGGGTACTCGGCCTCCTGATCGGCCGGGTCTTTCAGCGTTACTTGTTCTTCTTTATCGCCGCCAGCTGCGGCCGTCACAGTGTCAACCGGATCATCCTTAGCCGGGTTATCAGTGTCCATGTTGTCCGGGTCACCGGTTGTGACCTTGGCTCTGAGGAAAGTAAAGATAAACAGTTAATATATGATAAGTGAAAGTTATGGAAAAGTGTTAGAATATTGAAATAGCAAGAGAAGTAGCTTACCCGGAGTTCACCATGAAATCTGAAGGAAGGTCATTGCTAGACCCGGAGGAAGCTGTCATAGGGTCCGAGAGTGAGACCCGGAATTGCCCAGCTAAGGGATGATTTGTAACATCCCAAGTATGAAAAACAACCTTTAGGATGTTTGCTTTTTGTTAAATTATGTTTTGCATCATGGCATCATAAGTTTTGCATTTGTTTTCCTTTGTTTTCCCTTATTTTTCAATATGAATTTCAAACCAATTTTCAAATGCTTGTTTCATACTTGTTCTGTTACAATTTTCAATGAAAATTTCAAACCAAAACATCAAATTGTTTCCTATAAACTTGAAGGATCAAACTATCTAAATTGTTCTTTTCAATAATTCATTTAACCTCAAATTTCACTCAAATTCAAATAAAATACAAACAGCAACATAATTTAAAATTGTTGGAAAACAAAAGTTGCACAATGTTGCTGTTACAATAAATAACTTATACAAATTTTTCCTAAATTTTTCTAACCCTAAAACCCTTCCTTTTTCTCCCTTTTCCTTTTCAGCAAAAAAACAAACAGAAAGAAAAATAAAAAGGAAAACGGCTGGGGAAGGCAGACTGGGCCAAGCCCAGCCCACTTAACCCCAGCGCGTGCGCACAGCGGCCCGCGGCCCCCTTCTCCCTCCTCCGTACGGCTGGCGTCAGCTGACGCCAGCGCGCACGCAGCAGAGGCACCTCCACCTGCTCCCCACCTTTTCCCTCACCTATTTCTAGCCCGCAAGCCCCCAAACCCTAGCCCTAGGTTTCTTCTTCCTCCCTGCCGCCGCCAGTTCCTCTCCTCCTTCTCAGATCTCCTCCATTTCTCTTCTGAATTTTCTGAAGTTTCCGGTGAGCTGCCATGGCCGGAGAGTGACGGGGTGGAGTACGGGGTTGTGGTCGTCGTCAGGACTCCGCGAGCACGGGAACATGATCACCGTGCATCCCTCTCCCTCTACGCTTCATCGACAAGGGCTGGGAGGTCCCGGATCGTCGCCGCCGTCGCCTGTCACCGTCGAGCCTCTGCTTCATCTTCAACGGTGGTGAGCACCACGTCCTCCACCGTCCCCTCCCTCTCCTCTCTGCACGCGCACGTACCCCTTGCACCCGTGCACGCACCCAAGCAGCAGCAGCAGATCCTCGCCGCCGGCGAGCACCGTCGCCTGACGTGGTGCAGTTAACTGAAGAAATTCAGTTTCGTCAGATAACGAAACTGAACCTCAACCCCCCGCGCACCTCCTCCCTATCTCCAAACTCATCCGCACCGTACCGGTTAGATCGCACGGCGCGCAGCGCTAGGGCGCGGGTTCGAACCCCCCGCGGCGCAGTTTAATCCAACCTTTTTGGCTCCTTTGCCACGCAGGCGTACAGGGCCCACCTGCCATCGGCCCTGGTTGCCACGCAGGCACACACCCACGCGCCACGCACGCACAGCTGGGCACTGGCCCACTGCCAGTGATCCAGAGGCAGCTCTGCGCACGTAGGAAAAGCCCCAGGGGCCTCTCTGTAGTTTATTTTCGCAGCTAGGCCCCTGTACCAAATCTGTATGTTTTAAAATTGCAGATTAGTCCCTGAATTTCAAATTTGAATAACTTTTGTATTTCAAATCCAAATAAAATAAATAAAATATGTATTCTGTACCAAATTCAATTCTCTACATGTTTAAATCATTTGTTTTCTGTTTTGAACATTTCAAATGTTTTCAAAATTCAAATTCAAACAACTCATTTCAAATTTGGTTAATTTCCTAACTAATTCAAATTTAATTCAAATGTCACATATAAAATATGTTTTCCATGCTAAATTAAACCACCATTTCAAATATAAACTTTGTTTCATGTTTTGAATAATTAAAATTGGTTAAATAATTTAAACCTTGTTTAAATCATTTAAAAAATTGCTAAATTCATAACTTGGTCAAATTAAATTCTTTTTAACATATAAAATATGTTTTCAAACCAGAAAATTATAATCTTTTCAAATATGAATTTTAATTAATGTTTTGAACAAATGAAAATTCAAATAAATTCATAATTGAATTAAATTCATTTAAATCTTGTTTAAACGTGTTTAATTCATAATTAATTCATTCTAATTCCTTTTTCAACAAATGAAACATGTTTTCCACCTAAAATTTTGTGTTCTTTCCAAATATGAATTTTGTTATTTATTTTGAACAATTAGAATTGGTGAAAACAACAAATGCTTGTGTAACTCCTTTAAGAAGCCAAAATTTCACAACTTAATAAATAAAATTACAAACTTGGTAAACACCTTTTCAATTTGAGTCTATTGTTGTTTTCTTATTGTTTTCCTCATCCATGCATCATGCTAATTCACTTACACATGATGATTAGTTGTAGATCATTTAATCCAACCTTAATTTATGGGCTTTCCATATGCAATCCAAATTGCATATGGGTCCATTTAATATTGTTACCATGTTAACTAGCTTACCTTTGATGCATCAATTAAAGTGCCATGCATCATCCCATGATTGTGCATTATGCCATGTTATTGATTGTTTGCCTCTCTGCGTTGTTTGTTTGCTTCTTCTCGAATAGACGACGACGTTGAGATAGACGAGGTTTACGGCACTACTTCTGAGGAGTTAGCCCAGTACCAGGCTACTGAGTTTGTAGGCAAGTATTCACTCACATGAACCATTGTGTCCTTTCCACACTGGTTATCGATACTTTCCGTTGTCTATTCTGCTAGCCTTAAGATTCGTTGATTGTGTTCGATCCTATCATATGTTATCCTGTAACCCTGATATAGCCTCACCTCCACACCTATAACCCCATTGCTTGTAGCCTGTGTCTTACTAGCATGCTTAGGGTTGTTTATGCTCGAGTGTGTTGTCCGTTATTTTCTGTTACCATATTTATTATGTTCTGGGGCTCGATGTTAAACAACAACCTGTTAATGTTTGAGGTAATGCTAATTTGATGATAAGGCACCGGCAGGAGGCCGGGTATGGTTTTGAGACCTGCTAGTGTCGATCCTAATTAGGAAAAGGGTCTTGTCTACTGATCCATGATGAGCGCATTATCCGAAGGAAGCGTGTATGGGCGCCTCCCTCAATTTGATTCGATTCGCATCTCGTCCGAATCGCCTCATTTAGTTCGGGTTTTCCATTTGCCGCACGCATATGCAGGTACGAACCCGAGGCCAGGGTGGAAACTTTTGTAGTCGGCATTTAGGGAGACACGTTCTTAGAGTGCTATGAGGGTCCCCTTTTCTTCGTGGGGCTTGATTAGCCGTGCGCTCAATTGCACGGGGTTCTTTGGGCTTGATGCGAAGAAGAGTTGAGTTGTGTTGAGTGCCTCGCTTGGTGGAAGTGCATTTCCAATCTGGCGGGGTATTCTTACGTGTACGGCCAAATTGGTGCACCCCTGCAGGGTTAAATCTTCTCGAGAAGCCGTGTTGTCCGCGGTTATGGATGACTTGGTGAAAGTACTGGCTAACAAGTACTCAGAACAACTTACACCTAACTAATTATAACTTGACTAGTAATAGTCTTATTGACACAATAACTTGAACCATCATTAATCCAACTGTGTGAGTTATCCTCGGATTGCTTCTTTGGATAAGGGGCGAGATCCAGGATGGGTTTGTTTGAGGTTAATTATAGTTGGTTACGATACGCTATCTTATCCCCTTCTTTTAGCCGGAAGTTGTAGCGTGTTTCTGTAGTTGGTTAGAGCAGCCTGCTGCCGCACTTTTGTATCAACTATTTTCTTCCGTTGAACCCAAAGCATCTGTACTTGGTGTTGCCGGGTACACTTTGGTATCTTGTGAGTCTTGATTGTCAGTACTGACCCCTTTGGGGCTGTGGTTTCCGCAGACTACGTTTCCGAGGATCCCCATGGTGGCTACTACGTGGAGTATGACGAGGCTGCTGACGAGTAGATAGCGGACCCGGGCAGGATCCGAGACATCGTGGATGGGCTCCGTCTTTTCGTTTCCGGCCTCTTAGGCCTATTTGGATCTTGTCTGTACTTAGACACTTTGGTTGCTTCCGCTGTGATGTAATGATGACTTGTTGGGACATGTGTCCTCCTGATGATTGTATTTGCTATCTCTGCTCTAGTGAGAGCTATTTGCAACTTATTTCCATCTTTTGTGTCTTAGGGATATGTTGTGATATCAGTTGTTCAAATGTCGTTGACGTACCATGTGTGTATGTTATGAAGTACGTCAATGGAAGTGTTAGGATTTCTATGGGATGGTTTGCACAGACGATGGATAGTAGAGATTGGTTGTCACACTATATGTGTTGGCCTACTCGTAAGAGGTGCGGGTGCCGGTATGCCCCGTAATCCAATCATCTACTGTTTAGCGGACTGCGAGTATCCTCTAGAAGTCCGGGTGCGACAAATGGTATCAGAGCCTGTCTACCTGTAGGATCCCTTTTACTGGTCGCAGTTGAGTCTAGAAACTATTTTGTAGCTATATAGGAAAAATGAAACGTGAGAGTAGGAATTCTGTTCTTTTATTTCTTTCCCCACCCACCCTCCCTTTTCTGGTAAGGAAGTGCAACGTTGTTTTCTCTTCTCGTCTAAACTTTCAAGTTAGGATTTCTCGTATCCTGGTTTCTCTAGGATAGTTATATCTACTAGACCACAGGAATGGAGGTGGTTGTGACATGATTTATCATGTTGCCTACTCATGATTGAGAACGGAGGCGTGTAAGCCCCGGAAGCAGATCCTCTATTCCTTAAGCAGTAGATAATTATCCTCTAGAAGCCTGGATGGGTTTCCGTAGTACCTCAGGAGTGTTTGGTCTCGAGTTTCCCCAATGTTGCTTCGATATCCTGTTCTTCTCAACATCCTTTTCGTCCGTTGAAACCTTGTTGTTGCTTTCCACTTCAGTTCTTCTACCGGCGTCTAATCAAAACTTCCCCGATTATCTGCAGATGGGTCTCAGGTTCTACCCGCATGTGGTTCGTATGACTCGTTGCGAGAGCACTGCCGGTTATCCGGAGATGCTGAGGGACATGGTCACTTTTCTGGGGTTCCGTTGGGCACCAGAGTACCAGGTCTACGAGCAGCAGGGAGAGTTTGACCAGACCTACTACCAGGCTATCGTCTACATTCTGTCAGATGATGGCATGAGCGTCGTCCACCGCTACGAGGCAGTAGGTTCCACAGTGGATATGGCTGTGCAGCAGGCAGCTTATGTGAGTCTCACCGTCCTTCGTGCTGACTACTGGGGATTTGACGATTCTATCTATCGCCACATCCCCCGTGGTTACATCACTTCGGAGGGAGCTCACTTCACTCTCTACGACAACTTGGATGTCTACGAGCATGATAACTCCAGGCTGCACACCACCGCTCAGTTTGTGAGGCACAGTGACGCAGTTGCCAGCACACTATCTCAGGAGTTGGCTTCAGTCAGAGAGCAGCTATACCTTGCTTTGACTCGTCTGGCGACTTACACCACAGACTTTGTCGGAGACGAGCGCTTTGCACGTTTCGATCAGCCAGTTGGTCGTCGTCTGCCAGATGCTGGAGGTTACGAGCCGATCAGAGATCCACTCCTTAACCTCGGTGCTGGTTACACTGGGATTCCACGCTTTGGAGCACAGGGAGTCGACGCTATGTACTTCACCACACCTAGAGTCGCTCTCAGACCACGTCAGATCTATGTGGATCGTCGTTCCACCTACTTTCGTGGGCGTGCTCCTCACCGTACCTCTCGCCATACTCCTAGCCGTCGTCCTGCGTGATGAGCATGGGAGTACCGATGTATCCATTCTTAGCTATGTTTAGTTATCCTTTGGCATTCGAACCATTTGTGGTGTGTTGGATATTCTGATGTATTTGAACATGTGATGATATACCTGTTGGTTATCTATTCATGCATCGGAATAATCTCTCTTTCGGTTTCCAAGTCTATCTTTTTCTATTGTTGTGCTAAAATGCATTTCCATTCAGGATGCCGCCAGCAAGGAACAAACCGCCTGAGCCACCGCCAATCGCGGAGCTGTTGACTCAGATGACCCAAGTCATGACGCAGATGGCCCAGTTTCAGACTAATCAGCACAACAACCAGACGGCTCCACGAGTCAGCATCAGGGAGTTTCTCAGTCTGGGCCCAAGAGCTTTCGTGGCCACACGCGAGCCTCTGGATGCTGATGACTGGATCCGTGAGATAGCTAAGGCTCTGGAGATTGCTCATGTAGCTGAAGAAGACAAGGTCAAGTATGCCTCCTATCTGCTGAAGGGTCAGGCAGCTACTTGGTGGGAAAACTACCAGGCCATGAGAGTTGGCTTTCCAATCACGTGGAATTGTTTCAAGGAAGCCTTCCTGAAGCACCACATTCCAGATGGTCTCATGGAAAGGATGCGTGAAGAGTTTTGCTCACTCAAGCAGGGCAAGTTGGACGTCATCGGCTATCAGAGTGAGTTCAATCGCCTCGCTCGTTACGCTGGTGATGAGGTGTCCACTAAAGCTAAGAAGATGGCAAGGTTCCGCAGAGGTTTTAACCCGGAACTCAAGTATGCCCTCACAAACGTCAAGGCCAACAACTTCGAGGATCTCATTAACACCGCGCTCAATGAAGAAAATGGGCGCAAGGCGTTCGAGGAGTCTCGCAAGCACTCGCGTGAGGGTGGTTCCTCCTCCAACATGACCACCCCTCCGCAGAAGCGCCGCATCTGGGTACCAAATGGTGCTGTCACTCGGGCTCCATACGCCCAAACTTCTCCAGGCTTCGCTCCCCGCCCACCCAACCCTGCTCAGATGAATGATCAGAGGGCTTCGATGGGGCAGCCAAGGCCAGGGCCTCCTCGTGTCGTCACTTGCTACAAGTGCAAGCAGACGGGGCACTACGCTGACAAGTGCACGCAGAGGCAGCTACCTCCACCACCACCTCGTCCCAACACAAACCAGGCAATGATGCGCGCTCCCCCGCCTAAGGCCTTCAACTCCAACAACAGGCATGTTGGGAGGACCACAAGGGTGAATCATGTCAAGATCGACAAAGCTGAGGAAGCTCCTGACGTCGTTCTCGGTATATTACCCTTAAACTCTTTTCCAGCTAAAGTGTTGTTTGATATCGGAGCATCGCATTCTTTTGTGTCAAAGATTTTTGCCACAACAAACAACCTAATGGTGGTTCCACTAAGCAATCAAATCACTGTTCACTCCCCGGGATCTCAAATGTTGACCTCCAAGATAAGTAAGGACAATCAAATCCTAATTGGAGGCCACATTTTCCTTGCTTCTCTCATGTTGCTGGGAAGTTCTGACATTGATGTCATTCTTGGTATGGATTGGCTGAAAGCTAATAAAGCAAGGATTGACTGTGCTCAAAAGTCAATAACTCTAGCCCACCCTTCTGGCCAGATAGTCTATTCTCCACATGAATCAAGTTCCATTCAGCTGTGCAACCTCGATGCAAAACCTCTACCTTCACTTGAAAATGTTCCGGTGGTTTGCGAATTTCCTGACGTCTTTCCAGAAGAGTTGTCAGGGATGCCTCCGGACAGAGCTGTTGCGTTCGTGATCAAACTTGAACCAGGTACTGCTCCAATCTCTAAGCATCCTTACAAGATAGGAACTCCCGAGCTGAAGTTGTTAAAGGAACAAATTGATATGTACATGGAAAAAGGTTACATTCAACCTATTTCCTCGGCTTGGGGTTGCCCAACTCTGTTCGTTGCGAAGAAGGATCACACAAAGAGACTCGTTGTTGACTATCGTCCTCTTAACGAGAAAACCATCAAAAACAAGTATCCAATTCCTCGTATCGATGATCTTTTTGATCAACTTGCTGGAGCCTCAATATTCTCCAAGTTGGACTTGAGAATGGGTTACCATCAAATAAAGATCAGAAAAGAGGATATTCCAAAGACAGCCTTCACCACTCGCTACGGTCTATATGAATTCACCGTCATGTCCTTTGGTCTCACCAATGCACCGACGACATTCTCTCGACTCATGAATTCTGTCTTCCATGAATACCTCGACAAGTTCGTTGTGGTATATCTTGATGACTTTCTTGTCTACTCAAAATCCGAGGAAGAGCATGAAGAACATCTTCATCTCACTCTCATGAAACTTCGCGAGCATCGTCTTTATGCCAAGTTCTCCAAATGTGAGTTCTGGATTTCAGAAGTTGCTTACCTTGGTCATGTCATCTCTGCCAAGGGCATAGCCATTGATCCAGAGAAGGTTAAAGCAATTGTTGATTGGAAACCTCCAAAGACGGTGAAGCAAGTAAGAAGTTTTCTTGGCTTGGCTAACTATTGCCGTCGTTTCGTCCAAAACTTTTCCAAGATTGCCAAACCTCTCACTGATCTCACAAAGAAGGACAAGAAGTTCGTTTGGTCTCCACAATGTGATGAGAGCTTCAATCTCCTGAAGATTAAACTCACTTCTACACCAGTTCTGGTTGGCCCAGATCCTTCCAAACCTTTCCAGATATTCTGTGATGCTTCTCTCCAAGGTCTAGGTGCAGTTCTTATGCAAGAACGTCAAGTTGTGGCTTATGCTTCACGTCAGTTGAATGCACATGAGCTCAATTATCCCACTCATGACCCTGAACTTGCAGCAGTTGTGTTTGCCCTCAAGAAATGGAGACAATACTTGTTGGGTAATCGCACTGAAATCTTTTCCGATCATAAGAGTCTGAAATACATCTTCACTCAACCAGATCTAAACCTCAGGCAAAGGAGATGGATTGAAAAGATCAAAGACTTTGATCTTACCATTTCTTACACTCCAGGCAAGGCTAATGTTATGGCCGATGCTCTCAGTCGCAAGTCGTATTGCAATAATCTCATGATCATGGAAAGCCAACCTCCTCTTCATGAAGAATTCCAGAAGCTCAACCTTGGTCTTGTTGCTCAAGGCTATCTTGCAAACTTGACAGCCAGTCCAACTCTCGAGGACAAGATTCGTTCTGAACAACTTCGTGATGCTGAAATCAAGAAGATGGTAGAACAAATCAAAGAAGGCAAGGAGAAATTTAAGTCCTTCTCAATTGATGACAAGGGAACTGTGTTCTTCGAGGGACGCATTGCAGTTCCTCAAGTTCAAAGTCTCAAAGATGTCATTCTCATGGAGGCTCATGAAACTCCTCTCTCCATACACCCTGGAGGTACAAAGATGTACCAGGATCTCAAGACACTTTATTGGTGGCCTGGCATGAAACGTGAAATTGCTCAATACGTTTCTGAATGCGACGTTTGTCAACGTGTTAAGGCAGTCCATCAAAAAACAGCCGGTCTTCTCCAACCTCTGAAAATCCCTGAGTGGAAGTGGGACATGATTGAAATGGACTTCGTCACGGGTTTCCCAAAGTCCAAGAAGGGCAAAGATGCAATCTTCGTTGTCATTGATCGTCTCACTAAAGTATCTCACTTCTTTGCTGTCAAAGAAACAATCTCAGCTAGTCAGTTAGCAGAGCTCTACACAGCAAAGATTGTTCCTCTTCATGGTGTTCCATTGGAAATAAGCTCAGACCGTGGAAGCATCTTCACTTCTCATTTCTGGAAAAGCTTTCAAGAAGCATTGGGCACCAAACTTCTGTTCAGCACAGCTTATCACCCTCAGTCTCAAGGGCAAGTCGAAAGAGTCAATCAGATTCTCGAGGATATGCTCAAAGCATGTGGTATCTCCTTTGGCATGAAATGGGAGGAATGTCTTCCATATGCTGAATTCTCCTACAACAACAGCTTCCAGGCAAGCCTAGGCATGGCACCATTTGAGGCTCTCTATGGCTGCAGATGCAGGAGTCCAATCAATTGGTCTGGAGCTGGTGAACGTTCACTCTTAGGCCCTGACATTTTTTAAGGAAGCCGAAGAGAAAGTTCGCATCATTCGTGACAATCTGAGGATTGCTCAGTCTCGTCAGAAAAGCTACTATGACAGCAAGCACAGGGACATGATTTATGCACCTGGTGACAAAGCATATCTCCGTGTAACTCCCCTCAGAGGCACTCATCGTTTTGGTGTAAAAGGAAAACTTGCACCAAGATACATTGGTCCTTTCAACATTCTCTCAAGGCGTACAGAAAATGCCTATCGTCTTGAACTTCCAGAAAAACTATCCAAGGTGCACGATGTGTTTCACGTGTCACAGCTCAAGAAGTGCTTCAAAGATCCAGGTCGTGCAATTGGTCACGATTCCATTGATCTGCAAGAAGACCTCTCTTATGAAGAGCATCCTGTTCGCATTCTCGATGAGACCGAGCGCAAAACTCGCAACAAGAGCATCAAGTTCTTGAAAGTGCAGTGGTCCCATCATTCCGATAAAGAGGCAACGTGGGAGACCGAAGAGGATCTTCACAAGAAGTATCCGGACCTTTTCTCTTCTCAGTAGGAATCTCGGGGCGCGATTCCTTCAAGGGGGGGCGTTTTGTAACATCCCAAGTATGAAAAACAACCTTTAGGATGTTTGCTTTTTGTTAAATTATGTTTTGCATCATGGCATCATAAGTTTTGCATTTGTTTCCCATTTGTTTTCCTTTGTTTTCCTTTGTTTTCCCTTGTTTTTCAATATGAATTTCAAACCAATTTTCAAATGCTTGTTTCATACTTGTTCTATTACAATTTTCAAATGAAAATTTCAAACCAAAACATCAAATTGTTTCCTATAAACTTGAAGGATCAAACTATCTAAATTGTTCTTTTCAATAATTCATTTAACCTCAAATTTCACTCAAATTCAAATAAAATACAAACAGCAACATAATTTAAAATTGTTGGAAAACAAAAGTTGCACAATGTTGCTGTTACAATAAATAACTTATACAAATTTTTCCTAAATTTTTCTAACCCTAAAACCCTTCCTTTTTCTCCCTTTTCCTTTTCAGCAAAAAAAACAAACAGAAAGAAAAATAAAAAGGAAAACGGCTGGGGAAGGCAGATTGGGCCAAGCCCAGCCCACCTAACCCCAGCGCGCGCGCAGCGGCCCGCGACCCCTTCTCCCTCCTCCGTACGGCTGGCGTCAGCTGACGCCAGCGCGCACGCAGCAGAGGCACCTCCACCTGCTCCCCACCTTTTCCCTCACCTATTTCTAGCCCGCAAGCCCCCAAACCCTAGCCCTAGGTTTCTTCTTCCTCCCTGCCGCCGCCAGTTCCTCTCCTCCTTCTCAGATCTCCTCCATTTCTCTTCTGAGACATCGTGGATGGGCTCCATCTTTTCGTTTCCGGCCTCTTAGGCCTATTTGGATCTTGTCTGTACTCAGACACTTTGGTTGCTTCCGCTGTGATGTAATGATGACTTGTTGGGACATGTGTCCTCTGGATGATTGTATTTGCTATCTCTGCTCTAGTGAGAGCTATTTGCAACTTATTTCCATCTTTTGTGTCTTAGGGATATGTTGTGATATCAGTTGTTCAAATGCCGTTGACGTACCATGTGTGTATGTTATGAAGTACGTCAATGGAAGTGTTCGGATTTCTATGGGATGGTTTGCACAGACGATGGATAGTAGAGATTGGTTGTCACACTATATGTGTTGGCCTACTCGTAAGAGGTGCGGGTGCCGGTATGCCCCGTAATCCAATCATCTACTGTTTAGCAGGCTGTGAGTATCCTCTAGAAGTCCGGGTGCGACATGATTTGGAGAAGGATGCTTTTGAGGGGAATCTTAAGGAAGGGTTTGGGAAGTACCGGCGCGGCGGGCTGGGGACGAAGGGATACCCGGGTTGAGTGGATTCTCACCCGGGGAGTTCCGGGTTACCCTGCGCTTGACCGTGGGGGGCTCCTTCAAGTATGGCCAATCGGATAATTGTCGATTAAGCTCGCACATATTAGCAAATGAATACGGTTTGGAGGCGATAGAGCGATACGGGACCTTAAATACAACCCCTTGGGGTTTCCTCTTTGCTCCGACCTCAACATCCGTTTCTGTCTCGCTTTCGTCGCTTTGGGTCTCCTCCTTGTCTTCCGGATCTTCCTTCTCCTCCTTGTCCTCCATTCCTGAGAAGCATAGTGCATAGTCAGAAAAAGAGAAAGTATGGGAAAACAAGTTAACAAAAATTAAGATGGGTGAAACCCGGATGGTACCTTCTTCCGAGTTAGCCGGCTCTTCGTCCTCTTCCGAGTTTTTGGAGGGAGGGGGGTCTCGATGTTCCAGAAGGCGTTATCTTCCTGAGATAAAGGTATAAAGATGAAAGTTAGTAGTTGCATCAGGTAAAAGCACAAGAATAGAAGAGTAAGGGCCGAATCTTACCGCTGGAGCCGGGTTGTCGCGGGTGAATGGCTCCAAACCGGCTATAGTCCAGATCACTTCCGCTTTCTCAGTCAAGAAACTTTTGATTATCTTGTTTGTATCAGCAGCCGGATAGTTCCTCAAAGAATAGCGGAGCGAATCCGTGACGTGCCCAGAATACTCGGACATCAGCTTAGGCCGGATGGCATTAGGTTGGATTCGGAATAGCATGCGCTTCAAGGAGGATCCCGTGAAGCCCAAGCTATTCTGGGGACTACTGATGGAGGGATAATAACCCGGTAGGCTAACACCAAGGTGTAACTCGGCCCAAAGGGAGCTGCGCAAGACCCGGCTTAAGGAAAAGGAGTTTCTAGAAGGCCCAAGAGTGTAGGCCTCGTAACCCGGATTGTGGGTTTTGATAAGGAAACTTAGGGTTTGTAAGAGGTGACCGGGTAGGACTCCGAGTATGCCTTGGATAGGAAGCCAGGGAGTCCGGATATTATATAAGCCGGCTCCTAGGGTTAGATAGACACGAGTTTGACTAGCTATTTGAGTATCCCTTGTAACACGAGAGTTGAGCTTGTGAGTATAGATCGGAGACTCGGCGACTTGATTGCCAGAGCTACCAGATCGATTATCAGCATGATTTCCCCTGAGCAAAACCATCTCCCAAACACCAGAGTCGAATTGGCCCAAGATAAGTTACCCCTGGTAACGTCTGCCGTGATTATCCCACGACAAGTCCAGCTCCTTTCATAGACTGAAACATGGATAAAATATTAACATGTTCAATTGTAGGCAAACTGTGTAGAGAGATTATAGTAAAACCAAATAGTACAAGTCAATAACAGTAATAAAAAACTATATTAGTGGAAAAAACAGTATATTAACAGCAAGCTATAGAAGGTACAAATGCCTATTTTGTTGGATATAAATTATCAAGCTCTAGACAACATAAAAAACATTGAAGCTATAAGTACCATACTATTTATTTTCTCCGTGTCGCACAACACATTCTACTATAGATCTACCCAAACGAAGCTCAACTGCACAGCCATTTTGGTGGAGTTACAAGGGGCAGAGGTGCAAGGCTAGATTGGTTTCAGGTAATGTCAGTATGAACCACAATGGCAGCAGACATCAAGTATATAATGAAACATATGAGAGAAACTAGAATAACGAAACAAGCTCCATGTTTAACCAATCAGGACATACTGCTACAACTAATGGTGCATAAGTAGGCAGATAAAACTCAGGTCATATGGCAATAGATTAGGGAACATATCTCTGGATATCCAATAGCAGGACACTATTCTTTAACCAAATCCAATCTGGGGTGTCGATGGAGGGTAGAGCTACAAATGTCAAGGCATCATTTCTGGTTCCAAGTGCCACAAATCTATAAGAAGAGCACAAGATGTCCTCGATATTAGAAATAATATATTGATGATAATCTCAATACGAGAGCAAAAATATTGAATATACATATATTTTCATGTATTGCTAATAGCAATACGTGACAGATTACTACTTCAGAATAAATGCATGCAAATAACTACCTAAATTCATCAAAGAGCATACGTTGATAATGGAAGCTCAAACTTCATTATCTGTACTAGCCAGCTAAATTCGCAACCAACGATTGTGTTGCACGTGCAAGCACTAGTTCTCAGTATTAACTCGAATACACAAGATTAAAAGACATGATTACAAACTGGAGGCTCTATCAAAGATGCAATCAAGCTGTAGTGACAAGCAGACTCTAACCAGCACAAGCACGAGTATCCATTTTGTATGCAACCAGAGAACACACTTGGATCTTGAAATCATCATCGGGGACATAACACATTCACATCACAGGAAGGTCTGAATAGGCTTGAAACAAGGCTACCAACACGGGCTTGGACCCTAACCAATTGTGGGAATTCTGCAGATACCTTGAGCGGGATGGTGTCGAGGTGCCAGGTATTGGTCGACCACAAGGCAACTTGTGTAATGGTTATGAACTGCAAGAACCTACCTGAGATACAATGTCATTTGTTGCACCCATATGGGGGTATCCTGGATGTGCACTTTGGTTCAAATAATTCCCAGGATATCTAGATTGGGGTCCTTGTTGTGTATATTCAACACCATAACCTCCTTGAGAAGCCTGCAAATGTTGGTTCAAATTATTTCTTCTCAGAAGCCACATCAAGACTAGTTGAGAGCTTAAACTTTTGCATCATAAAATGCATTGGTTTATACAAATTACAGAGCCATGTGTCAATCCGAAAACAGTATAAAACAACTTAGAAAGATGGGAAAACCTGGGTAGAAAAATCTGCAATGTTGTATGCCACATGAGATCCTTGACTCTTAAAATCGTCTCCGAAGAAGTCCTAATGACAGAAAAATTATTCAGTCAAAGGGGATAACTGTAAGATAGTAATGCATGTGGCTTTAATTGCCTATACCTGAGACATCCCACCAACAGTAAATCCATCACGGAATGTTTGACTGAGACCTTGGACAGGCATCTATTTTGGGAAGGCAAATGTTAATGTTGATCTACTGTTACTTTGTGGAATAGTACAAGGGCAAACGAACAAACTTGTTCCTCCAGAGAGCCGCCATCCTTGTTCGACTTGTTGGGCATAGCTGAACACAAGGCTTACTGCTCCCATGTCCCAGCTCCAGCGCTCAACGATTGGGAAGGTGGATGACACTCCATCGGCTTGATGCAGTACAGTGTGCATGCCTACAGACCCACCAAGTAGGGATTAGATTAAGAAATATCCTACTACGTGCATGCACTTAGCCAATTGGAATTAAATAGCCACCAGCAGTACAACTAATCTCAAATCTGGATTCATGTGACATTTCCACATGAGTAGTCTCAAATATGCAATGGAAAGCAATAGTAGCGTGGATTCAAACAGCTCGGGCTACGTAATTTTGCACACCATGTCAATGATTCCTAAACATTTAGGATCTCTGTGCATCTACATCTACGCAATCAATCAGCTAATCTTCGGCGTTCCACAGTGGTACCAAACCTTAAACAGAGGCTAGGTCCTAACCTGCACACGTGTAGATGCAAGCTCGGAGATGCGCCTGGTGCAGCAGCACGCCGCACTCTCCCCTGCTTTTGGCGGTGAAGAACGAGGATGGCGTCCGTCAGTGATGAGGGCAGCCGAGATCGACGAAGCGGCGCCCGTGGGTTTCACGCGTGGAGGCGCCTCCATGGAGTGGAAGGTAACCATGGCGAGGTCTTGCCCTGTCGCGCCACGCCTCGATCTGCTCCGTCGCGGGCAGAAGCTCCGTCGATCTACGTGGTGCGCCTTCCTCATCCACGAGACCCTCCATGGAGGGATCGAGGACGTCCAGGAGCATCTGCCTTGCCGTAGAAGAGAGTGAAACTGAGAAGGGGTAGAAAGGGGATCTCGAGCGAGTCGGGAGATTGCATATTCATATGGAGGTGGGGAATCCTTTGGATGGAGGAGCCGGCGATGAGTGGATTTGATGGGCCGGCCGTCGAGTAGCACCGGAGGGAGGTGGCCGTCGAGTAGCACCGGAGGGATGCGTGGTTTCTAGGGAGGGATCCAAGGAGTAGAGATTTAGGGGAAGGTGAGGGAGGACAACTTGAGCTCAATCAGGATGAGCACAAGGCGGATCGATTGGGGACAGCCGGCGGCGGAAGAAGAGAATTGGGGAGAGGCGGCGGCGGAAGAGAGAAATAGGGGCTCCTTGTTCCTTGTTCGTAGCTAGGGATTTGACTAGATGGGGATCGGTTTCAGGAGGACGGGGGCGGGATAGGGTCGTGGCCTCGCGGGCTTTGTTTCGAAAATTTTCCTCTTCGTACTCACTTTCCCACCTCATCATTCTCTAGCTGCAGCTGGGACCTGCTACTTGTTGGCCCCACTATTTAGTCTCTAGGTAGCCAATTTAGCAGTAACACTAAACTAGTTTCAGTGATACTTTATCTGCTAACAAATACCTTATTTTCTCTATGTCAAATATAAAAACTTCAAGACCTATAACTAACGGTTTCAACTTAACATATATTTTTAATTGTCACATGCTTTGTAATACTACTTTAAATTAAAGGTAGTACCAATAAATATGCATAATTATGTTTTGTAAACAAAAATGAAAATTTTATTTGTAAATATTCCTTAGTTAGAATTAGGATGGAATGTATTGTGCGTCTCCCATTTTGACCATTTTCCGAAACCGGCTTAGAAAATATTCCACGCGAACGGTCATGTCCCCCGTTTTGAACCTTTTCCGAAACCGGCTTAGAAAATTCCAGAAAATTCAAAAAAATTTGAAACGATGCAAGATCTTCGCGTGGTGTTATTATATATGTCCTAGTATCCACCAAAAATAATAAACTTGGAATACGACAATTTGGTGGAAAATGTGTTCACAGAAATGAGCTATCTCGTAGGAAAATTCATGGCTTTTGAGCGAAAAGACGGATATTTTGGCCACATCCATGGCATAGTTTGTTTAAATGTGACCATATTCCACACAAATATGCATGTTGGTACAACTAACAATGTTCACGAAGAAAGTTTTATTTGTCGTTGAATAAAAATACCATTTTCTATTCCCGGAGTGTCAAAACTGGGTTTTTTTGTGAAGCACATACACAAACTATGTTGCAAAATGTACAAAGTAAAATTCTAAATATATTATGTCATGTTTGATCTACAGATAACAAACTTACTACCTCTCAATAGCTCAAAATACACCTCCTTTGAAAAAGACAAATTTCAGCCGATTCAGCTGAAACCGGGCCAAATTTGAACTACAGGTGCCTCGTAGTTTTCTCTTTATTTTGTGAAAAAATCATTTTTAGGTATCAAAGTACCTATTTCAACATAGATACACCAAGATTTCATCAAGATTCAGCACCTAGGTACGAACGGCCATGTCCCCCGTTTTGACCATTTTTCGAAACCGGCTTAGAAAATTCCAGAAAATTCAAAAAAACTCGAAACGATGCAAGACCTTCGCGTGGTGTTTTTATATATGTCCTAGTATCCACAAAAAATAATAAACTTGGAATACGACAATTTGGTGGAAAATGTGTTCACAGAAATGAGCTATCTCGTACGAAGATTCATGGCTTTCGGGCCAAATGACGGATGTTTTGGCCACATCCATGGCATATTTTGTGTATATGTGACCATATTCCACACAAAGGTGCATATTGGTACAACTAACAATGTTCACGAAGAAAGTTTTGTTTTTCGTTGAATAAAAATACCATTTTCCCTTTCCGGAGTGTCAAAACTGGGTTTTTTTGTGAAGGACATACACAAAATATGTTGCAAAAATGTACAAAGTAAAATTCCAAATATATTATGTCATGTTTGATCTACAAATAACAAACTTACTACCTCTAAATAGCTCAAAATACACCTTCTTTGAATAAGACAAATTTCAGCCGATTCAGCTGAAACCGGGCCAAATTTGAACTACAGGTGCCTCATAGTTTGCTCATGATTTTTTGTAAAAATAATTTTTAGGTACCCAAGTACCTATTTCAACAGAGATACACCAAGAGTTCATCAAGATTCAGCACCTAGGTACGAACGGCCATGTCCCCCGTTTTGACCGTTTCCAGAAACCGGCTTTGAAAATTCCAGAAAATTCAAAAAAAACTCGAAACGATGCAATACCTTCAGGTGGTGTTGTTATATATGTCCTAGTATCCACCAAAAATAATAAACTTGGAATACGACAATTTGATGGAAAATGTGTTCACAGAAATGAGCTATCTCGTACGAAGATTCATGGCTTTCGGGTCAAATGACGGATGTTTTGGCCACATCCATGTCATAGTTTGTTTAAATGTGACCATATTCCACAAAAGGTTGCATATTGGTACAACTAACAATGTTCACGAAGAAAGTTTTATTTTTCGTCGAATAAAAATACCATTTTCCCTTTCCGGAGTGTCAAAACCGGGTTTTTTTGTGAAGCACATACACAAAATATGTTGCAAAAATGTACAAAGTAAAATTCTAAATATATTATTTCATGTTTTATCTACATATAAAAAACTTACTACCTCTCAATAGCTCAAAATACACCTCCTTTGAAAAAGACAAATTTCAGCCGATTCAGCTGAAACCGGGCCAAATTTGAACTACAGGTGCCTCGTAGTTTTCTCTTTATTTTTTGAAAAAATCATTTTTAGGTAGCCAAGTACCTATTTCAACATAGATACACCAAGATTTCATCAAGATTCAACACCTAGGTACGAACGGCCATGTCCCCCGTTTTGACCGTTTTCTGAAACCGGCTTAGAAAATTCCAGAAAATTCAAAAAAACTCGAAACGATGCAAGACCTTCGCGTGGTGTTGTTATATATGTCCTAGTATCCACAAAAAATAATAAACTTGGAATACGACAATTTGGTGGAAAATGTGTTCACAGAAATGAGCTATCTCGTACGAAGATTCATGGCTTTCGGGCGAAATGTCGGATGTTTTGGCCACATCCATGGCATAGTTTGTTTAAATGTGCCCATATTCCACATAAAGGTGCATACTGGAACAAATAACAATGTTCACGAAGAAAGTTTTATTTCTCGTTGAATAAAAATACCATTTTCCTTTTCCGGAGTGTCAAAACTGGCTATTTTTGTGAAGCACATACACAAAATATGTTGCAAAAATGTACAAAGTAAAATTCTAAATATATTATGTCATATTTTATCTATATATAACAAACTTACTACCTCTCAATAGCTCAAAATACAACACTTTTGAAAAAGACAAATTTCTGTCGATTCCGATGAAACCGGGCCAAATTTGAACTACAGGTGCCTCGTAGTTTTCTCTTTATTTTTTGCAAAAATCAATTTTAGGTATCCAAGTACCTATTTAAACATAGATACACCAAGATTTCATCAAGATTCAGCACCTAGATACGAACGGCCATGTCCCCCGTTTTGACCGTTTTCCGAAACCGGCTTAGAAAATTCCAGAAAATTCAAAAAAAAACTCGAAACGATGCAAGACCTTCGCGTGGTGTTGTTATATATGTCCTAGTATACACAAAAAATAATGAACTTGGAATACGACAATTTGGTGGAAAATGTGTTCACGGAAATGAGCTATCTCGTACGAATATTCATGGCTTTCGGGTGAAATGTCGGATGTTTTGGCCACATCCATGGCATAGTTTGTTTAAATGTGCCCATATTCCACATATAGGTGCATACTGGAACAACTAACATTGTTCACGAAGAAAGTTTTATTTTTCGTTGAATAAATATACCATTTTCCCTTTCCGGAGTGTCAAAACTGGCTATTTTTGTGAAGCACATACACAAAATATGTTGCAAAAATGTAGAAAGTAAAATTCTAAATATATTATGTCATATTTTATCTATATATAACAAACTTACTACCTCTCAATAGCTCAAAATACACCACTTTTGAAAAAGACAAATTTCTGCCGATTCCGATGAAACCGGGCCAAATTTGAACTACAGGTGCCTCGTAGTTTTCTCTTTATTTTTTGCAAAAATCAATTTTATGTATCCAAGTACCTATTTCAACATAGATACACCAAGAGTTCATCAAGATTCAGCACCTAGGTACGAACGGCCATGTCCCCCGTTTTGACCGTTTTCCGAAACCGGCTTAGAAAATTCCAGAAAATTCAAAAAAAAAACTCGAAACGATGCAAGACCTTCGTGTGGTGTTGTTATATATTTCCTAGTATACACAAAAAATAATAAACTTGGAATACGATAATTTGGTGGAAAATGTGTTCACAGAAATGAGCTATCTCGTACGAAGATTCATGGCTTTCGGGTGAAATGTCGGATGTTTTGGCCACATCCATGGCATAGTTTGTTTAAATGTGCCCATATTCCACATATAGGTGCATACTGGAACAACTAACAATGTTCACGAAGAAAGTTTTATTTTTCGTTGAATAAATATACCATTTTCCCTTTCCGGAGTGTCAAAACTGGCTATTTTTGTGAAGCACATACACAAAATATGTTGCAAAAATGTAGAAAGTAAAATTCTAAATATATTATGTCATATTTTATCTACATATAACAAACTTACTACCTCTCAATAGCTCAAAATACACCACTTTTGAAAAAGACAAATTTCTGCCGATTCCGATGAAACCGGGCCAAATTTGAACTACAGGTGCCTCGTAGTTTTCTCTTTATTTTTTCAAAAATCATTTTTAGATAGCCAAGTACCTATTTCAACATATATACACCAAGAGTTCATCAAGATTCAACACCTAGGTACGAACGGTCATGTCCCCCGTTTTGACCGTTTTCCGAAACACGCGATAGGAATTCAAATTCTTCAAACCCGATATAGAGCATTATATAACCTTAGTGGTATTTTGTATTTAATTTTGAATAAAAACAGTACCCAATAGTATTTTTCGATAGAGGATATATTTACAATAAATTCATGATTCATTTGATTGAAAATGAAGTTCGAAATCAAAAGTCATGAAGAAACTAGTTAAGAATAAAAGGAATAGAAAAAAATGAACAAGCCTAGTCGGCCCAGCGAAGCAACCCAGCCGAACCAACTAGCTTACCGGCCCACTCGGAAATATATAGCCGGCATAGAGGAAATGCAAGAAAAAAAATGGCAAAGCCCATTAAGTTGCAAGCCCACTTCGAATCTTAAAGTAAAAGTGTTAAGCACGGTATACAAACAAGAAGAACGATTCGTCCTAATGGCTAGCAGCGTGAGGGTGTGCCTTGGAGTCGCGGGTTCGAGTCCCGCGCAAGGACATTTTTGCCTCCTATTTCTGAAATTGTGGGTCTATTTGTCTTCAGTTTGGTGGGACCCATGTGTCATGCATAGACATTATCATGTCAATCTGTGGGGCTCGGGCTGACACATGGCTGAAATTATATACACCAAAATGGCATACGTTGCACCAAGGCCCATGTTCGGTTGAACCCGCACGTCAACTAGGCCGAATGCGTGGATAATTCAACAAATAATTGTTGGCCTAGTGGTTAGCCTTTAGCTCGCGAAGCTCGAGAGCGCAGGTTCGAGTCCCGCGGGAGCACTATTTTTGCGAATTTATTCATCTGATCGAGAGCGCAGGTTCGAGTCCCACGTATCAGCGGGGCTCCATATCAGCTCGGAGGGAGGTGGCCCCACATGTCAGTTCGGTGCGCTTCCAACGTAAGCGATTACAGCGTGTACAAATACAGCTGCGCTTCCAATTTATCACTAAAAAATCGGTATCTTAGTGGTTATGTGGGTTGTAGAGCTCTTGGGAGGCGTAGGTTCAAGTCCCCATTTTGTCCATTTTTTTGTTTTCAGTTGATGATTAAAATTTGACACGTGGCCATGACACATAGGCGAAAATTGACACATGGACATGACACATAGGCAAAAAATGACACGTGGACATGACACATAGGCAAAAATCACTGCCAACAAACGCATGACCAATTCAATTTGGTCTTAGTTAAGCAAAAAAAAAGGGTCATACACCAGGTATCATGTGCTATGACCATCTTGTTAAAGAAAATCATGACTTTTTTGGCAAAAAAGTCATCTGTTTAGTCCCTCCCAAACATGTCGTGACCAACAGATGAAAAATGGTCATGGATCTATGACTAATTCATCCACGGTCATTAAAAAAGGGTCATGTATCAACATATTTCTTGTAGTGGGTTAGATTGAAATCTTGCACACAAACCCACACTAAACATAATGTCCGGTCTAGATGCACAAAGGTAAAGCAAAGATCCAATGATAGATCGATAAAGTTTGGGATCTACCGGTATACGTTCATGATCCATAGAAAGATTTGCGGTTGTTGGCATTGGATAAGGTAATGGTTTGGCATTGTTCATATCAAATTTCTTGAGCATGTCTTGAATATATTTGGCTTGACAAATAAAAGCCCCTTCATGATATTGGTTGATCTCAAAACCTAGAAAGAACTTTAATTCTCCCATCATAGACATCTCAAATTCACTTGTCATTAGTTTGGCAAATTGATCTACAAAGCTCACGTTAGATGATCCAAATATAATATCATCAACATATACTTGGCATACGAAGAAATGTCCATCTACACTTTTGGTAAAGAGAGTGGGATCAATTACCCCAAGTACGAAACCACGATCTACTAAGAACTCCTTTAAATGATCATACCAAGCACGTGGGTCTTGTTTGAGGCCATACAAAGCCTTATGGAGGAAGTAGACATGGTTAGGATACTTGGGATCCTCGAACCCCGGAGGTTGTTTAACATATATCATTTCATTTAAAGGTCCATTTATAAAAGAACTTTTAACATCCATTTGATGCAAGATGAAGTTATGACTAGTGGCAAATGCAAGTAATATACGAATGGATTCAAGCCTAGCTACGGGAGCGAAAGTTTCACCGTAGTCAAGTCCTTCGACTTGAGAGTAGCCTTGAGCAACCAATCGTGCTTTGTTGCGAATCACTTGCCCGTGAGAATCTTGCTTATTCTTGAACACCCATTTAGTTCCAATGATATTGTGGTCCTTGGGTCTTTCCACTAGAGACCATACTTTGTTTCTCTCAAAATTATGGAGCTCTTCATGCATAGCTTGAACCCAATCTTCATCTTCAAGAGCATCATACACTTTGATAGGTTCAACATGAGAGACATATGAGTGAATACCACAAAACTTGAGTACTTGCCCACGAGTGGAGACACTTCTCCCCAAGCCACCAATGATATTCTTTTGGTATAGTGACTTTTGTTGCAATCTTGATGCTTGACGAGACATGATACAAACTAGTGCATCATCGGGATTTTCATTTGGTGGAATATCCTCATCATTTCCTTCATCAAGACCGTTGTCCACTCTTATTGGAGTTCTAGGTGACGTATCACCAAGACCATTTCCACCATTATCATTGGGTGGATCTTGATCACTTTCTTGGTGGGAGGTATCCACATGAAGGTCTTCTTCTTGTTCTTGGTTTACCATTTGATTGGTGGTTGATGTAGAGGGCTCCACTTGCGTAGAGCTAGTTCCATCCTCATTTGCCACAAGGTGTCCCTCAATGGGTATAAGTGGACCTACACCCATTCTTCCTATGGCTATGGAGGACGGTTCATCACCTACATCATCACAATCAATTTGCTCCACTTGGGAGCCATTATCCTCATGAAATTCCACATTCATAGATTCTTCAACACACCCGGTGGATATGTTGTAGACTCTATAAGTGTGGGAGTTCGTGGCGTAACCAACAAAAATTCCTTCAAAAGTTCTAGAATCAAACTTAGACAATCTAGTTCCCTTTATGTAGACTTGGCATTTGCACCCAAAAACTCGAAGATATTTGAGGTTGGGTTTGTTACCGGTTAGGAGCTCATATGGAGTCATGCCAATCATCGGACGAAGAAAAAGTCGGTTAGATAGATGACAAGCGGTGTTGATGGCTTCGGCCCAAAAGTTATATGGGGATTTGAACTAGGCCATCATAGTTCTTGCCATATCAATAAGTGTGCGATTCTTCCTCTCCGCTACACCATTTTGTTGAGGGGTGTACGCGGCGGAATATTGATGTCTTATCCCCTCTTCACTCAAGAATTCATACATGGTGTAGTTCTTGAACTTGGACCCATTGTCACTCCTAATGGACAAGATCTTGGTGTCATATTGGCGTTGCACTTCGGTGGCCCAAGTAATGAATCTTTCTTGAGTTTCACTCTTCTTCTTGATATAGAAAACCCAAGTGTATCTTGTATAATCATCAACAATTACCAAGCAATACTTCTTGCCACCAAGACTACCATATGTGGGAGGACCAAATAGGTCCATGTGAATGCGCCCAAAGGGTCTTGTTGTGGCGATGATTGATGTCTTAGGATGATTCTTCTCATGCATCTTTCCGGCAATACAAGAGCTACAAAGACGATCTTTGGAAAATTTCACACTTGTTAGTCCTACCACATGCTCACCCTTCACAAGAGTTTGTAGATTTCTCATATCGACGCGGCCTAGGCGACGATGCCAAAGCCACCCCACATCGGATTTAGCCATTAGACATGTGGCGATATGTGTAGTTTCTTTCGAGAAATCCACTATATACATACCGTTTTCCACAAATCCAACAAAGGCTACCTTAAGAGAAATAGTGTGAAGGACAAGCACATGGTGACGCCCAAATACACATGTAAAATTGCACACACAAAGTTGCAAGACGGAAAGAAGATTATAGCCAAGGGACTCAACAAGGAGGACTTTCTCAATGGATGAATCCGGAGAAATGACCACCTTGCCATGTCCCAATACCTTAAGTTGTGAGCGATCACCAATAGTTACATGAGCAAATTTGAGAAGTTGGAGTTTCAAGTCTTCTAATACTTCTTTGCTTCCGGTCATGTGTGCGGAACAACCACTATCAATCATCCATGATGTTCCACCGTAAATACAACCCTACAATGAATCAACTTCTTGTCTTAGGTACCCATTTTTGGATGGGTCCTTTTTTGTTAGTCACAAGGGTCTTGGGAACCCAAATAGCATGCTTGTAATCATCACCATATGAGGTGCCTACATACTTTGCATAAACATGACCATTAATAGATTTGAGAAGCACATAAGATGGGTTATACTTTCCCGCAAAGTTGTTGTGAGTAGTAGTGTTCCTAGGAACAATACTTTTAGCAATAATATCAAACTCATCTTCATCATTAGCCAACTCCCCCTCCTTCACAAAAACAATAGAGTTAGTGGAGGGAGTTGACTTCTTCTTGTAAGCCACCTTGGATGTGGAACCAAAACCAAGGCCTTCTTTGCCAACAACTCTCTTATGATTACTCAAAAGATCATTGAGGTTCTTTTGGACTTAGATGCATGTGGCAAGGCCTTTGTTGAGTTGTGCCTTCAACCTATTGTTCTCCTCAATGAGAGTTGCCTTGACACACACAGGGTTAGTAGCACAAGAGTTTTCATTCACAACTCTTACTCCTTTTAAGGTTTTGAGCTCATTTGAGATTGTACGATGATCAATTTTAAGCTTATCAAAATCCTTAATGAGTTCATTATAACCTTGGTTAGTTGCATCATTTAAGGCCATGAATTCCGTTACCTTAGCAAAAGCATGTTGACAATCAAGTTTTACTTTAGCCATGTCAATTGCAAAGGTTTCCTCTATGCTTTCTCTAAAACAATGTGATTCATCTAGAGCTTTCTCAAGCTCCTTAATTTTACTAGCATCATCACGAGAAAACTTTTCAAGTAACATTATTCTCTCCTCATGTTCATCAATGAGGCCATGTGCCTCACTTAATTGATCCATGAGGGAGACAAAGATAGATTTAGTTTCTCCTTCTAGTTTTTCCACAAAGTTTACTAGAGGGTCTTCCTCGACACAATTTAGTAGTGACGGAATAGAGGAGTTTGCAAGTTTGAGTGTAGGAGTCACCTTTGGGGATATACCCTTGGCCATGAAGCACTTGTGACTCGAAGGGCCCTTGTTGTCATTTGGGTTGGAGAAGAGAGAGCTTAAGTTAGGAGGTATGACGCCCCTAGCCATGGCCGCCATACCTACTTGTTCGCCTTCACCATCACTCTCTTCACCACCGGAGGTGTACTCAACTTCTTTAGCAATCAATGCCCTAGGAGGGCCTCTCTTGATGAAGTTCTTGGACTTGGGAATGAAGGTGGATTTCTTGATGAGTCTTCCTCCATTCTCAATTCTACTCTTGAAGGGACACTCGGCAACGAAATGCTCGGAATCTCCACAATTTAAGCAAGTTCTTGCTTTCTTTGTGCTTGAGCCTTCCTTCCCTTTGTTCTTGGTGGCATTGGATCTAAAGTCTCCTTTCTTCCACCACTTGTGTTGAGCAAGAGCCAAGCATTCTTCATGTGATGTATTCATCTCTTTCTCGGAGACCTCATGAATGGATCCACCATCATCACTTGAGTCATTATCTTCATGGGGAATGACCTTGGCCTTCAAGGCAAGAGATGCTTTCTTCATTCCGTTTACACGGGCCATGACATCATCGGAAGTTTGCTTCATGACCTTTAGAGTGATAAAGAGACCCAAGACATCATTGGGGGATAGGTCCAAGTAGTCGGCCCTTGCTTGTACATTCATCACCATGTTTTCATTGTATGGCATCAAGGTGAGTAGGAATTTCTCCTTGACCCAATTATCCGTACAATCCGTGAATCCACTATCTATCATGTCATTTACAAGAGCCTTGAGTCTTCTAAACATGTCTTCTATGTTCTCTCCATCACCCAAGTGAAAGTGTTCAACTTTTCTTTGAATGATTGACTTCTTGGATCTTTGGAGGTTGACATTGCCGTCAAACATATCAACAAGTCCATCATAAGCTTTCTTTGCACTAGTGAAAGACCGGATGTGCTCAATTCCTTCCTTTTCCATTGCCCTCTCCAACATGTGTAAAGCATGAGCATTGAGTTGCTCATCTATGATGTCACTTGAGCTTAGATTTGCGGGATCCTTTGGCTCATATCCTTTTTCAACAATTCTCCATATTTGCATTGAAGAGCTGCACATGTAAGACTTCATGGAAGCTTTCCAATTAGTAAAACGATGCCGATCCACCAAAGGAGGTGGACCAAGATGAGTAACATGTGGATGTTGAACATTAGGAGCATTGTTATAAGCAAATCCAAAAGAATTACCACCACTACCATTTAAAGGTGCACCATTTATAGGTGAAGATGTTGCGGTTCCTTCTTTAGTTTGCACGGGGTTTCCTTGTTCATCTAAGATAATCTTTTCACTAGATTGTCTAGATGGAGATGTCAATTCTTTTATTAGTCCCTCCATCTTCTTCTCGGAATTTTCAATCATAGCTTGGATTAGCTTTTGAATCCCATCCATGGTGACGGGTTCATCGGCCATCCTTACCTCCTCTTTAGGCGGTAAAGCCTTATATAAAGAGACGAGGCTCTGATACCAATTGAAGGATCGAGAGGTTAACTAGAGGGGGGTGAATAGGTTAACTACAAATTTTAACTTCTTTTTCAAGTTAACAAGGTAATGCTCAAATATAGATTATCTAGATTATGCAACTAGGTGAGCAATCCTATATGTTGAGCAAGTACAACTAGCACAAGGTGAATAAATGGCTAAGCTAGTAGTAACAAGTAAAGGTAAGTTGAGGAATAACCGAACATAATGACGCGGAGATTTATCCCGAAGTTCACTTCCCAATGGAAGCTAATCTCCGTTGGAGCGGTGCGGTTCCACCAAAGTGGAACACCGAGTAGGCCTCAAATGCCACACCGTATCTCCTTCGAGTCCTTCCACCGATGTGGATAGGCTCAAATCACTATGTTGCCGTTGAGGTTGACAACTAGAACCTTTACAAGGATGAGGCACACTCCACAAGATTGGAGGGTCCTCACCAAATCCTGAGAGCCGCCAAGACTCCGAGAAGCAAGATCCACAAGCACAAAAGCACCAGGGATATCAACAAGGCTCCAAGCTCCGATGAACTAAGAGCAACAAGATTCTTAGCTCCAATGAACTAAGAATGAAAAGATCCCTAAGGGATGAGTGCGTGGATTTCTAATCGACTTGGTGGAGTTGTAGATCGGGGGTGTCTCCCTCAAATCCCAAAGTATCACGAGCTTTGGTTGGGGATTTGAGGAGATCTTGTTCTTGAGCTTGAGCTTGGTCAATCAATGGTGGTGAGAGAAAGTGTGAGTGAGATTGACAAAGCAAAGAGGTAGGTGGAGACGCCCCTTTTATACCCGTATGAAATACGGTCGTTGGGGGGGGCAGTTTTCACCTTACAGCGCCCCCCCCCCCCCAGGCTGGGGGCCGGCCTGGCCGGCCTGGGGCAGCCAGGGCCGGGCACAGACCCCCCCGGCCTAGCACCCAGCCTGGGGCCGGCATGGAAGAGAGAGGGAGGCCGGCGTGGGGCAGCCAGGCACCCAGCCAGCCCGGCCTGGGGCCGGCGTGGGAGCGAGGCAGGGCCGGCACCCCACCCGAAGCGCCCGGCCTGGGGCCGGCGGGGGCAGTGGGGTGAGGCCGGACCCCCACCCAAGCAACACGGCCTGGGGCCGGCGTGGCGCGTGGCGAGGCCGGCCAGCAGCCACCAGCCCGGCCTCGAGCCCGGCCAGGCCGGCCACCCCTTTTCTTCTTCTCTCTTTCTCCTTTCTTCTCCGTTTCTTCTTCTTTCTTCCTCATCTTTTTCCGTAGACTTTTCTACCTTATTGCAGCAACTTGTATGAGGTTTACGGGGAGATCTTTTCTGAGTACACTTAGCAAACACGTTAGTCCATCTATATGTTGTAATCAAACACTCAAAATAGGATTTAGGAACTATGTTCTTTCACCGTCGATGACCGTTATTTTCTCGGTGAAGGAAGACGGTTGGGCCCACTTGTCATCATCTCCACTCGTTCATTATATCAAACACCTTGTATGCATCGGGAATGAGGGGCATGTCGGCTCTGTCCTTACCGCGGCATGAAGGAGAGCTTGAGGGCTACTAGCGAGGTTAGAGCACGGTAGGGACGGGTTGCCTTTACCGGAGGTGGGGGAGAACGCCGACGAGCGCTGTTGTGGTCGTTAGCCACGAGCAGAGGATGAGGTGTCCTGCTGGCTAGCCGTGGCGAGGAGTGGACGTCGGGCGAGGGGTCTCGCCGGCCGTGGATGTGATGCGCAGGAGGAGGACGATGGTCGAAGCACAAGAGACGACCTGGTCATGGTGGAGCCGGCGGGGCCGGAGCTCTACGGTGGTGGTCAGAGGTCGACGCCGGGAGATGGTCGACGCATGAAGTAGGAGTAGTAGATGACGGCGGTTGTTCTCGTGGAAGGGTACAGGGGAGGCCAAGCAGGGACCTAGGCGAGGTGGCCGGAGGAGGCCAAGGTCGAGGGAGTGGCGCCAGAGCATCGGGAGGAGAGGAGGAGACCGAGGACGCGGGAGACGGCGGCGATAGAGGCGACCGGCTATGGCCGCACTTCGGAGGGGAGGGGAAGAGGATGCACGACGAGAGGACCCTGGCGGCGCATCGAACGCAAGAAGGCAGTAGGGTCGAGCGAGCGAGGTTGGTGCGTGGATTTATGATTGTGGGAGTTGGAGGAAGAAGATAGATCTGATGTGTGGGTCCCACGTCCACTAGATACCTCGCCTTAAGCCCCTTTGCCACATGGGGGGTTCATCCGGGGGATGATGTGGCCGCCATAGATGATCAAATAGACACATATTTTAGTGAGGAATACAATTTTATATTACCTTCCTTTGAAGAAAGGAGTACAAAAATGTTGGTAGAATTTATAGAGCGTATAGCCCAACTGGTATCTAAACACAATGACGTGAAAACCGTTTACTTTCAAATTTCTCACGATTCGATGGTAGTCTCTTAATGAAGTTTCGAGCAACTCATATGGTCGAGTACTCCATTAAACCTCTGACGAGTACAATAAGTTTTACCAGTTATCTATTTCTAGGATTACTCCATCTAGGCGGGGGCCAAGTTTGTCAGAAATCGTGTTAACATATTTAAAAAGAGGAATCAGTGCTTTGTGTCATACGTCTGTCCGAAACGTGGTGCTTGCTGTCATTTCCTGAAAGCGGTGGTTAGCTGACAACTCGACCGCAAATATGGTGGTTTTCTGTCATTTTCTGAAATCAAAAAGGGCTCGCCCGCTCCCCCGCCGAGCACGGCACGGTGCAAAGCGTCCGACCGAAACAGTCACGCACGCACAGAGCCGAGCCGAAAGCGCCACGTCGGCGGCACACGACACAGCATGCACGACCGTTGGAGCCGCGGGTTTCCCCACGCTGCCCTCGCGCGGCGCCGCATCGGGAGGGGCATTCCGGGGATGCGAGAAAGACACCAGTCCCATGCACGCTGCCCCAAATCTCCTTGCTCCTCTCCCCCGCTCTGCCGCTTACTTTTCACCTCCACCGAAATTTGGAAGGCAGCTAGCACAATCAGGGGAAACGACGGTTACTACTGCTGCTGCCCGGCTAGCCATCCATCCAGGGCGCGGCCGGCGAGATGGGGTGCTGCCAGTCCAGGCTGGAGCGCCAGGAGGCGGTGTCGCGCTGCAAGGCGCGCCGCCGCTACACCAAGCACCTCGTGCAGGCGCGCCGGGACATGGCCGCCGCGCACGCGCTCTACCTTCGCTCGCTCCGCGCCACGGGCGCCGCGCTGCTCCAGTTCGCCACCGCCGAGTCCGACAACCCGCACCCGCGGCCCCTCCACCACCGCCACCACCAGCCCCCGCCCTCCCCGCCTCCTCCTCCGCCGCCACCCCCTCCCCCGCCGCCGCCGCTCAGCCCCGCCCGCACCGCCACCTCCTGGACAACCACCACCTCCTCCTCCACCCTCAGCGCGTCCCAGATCCTGCCCCCGCCCCCTCCTCCCCCACCCCCGCCGCCGCCGCCAATGCCCTCCAGCTGGGACTTCTGGGACCCCTTCGCGCCCTCCTCCTCCCGCTCCCCCGCCGGCCACGCCGACTGGGACGACGACGACAGCGCCGCCACCACCGTCCCGGACTCCCCCCACGTGCCCGCCCCCGCGCCGCCCGTGACCACGACGGCCGCCCGCGCCCAGGCCCCTCCACCAGCCCCGTCCGTCGTCACCACCACCACCTCCACCGCCAGCGAGCTCACCGTCGTCGCCCTGCCCCGAGGCGGCAATGGCAACGGCAACGGCGCCGCCGGGAAGAAGGACCTCGCCGAGATCGCCACCGAGCTCGACGAGTACTTCCTCAAGGCCGCCGACGCCGGCGCACGCGTCGCCGCGCTGCTCGAGGCGCCCATCTGCGAGCTCCCGAACGCCAGCCCAGGCCTCCCAGGCAAGACCACAAATCCACGCATCCCATTATCCTAATCTGTTGCCCGATTCATTCTTCCTCCATCCCCTGCTCACATTTCACCTGTTTCATCAATAATCTTCAGGGAGGGTGTTGAGCTACGGCAAGAACTTGAAGCCGGCGGGGTGGTCCTGGGGCGGAGGAGGCTACGGGAAAGGCAGCAGCAACAACGGCTTCTCCAGGTTCGGCAGAGGAGACGACGGCGGGATCCTCAGCCACTCCTCCACCGTCGAGAGGCTCTACGCATGGGAGAAGAAGCTCTTTCTTGATGTCAGGGTGCGTTCATCTGCAACCCGCTGCCTTATTTACCAACTTCAGTTTTGATTCCCATCGAATATGTGCACTAGTTGCTTGAGCAGTAGATTCATCGAAATGTACAGCAGATAGATTCATCTCATCGGAATGTACAGCTTGATTAGATAGATCTCAAGCAGTGAGTGAGTGGCTTGGTGCTTTTGAGGAGGACTAGTCCCCTTTTGATGTACTGCTAGCGGTTTGGTTATTAACATATTGTGCTGGGATGGGATATACCCACAAGGATTCAGTGGGGTGGCAATAGGTTCTGTCTGTAGAAAAAGTAGATACAAGGCACATGGATACTGCTTGCATTGTTTCTTTGTCTGTTTTTTTCCCTCTCTGTCATGAGGAGGAGGTTCTGTAAATATGATATGCACCGTAAGTGGCTTTGGATTCTTATGATATGCACCGTAAGTGGCTTTGGATTCTTCCAAGTAAAAAAAAGATGATCCTTGTGCTTTACTTTATCTTAATGGTACAACCATGAAAACACTTAGTCAGAGAAGGGATCTGAAATTCATGTGCCACTGTATTCTCTGAATAATGTTACACCTTACAACTGATATGATCCTTGGTAAAATTAGTTTTTAAATTATTCAGCTCCTTTGCCATCATGGTAAATAAAGATAGGATGTTTACGCATCTCCCATCAGTCTTCAGTAAGTGATCATGAAATGTCAGCTTTAATTAAAGCTTCAAAGATAGAATTCCTATGCTTCTTTTGATAGGAATAGGGAATGGCTTTTGCAGAGATTTTCTCCCCTTCTTTACATGAAAACTTATCAGATGTTTCTGTGACACTAACCCTAACCGCGTCGATCAATCAAATGAACCGAGCAGAGTTACGAGGCGCTTAAGCACGAGCACGACAAAAAGGTAGGGCTGCTTCGGAAGCAGGAGGTGAGGGGCATGGACTACCTCAAGATGGAGAAGAACCGGATGGAGATGGAGAGCCTCGAGTCCAAGATGCTGGTGGCCACCCAGTCCATCGACACCACCACCTCCGAGATCATCAGGCTCAGAGAATCCGAGCTCTTCCCCCAGCTCCTCGAGCTGGTTGCTGGGTCAGTACTCTGTACAACACACTACCATCCATTCATCACTCCACTCACTCGGTGTCATATTGCATCCAGTACTTACTAGTACATCACATGTCTCTCTACTTCGTCTTCTGCATACTTGCATATGAGCTTGATGATGTAGCTGGATAGGCTGGGCTTGGACGCATGTATGGACCACGGTGAGAGCACCAGTGTCATTAGGTCTTTCCACTTTTGATCCTGCAAAACATAAGCTCCATACCGTGCTGCCGTCTCTCTTTGATGATCCTCTTGTACGCATTTAGGTCACCTTTTGTACTGTAGCAGGTCAACATTCACTGATCTAGGTGAGAGCATTCAAGTAGTAGTAGTGAAGTAATGTGGTGTGTTGTGGTGTTGGTGGGATCCTCATGTCTTGACCGATCCTGACTGAATCTCCTGTTCATTGATTTGGTCAGTACTAGCTAGGCCTGGATGGGAGATCTCTCCCAGCCCCAGGCATCATTGCTGAGCTGTGACCCCTTTGGGCTATGGTGACCCAGGTTACTTGCACATCAAACCTTCGAGCTGATAGTACCGGTGGTGGTTGTGTTTGACATGTCATCGCTTGGTGGTTTGGGTCTGATGATTATTATTTGTGGTGCTGTTTGTCGTGGGCGGAACTGTCTTTAGGGAGCTTTAGAACGTCCAGCTGGATATTTCATTTAGTTTTCAAAGAGCCTTGTTTTCGTAAAGGAGAAAGTTTGAAAGGCCTTGTGAGTCCCTTGCTCATGGCACTTCTGCTTTGATAACAGCGGCTGCGTGTCCCGCTCGCGCATCTCAGGTTCTCGTGTAGTTTTTTCATCAATGATATGGCCAGCTAAACTTGGTGTATCCTTAGTTTAACACCATCATTATGCCCCTAAATGAAAGAGTTGCATTTATACTGTTAAATAGAAATAAACATCCATTTCGCAAACCTCTTTGTTCCTGCACGAATTTCGGTTGAATTGTCCATTACCCAGTTTTGTTGCTGCACTTTACTTCAGTTACCTGCGCCATAGTGGTGTTTGACATTCATTGGTTGGTGGTACGGGTCTGATGATTAGTAGCACTGTTTGTCGACGACGGAACTGTCTTTAGGAGGGAGTGTTAGAACATCTAGCTGGATAGGTTTTTCAAAGAGCTTTGTTTTCGCAAAGGAGAAAGGGGAAAGAAAGACCATGCGAGTCCCTTGTTCATGGCACTTCTGCTTTGGTATTACGGATTGCCTGTCTCGCTCGTTCTTCCCAGGTTCTTGTTTAGTTTTTCATCAATGATATGGTGAGTTAATCTTGGTGTGACCTTTGTTTAAACAACATTATGAATCTAAATGAAACACTCCTAGTTACTTTGATATGATTAGATACAAATACACATCCATTTCACAGACCTCCTGTTTGTTCCTGCTACACAAGTTTTGGTTGAATTGCCCATTACCTGGTTTTGCTGCTGCACTTTACTTCAATTATAGTTTTATTGCTACACAATATTTTTGGTTGAATTTCTCAGCACATAGTTTTATTGCTACACTTTACTTCAATTACTTGTGCTCTAGAATATCAGCTGTCCCCTGATGCAATTTTAAGGGGCCTCCTTGTCCTATGAATACCAGTACTCTGAAAGTACAGATCAGATACTTAGATGCATCATATTTCCTGGCAGTACATTTTTTTTTCTTTTCTTGTGTAACATGAATATGTTTCTGTTCTTACATATTTCTTCTGTGAATGCATGCATTCCAGGTTGATGAGCATGTGGAGGGGCATGTACGAATGTCATCAGGTGCAGACCCACATGGTGCAGCAGCTCGAGTACCTCACCAATTCCTTGAGCACCAACCCGACTTCCAACGACCATCGGCAAGCAGCCCTCCAGCTCGAGATCGAGGTGGACAGGTGGTACTCGGCGTTCTGCAGCCTCGTCAAGTCCCAGAGAGACTACGTCTACTCGTTGACCGGCTGGCTCCGCCTCTCCCTGTTCCAGTGCCACCACAACCCGCTGGTGAAGAACATCCAAAACTCCGACATCTACAGCCTGTGCGAGGAGTGGCAGCTTGCCATCGACCGGATCCCCGACAAGGTGGCCTCGGAAGGGATCAAGACCCTCCTGTCGGTGATCCACGCTGTTGTGGTCCAGCAGGCGGAGGAGCAGAAGCAGAAGAAGCGGTCGGACGCGGCGTTCAAGGAGTTCGAGAAGAAGACGGAGGAGCTGCGATCCCTGGAGTCCAAGCACGGGCCGTACTCCGCCGCCGAGGGGGGCTACGGGGAGCGGAAGACGCCGGTGTCGGAGAAGCGGGCGAAGGCGGAGGCGCTGCGGGGCAGGGCGGACGAGGAGAAGAGCAAGTACCAGAAGAGCGTCGGGGTGACGAGGGCGATGACGCTGAACAACCTCCAGACAGGGTTCCCCAACGTGTTCCAGGCGATGACGGGCTTCGCCAGCGTCTGCATGGAGGCGTTCGAGTCGGTGTACAACTTCAAGCGGAGCTCCGACCGGGCCCCACTCGACATGAAGAGGCTGCTGACCTGAGAGTGAAGTTGGTTGGTGTAGTAGGGTCACTGTATAAAATGTACACAATCGTGGACTTCTAGTGTGATGATAGGCCGGAAGAAATTTACAAGGCAGTCGTTGGTGTAGTATCTGGTCCTTGTGGACCGGGGCAGGCACAGAAATGCCTCGAGCTCGTTTACCTTGCTGTAAATGAAATTGAGCCTTTCTTGTAGCGCGGCAACTAGTAGGTGTTAATCTGTTGTTGAATTCAAAATCTGGGTGGTTTTTGAATCAGGATGCCTTATAGATTGCGTTAGCCGGATCAGTTGGGTTTTGGTGGAAATGGTGTCCTTTTGTACTCCCTCCGTTCAACAATAGATGACTTCCACTTATCTAGTTATGGATGTATGTAGACATGTTTTAGTGTCTAGATACATCCATATATAGAGAAATGCAAGTCATCTATTGTTGAACGGAGGGAGTAGTCTAGTAGGATTCGGCCGTCCCCTGTCTCTAAAAATGTGTGCTCTCCTTGCGGGTTCAGCACAGCATTCGGGCACCTATCAGATGCCAATATACTCGAGGATCCCTCAATGACCAGTAAAATATAAAGTTATCGACCTAGTGGTTTTGAGCAATGGGTGGTCAAACAATTTTATCTGTCTTCCTCGTGACTTTATCTTGAATCAGGACCTTTTGACTCAACTTTATCCTAGTTTTGCCCAAAACATATTAGCATCTGCAAGGTGGGCACTTAGTCACCAATGAGGTGTTAAAATCTGTTTTCAAATTCAAAATCTCGCTGATTATCGAGTCAGAATGCCTTTTAGATTTGTTTTAGAGGACCAGTTTTGATTTTGGTTGCACATGGCAACAGTTTATGTCCCCTGTTTCTAAAATGCGGAGTGCTATACTTGCAGCTTCAGCACAACATTCGTACAAGCAAGACTCAACTACTAGTAAATTCCTAGTTTGCACCTGAATAAACTGACATAAATTCCTACTTTTGCTTTGCACTGTCAAACAGATGGGATGGGTGCATACGCGCCATTTAAAGTAAGGTAAGGACATATTCGCATCTGTATGGTAGGGCACTTAGTCACCACACGCAGAAGTTGTAATTTCATATCTGGTGTCTAACACAAGACTATGCTGTTCTGGAGAAATATTTGATGATTTGAACGATTTAACAGAAAAATCTCAAGAAGGTAAAAACAGATGTCTAGACAGTAATATCTACATGAACTCAACTACAGGTGTTCTCGAACTGTTTTATGGGCATAAACCTTCCCTGTACTTAAAGACGTCCAAGCCTTTTGGCACTCTCCTCACGGTTCCAGACAGTTTCTACGAAGTTTGCCACTGCAACTCGATTTGAATCTGCCCGTTCTTCGAGTCGATGAGATGGTACTTCTCGTTGATCCGCTTGTTGCTGATCACGTCTGCCAGGCTTATATCTATGTAGCCCAAGGTTTCCTGCAGAAAATCATAATATAAGCATCAACATAAGAAAAATTCAGACCTATGTATTAGCACATCATAAAGAGATAGATAGTCAAACTTCCATATCCATATGAAAAGAAACTTAAGGGCTTAAAAGTATCACACTAACAATGGAGAGTAGATGTTCGGAAAGGAAGTAGTGAACTTAACTGTAACTAACAGTCATGATACATCTGTTACGAGGTTCTCCGGTATTTATTTATCCTAATCTAGTTGTGGAGCAGGCAAAACTTTTGCAGTCAATTAAGAGCCAGAATTTCATGTACATAATCATACCTTGCCATGTAATATCCCTTTCTTTCCAGCTTTACTTAGGACTTCAACATGCAATTTATCATTTGCAGGTGGTTCCTCACAGACAAAGTCAAACTCTTCCTCCCACCGTGGATCCCTGTTCTTCTTGATCACCTAGTAGAGAGGAGGTGCCATGCGGCATGAAACAAGATAGCAACCTTTGCATAAAACGGTGTTCAAGTGCAGAATAATGCTATAACCGTAGTTACCTTTGTTTTCTTCTCTTCTCCCTTGAAGATTATCTTTACGTATGGATTCGTGTGATGCTTCCCTTCAAGATCTTGAGCTTCATGTACTGTAATATTAAGTAGCCCACCGCCAGCTGGAGTACCTTCTGGAGCTTTCTGCACTTCATCAGTGCCATCTGTGCCTTCCTTCTCCATATCTTCTTCCTTGAAAGGCTTGTATGTCGCCTCCAGAATAATCTGACCACGAGATTTCTCATTTTGTACATCGTTTGGATCCATTGTCTTCAGTAAGTTAAGAGTAAGAACTTTAGTCTCCTCTGGGGGGAGTTCTTTCAATTGTAGCATATTCATGCCCATCTTTTCGTGTTTCCCAACCTGTATATACCAAAGAAATAGCTGAATATTATTTGGTAGCTTGCAAGAAAAACTACCAGCATACTTCATGAACAAGGGAAGTCATGCCTGTTCCCAGTCGAAGACATCAATTTCCAGTGACTGATTCTCTGGATCTGTCACAACAAATTTGAATTCTTCGTTCCACTCTGGATTGAGATTGCTGCGCTTTACTGTTGTTTTCTTGGATGGAAGCCTGTCATCTGTCATCTTGAGCTTTGCGTAGGGGTCTGATTTACCCAACAAATCCTTCTTTTTCAGATTCTGGGCTCTTACAACCTTCAGAAGTAGAATTCCAACAGGCCTCTTTGATGCTCTGTGAATATGCGAGAGCAATTAGCAACAGGTATTTCAGAAATACTACACAAAACAAACTAGGTGATTAAAAATTTACTTTGAGGGATCCATTATAGGCACTTCTAGTGTCTTTGGCCACAAATACATGCTAGCAACTTGCTTCTTGATGGTCTCCTGCAATTGCACAAAACAAAATAGTTAAATTATTAAATGAATTTATTAAAGCGGTAAACCTAGATACCACGCTTTAGCTTAAAGAGATGCCACACACACCACTGCAGTGAGTGAGGTAGAGACCAAAAATAACAGGAAAAATATAAGGTGTTGACATCAAGTTATAAGAAGGTAGAAGTCTATCTTTGGGTACACAACAATGCGTTTTGCAGATGTAGACCATAGCAGGAACAATGTACAGTAGCATATCACAAGTTTGCTGTGGACATTAAGGAGGTGAGCTAATTAATTCATGACGGTAAGTTGCAAATTTAACTAATCAACATTTAAATGAAGTTTGCCAAATGAAGAAGCTTAAACATAAGAAGATTCAGAACATTAAGGAGGTGAGCTAATTCATTCATGACGGTAAGTTGCAAATTTAACTAATCAACATTTAAATGAAGTTTGCCAAATGAAGAAGCTTAAACATAAGAAGATTCAGAACATGAGTCAGGGATACCTGCACAAATTTGTAAAGAACAGGAATAGCCATTAAATCTGCTCCAAAAAGTTTGAGCCCAAAATCAACATGTGGCTGCAAAAACCAATTGTAGTTAGTAAAAAACTAAAACAAATGAACAATCAAGTAGTAAAAACACGAACAATAAGTTGTCAGACCTTCTCCATAAGAGAGACTTGGATATTAGCGAAACAAGGAAATGTAGGCACCAACGGCTTCAGAGTAATACGAGGCGAAGCAAAGACTTGCAGATCCACAATCTGAAAGAGCAGGGGAAAATTATATCACTAGGTTAGATTCTACAGACCCTAACAACGACTTACTATCTCAGCTCAAGACAGAGGGAAGTAATACCTGGACAGTTGCTTTCAACCCATAAGCCTTTGCAACAACAGTGACATTGGGATTTGCAGCCCACTTAAGACATGGTTCCATTATTAACTCCTTCTCTTCTGTGACATAGACTTTCATTCCTGGGAGGACGAGCCAAGTGTAAAATTGCCACATCAGTCATAGCATGACACTAGAATATGAAGAGAGTTCAAAGGCCGTCATTATCACAAGCAGATGTCATCAATTCTCCAAAGAAGATTGGAAAGTAGTGATTCTTATGAAAAAATATAGCCGATTAACAGGGATTATGGCAGTATCTACAAGTAAAATACATTGCTTCTTACTGAAATTCTAGTTGAAAGGTATGAAACAATGTAAAATACAGTAACATTCTGCATGTGTGTCAATACTACCAAGTACCTTTTTTGGCGAGGAAAGAAAAACAAGACATATATGCCTAAAAGATACTACTAACCTTGAAAGGTGGGTGGCAAGCTGCCCAGGGTGAGTGCTTCAAACTCAACAGAATCTATCTTATACTTCGCAGTGTTCTCTGCAATAATTGGCTTCGCAATATCCTGCACCATTCTGCAGATAGCCTACAGAATAAATAAACCAAATAGCACACAAATCTTAGTCTCAATCAAAAAATAAACCTCTCATACTATCTACAGCATCACGTACCTTGTCAAGATAAGGCCACATCAGTTCCAAAAACCTGTTCAGCCAATCAACCTAACAACAAATATGGGTGGAATCAGGATATAAATAATGTGAACTGCTATTGCTTGAATATATGAGTAGTCAATAGGTAGTTTCTAGCTTAAGATAAGGGAAGCATACTCTATCATAATCAGGATTCTTGACCCACATAGGAATTTCAGGAAGGATTGCATCCAAAGAATTTGAGTCGTATTCCATCAGCGGACGAACTTTGACATCCTGAAATGCAATCAGGAGTAAAATTACCAGCATGTGATACTGAGTATGATCATAAACATCATATAAATTCCAGTTATAAATACAGAAAAGAGAAACATATCATATACAAGTTATAAACAGAACATATGAAATAAGCCGGAAATGCAAGATATGCAGACTAACTACTCTATTTAAACTATGAAGATTTATCCTTGCAAATTTGCACGTATTACTCAAACCTGAATTATGTGATAAGAGTAATCTGAGCCGTCCAATATCCAATGTACTGAAGAAATACAAACTCAATATTCTCCCGCACACAACAGGTTCGATTTTTTATGACAGAGAGCGTATGAGTTCACTGAACAAACAAACAACCCCCTCACACACACATCATGGAACCAACAGAGTTGCCAAAAGTGAGGTACATTTCACGTTTACTACAGCGACTGCTACATTATTGGTTAAGGACATGCAGCTAATTTGCGTGACAACACCAACTAGTGCAATGGCATGGGACTTCCAAGGTACACAACATGGTCCCAACCCTCCAAGTGGTCTATTCCAGCATACAATGCATTAAGCGCACAGTCTAAGAAGACACATTGAGTATAAAGAAAAGGTAGCAATTTAAAACCCAAAATCAAACACAAGATACTAAACCTTGCAGGTTATATCAACCCTGTGTGGTAAAAAACCACTGAATTAGGCTGTGATAAGAAAAAAAGTTTTGGTCATGAGTAACTCCATGCAGCTGCATCTCCTAAGAGCATAAGCTCAAATTATCTCGAGATAACCTCAGTCAAAATTACAAGATACATTTCGTTACCGCTAGCACAAAGTATCCATAATTCCATATACAGCAACACAATGATGATTAATACAGAGTAAGAAAAAAAACAGGTACAATGGAAGAAAATTCTCCACCTTGACATCAGTTGGCTGAAAGTAGATGAAGAAGTAGTATCCAATGACAACACCAGCTGTGAATCCAAAGCCAAATCCAGAGAAACCAAGTACCGTGCTGACTACACCCATCTCTGATTACTTGTGAAGAACCTTAAAAAGTATGCCCGCTTTCGGTCAGAAGTTCAAGAACTAAGCGCATAAAAAGAAGTAAAAGACATATTACTCTCAGCTGAATAAACCAATCGAAATAACACTTGGAAAATTGTCAAGTAACAGTGATTTTCAACTCCTCTTCTTTTCGCAAACATCCTATTCAATGTTACACAAATGGCATGAAAATATCCCCAATCTTTTTTATATCACAGACAGATCTATACCCGTCCTGAAAGGAAGCATAAAGCAGATTCCAACATAAGAAAATGGAAGGTCCCATCAGCGAGGAGCCCACTACAGTGTGGAAGTAATGCTCAGGCAACATATCATGAAATGCTCTTTAATAATTAGGGAAAAGGAAAGGTAGGTTAATCATAAGAACAAAGCTTTACCACAGCTAATCCAATTGGTTTGACAACATGCACAAAGATAATAAAGGTAGTCTGGGCAAGGAGAATAGTTGTAGTTTTCGAGTTGATTTTGCACGGCTTTGAGAATAATATAGTGTGGCGCCACCAAGTTGCATGGTGGAGGAAAGGAACCTGGAAGGTGGCGCATTTTGGCAGCTTGATCTTTGCTTGGGTGGTCAGGTTGGTGCTTTTAAGGCAGGTTTCGGATTTGAGACCAGATCAACAGATTATTTGTATGGAAAATTCATCAGACAAAATACAGAAAAATGATGGAATAAACATAGTTTTAGTTTTCACCAAATCCTGAAATAATAATCTCCTTTATTAATTTTTGTTAGGCATAATCCAATCCAATTGATGAACTAATCTCTGAAGCAGACCTGCAGGGTCCGTGTACTGCCCAAACCATGAGACCACCCGTACTGCTATGCTATGTACACGAGTACTACATCCAAATGGAGAACGAAACATGGTCTGCTAGATGTATCCATCCATCGTCCTGTATGTCCTTGGTAAACATGATTGGATCATGACAATACGAACATTAACAGGACGCGTGGGAGCAATCAGGAAACGAATCGCGCAAATGCACCACCGAACCGACGGATCAATCGACGCCTCTGTCCGACATCCAAACGAAACGGGCCAACCCGATCAACCCAAGCCAGAAGGATCGTTCGGGGCCGTCTCCAGCGAGCCGCTGCTCCCCTCGAAGAGGACGAGGATACCCACCATCTAAGCACGGAGAAACCTACGCGAATCCACCGACGGCACGTGTCGGTGCCGGAGAACAGACGTACGGCCACCCCGCGAATTCAAAACCTGTAGCCCCTACGGGATGCAGAATTTTACCCAGGTCGACGCCGAACCGGCGCCGCGCGACGGAGAAAAAATAGAAGGATCGTAACGGGGACGGGGGCGGCAGGGGTGAACGAACCACGCGAAGGAACGGGGAGGAGGAGATGGGGGAGAGAGACGAACCGGAGTTGGCGGCGTTCCGTCGGCCGGTCGGTCGGCCACCGGTCCCTCGACACGGCGCGGTTCAGGAGGCGAGACGGGCGGCCATGGGAGCGGGACGGAGATGGATTTGTTTTCTTCCGGAAGCTGGATTCGACGGTGCGGAGACGGGGGCGGAGGAAACGAATGGGACGAGGAGTGAGGAAGGGTCTGGTCTGCGGTGCGTCTGGGGCTGGGCACGTTACGGCACACGCGGCCGCGATCCCAGGCCAGCCGGCCCCTAATTAAAGGCGATTAAACTACGCGAGTGATGACGGGTGGGCCCCACTCTCGCTCCGCCTCCTCTCCTTTGCTGTGGACAGCCAGCGAGCGAGCGGCTCGGTGGCTCCCTGCGTGCGTGCGGTGCACGGCAAAGCGTGCCACGCTCGTGTGCCCCGTGAATCATCATCACTGTTAGCTTTGTTTTTTTCTAAAACATCATCACTAATCACTACACTAGGCAATGTCTCTAAATTTGATTTCAGATGCAAAGATACGTGGCTGTTAAACGGGGTTGGTTAGGAGTTGTCGATCCTTCCTCTGTTGCTAACCTAATGTATCTAGATAACTATCTAGGTTGTTAAATCTCTGTAAATCCTAACCGTGTATGAGTTATATATGAAGGAGCACCGTCGGCCCCAAGGGTAACACGGCACAACCAATCTACTCTTGTTTTCTTTTATGGTATCAGAGCCTTAGGCTCCCAAACCTCCATGGCTCCAACCGCTCCACCTCCATCGCCGCCGGTGAACATCATCGCCGTGCTGGCTGCTGCTATCACCATTAAGTTAGATCAGGAGAACTTTCTCCTCTGGAAAGCACAGGCACTGCCTGCGCTGTACAGCAATGATCTGGGTTCGTTGACGGAACCAAGGTGGCCCCGCCGAAGAAGGTCGCCGCTACAACCGGGACCTCCGACGAGGTTGACAACCCTGAGTATCCCATCTGGTTCAAGCAAGATCAGCAGGTGCTGAGTGGCCTGCTTGCCTCCCTCACACCGTCCGTGCTCGGCCATGTCCAGCTCCTCACGACATCGGCTTAGGTGTGGGAGGCCCTGAAGCGGATGTTCTCGTCCAGATCCAAGGCGCGGATCGTACAGCTCCGTACGGCGCTGGTGAAGCCGAAGCGCAGAGACATGTCGATGTCCAACTACTATCATCACAAAAAGAAGACCGCCGACACGATGGCGACAATTGGGAATCCCCTCGGCGACGGCGAGATCGCCTCATACATCCTAGCTGGTCTGAGCGAGGATCATGAGAACTTTATCACGTCAATGTCCATGCTTGCTGGGAAGGAGGACTTCGTGCTCACTGACGTGTATGGTCACATGGTTGCCTACGAGGCGCGCAACGGCGATCGCACCTCTGGAGGCCAATTTCAGCACTCCGCCAATAACGCCGGGCGCGGTGGTGGTCGCGGCAGTTTCCAGCGTGGCGGAGGACGAGGCCGTGGCGATGGTGGTCGCGGCAACGGAGGGGGACGCCACAACGGTGGCTACAACGACAACGGTGGCGGCCACAACGGCTACGGAGGTGGCTATGGTGGCTATCAAGGTCATCAAGGAGGATACCATGGAGTTGGCAACGGCGGCGGCCGTGGCCACAACCCTGGGCGTGACGGATCAGCTCATGGAGGAGGAGGACGTGGACGCGGCGGTAAGTCCACGTGTCAGATTTGTGGCATATACGGCCACGACGCGCTCCGCTGCTACTCGCGTTTCAATCATGCAATTCACCGGAATCTTCGAACCGGCAGGCCTCCTACTCCAACTCCAATACCAACGATTATGGCGAAAGTTGGGTGTTGGACTCCGGCGCGACGGATCACATGACAAACAATCTGAGCCGACTCCACGTTCAGGACGTCTACCATGGCAACGATCAGATTAAGGTGGCAAATGGTACGCATATACCCATCCTACATATCGGTGAATCGTTCTTACCTGGTTCAACTCATCCTTTACGCCTTAAAAATGTCCTACATGCTCCTGATCTTTCTAAAAATCTTTTATCTGCGAGTAAGCTTGCCTTTGATAACGATTGCTTTGTTGAACTTCACCCTCATTCTTTTCTCATAAAGGATCGCATCACGAAGGAAACTCGGCTACAAGGTAGAGGTCGTCGAGGACTCTACCCCGTGGCACATCCACACCACCGACAGGCCTACCTCACCACACCGTCCAAGGATCTGTGGCACCAGCGCCTTGGCCATCCTTCTTCGACTGTCGTCCAAGCCATCCTCTCCACCAATAAGTTAGAGTCATCCACAAATAAAGATTCAGTCACACATGTGTGTGATGCGTGTCAGCAAGCCAAAGTTCATCAGCTTCCTTATGAGTTATCTAGTCGAGTTTCCCGTGTTCCCTTAGAACTTGTCCACACGGATGTGTGGGGTCCTGCAATTAAATCTGCAGGGGGTTTTAGTTAATATGTAAGTTTTTTGGATGATTTCAGTAAATTTGCTTGGGTTTACTTGTTGAAACACAAATCCGATGTTGAGCATGTATTCTATCAGTTCCAAAACCGTGTTGAACGTTCTTTTAATAAGAAAATTCTCTCCGTCCAATCTGACTGGGGAGGAGAATACCACAAATTAAATCGTTATTTCCGTGACACTGGTACTACCCATCGTCTCTCGTGTCCCCATACGCACCAACAGAATGGTGCCATTGAGAGGAAACATCGCCATCTGGTTGAAACGGCCTTGGCCCTTTTAGCTCAAGCCTCTCTCCCTCTTCGATTTTGGGATGACGCGGTCCTTACTGCCTGTTATCTCATTAATAGAATGCCTAGTCGTGTTATTCACAATGACACACCAGCCCCTAAACTCTTTCAAATCCCAATCCGTTATGATCTTCTTCGGGTGTTTGGGTGCACTTGTTGGCCTAATTTGCGCCCCTACAACAACCGTAAGCTCGAGTTTCGGTCTCGCCGGTGTGTCTTTCTCGGGTACAGCCCTGATCACCTTGGTTTCAGGTGCCTCGATCGCTCGACAGGGCGTATTTATGTGTCACGAGACGTAGTTTTCGACGAACGTGTGTTCCCGTTCGCTGCAGATTCTCCTCAGTATTCTCTTCCTACCAAAGATCTTTTGCTTCTTCCCGAACCAGCTGATTCACCTTTATGTAGTGATAGGGCTCCTGCTACTAATTCTGCTCCGAGTTCTATTGTTGTTCCAGGTACTGGCGACGACGTCGATCGTGCTCTGCATGGGCTGCATGCGCCCCCCACGTCGATCACGGGGGGCCAGTGGAGGGCGCCGAAGACGGCCCACCCGAGGCCCAGCACGATGCCCCGGAAGCGGAACCCTCTCCGCCTCCCTCGCCGTCCACTCCACCTACTGAGCCGGCCCATGACGACCACAGCCTGTCTCCTGCTTCCTCGCCATCCTCTGCTGGCACTCCGTCGCTAGCTCCGGCGCCGCCCAGGAGGCGCACACGGCTCCAGAACAATATTGTGCGCCCGATCCAGCTTCCTGCTGACATCCTTCGGTATGACACATCTAAACGGGGTTTTGCAGCCGAGCCGGTCTCTCATGTTGATGCTCTTGGATTCCCGGCGTGGAAAGCTGCTATGGACGAAGAATTTCGCGCCCTCCATCAGAACAAAACCTGGAAGCTTGTTGCAGCACCTCACGGGCATCATGTTGTTGGATGCAAGTGGGTGTTCAAATTGAAACAGAAGCAAGATGGCTCTGTTGATCGGTACAAAGCCAGACTCGTCGCCAAGGGGTTTACTCAGCGCCACGGAATTGACTACACCGATACCTTTTCCCCTGTTGTGAAGCCTACCATGGTGCGCTTGATCTTGTCCATCGTCGTGTCTTGTGGCTGGACGCTTCGGCAAGTGGACGTGCAGAACGCATTCCTTCACGGCGATATCCAGGAGGAGGTATATATGCATCAGCCACCGGGGTACGTTGATCCTGATTGACCGAATCACGTCTGCTGTCTTCAGAAGTCTCTGTATGGGTTAAAGCAAGCGCCCAGGGCCTGGTATTCGAAACTCACCATCAAGTTGCAGTCACTGGGATTTGTTCCTTCACAAGCTGATACATCTTTGTTTATTTTTGCTGATTCTCGAGTCACCACCTACATGTTGATCTATGTGGACGACATCATCATTGCAGGCTACTGTCCTAAAGTTGTCGAGAAGTTGCTTGTTCAGCTTCGTGACTCGTTTGCTGTGAAGGATCGGGGGGAACTCTCATATTTCCTTGGTATAGAGGTGACATGGCAACCTGATGGCATCGCACTTACTCAGTCCAAATATGCTGCAGATCTTCTTCGGAAAGTAAATGTGCATACGTGCAAGGTGAGCAGCACACCGATGGCAGCTTCTGATAAGCTCAGTAAGACAACTGGAACACCGTTATCTGATGAGGATGCGTTCATCTATAGAAGTACTGTTGGAGGTCTACAATATCTCTGCATGACCAGGCCAGATATTTCCTTCGCAGTAAATAAGGCTTGTCGATTCTTGGCCGCACCGACAGATGTGCATTGGTCGGCTACTAAGAGAATTCTGAGGTATATCAGAGGTACAGTGGATGTGGGACTAAAGATCACACGCTCAGCGTCGACAGAGCTTAGTGTTTATACCGATGCTGATTGGGCAGGGTGCCCAGATGATCGAAGATCAACAGGTGGCTATGCAGTGTTTTATGGGCCGAACCTGATCTCGTGGAGCTCAAGGAAGCAGCCGACTGTCAGCAGGTCGAGCACGGAGGCCGAGTACAAAGCTATTGCGAATGGTACAGCTGAAGTCACATGGTTGCAATCTGTTCTTCGAGAACTGAAGATTTTTCAGTCCTAGGCTCCGGTGTTATTGTGTGATAAGTTAGGAGCCACTTTTCTTACAGCTAATCCTGTCTTCCATGCGCGAACGAAGCATATCGAAATAGATTTCCATTTTGTGCGAGAGAAAGTGTCAGCAGGGGCACTGAAGGTTCAGTTCATTTCAACTCGAGATCAGTTGGCGGATATATTTACCAAAGCGCTTGGAAGGGATTCATTTGATAAACTGAAGTATGGATTAAATTTGGTTAGCACCCGTTTGGATCGAGAGGGGCTGTTAACGGAGTTGGTTAGGAGTTGTCGATCCTTCCTCTGTTGCTGACCTAATGTATCTAGATAACTATCTAGGTTGTTAATTCTCTGTAAATCCTAACCGTGTATGAGTTATATATAAAGGAGCACCGCCGTCCCCTAGAGGGTAACACGGCACAACCAATCTACTCTTGTTTTCTTTTAGTGGCGACAGAGATCGAATTGTAGCACGTGTGAGGACGGCATACGGCGGGGTTTTGGCGGTGGGATCGATTTTTTTTTGGCCGGCCGGCGTCGTGGATAGTTTGTCTTGTGTAGCCGTGGTCGTGAGATGGTTTGTGTTGTGTAGACGTGGCGGTGAGATCTCGAAATCTTGCGACATCGCCGCGAGTTGCATGAGGGCGATGATGTCAGTGACTCTGGTTCTGGGCGAGTTTTTTCATACCATAAAAGGGAGGCATCCTCTCTGATTTCATTGACTATGTTTATGATGATCTATTGAGATCGGTAAGAATGTCTTGAGCCACCACCATGGCAGTCGAAGGTTTCTTCGTTAGATTTTTCAACCTTCTGATACCGGTCAATTGTAGAGGGCTATGCGGCTTCAGTGTGAGGTGATGGCAGAAACCCTCCGCATTTACCCAACATTTGATCCTTGACACAATTCTCCACATCTGAATTGTTTTCACGGTCTTCCACCAAACATGTTTCATATCTGTCCAAGAAAACATTGCCAAAGATCAAAAATATCGCCCGAATGATAGTAGCACCCATCATTCAGCCAAACATGTTTACTGGAACATCCCAAAAACCATTCAAAAGATGGAGAATTCCAAGTGGTGTTTCTTTTCTTCTAATTTTACAACCAAAATATGCTCGTTCGAAAACGAGTTGCAAAGTGTTTTGTGGAATGACATGCCAAATGTTTATAGCAACATGAGATGCATGGTGAAGTGACACAAAACAAAACCCATTTTGTGACCTCATTAATTCCAACTCAAGAAAAGAAAAAAAAAAATCCATTATAGCAAGAACAAGGAGTCGAGGACAGCATAGCGGTGTGTAAAGTAAGTTGGCACGTCCATATTGCGGCAACAGTTTGATGGGTACTGCGATTTGTCCTCAGCGTGTCACAAGTTGTCAAATGGAATGAAGAAAAAAAAATGGCGAAATGCTATAAAAGGCGAGCTAGTGGACGTACGAATTGAGCCGGTTACTTAAATTAGCCTTTGCATGGGTGTTGCGGTCAAGATAATGCTGAGGCGAGGCGAGGCGAGGCGCCAACCGATTGACCGGAGTAGCTCGCGCGCGGTCAACGTCAAGACCGCGTTCCGTCGCCGAGATACGGACAACGCCCTGCGCGATCGTGTCAGCTCGTGTCGCAGAGCGATCGAGGACGACGTCGACCGTCCCGGGTTTTTTTTTCCAACCCAGATCAAGACCGTCCTGGTTTTTTTTTCAACCCAAATTATTCAGCGTACAGTCGTCTCGATCTGGACCTGTTGTTGGCTTTCGCATTAGGGTCACGCTAGGCGTAGGTCGCCCTAAACCGCCCGGATCTAGGTTCCCTCGTGCACCGTCGGATCGCCATCGTACGGCCACAAATAGCGTTTCGTGTTTTTGCATTTTACCCCCTCACTTTTTCGGATATAGAACCCGCACTCCACAACAACCCCACTTAAACGAAGGGGTATATCACGTTGCCCCGGTCATCTCGATAATTACAGCGAAAATGACATTGCAACAAATTGACGGGTAACGCAACAAAAAATTATCGCCCCGTGTAAAAAAAAAATTGCAACAAAAAATTTCAATTTTTTTTCGAAGAATAAGTAATGTTACAAATAATAGTTAAACAATATGTTATTGTGTTGCAACAATTTTTTTTAACAATTCAACAAAAATCACAACCTATTGCAACAACAAAAATTGTTTGCATCAATTAAAATAGTTGGTAAGCAATAAAATAATTTCTCACTGTTTTAGTTGCAATAAAAAATCATCACTTATTTCAACAAAAAAGTAAATCGATAGCAACAATAAAATCACATATTTACAACATGTGAATGAGCGCATAAACATATCATTCAAAACGAATGCTGCAAAACATATACACATTTCTCTAGAAAATCGTTCAGAAAACATTGCAACATCTCGCTTGTGGTTTCTCAACAAAATTTATGCGAAGTTGTTACAATTTTTAAACACGTACGCAACGTGACCGAAAATGGCGAAAAGACTTAGCGTAATTGTGATTGCTCCTATTTATTATGATGGGCTATTTAGACATAAACTGGGCCAAACACACGAAATTGCTTCTAGTTGGGCCAGCTACACATGCGTAAGAAAGCCCAAAGGGCTAGTTTCCCTGCTCCACGTGCGTTAGGAAGCGAGGGACCTAACGATCGCTAGTTTAGGTCCCCCTAGAGAAAGCATTTCCCTTCGCATTAACGCATGGGCGGTGCTCTGCGTAGGTCGCCCTAGGATTTGCTAATCCTAGGTCCCCTCGCGAGCCATCGGATCTGCATCTAACGGGTAAAAATCCGCAAAACGTGTTTTTGCATTTAAGCCCCTCACTTTTTTGGATATAGAACCCGCAGTCCACAACAGTCCCACTTAAGCGAAGGGGTATATCGCGTTGCCCCCGGCTATCTCGATAATTACAGCAGAACTGCCATTGCAACAAATTCACTGGTATCGCAACAAAAATTATCGCCCATGTGTACAAAAAAAAGTATTGCAACAAATTGTTCTGAAACAAAATCGAAAATATAAGTAATGATACAAAAGAATAGTTAAACAATGTGTTTATTTCGTTGGAACAAAAAAGTTCAGGCAATTCAACAAAAATCACAACCTTTTGCAACAAAAAAATTTGTTTGCATCAACTAAAAAGTTGGTAAGCAACAAAATAATTTGTCATTGTTCCAGTTGCAACAAATATTATCCCCTATTTCAACAAAAAAATCAAAACGATAGCAACAATTAAATCACATGTTTACAACGTGTGAAAGAGCGCATAAAAACATATCATTTCCAATGAATTCTGAACACATATACTTCTTACAAAATCATTCAGAAAAACATTGCAACATATCACTTGTGATTTCTCAACAAAATGCGCGCAAATTTGTTACAAAATTTTAAGACGTACGTAACATCCATCAAAAATGACAAAGACACTTAGCGTATATAACCACGTGAAGTGGGCTGTTGAAAAAATATTTTGAGGCAAAAATTGGGCTAAAAAGTCAAATTGCAGCAAACTGGGCCTAGTCAGGCCGGCCCAAGTGAGCTGTCCACGCACAAAAGAACCCAGGAAGCAAGGAACCTACGTTTGGAAACGTTAGGTCCCCTAGAATAAGCATTTTCCTTAACGCATAGTGTCCTCGGCTCCACGTCCAAGCAACAGGATCAGGTTCGTTGGGGCAAAATGTGGCTCTCCTTGTCCTTCACGTTGTACCGGTGTCGGCAGGGCGAGAGATGGGTAAGACGGAGAGCGTTCTGCTCTGTGAAAACGACGTTGGATCTACATAAACTGCATCGTTAATTGAAACATATCTGTATTTTTTAGGGAAGTTTTTTTTAAGGGAAAAAATACATGGTTGAACATATCTATATTTTGTAGGGAAGTTTTTTTAAGGGAAAAAAATACATGGTTGAACATATCTATGTTTTTTAGGGAAGGTTGAGGAACGAACATATGTCATGCGCTCTCTGCGTTGCACGTTAGAAGGCTCGACTTCTCGGATAACTGGCAAAAACAAAAATGCACCGTCAGAACGAGCTACTTTTTTGTTTTATTGTTTCAGACGGGCTACTACGCAAGGCTAGAAGAGTCGCCACTCGGCCCACATGTTTGCGGTAGCTTCAGTCGACCGCCTCGACGTCTCCCAAAGCCCAGGGAGCGCATGTCGGTAAAAAAAACAGGGATCGCACTACCGATTTTTCGGACCAAGGGTGCGCCAAAACATTTCTAAGGCAAAAACTAGGAAAAAATCTTGTGCTCACTTCACTAAAAAAGGGAAAAATTGATGTAAGACAACATTTCTTTCTGTCCTTTGCCAAAATACATCACTATATTGTTGTTTTTCTCAGCACCGTTACAATCAATTATGTGTACCATTTGCGAAACACACTATTTGACAGAAAATAAAAGTTGCAACTTGGAATAAAAATAAAGCCTGCTAGAGTTACTTTTATACCCTCGTCTCCTATCGTTGCTCTTCATCTCCCCCCTCTAAATCAACTCGGGGATCCAATCAACCTCCATCCATCCCTGATGCCAAATCTTCCCACGACCTTCTTCCCGATCGATGCAAGCATGGGACAACACCTTGAGCAGCAAGCTCCGCCGGTCCATCCACCCGCGCTCTAGGCCGGTGCGAATGCGTCGTTATGGGTCCAGCCCAGAATGCTCAAATCCCCCGCCGCGATGGCGGCCGCTGCCCAGCACATTGCGTGGCCGCTTTTTTCACCCGGATGCACTGATGCTCCTCCCTCGTGCGAGTTTCTTGCTGCTCTCTCTCTCTCTCTATCCATCTCGAAGTGCACTCAACTTCTACTTTCTCTTTCCGTCCTTATTGGTGCTACTTCTTTGTTATCTGTTCCTACGGGATGCTATGGTGCCCTGCTCTCTCGCGATGATGCTCCTTCTTCCTCTCAGATAAATTCAGACTACAACGTTTGTGTCAATACTGATTCTCACCATTGATAGATTGGTGTTGAAAAAAATAATTTTCTGTATAGCCGCACGTGAGGAAGGTAGAAGACGAGGATATAAAGGTAATCCTAGCTGCAACTTTCCTTTTCTGTCTAATAGTTTGTTTTGACAAATGGTACACAAAATTGTATCGAACCGAGCAAAACCACAGTCGAGCAGTGTGTTTTGGCAAATGCCAGAAAATAATAGCGCAAATTTTCCCCCATAAAAAAGTGTCGTCAGCCTCTTAAATGCATCTCATATTAAAATTTTGTTAAGTCTCTCTGTAATTAGATAACTTGAGATCTGCTAGAGAGTGAAGAAATATGGTAGTGCATTATTTTGCATAGTGAACATGAACAATTCTAAATTTTCAAATTGTGAAATGCACTTGTCTTGAACCAAAATTTCCACCAAAGTTTCCACGAATGACAGAAATGCGCTTTGCACATCAAACAGGAGAAAATTTCATTTTGCGAATTGTGAAATGTAATGGCCATTATTCTATTAGACAAATAACGAAATGTGCTTTGCACAACAAATATGGGAAATTTTCATTTTGCAAATTGTGAATTGTAATCTCCATTAATCTATTAGAAAAGCAACGAATGTGATAGACAAACGAACATGCATACACAGACATGAACATGCAGCCGCATTTACTACACCATATTAAAAATGATCCATTTAACGAGAACCACTCATTCGCGACAAAACATGCAGGAGCTAGCAAGCTCGAGCTCCATACCCCTCCCCCCCCCCCCCCCCCCCCGCGCCGCCGCCGCCTATTGGCGTTTCATATAGTGGATAAGACACGGTGCAGATGAACCCCTACTTCTAAAAACCTCAATAGGGTCACCGTACACATATTACGAATTTCTTGGACATGTAGGTCATCTTTGCTAGATCATGTGTCACTCTATTTACATCCTCCGAACAATGCTGGAAACAACACCCTTGATTTTACTCGCCTTGAGAAAACCCTCCACCAAGATATAAGAGTACCAACTTCACACTTCGATTACACCCTTGCAAGTTTGTACTAACTCCAAAGAAACAGATTCTACAACCACCGATTAGCACCTAAGTCGTTCCAGGAAATCAAGACCTTTGACAACGGTTAGGGCCTCGTCGGCCTCGTCCGTGGATGAGCTCAACATATCCTGCATAGGACTTGAACTGCAGTACACCTATTTTCGCCCATGTAACATTATTATAAAAGGGAGTGAAGAGGATGTGACCTCAACAATCCGCATGGTGAGGGACCAAGGTTTCATAAGGGAAAGAGCGTTGGTGGACTACTCGTGTGGTGACCCAGCACACCACTGCATGTGTAGTGCGCAAGTCGATGACATAATACTCACAGAAGGACTTATCCGTGAATATTACATCCCTGAGAGTGGTACAACAGAAACACAGCGGGACCATGCAAAACTATAGGATACAAACTTCATTACAAAATCTTGAGAATCTCTTTGATGAATCAAGAAGATCTCATACAAATGAAACATCAGAAGAAGCAATTCGAAGATCCAAGCTGGAGAAGAACTCTAGCTCAGAACTAAATCTATTATGGCTGATGTCAGACCTAATCTATGGCTTGTAACCGCTAAGTCCAAAAATGGACTCCACCTACACCTTGATATCTTCTCCTCCACCAGCGTTGTTGATGACGATGCTTTACTGGCTAAGTAGTACAAGACTCCACCTAGCTTCATGAGGTAACGATGGCTTCACGGTGACGACTTCCATAGGCTTCAACTCTAAGCAGGGGGTCAAACGGGAACGAATGAGTAACGAGCGTTACTCAGCGAGCTCATGATATATAGTGGTAGTTTGATGCACTAACTATAGCTTAAGACTCAAAAGAGTCATAAGCTAATGCAAGGTTTTTGTAAATCTTTCTTCAAGAGGTTGCTTTTAATTCTGAAGACTATACCCGCCAGATCTTCACAGGACTAGAACTTTCATGGAGTTACCTTTCCTGCGGCGTTCGCAGCTCCTTCCCGGAACAAGGGGTAACATGTCACATCCTTTTACACTCTACAGAGGTGCGTTACTTTACCCATGGACGACCAAGACCATGTTGCACAACCAGGCTCGAGATCCTGTCCACTCCCACTCAGGTGTGGGGCCCGGTTGTTGGTCCAAGCCAAACCGTGCTTCTCCGCACAACGCATGCCCACCCATTTCTGCCAGCAGGTTGAACGCCTGATTCCACCCCTCATGATGGATATCTACGCGCCCCTGGCAGACCATCATAGACCCGCAGAGTCCGTGGGAATTAAGGGATCACACCCATATGCATGTAGTCTCGCAGAACCTACAGCGTACGTCTCTGGCAGCCCGTTGACATGCGAACGAGAAAAGTATCACGGATGACTTACTCCCCCCATAGAAGATCCATGGTCAACGCGAATTTACGGCACAAGAATCCTAACGGCAGTTGTGATTAATCCTAGGTAATACGTTCCCATGCAGATGGAACCTTCCTTAGACCTATTCATCTTACCATGGTTCCATTCGCCCACCAAACAGAACACTACCACTCGGGTAGTCATTCAATTAGTCATATTATTATAAAAATAGGATCATGCATTCTTTTGAGAGTAGGTGATAAGACGATAGGGTTTTTGAAATTAGTTTGATATGAAGTACTGCAAAGGATATGAGCGAGTGATGAACTTGCCTGGGATTGAAACATCAATAATAAACCAGGTCTTCGGGTTCAAGGGTCTCGTAGAAAATCCCGATATCTGAAAGATAGCAAAGTAGTCCCGGTAAGGACTACAGAAAAAATTGGCAAGATGATACGTGCATAGTCATGAGATGCATCGTGAATTACCCTGGAAAACACCCCAGCTTACAAGTGTAAGCTATGATCGATACGATAACTTATTCACACAGGTTTTAGGTGAATGGTTTCATTACTTGCGGTGATGTGGTTATTACTTGTTTTACACTTACATGTGTTTCACTTTTACTTAGCAAACAAATGTTATTATTTTTAAGTATAAGTTTTGATTACTTGGTGAGGTAACAAGACAATAGTACATGGAAAACAATTATTGAAAAGGTAACAAACATGTTTGATTTTATGTTCTAAATGTGTAGAGATAATGAAAATGAGTTTATTTGAAAATGATGAATGATTACAACGATTCTATCATCACATAACTTGTTACTGTATTGTGATGATAGGCTTAGTAGGTGTGAAAACATGAGAGTTTTATCAATAAGGAAAATAATGAGGTGATAGTCATCTCTGGTTGTTAATAGACATTTATCGACTTTCAGTCTACTTATAAAAGCAAGTTTAGAAGTTAAGTAAAATGTTTTACAATTGACATATTTGAGTTGGAAATTTTGTTCTCTTTAATTTGGTATATCAATTGATGTTTTATGAAAATATTTGAATAAGTTATTATTTTATTAAATTTAAATGAATTAAATGACTAGGCAAAACATTGCACACATGAAAACTTGGTCAAATGACCATGAAAACATCATATATGAGTTGTATTTGTCATTTGGAGCATTTTGGTATATAACTTGTATTTTTCTGATTTTATGAAATATTTCCTATTTTTCTCAATTTTAAATGATTTAATTTAATTAAAGAAAATATTAATTTTTAAACTTTATCAAATTTTTTTAAAAAGTTGATAATCATTTAAATTATATTTTTCTAATCAATTTGGTATATTAGTTATATTTTTCTGATTAATAGAATTAAACTTATTGATTTATTAAGTTTAATTACATTCTGTTATTATTTGAATTGACACGTGGGACCCACCTGTCATATATGATTTAATAAAAATAAAAAAGAAAAGGATAATGCTCCTGACGTCATGCTGACGTCAGGGTGACATCACCACGGGAGGGGATTTTCACTCTGGTTTTCAAATCGGAAGTTCGAGATCGAATTGATGCAATTCCTGTGCTCCACTAGCTAGAATGTGACACAAGGAGTCTGTGGGTGGTGGCGGTCGACCAAATGGTCGCCGGAGATGACCGGCGGCGAGCAACGCGCGGCGGCGGTGACAGTGAATCGGTGGCAGAGGGTTAGGGTGCATGGAAAAGTGAACCGAGGAAACGGAGGTGCTCACCGGAGCTAGAGGAGGACGACGGAGTGGTAGGGGAGGCTTGGGAAGCTCTGAATCGACCACGGCGTCGAAAATCGGCCGGCGGCCGGACCTGGAGATGACGGGGAAATTCCCAGTGCCTGGGGTATCCCTGCCCTTGTGCGCGCTCGAGCTGATGGAGAAGACAACGAGGAACCCAGCGGTGGTCTCCGTTCTTCCCGGGGTGACCGGAAACGACGGCGCTCGGCGGCGGCCGTGGATAGCTAGGGTTAGGGTTGCCTGTTCGGGTTCGGTACAGAGAGGAGGAGGTTGCGAGCGAGTGCGAGTGTGAGGAGAGGCAGAGGGCAAGTAGAAGGCTTCTCCTCCCTTCTTATCCGTGGGGAACGGCGGCAAGCTGGAGGTGGCCGCGACGGCGTAAGAACGACGCACTCCGCTGCTTTCTGGCCGGAAATGAGGAAGAAAGAAAAAGAAATGGAACCTTTCGATAACCCCCTGAGATTTCTGTCAATTGCATTCTAGTCCTTCTGTCTTAAAAACAGAGAGGAAACCTTTGTTTTCAGGGCCTTGTTGTAAAGATAAAAATTGTTAAAAATCAGTTTTGAATTCCTCATGAAATTTTACATCTCACCATATTTTGTTTTGGTGAATTTGGAGAATATTTGTATTTTTTATTTAGGGTGCTAGATTAAGTGATTTTTGTTATTTCTCTCCATTTAATTTATTAAATGGCTTTAAAGTTTATTTATAGGCATGAACATCATATTAACACACACACATATGGTTCACCAAGTGGTATGTTATAAATGGATCATTTTGAATGCAATCTCTTGTAGAAAATAACTTAGTAAAACTATTTGGTACTAGTTCTATGCACTGTTATGAAAATCATTTAATATGGAATTTCATTCCATGCCCCATCAAATGATTTTAATGAGTGAAGAAACTTGTTTTCTTTTATAAAACTATGTTATTTTCATAGTTAAAACTCTTAGCAATTTTAGTAGACATTTTACTTAGGTAGGTGTAAGCCTTATTTGAGAAATTAGGTTCTTTATCAAGTGGAAAACATGTGTGTCTATGGAACCTATTTGTTTGTTTTCCACTAGTTTCCAAGTGTGGATATTATCTCATGTTATTTTAAGACATGTAATCATTTGCATGGTTATATATGCATGAGTTTTTGTTATCATCTGTAAGTCTTATATGTGAAAAGGATTTGGAAAACAAGGTTTTAATCTTGTTTTCATCTACCTCCACATATCAAGACATGTGGATATAATGGCTTGTTATTATCCCATACTTGATAGTTGTTTCCAATAAAGATATTATTATGAGTTCCTCATCTCTGATGAGCTTGACAGAGGTTAATGATTCTCTATTATATCCTAATGACTCACTGGATAAATTCTTATGCTCCCTTACTGATGCAGTGTTGCTTCCTGTGGTCTTCTGTTGCTTGATGTTCTTCTCTCTAGTTTCCACTAGCCTTCTGTTTTCTCCTTGTGTCAATTTGCAAGTAATATCATCTCTTGGATTCAATCTTCAACTATCTCACCCTTGTGGTGAGAACAAACAGTTATTCCAAGCAAAGATTTTACTTAGATGATTATATTGTGGTTTCTTGTTTCCTTGGTGTTATTATTTCTATTGGTTGATGATAAAAGGAGTGTAGGTGTAGTTTATGACATCAGTTAGCCTTAAGCATATAAGAAGAATCTGTTGACAAGTTTGCAAGGCTTGTCCCCAAATTACTTCTCATATACAAGAGATTGAGATGTACTAGGTTATTCAACCTTCTGTTTATTTGTGTATAACACTCAAGTGTTTGAGTATACAAAAGTGATATGTTAACAAGGTCTAGAAACTTGTTACCAAACTACTTCTATATAACACTAACATTGGAGTATCACACAATTTCATGAGTCTTAATAAGATCAGATCATAATATAAGAGTTTCCAAGTACTCTTATAGTAGCTTAGAGTAGCTCTTCTAGCACACTCTAAATAATCTTCTGGTAGATCTTCTGGTAGTGGTTCCTCTTTTCTTGTGGGTGCTTCTCTTGTAGAATGACTTAGACAAGTTAAGAGAATAACAAGATAAAATGATTTAGACAAAATAATATGATCTAGATTAAGAGTTAACTCATGCTTTTATTATCCTTCCATATACTTCTTGTTTGGCTTCCCATAAGATAGACACTTGTCTCATACATGATTGGTTTTATTTAGCTTTCAATCCAATTCCTCTAATAGAGGTTATATCTTGTTGTTATTCATTATTTGTATCCAGAGATACTTTAGTTGTTGATTTGTTGAATTTGAATAGGAGTGTGGAATGCTAATGAAATGATAACTTAAGATAGTAAGTTGATCAGATGGTTCCTTTATGTGTTGAGCTTTCATATGCTCACTTGCTTAAGGTGATTAAAACAATGAGCCTGTGAAAGTGATTGAGCTTAAAGACTTTGATCATGGTTGTTAATTGGTTACTCAGGGTGCCATGCTGTGATTTTATATTCTAGATTTGTATTTCTGATGCATGCATAAAGGTTTTGGATATCATATGTAATGATCAAGGTTTAACAGTAGTTTAGGAAGATTTATTTCTTCTTTAAGATACTACTTTTATAGTTGATGAGATATGTACATATTCGATAAATATGTTAATACAATTATCAAGTCATTTCCCACTTGTGGGTTTTGAGTTAACACCTGTCTGTATGATTTGAGGTCTATTAAACTTTGGTTATTTACTTGTGAAGGTTCATTTAGTTAGTACTCAATAATTAGGAAAGATGTTTTGTGAACGGTTGATATCTTAAGGAGGTATTGTTTGAGAGGTCATAACTCCTCTATTGATGAGATGGTTCAATTATGTATTACTCATTGATGGAAGTATGATTATCAGTTGTGTGATTTGGGTACTCACCCCTCTTTGAGTTGTAGATATCTAATGAATTATTCCAATTCACTTATAGACTTGTGGTTAAGGTTGTTGATAGTTTTTTTTATCATAACCAATTATGGTTGGTCTTATCAAGTGATTTGGTTTCTTAAGATACTTGTTATAAAGATCACTCCAAATGTACTCTTGACTAGATGAACTAGAACTAGTTCATCATGTCAAGTGAAACTTTGGTCACTTTGCTTTGTTTAAACTTTCGCGCTAAAAATTTCCCGTACTTTTAGATGCATGCTTTGTAAATGCACATATTAAATTTAGATCCTTATAACCTCCCAAACCCTGGGATGTTACAGTATCTCCCCCTTAACAAGAACTTCGTCCCGAAGTTCAATCTCTCTCACGTAAAGATAGGTAGAGAGAACTTTTGTAGACCGTTGAATCTTCACAATTGTTTTCTTGTGTTGTCTTTGGCATATATAGCCTCTTGTCTTGATTGTTCACCTTCCACTGTCTTGTACTATGATCTAATACTTTGCATGTTGTTATAACAACTCTGTTCTATTACTAGGCCTCCCTAATGGTCTTACGAAGAACACGTGGTATTTCCACCACATAGTGGATACCAAGTTTCATTCTCCGATGAATAGGTATGGTTTCCTACCTCTCAGAACTTTCTGAAGAACATTTGGTATATCCACCAAGTGATGAACAACCAATAAGATTCTTCCAGTACAATGGGTATTGTCTATGGTTAGACTTCCATTTGGTTCAATCTAATGGTCTTCAAGAGGAATACTGATCAAAGAAACTTGTACAACATAGTGTACATTAATTTAGACTCACCTATTTGGTGAAAATATCTTTGAGTTTCCTCGAGTTTTAACTCTTTCCTATAGGTGACTATAACCTATTCCACTGGTTACTTCCTATGGTCCTTCTATATCTTTGGGTGTTGACTTCTATGGGACCACTCTATAAGTTTATTTATCAACTACTACATGTTTCCTTCTAAGATAAAACTACTCATGTGTTTTCCTTCTGATCACCTGTTGTATATCTCCATGTGCTGATGAGGTATATCACCAACTCCAAGCAAAATGTGGAATATGGTCCATTCCCATCAGTGCTTTATTGATTTCTGCCTTCTTGACTTCTTGGTCTTCCAGAGATTTTGTGGTTATATCATTCTGCTGATAACATAGACCGCTCTCCTACTAATCCTAAACCCTCTAGACCAGTAACATAAAGAAAGAACTCAATGTTTGCACATGCATTTTCACATCAAGTTCCAACTTCATGCACAGATCTAGTCAATCAAAGATCCAAATAAGATCCAATAAATCCCAAATGCAGTTATCACTCATGCACCAAAAGCCTGTGAAATAACAGTACTTTGAGTAAAACATCTCAAGTACCAAGGCTCTTAAATGCTATACACTACAAGTAGGTATATATTACCTTGCAGTCCTACTCTACACAACCACTCTTTGCCCAGGTAATTACTCCAATTGCATGCCTTAGAATAAACCAAGACAAAATGATCCTATTGTAGTTGTTTTTCTAACTTGGTTCCATTTAGGACTAAGCATTATGTAATTGAATTACTTCATCTTGATTATGATAAGCTTCTCATGGCATTTGTTGATCCTTCATGTTGTTGATCACATCGTAAGAGTAGTAATGTATCTTTCATAATTGCTTATGACTTCTCCTAATTCTATACTATACGATGATGATTCACCTCTAGACTTAATAACTGAGGATATGGTATATACCCCATAGTTACCAAAGTTTTAATAACTCATAATGATTCTCAGCGTCCATTATTGATGACTCCTATACTAACTCAATACCATGTTCTACTCCATCCTATGCATTCATAGAATGGGGTAATCATCCCTTTGACTTAATCATCTCTGACTATGTCAGAATTCCTTTTATAAATGGTACTAGTACTTACTAAGCTTCTAACTATTCATACCTAGGTATTAAGAAAATAGATAAGTATATTTACTCAAGTTGAATAAGAACATTCTATACAAGTATGCTTATATCATTCTCAAGTGAATGACCATCATAGTTGTAGGAAATGTGGTTTAGATAAGATGGCTTCCTATAGTCTTTACCAACCTACAGATCTCCTAAAAGGTTTTAGACCTAAGGTCGCTTCGCTCTGATACCATCTGTGGTGACCCAACACACCACTGCATGTGTAGTGCGCAAGTCGATGACATAATACTCACAGAAGGACTTATCCGTGAATATTACATCCCTCAGAGTGGTACAACAGAAACACAGCGGGACCAGGCAAAACTATAGGATACAAACTTCATTACAAAATCTTGAGAATCTCTTCGATGAATCAAGAAGATCTCATACAAATGAAACATCAGAAGAAGCAATTCGAAGATCCAAGCTGGAGAAGAACTCTAGCTCAGAACTAAATCTATTATGGCTGATGTCAGCCCTAATCTATGGCTTGTAACCGCTAAGTCCAAAAATGGACTCCACCTACACCTTGATATCTTCTCCTCCACCAGCGTTGTTGATGACGATGCTTTACTGGCTAAGTAGTACAAGGCTCCACCTAGCTTCATGAGGTAACGATGGCTTCACGGTGACGACTTCCATAGGCTTCAACTCTAAGCAGGGGGCAAACGGGAACGAATGAGTAACGAGCGTTACTCAGCAAGCTCATGATATATAGTGGTAGTTTGATGCACTAACTACATCTTAAGACTCAAAAGAGTCATAAGCTAATGCAAGGTTTTTGTAAATCTTTCTTCAAGAGGTTGCTTTTAATTCTAAAGACTATATCCGCCAGATCTTCACAGGACTAGAACTTTCATGGACTTACCTTTCTTGCGGCGTTCGCAGCTCCTTCCCGGAACAAGGGGTAACATGTCACATCCTTTTACACTCTGCAGAGGTGCGTTACTTTACCCATGGACGACCAAGACCATGTTGCACAACCAGGCTCGAGATCTTGTCCACTCCCACTCAGGTGTGGGGCCCGGTTGTTGGTCCAAGCCAAACCGTGCTTCTCCGCACAACGCATGCCCACCCATTTCTGCCAGCTGGTTGAACGCCTGATTCCACCCCTCACGATGGATATCTACGCGCCCCTGGCAGACCATCATAGATCCGCAGAGTCCCTGGGAATTAAGGGATCCCACCCATGTGCATGTAGTCCCGCAGAACCTACAGCGTACGTCTCTGGCAGCCCGTTGACATGCGAACGAGAAAAGTATCACGGCTAGCTTACTCCCCCCATAGAAGATCCATGGTCAACGCGAATTTACGGCGCAAGAATCCTGACGGCAGTTGTGATTAATCCTAGGTAATACGTTCCCATGCAGATGGAACCTTCCTTAGACCTATTCATCTTACCATGGTTCCATCCGCCCACCAAACAGAACACTACCACTCGGGTAGTCATTCAATTAGTCATATTATTATAAAAATAGGATCATGCATTCTTTTGAGAGTAGGTGATAAGACGATAGGGTTTTTGCAATTAGTTTGATATGAAGTACTGCAAAGGATATGAGCGAGTGATGAACTTGCCTGAGATTGAAACATCAATAATAAACCAAGTCTTCGGGTTCAAGGGTCTCGTAGAAAATCCCGATATCTGAAAGATAGCAAAGTAGTCCCGGTAAGGACTACAGAAAACATTGGCAAGATGATACGTGCATAGTCATGAGATGCATCGTGAATTACCCTGGAAAACACCCCAGCTTACAAGTGTAAGCTATGATCGATACAATAACTTATTCACACAGGTTTTAGGTGAATGGTTTCATTACTTGCGGTGATGTGGTTATTACTTGTTTTAGACTTACATGTGTTTCACTTTTACTTAGCAAACAAATGTTATTATTTTTAAGTATAAGTTTTGATTACTTGGTGAGGTAACAAGACAATAGTACATGGAAAACAATTATTGAAAAGGTAACAAACATGTTTGATTTTATGTTCTAAATGTGTAGAGATAATGAAAATGAGTTTATTTGAAAATGATGAATGATTACAAAGATTCTATCATCACATAACTTGTTACTGTATTGTGATGATAGTCTTAGTAGGTGTGAAAACATGAGAGTTTTATCAATAAGGAAAATAATGAGGTGATAGTCATCTCTGGTTGTTAATAGACATTTATCGACTTTCAGTCTACTTATAAAAGCAAGTTTAGAAGTTAAGTAAAATGTTTTACAATTGACATATTTGAGTTGGAAATTTTGTTCTCTTTAATTTGGTATATCAAATGATGTTTTATGAAAATATTTGAATAAGTTATTATTTTATTAAATTTAAATGAATTAAATGACTAGACAAAACATTGCACACATGAAAACTTGGTCAAATGACCATGAAAACATCATATATGAGTTGTATTTGTCATTTGGAGCATTTTGGTATATAACTTGTATTTTTCTGATTTTATGAAATATTTCCTATTTTTCTCAATTTTAAATGATTTAATTTAATTAAAGAAAATATTAATTTTTAAACTTTATCAAATATTTTTAAAAAGTTGATAATCATTTAAATTATATTTTTCCAATCAATTTGGTATATTAGTTATATTTTTCTGATTAATAGAATTAAAGTTATTGATTTATTAAGTTTAATTATATTCTGTTATTATTTGAATTGATAGGTGGGACCCACCTGTCATATATGATTTAATAAAAAGAAAAGGATAATCCTCCTGACGTCATGCTGACGTCAGGGTGATATCACCACGGGAGGGGATTTTCACTGTGGTTTTCAAATCGGAAGTTCGAGATCGAATTGATGCAATTCCTGTGCTCCACTAGCTAGAATGTGACACAAGGAGTCTGTGGGTGGTGGCAGTCGACCAAATGGTCGCCGGAGATGACCGGCGGCGAGCAACGCGCGGCGGCGGTGACAGTGAATCGGTGGCAGAGGGTTAGGGTGCATGGAAAAGTGAACCGAGGAAACGAAGGTGCTCACCGGAGCTAGAGGAGGACGACGGAGTGGTCGGGGAGGCTTGGGAAGCTCTGAATCGACCACGGCGTCGAAAATCGGCCGGCGGCCGGACCTGGAGATGACGGGGAAATTCCAAGTGCCTGGGGTATCCCTGCCCTTGTGCGCGCTCGAGCTGATGGAGAAGACAACGAGGAACCCAGCGGTGGTCTCCGTTCTTCCCGGGGTGACCGGAAACGACGGCGCTCGGCGACGGCCGTGGATAGCTAGGGTTAGGGTTGCCTGTTCGGGTTCGGTACAGAGAAGAGGAGGTTGCGAGCGAGTGCGAGTGTGAGGAGAGGCAGAGGGCAACTAGAAGGCTTCTCCTCCCTTCTTATCCGTGGGGAACGGCGACAAGCAGGAGGTGGCCACGACGGCGTAAGAACGACGCGCTCCTCTGCTTTCTGGACGGAAACGAGGAAGAAAGAAAAAGAAATGGAACCTTTCGATAACCCCCTGAGATTTCTGTCAATTGCATTCTAGTCCTTCTGTCTTAAAAACAGAGAGGAAACCTTTGTTTTCAAGGCCTTGTTGTCAAGATAAAAATTATTAAAAATCAGTTTTGAATTCCTCATCAAATTTTACATCTCACCATATTTTGTTTTGGTGAATTTGGAGAATATTTGTATTTTTTATTTAGGGTGCTAGATTAAGTGATTTTTGTTATTTCTCTCCATTTAATTTATTAAATGGCTTTAAAGTTTATTTATAGGCATGAACATCATATTAACACACACACATATGGTTCACCAAGTGGTATGTTATAAATGGATCATTTTGAATGCAATCTCTTGTAGAAAATAACTTAGTAAAACTATTTGGTACTAGTTCTATGCACTGTTATGAAAATCATTTAATATGGAATTTCATTCCATGCCCCATCAAATGATTTTAATGAGTGAAGGAACTTGTTTTCTTTTATAAAACTATGTTATTTTCATAGTTAAAACTCTTAGCAATTTTAGTAGACATTTTACTTAGGTAGGTGTAAGCCTTATTTGAGAAATTAGGTTCTTTATCAAGTGGAAAACATGTGTGTCTATGGAACCTATTTGTTTGTTTTCCACCAGTTTCCAAGTGTGGATATTATCTCGTGTTATTTTAAGACATGTAATCATTTGCATGGTTATATATGCATGAGTTTTTGTTATCATCTGTAAGTCTTATATGTGAAAAGGATTTGGAAAACAAGGTTTTAATCTTGTTTTCATCTACCTCCACATACCAAGACATGTGGATATAATGGCTTGTTATTATCCCATACTTGATAGTTGTTTCCAATAAAGATATTATTATGAGTTCCTCATCTATGATGTGCTTGACAGAGGTTAATGATTCTCTATTATATCCTAATGACTCACTGGATAAATTCTTATGCTCCCTTACTGATGCAGTGTTGCTTCCTGTGGTCTTCTGTTGCTTGATGTTCTTCTCTCTAGTTTCCACTAGCCTTCTGTTTTCTCCTTGTGTCAATTTGCAAGTAATATCATCTCTTGGATTCAATCTTCAACTATCTCACCCTTGTGGTGAGAACAAACAGTTATTCCAAGCAAAGATTTTACTTAGATGATTATATTGTGGTTTCTTGTTTCCTTGGTGTTATTATTTCTATTGGTTGATGATAAAAGGAGTGTAGGTGTAGTTTATGACATCAGTTAGCCTTAAGCATATAAGAAGAATCTGTTGACAAGTTTGCAAGGCTTGTCCCCAAATTACTTCTCATATACAAGAGACTGAGATGTACTAGGTTATTCAACCTTCTGTTTATTTGTGTATAACACTCAAGTGTTTGAGTATACAAAAGTGATCTGTTAACAAGGTCTAGAAACTTGTTACCAAACTACTTCTATATAACACTAACATTGGAGTATCACACAATTTCATGAGTCTTAATAAGATCAGATCATAATATAAGAGTTTCCAAGTATTCTTATAGTAGCTTAGAGTAGCTCTTCTAGCACACTCTAAATAATCTTCTGGTAGATCTTCTGGTAGTGGTTCCTCTTTTCTTGTGGGTGCTTCTCTTGTAGAATGACTTAGACAAGTTAAGAGAATAACAAGATAAAATGATTTAGACAAAATAATATGATCTAGATTAAGAGTTAACTCATGCTTTTATTATCCTTCCATATACTTCTTGTTTGGCTTCCCATAAGATAGACACTTGTCTCATACATGATTGGTTTTATTTAGCTTTCAATCCAATTCCTCTAATAGAGGTTATATCTTGTTATTATTCATTATTTGTATCCAGAGATACTTTAGTTGTTGATTTGTTGAATTTGAATAGGAGTGTGGAATGCTAATGAAATGATAACTTAAGATAGTAAGTTGATCAGATGGTTCCTTGATGTGTTGAGCTTTCATATGCTCACTTGCTTAAGGTGATTAAAATAATGAGCCTGTGAAAGTGATTGAGCTTAAAGACTTTGATCATGGTTGTTAATTGGTTACTCAGGGTGCCATGTTGTGATTTTATATTCTAGATTTGTATTTCTGATGCATGCATAAAGGTTTTGGATATCATATGTAATGATCAAGGTTTAGCAGTAGTTTAGGAAGATTTATTTCTTCTTTAAGATACTACTTTTATAGTTGATGAGATATGTACATATTCGATAAATATGTTAATACAATTATCAAGTCATTTCCCACTTGTGGGTTTTGAGTTAACACCTGTCTGTATGATTTGAGGTCTATTAAACTTTGGTTATTTACTTGTGAAGGTTCATTTAGTAAGTACTCAATAATTAGGAAAGATGTTTTGTGAATGGTTGATATCTTAAGGAGGTATTGTTTGAGAGGTCATAACTCCTCTATTGATGAGATGGTTCAATTATGTATTACTCATTGATGGAAGTATGATTATCAGTTGTGTGATTTGGGTACTCACCCCTCTTTGAGTTGTAGATATCTAATGAATTATTCCAAGTCACTTATAGACTTGTGGTTAAGGTTGTTGATAGTTTGTTTTTGATCATAACCAATTATGGTTGGTCTTATCAAGTGATTTGGTTTCTTAAGATACTTGTTATAAAGATCACTCCAAATGTACTCTTGACTAGATGAACTAGAACTATTTCATCATGTCAAGTGAAACTTTGGTCACTTTGCTTTGTTTAACCTTTCGCGCCAAAAATTTCCCGTACTTTTAGATGCATGCTTTGTAAATGCACATATTAAATTTAGATCCTTATAACCTCCCATACCCTAGGATGTTACAGTATCTCCCCCTTAACAAGAACTTCGTCCCGAAGTTCAATCTCTCTCACGTAAAGATAGGTAGAGAGAACTTTTGTAGACCGTTGAATCTTCACAATTGTTTTCTTGTGTTGTCTTTGGCATATATAGCCTCTTGTCTTGATTGTTCACCTTCCACTGTCTTGTACTATGATCTAATACTTTGCATGTTGTTATAACAACTCTGTTCTATTACTAGGCCTCCCTAATGGTCTTACGAAGAACACGTGGTATTTCCACCACATAGTGGATACCAAGTTTCATTCTCCGATGAATAGGTATGGTTTCCTACCTCTCAGAACTTTCTGAAGAACATTTGGTATATCCACCAAGTGATGAACAACCAATAAGATTCTTCCAGTACAATGGGTATTGTCTATGGTTAGACTTCCATTTGATTCAATCTAATGGTCTTCAAGAGGAATACTGATCAAAGAAACTTGTACAACATAGTGTACATTAATTTAGACTCACCTATTTGGTGAAAATATCTTTGAGTTTCCTCGAGTTTTAACTCTTTCCTATAGGTGACTATAACCTATTCCACTGGTTACTTCCTATGGCCCTTCTATATCTTTGGGTGTTGACTTCTATGGGACCACTCTACAAGTTTATTTATCAACTACTACATGTTTCCTTCTAAGATAAAACTACTCATGTGTTTTCCTTCTGATCACCTGTTGTATATCTCCATGTGCTGATGAGGTATATCACCAACTCCAAGCAAAATGTGGAATATGGTCCATTCCCATCAGTGCTTTATTGATTTCTGCCTTCTTGACTTCTTGGTCTTCCAGAGATTTTGTGGTTATATCATTCTGCTGATAACATAGACCGCTCTCCTACTAATCCTAAACCCTCTAGACCAGTAACATAAAGAAAGAACTCAATGTTTGCACATGCATTTGCACATCAAGTTCCAACTTCATGCATAGATATCAAAGATCCAAATAAGATCCAATAAATCCCAAATGCAGTTATCACTCATGCACCAAAAGCCTGTGAAATAACAGTACTTTGAGTAAAACATCTCAAGTACCAAGGCTCTTAAATGCTATACACTACAAGTAGGTATATATTACCTTGCAGTCCTACTCTACACAACCACTCTTTGCCCAGGTAATTACTCCAATTGCATGCCTTAGTGCAATGGAATAAACCAAGACAAAATGATCCTATTGTAGTTGTTTTTCTAACTTGGTTCCATATAGGACTAAGCATTATGTAATTGAATTACTTCATCTTGATTATGATAAGCTTCTCATGGCATTTGTTGATCCTTCATGTTGTTGATCACATCGTAAGAGTAGTAATGTATCTTTCATCATTGCTTATGCCTTCTCCTAATTCTATACTATACGATGATGATTCACCTCTGGACTTAATAATTGAGGATATGGTATATACCCCATAGTTACCAAAGTTTTAATAACTCATAATGATTCTCAGCGTCCATTATTGATGACTCCTATACTAACTCAATACCATGTTCTACTCCATCCTATGCATTCATAGAATGGGGTAATCATCCCTTTGACTTAATCATCTCTGACTATGTCAGAATTCCTTTTATAAATGGTACTAGTACTTACTAAGCTTCTAACTATTCATACCTAGGTATTAAGAAAATAGATAAGTATATTTACTCAAGTTGAATAAAAACATTCTATACAAGTATGCTTATATCATTCTCAAGTGAATGATCATCATAGTCGTAGGAAATGTGGTTTAGATAACATGGCTTCCTATAGTCTTTACCAACCTACAGATCTCCTAAAAGGTTTTAGACCTAAGGTCGCTTCGCTCTGATACCATCTGTGGTGACCCAGCACACCACTGCATGTGTAGTGCGCAAGTCGATGACATAATACTCACAGAAGGACTTATCCGTGAATATTACATCCCTCAGAGTGGTACAACAGAAACACAGCGGGACCAGGCAAAACTATAGGATACAAACTTCATTACAAAATCTTGAGAATCTCTTTGATGAATCAAGAAGATCTCATACAAATGAAACATCAGAAGAAGCAATTCGAAGATCCAAGCTGGAGAAGAACTCTAGCTCAGAACTAAATCTATTATGGCTGATGTCAGCCCTAATCTATGGCTTGTAACCGCTAAGTCCAAAAATGGACTCCACCTACACCTTGATATCTTCTCCTCCACCAGCGTTGTTGATGACGATGCTTTACTGGCTAAGTAGTACAAGACTCCACCTAGCTTCATGAGGTAACGATGGCTTCACGGTGACGACTTCCATAGGCTTCAACTCTAAGCAGGGGGTCAAACAGGAACGAATGAGTAACGAGCGTTACTCAGCAAGCTCATGATATATAGTGGTAGTTTGATGCACTAACTACAGCTTAAGACTCAAAAGAGTCATAAGCTAATGCAAGGTTTTTGTAAATCTTTCTTCAAGAGGTTGCTTTTAATTCTGAAGACTATACCCGCCAGATCTTCACAGGACTAGAACTTTCATGGAGTTACCTTTCCTGCGGCGTTCGCAGCTCCTTCCCGGAACAAGGGGTAACATGTCACATCCTTTTACACTCTGCAGAGGTGCGTTACTTTACCCATGGACGACCAAGACCATGTTGCACAACCAGGCTCGAGATCCTATCCACTCCCACTCAGGTGTGGGGCCCGGTTGTTGGTCCAAGCCAAACCGTGCTTCTCCGCACAACGCATGCCCACCCATTTCTGCCAGCAGGTTGAACGCCTGATTCCACCCCTCACGATGGATATCTACGCGCCCCTGGCAGACCATCATAGACCCGCAGAGTCCGTGGGAATTAAGGGATCCCACCCATGTGCATGTAGTCCCGCAGAACCTACAGCGTACGTCTCTGGCAGCCCGTTGACATGCGAACGAGAAAAGTATCACGGCTGGCTTACTCCCCCCATAGAAGATCCATGGTCAACGCGAATTTACGGCGCAAGAATCCTGACGGCAGTTGTGATTAATCCTAGGTAATATGTTCCCATGCAGATGGAACCTTCCTTAGACCTATTCATCTTACCATGGTTCCATCCTCCCACCAAACAGAACACTACCACTCGGGTAGTCATTCAATTAGTCATATTATTATAAAAATAGGATCATGCATTCTTTTGAGAGTAGGTGATAAGACGATAGGGTTTTTGCAATTAGTTTGATATGAAGTACTGCAAAGGATATGAGCGAGTGATGAACTTGCCTGAGATTGAAACATCAATAATAAACCAGGTCTTCGGGTTCAAGGGTCTCGTAGAAAATCCCGATATCTGAAAGATAGCAAAGTAGTCCCGGTAAGGACTACAGAAAACATTGGCAAGATGATACGTGCATAGTCATGAGATGCATCGTGAATTACCCTGGAAAACACCCCAGCTTACAAGTGTAAGCTATGATCGATACGATAACTTATTCACACAGGTTTTAGGTGAATGGTTTCATTACTTGCGGTGATGTGGTTATTACTTGTTTTAGACTTACATGTGTTTCACTTTTACTTAGCAAACAAATGTTATTATTTTTAAGTATAAGTTTTGATTACTTGGTGAGGTAACAAGACAATAGTACATGGAAAACAATTATTGAAAAGGTAACAAACATGTTTGATTTTATGTTCTAAATGTGTAGAGATAATGAAAATGAGTTTATTTGAAAATGATGAATGATTACAACGATTCTATCATCACATAACTTGTTACTGTATTGTGATGATAGGCTTAGTAGGTGTGAAAACATGAGAGTTTTATCAATAAGGAAAATAATGAGGTGATAGTCATCTCTGGTTTTTAATAGACATTTATCGACTTTCAGTCTACTTATAAAAGCAAGTTTAGAAGTTAAGTAAAATGTTTTACAATTGACATATTTGAGTTGGAAATTTTGTTCTCTTTAATTTGGTATAGCAATTGATGTTTTATGAAAATATTTGAATAAGTTATTATTTTATTAAATTTAAATGAATTAAATGACTAGGCAAAACATTGCACACATGAAAACTTGGTCAAATGACCATGAAAACATCATATATGAGTTGTATTTGTCATTTGGAGCATTTTGGTATATAACTTGTATTTTTCTGATTTTATGAAATATTTCCTATTTTTCTCAATTTTAAATGATTTAATTTAATTAAAGAAAATATTAATTTTTAAACTTTATCAAATATTTTAAAAAGTTGATAATCATTTAAATTATATTTTTCTAATCAATTTGGTATATTATTTATATTTTTCTGATTAATAGAATTAAAGTTATTGATTTATTAAGTTTAATTATATTCTGTTATTATTTGAATTGACAGGTGGGACCCACCTGTCATATATGATTTAATAAAAAGAAAAAGAAAAGGATAATGCTCCTGACGTCATGCTGACGTCAGGGTGACATCACCACAGGAGGGGATTTTCACTGTGGTTTTCAAATCGGAAGTTCGAGATCGAATTGATGCAATTCCCGTGCTCCACTAGCTAGAATGTGACACAAGGAGTCTGTGGGTGGTGGCGGTCGACCAAATGGTCGCCGGAGATGACCGGCGGCGAGCAACGCGCGGCGGCGGTGACAGTGAATCGGTGGCAGAGGGTTAGGGTGCATGGAAAAGTGAACCGAGGAAACGGAGGTGCTCACCGGAGCTAGAGGAGGACGACAGAGTGGTCGGGGAGGCTTGGGAAGCTCTGAATCGACCACGGCGTCGAAAATCGGCCGGTGGCAGGACCTGGAGATGACGGGGAAATTCCCAGTGCCTGGGGTATCCCTGCCCTTGTGCGCGCTCGAGCTGATGGAGAAGACAACGAGGAACCCAGCGGTGGTCTCCGTTCTTCCCGGGGTGACCGGAAACGACGGCGCTCGGCGGCGGCCGTGGATAGCTAGGGTTAGGGTTGCCTGTTCGGGTTCGGTACAGAGAGGAGGAGGTTGCGAGCGAGTGCGAGTGTGAGGAGAGGCAGAGGGCAAGTAGAAGGCTTCTCCTCCCTTCTTATCCGTGGGGAACGGCAACAAGCAGGAGGTGGCCGCGACGGCGTAAGAACGACGCGCTCCTCTGCTTTCTGGCCGGAAACGAGGAGGAAAGAAAAAGAAATGGAACCTTTCGATAACCCCCTGAGATTTCTGTCAATTGCATTCTAGTCCTTCTGTCTTAAAAACAGAGAGGAAACCTTTGTTTTCAGGGCCTTGTTGTAAAGATAAAAATTATTAAAAATCAGTTTTGAATTCCTCATCAAATTTTACATCTCACCATATTTTGTTTTGGTGAATTTGGAGAATATTTGTATTTTTTATTTAGGGTGCTAGATTAAGTGATTTTTGTTATTTCTCTCCATTTAATTTATTAAATGGCTTTAAAGTTTATTTATAGGCATGAACATCATATTAACACACACATATGGTTCAACAAGTGGTATGTTATAAATGGATCATTTTGAATGCAATCTCTTGTAGAAAATAACTTAGTAAAACTATTTGGTACTATTTCTATGCACTGTTATGAAAATCATTTAATATGGAATTTCATTCCATGCCCCATCAAATGATTTTAATGAGTGAAGGAACTTGTTTTCTTTTATAAAACTATGTTATTTTCATAGTTAAAACTCTTAGCAATTTTAGTAGACATTTTACTTAGGTAGGTGTAAGCTTTATTTGAGAAATTAGGTTCTTTATCAAGTGGAAAACATGTGTGTCTATGGAACCTATTTGTTTGTTTTCCACCAGTTTCCAAGTGTGGATATTATCTCATGTTATTTTAATACATGTAATCATTTGCATGGTTATATATGCATGAGTTTTTGTTATCATCTGTAAGTCTTATATGTGAAAAGGATTTGGAAAACAAGGTTTTAATCTTGTTTTCATCTACCTCCACATATCAAGACATGTGGATATAATGGCTTGTTATTATCCCATACTTGATAGTTGTTTCCAATAAAGATATTATTATGAGTTCCTCATCTCTGATGAGCTTGACAGAGGTTAATGATTCTCTATTATATCCTAATGACTCACTGGATAAATTCTTATGCTCCCTTACTGATGCAGTGTTGCTTCATGTGGTCTTCTGTTGCTTGATGTTCTTCTCTCTAGTTTCCACTAGCCTTCTGTTTTCTCCTTGTGTCAATTTGCAAGTAATATCATCTCTTGGATTCAATCTTCAACTATCTCACCCTTGTGGTGAGAACAAACAGTTATTCCAAGCAAAGATTTTACTTAGATGATTATATTGTGGTTTCTTGTTTCCTTGGTGTTATTATTTCTATTGGTTGATGATAAAAGGAGTGTAGGTGTAGTTTATGACATCAGTTAGCCTTAAGCATATAAGAAGAATCTGTTGACAAGTTTGCAAGGCTTGTCCCCAAATTACTTCTCATATACAAGAGACTGAGATGTACTAGGTTATTCAACCTTCTGTTTATTTGTGTATAACACTCAAGTGTTTGAGTATACAAAAGTGATCTGTTAACAAGGTCTAGAAACTTGTTAACAAACTACTTCTATATAACACTAACATCGGAGTATCACACAATTTCATGAGTCTTAATAAGATCAGATCATAATATAAGAGTTTCCAAGTACTCTTATAGTAGCTTAGAGTAGCTCTTCTAGCACACTCTAAATAATCTTCTTGTAGATCTTCTGGTAGTGGTTCCTCTTTTCTTGTGGGTGCTTCTCTTGTAGAATGACTTAGACAAGTTAAGAGAATAACAAGATAAAATGATTTAGACAAAATAATATGATCTAGATTAAGAGTTAACTCATGCTTTTATTATCCTTCCATATACTTCTTGTTTGGCTTCCCATAAGATAGACACTTGTCTCATACATGATTGGTTTTATTTAGCTTTCAATCCAATTCCTCTAATAGAGGTTATATCTTGTTGTTATTCATTATTTGTATCCAGAGATACTTTAGTTGTTGATTTGTTGAATTTGAATAGGAGTGTGGAATGCTAATGAAATGATAACTTAAGATAGTAAGTTGATCAGATGGTTCCTTGATGTGTTGAGCTTTCATATGCTCACTTGCTTAAGGTGATTTAAACAATGAGCCTGTGAAAGTGATTGAGCTTAAAGACTTTGATCATGGTTGTTAATTGGTTACTCAGGGTGCCATGCTGTGATTTTATATTCTAGATTTGTATTTCTGATGCATGCATAAAGGTTTTGGATATCATATGTAATGATCAAGGTTTAACAGTAGTTTAGGAAGATTTATTTCTTCTTTAAGATACTACTTTTATAGTTGATGAGATATGTACATATTCGATAAATATGTTAATACAATTATCAAGTCATTTCCCACTTGTGGGTTTTGAGTTAACACCTGTCTGTATGATTTGAGGTCTATTAAACTTTGGTTATTTACTTGTGAAGGTTCATTTAGCAAGTACTCAATAATTAGGAAAGATGTTTTGTGAATGGTTGATATCTTAAGGAGGTATTGTTTGAGAGGTCATAACTCCTCTATTGATGAGATGGTTCAATTATGTATTACTCATTGATGGAAGTATGATTATCAGTTGTGTGATTTGGGTACTCACCCCTCTTTGAGTTGTAGATATCTAATGAATTATTCCAAGTCACTTATAGACTTGTGGTTAAGGTTGTTGATAGTTTGTTTTTGATCATAACCAATTATGGTTGGTCTTATCAAGTGATTTGGTTTCTTAAGATACTTGTCATAAAGATCACTCCAAATGTACTCTTGACTAGATGAACTAGAACTATTTCATCATGTCAAGTGAAACTTTGGTCACTTTGCTTTGTTTAAACTTTCGCGCCAAAAATTTCCCGTACTTTTAGATGCATGCTTTGTAAATGCACATATTAAATTTAGATCCTTATAACCTCCCAAACCCTGGGATGTTACAACTCGACTCGACTGGTTATTGCCCGCCGGATTTTATTCCGATGAAGTGTAAATAACCGATTACAGTGGGTGCTACTATAGATTGGATCTGGCGCAGCTCTGGATCTAGGGTTGCTTATCCGTTCGTGGCCCCCTTCCGTCCTTTATATAGGTAGCCAGGTCCTGAGAGTCGTACATCAATATGACTCATTTCTGAGTCGGTCGCTACTCTTTCCTAACCTTATTGTCCAAGTCTTTCCTTGTTATTCTTCCGCGTGGGCTTCTTTCGTTGGCCTCCATGCAGCCACTCGAGTGTCTCGTCGAGGTACCCCTTAATGGCCGCGCCAGGTATGCCTATCGTGAGGGGTCTCTCGGATACCCCCACATCAGTAGCCCCCGAGTGCCCGATGGAGTCAAGGACTGGATCAAAGTACTCAAACTCCGGAACGAATTAACTCGGGTGCCCTTCCGTGCTCATTTTCTGAAGGATATGACTCAATAGGCTCGATCTACTCGACAGGTCGAGGTCAATTAATCTCACTTGGGAGAAAGCACCATTGGTGTCGAATACTCATATCAACAAATCCCTCGGGTGATCTGGTAGGGTTTCGAGGATAGGAAACGATTAGGCGCTGGCGGACTCGATGGCTTACAGGGGCACAATTTACGCAGGTTTGGGGCCCTCGTGGAGGTAAAACCCTTACTCCTGTTTGTCTGATCTTGTATTATGGTGTGAGATTACAATGGCGGGTACTTAGTCGAGAGATGGGATCTTGAAAGGAAGCACCTATTGTGGCGTAGAGATTAGATGTCCCCCCCCCCCGGATGGTGCTCCCAGCCGTTATATAGGAGGTTGGGTCTCGAACTCGTACCCGGGTGGGTTACAAACCCTAACCCTAGTCGGTAAGTCTCTTCTATCTTGGCCCACAAGTCTTGCGGGTGGGTGATACGTCCATTTTGCATCACCGTTGTATATTGTTATTTTCTGTTATTAATTGATATATTTCATGTTATGATGCATTACTTATGTTATTTTATCTTATTTTGCATGTTTCATGTTTTTTGAAGAATAAACACCGGGACCTGAAATCTGATGGAAAAAACACTGTCGAGATACCATATTTCAGAAGATCGTAAGAAGAGGGGGACACCGGAGATGTCTTAGAAGTTCAGAGGAAGAGTCCAGCCAGAAGGGGAGCCAGAGGGGGGCCACCAGGGGCCCACACCATGAGGTGGCGCCCCCTTGCCGCGCCGCCAGGTGGTGTGGCCACCCTGGCCCACCTCTGGTTGACCCCTTTCGCGTACTTGATCCCCGGGGAACCCTAAGACCTGTAGTATCATCGAAGAATTATTCCGCCGCCGCCTCGGGGCGGAAAACACACGAGAGAGAAAGGCTCTTTGGGAGGGAGAAATCTGTCGGGGGAATTCCTCTCCGGAGAGGGGAAATCATCGCCATCGTCACCGTCATCACTCCGGGCATCATCAAGATCGTCATCATCATCATCATCACCACCAGCACCATCACCCTCATCATTCACCGTCATCCCTCTATAACAATTAGGGGCCTCTATCATCGTTTTACATTAGGGCTCTCTCCCGGTGTGGATTACTTGTTAGTAGTTGATGCTTGTGGGATTTATCGGTGTTAGCACATGACCAGATTGTTATTATCCATTATATCACCTCTGATTATGATCCATATGATGTCTTGTGAATAGTCCATTTAGTTCTTGAGGACATGGGAGAAGTCATGATGTTAGTAGTGAAGTTATATTGACGTAATATCCCGTGGTTTGGTATTTAAGTTGTAGTGCTATTCTTCTAGTGGTGTCATGTGAACGTCGACTACATGATACTTCACCTTTATGGGCCTAGGAGGATACATTGTGTATTTTTCTACTAATTGTGGGGTTGCCGGAGTGACAGAAAACTAAACCCCCGTTAGGAAACCAATGCACGAGGGAGTGTAGAATCCCAGAGTTTTAAGGTTGTGGTTAGTTTTATCTTAATTACTTTCTTGTATTTTCGGATGCTTACGAGGGGTATAATCACAAGTATGTATTAGTCCTAGTTGGGCAGTGTGATGGCGTGTAGATGCTCTCGTTGGTAAACCCCAAAAGAAAGGTTGTGAAGAGTACAGCAGCAAGTTTTCCCTCAGAAAAGAAACCAAGGTTGAATCGACCAGCAGGAGGACAAGCAATCTCTGAAGGTTGATGCAGCTGAGGTGGCAGGGTGCACTACCGGTTCAGCAGCAACGTGGAACCTAAACAACACAATCAAATCACTTTGTCCAACCGAAGTAGTGAGGTTATCAATCTCACCGGTTTGCTGAACACAAAGAGGTTAAACTATGGTGTGGAAAACAGTAGGAACATTATGAGAGCAGTATGAATGCAATAGGTGTTTTATCAGTATGAGGAAAAAGGACCAGGGTCCAAAGTTCACTAGTGGTGTCTCTCCGTGAAAGATAAATAACATGTGTGGTGAACAAATTACAACTGGACAATTGACAGAAGTGAAGGCTGCACTTTAGTGAATATGCAAGACATAAAGATTACTATGTGATTCATGCGGGCATTACAACAAAATACATAGACCATTATCCAACTGCATCTATGATTAATAATCCACCCTCCGAATATCATCCGAACAAACGTTGGGTATTAAGTTGCAAGCTACAGATAATCGCAGTAAGAAAAGTGTGTAATGTAAACAATAACATAATCCTTAGACAAAACATTGTTGTTTTCTCCCTAATGGCAACATCACATCCTCCAACCGTCACGTTTCTGTCACTCGAGCACGGATGCAAAGTAGGCATGAACCCACTATCGAGCATAAATACTCCCTCTTGGAGTTACTAGCATCTACTTGCCTATAGCATCTACTAATAACGGAGAGCATGCAAGATCATAAATAACATAATTATGAAGATAACATGATAGATTGATAATCAAAAGACATAGCATTCAATATTCATCAGATACTAGCAAACACAACATGTAGCATTACATAAAGATGATCTTGATCATGTTAGGCAGCTCACGAGATATAAACATGAGGCACAAAGTGGAGAGAACAACCATTGTCGGGGGGTTACCCCCGAGTAGGGTAAAGGCAAGTGGTAAAGGCAACAATCAGAATAGAGGTTTGGTCGAGTAGCCGCCTACCCGGTACTTGCTACCCGGTCGACTGCTACTCGGTCTCACAAAAAGATGACCAGAAGGAGATATCAAGCGAGATATATCTGTTCGAGTAGAAGAGTTGGCCCGAGTAAAACTGGCGGGAACCTACTCGGGCCAGAAGTCAAAGGAGCCGTTCTGACACAGGATCCCGCATATCCCGGGTCCGTACTTGGCACTGTTCACAGCACTGTTCATCTGGGGACGGCGTGCCTGACAGCGACAGTGTGGCAGCAGGGCGTCGCAGGATAGGGGGGACCTACTCTGTGTTCGCACAGTGATAACAGACTGGTTACTTGGTTTTGCCCAACGACTTTCTGCATCAGGACAAGCTTAGAAGCCAAAGCTGTCAGCGGGAACTCGGAAGAAGGACGATGTGCACACAATGTCGACACTTGTTGTATTTGGCTGTATCCGGCAGGGCACCGGGTTTATAAGGTGCCCAGCCGCCTCCTGCGCGAGGCATGCTTCACACGTTCACAAGGAACACTTCCCACGTAGAGATTCTTGACCTAATCCTACCCGGAGAGAGAGGAGTGGCTACTCGGTAGCAAGAACATTTGTACTGTGGCTACTCGGTGAGACACCAGAATACAGAGAGAAAGGCAGGAGTAGGGGTTTTACCTCCTCACGAGGGCCCTGAACCTGGGTAGATCGTGTTGTTTGCAGTGTTTGATCTTCACCTCACGCGTCTACTCGTCGCGTGATCCCTCCCCGAGCACCTCCAGCGTCCTTCGTCCCCACATCTTTAGCCATCCTATGGCATCTGCCGTGACACCACCACGACAGTTGGCGCCCACAGTGGGGCAACCAGCGGCGCTGGCTGGAGTTTCTGTTCGGACGGGATCTTCTTCAGCGGAGCGCGTAGTCTGTGGCCTTGTCCACAGATTCGGCTCCTTCGACTTCGTCACCGACAACGCAGGAGACTTCGGCGGCAAGGCCATGCCGGAGGGCGACACGGTGATCTCCTTCGGCGCGCACCTCGTCTACGTCGCCACCGTCATCGACCGCGACTACCCCGAGCTGGTGCATGACGCGGAGGATCCTCCTGCTGTGATCACTGCTCGCGGAAGGCCTGCGCGCCGTTCTGCGGACCGTGCTGAGGTGATGGTGACCGGCTTGGCGGCAAATGCCGGCGCAGCTGCTGCTGGCGCCGCGGTCGTCGTCGAGGATCTTGCTGGCTCGAGCGCTGGTGGCAGGACCCACAGGCCTTACGAGAAGGACTGCAACCTCCCTCCCTCCACCACTCCGACCATTCCCGCGTCGGCTGGGCGGAATGGCATGCCACCTCCCACCGACCTCGAGCTCCTGAGCATGAAGGAGCAGCTCGAGCGGCAACGCCAGGAGCTGCTCGCCGAGCAGGCGGAGTTGGACAAGATCAGGCTAGAGCTTAGATCAGCTTGAGTACAACAAGGCTCACGGCTTCACGCCAGTCACTAGGAGAGCTAGCAGGGTAGGCGCCACGTGGCGTAACCTTGGTGCCGAGATGGCGACAGTTGTAGAGGTTCCCGCTCAGTCCGTCACCGCAAACACTTCCACTAGGCCTAGATACAGCACACCCGCCAAGACACTTAGAGCTGCAGAGGCCGTGGCCGCCGAGTTGCCTCGTCTTGACGGCGACGCGCGCGTTAGGCAGCAGGAAAGGCTCAACGAGTTGGTGTTAGAGGCTGCTAGGCAGAATGAGGAGTTCCGAAAAGCCAACCCGGGTGCTGGAGCTTCGCAGGTGGTGCACTCGCACGCGGCTAGATCTAACGATCAGGCCTCATCTCCGCACCCCAGCCGCGAGAAGAGCCGCAGCGGACGTTCCGCCAGAGATAGGCAAATGCAGGTGTACGACCCGGCTGCTGCCGCGAGACAGCTCGCTGTGCCGCAGAAGCCCGGTCAGGAACACAACGCTGCAAGAGCAGGCTCCCAAGCCCATCAAGCTCAGAGCCAGGCCCGAGGTGGAGCACGCCCAGGTCCTTCTCAGCGTCCCGCTGCTCAGCGTGCTCGGCAGAGGCAGCAGCCGCGCGCAGTGGCGCCAGTCGCCAACCCAGTGGAGCAGCCTGCAGCGGTGCAGGTGGACAGATATGATGACGGCTACTCGGCCATGGAGATGGCTGGCTATGACATTCTGGACCGTGTTGGCGAGCGCGTGTTGGCGCCTGGAGATGCAAGACACCAGCTGGACCGGATCAACTTGTCAGCCCGGCTGGAGAACACGGGTCCTCCTGGCCCCGAGTGCTTTGGCCCGCGCATCATGAACGAGCCGTCCGTGAAGAACTTCCAGCTCGCAAGAGGCACCAAGATCTACAACGGCAGCACCAAGCCGGAAGATTGGCTCAATGACTATGTCACCGCGGTTCATATCGCGAACGGCAACAGAAGATGGGCGGTGCGCTATGTCCCGCAGATGCTAGAGGGTCCAGCTCGCACTTGGCTCAACAACTTGCCCAAGAACAACATCAATTGCTGGCTGGACTTCTCGGACGCCTTCATCAGCAACTTCACAAGCACTTACAAGAGGCCGAATAGGCCACATCAGCTGTCCGCTTGCAGGCAGCGAGAAGACGAGACAGACCGCGAGTACCTTACTCGGTGGAGCACATTGAGGAACACCTGTGAAGGTGTGAACGAGGCCCAGGCCATCACTTGGTTTGCGCAGGGTTGCAGACATGGCAGTATGCTGTGGCAGAGGTTGCAGAGGGAGATGCCAAACACTCTGGCGGAGACCATCAAGATTGCGGATCAGTACGCGCTCGGTGACCCTACTCAGCCCCTGATGGATTCATCTGAGCCGAGAAGAAACTTCAGCAACAGCAAGCGCAACGAGTTCCGCAACAAGCGCAGGGGTGACCGAATAGATACTCGGTATGACCCTGAAGAGGTGAATGCAGTGGCTGTTGGAGCTGGGGGTAGCCAAAGGCAGAAACCTGCTGGAGCCTACGGGCAGAACCAGAACCAGGGCCAAGGCAACAAGAAACCATTCCGTACTCCTCAGTCGGGTAGCGGCAACTCCGAGCAGCCAAGGAAGTTCGTCTTTGACCCACCTCAAGGCCTGCTAACCACACTACCCGGCAGTGCGAGTGGTGGGATGTGATCAAGAATGATGGCTTGCCTCCTCCTCCTCCTTTGCCAGCGGCCAATGCCAACGTGCAGCCTACTCGCGCACCCGCATCTCGGCCGCCAGTGTTCCCGAGAAGAGAAAATGTGAACCAAGTGGCTTTAGGAGCCAACCGACACTTCAACAATGAGAGCTACCGCAACAACAACAACTACTACAACCGCAACAACAACACAGACAACAACAACAACTACCAGGGCAACAACAACAACGGCAGCAATGGGGGCGGAGGCTCCAGCCAGTACCAAGAGCACCATGAGAGCTACATGATCTTCACTTCGGAGCCAGTCGACAAGCAATCACAGCACAGGCGCGCCATGGAGGTCAATGCAGTGATTCCTGCTGTCCCTCACTACATGTATTGGTGTGACCAGGAGATCAGGTGGTCCCGAGTAGATCATCCCAAGGTGATGCCCAACCCGGGTAGCTACGCCTTGGTGCTGGATCCTACTTTCCTGGGTCCCGAGAAGAATGTGAGGTTCAGCAAGGTGCTAATCGACAACGGCAGCAGCATCAACATCGTGTACAAAGACACACTCGAGAAGCTTGGGCTGGCCGAGAACATGCTGCTGCCCAGCAAGACCACCTTCCATGGTATTGTGCCCGGGATCTCGTGCAACCCGATTGGCCGGGTATGGATAGATGTGCTATTCAGCACCAGGGAGAACTGCCGCATAGAGCGCCTGCAGTTCGAAGTGGTTGATCATCAGAGCCCTTACCATGCTCTACTCGGCAGGCCCGCTCTGAGCAAGTTCATGGCCTCTACTCATGTTGCATATCTGAAGATGAAGATCCCTGGTCCCAATGGCATAATTACTATCTCTGGTGATTACAAGAAGTCCATGGAGTGTGCCTCTGCTGGTTCCCAGTTGGCGGAGTCGATGGTGATTGCTGCCGAGAAGAAGAAGATGTATGAGGTGGTGGCCATGGCGCAATCCGCGCAGGCTGGCGCGCAGGGCGTACCGAGTACCCAACACGGAACCGCGTTCCAGGCATCTCAGGAAACCAAGAAGGTCCAGGTCGACCCCGAGTTCCCCGACCGTGTAGCCATTATTGGCTCCGGGTTGGCGGAGAAATAGGAAAGCGAGCTCATCCACTTCCTCCGTGAGAATCGGGATGTATTCGCCTGGTCCAATGAAGATTTACCAGGAGTCCCGAGGGAGTTGGTTGAGCACTCTTTACATGTGCGTCCTGACGCCAAGCCAGTGAAGCAGGCTATGCGCCGCTTCGGAGATGAGAGAAGGAAAGCCATTGGCGACCAGATCACCAAGCTGCTGATAAGCAATTTCATCATGGAGGTGCTGCATCCGGATTGGCTAGCCAACCCGGTCATGGTCGAGAAGAAGAAGGAGGATCCCAAGGCTGCCACTGCATGGCGCATGTGTGTCGACTACACCGACTTGAACAAGGCATGCCCCAAGGATCCCTTCCCGCTACCTCGCATCGATCAGGTGATCGATTCCACTGCTGGTTGTGAACTGCTGTCTTTCATAGATGCCTACTCTGGTTTCCACCAGATTGCACTCAATCCTGCTGATCAAATAAAGACTGCTTTCATTACCCCGTACGGGGCTTATTGCTATCGTGTCATGTGTTTTGGCTTGAGGAATGCGGGTGCAACCTATCAGAGATGCATGCAAAAATGCTTGCACGACCAGCTCGGCAAGAATGTGCAGGTGTACGTAGATGACATTGTCATCAAAACGAATAAAACACATACTCTGCTTGCCGACCTGGAGGAAACCTTTGCTAACCTACGCAAGTACAAAATGAAGCTGAATCCGAGTAAATGCACCTTTGGTGTCCCGGCTGGCAAGCTACTCGGCTTCCTGGTACCTAGTCGGGGCATTGAAGCCAATCCTTCAAAGATAAAAGCTATTGAGAGCATGTCTTTGCCGAGATCACTGAAGGATGTACAGAAGTTCACTGGTTGCTTGGCATCTCTGAGCCGCTTTCTGGGCCGAATGGGCGAGAAGGCCCTGCCTCTATACCAGCTGATGAAGAAAAGTGACAAGTTTGTCTGGACTCCGCAAGCGGATGTGGCATTCAACGAGCTGAAAGCAATGCTGGCTAGCGCTCCCATCTTGGCTAGTCCGCTACCCAAGGAGCGAATGCTGCTGTACATTGCTGCCACTAACCGGGTAGTCAGTGTGGTGATTGTGGTGGAGCGAGAAGAAGAAGGCAAGAGTGTGCAGCGCCCAGTGTACTATCTCAGTGAAGTGTTGTCTAGCTCCAAGCAAAACTACCCACATTACCAGAAGATGACCTACGGCGTATACCTGGGCGCCAAGAAGCTAAAGCATTACTTCCAAGAGCATCCTATCATGGTTGTGAGCTCTGCTCCCATCTCGGATATCATGGGCAACAAGGAGGCGAGTGGCAGAGTATCCAAATGGGCAATCGAGCTGGCCGCGTATGCACCCGCGTACGCGAGAAGAGAGGCTATCAAATCTCAGATTATGGCGGAGTTTCTGGTGGATTGGGCCGAGGTGCAGTATGAACCTCCTGCTCCAGTTTCAAATTACTGGAAGATGCACTTTGATGGCTCGAAGGTGAAGGAAGGCCTTGGTGCTGGCGTGGTGCTTACGTCACCCAAGCGAGATCAACTCAAGTATGTGCTGCAGATTCATTTCAAGGCATCCAACAACGTAGCAGAGTACGAGGCAGTGGTGCATGGTTTGCGAGTAGCCAAGGAGGTTGGCGTGCAGCGTATCATATGCTATGGAGATTCAGATCTGGTGGTGCAGCAAGTCTCTGGCACTTGGGATGCTCTAGATGCCAACATGGCATCATATCGCTTCCTGGTACAATCTATGACTCGGTTCTTCGAAGGCTGCGAGTTCCAGCACATTCACCGAGCAGAGAACGAAGCGGCAGACGAGCTGTCCAAGTTGGGATCTTCTCGGCAATCCATCCCGGCGGGAGTTGCCTTGGAGCACTTGAGGAAGCCATCCATCAAGCCCTCTCCCAACTCGGAGTCCATATTTGTTCCTTCTCTGCCAAGTGAGGAATCTGATCCCATGGAGATTGACTGGGAGAATGCTACCGGAAACCCGGGGACTGCTGCTCCTGACTCGGGGACTGTCGTCCTCTACTCGGGGACTGCCACTCCCTACTCGGGGACTGCCATTCCCTACTCGGGGACTGCCACTCCCTACTCGGGGACTGCCACTCCCTACTCGGGGACTGCCACTCCTTACTCGGGGACTGCCACTCCTTACTCGGGGACTGCCACTCCATACTCGGGGACTGCTGTCCTTAACCCGGGGACTGTCGCGTTCATTGAGGAAGTCCTTGCCAATCGATCTGGGCTCCAGAGAAGTGCTCCTAACCCTAAAGAGCAACCAGAGGTGCCTGTCCCAATGGAAGTGGACGAACCAGTGTTTCCCACACGGGAGACACCGAGTTGGGCCATGCCCATATTATCCTTTCTAAGGGACGGTACTCTGCCAGAAGATGAGGTGGCCGCAAGACAGATTCAGAGAAGATCCAAGGGCTACACCATATTCCGAGATGTGCTGCACAAAAGAAGTGCCACCGGCGTGCTGCAACGTTGTGTGGACCCAGAAGAAGGAGGAGAGATTCTGGTAGAGATACACCAAGGAGAATGCGGGCACCACGCCTCTTCTCGGGCATTGGTCAAGAAAGCTTTTCGGCATGGCTTCTACTGGCTCACAGCCCTGCAGCAGGCTGAAGATATCGTGAGGAAGTGCAATGGCTGCCAGATGTTCGCGAGTAAGATTCACATGCCCGCTTCCGAGCTGAAGACAATTCCTATCACGTGGCCGTTTGCCGTATGGTGCCTGGATATGGTTGGCCCCTTCAAGCCGGCTAAAGGCAACATGACACACATCCTGGTTATGGTGGACAAGTTCACCAAGTGGATCGAAGTGAAGCCTATTCGGAAGTGCGATGGGGCCACAGCTGTGAAGTTCTTGAAGGATGTGATCCTGAGATATGGCTACCCGCACAACATCATCACCGACAACGGCACAAACTTCGCAGAGGGAGCAATGGTGCGGTTCTGCAGAGATAAGCACATCCGACTAGATGTTGCGTCTGTTGCGCATCCAGCCTCCAATGGACAAGTGGAAAGAGCAAACGGCATGGTACTGGCAGGCATAAAGCCAAGGCTAATTGAGCCACTGCTGAAAACACCTGGGTGTTGGCTAGACGAGTTGCCAGCGGTGTTGTGGAGTCTAAGGACTACCCCTAACCGGTCAACCGGCTACACGCCATTCTTCTTGGTATACGGGGCTGAGGCCGTGTTGCCAATAGACTTAGAGCATGACTCCCCCCGAGTAACCCTCTACACTGAGGTGGAGGCGAGAGAAGCTCGAGAAGACGATGTTGACCTGCTTGAAGAAGCAAGAGAGCTGACTCTGTCACGTTCGGCTATCTACCAGCAAAACCTGCGGCGTTATCATAGCCGAAAGGTGAACCCAAGGGTTTTCCGAGAAGGAGACATGGTCCTTAGGCTTGTGCAGCGCACAGCCGGGATGCACAAGTTGTCTCCTCCATGGGAAGGGCCCTTCATTGTGAGCAAAGCGCTGCACGACGATGCATATTATCTTGTAGATGCGCGCCCACCACAGGCGAACAGGGCAGACAAAGCTGGAGAGGAATCTAAGCCTCCCTGGAATCTAGCTCTACTCCGTCGTTTTCATTCGTGAGCAAAGATGTGTATGTACCCTCTTATCCGAGTTGAAATTCTATTCTGCAATCTGAAATTGAACTCGGGGACTGCCCTCGTCCAAAATTGCCCTAAGTGTTTCTACTCGGCTTTACCTTTTTCCTATTCGGTTGCTCTACTTCAAAATTCAAAGGTACATTGAGTACCGTGTTTAAACCTACATGCCAACTCTTCGACTTTGCTGCTGTCCGAAACCCGGCTTCATGGCAAGCAAGAGAACAAGCAAAAGGTCCATGAGCACAAGAAAAATTACTAAGGAAAGGAAGAGTGCAGGAACCGAGTAGGGTGCTTTTACTACTGTTCTTTGTCTTATCTTTTCGGCTAAGTGGTGGGCTGCGTTACTATGATTGTTTCTAAGCGGCTAAGTATTTGCAGCTCTGCTCTTTAACTCTTGTGACTCGAATACCAAAAAAGCAACAAGTTGCGGGTAGAGCTGAGACGAAAAGAGAGAGTGAATAAGAAATGCAACTCGGGGACTCGCATGATAACGCAACCCGGCATCAAGCCAAGGCTGAACAAAATGATTAAGTTGAAAGCAACAAGTGTGAATAAAAATGAGTAGCAAACTGCATAAATAGTCTGATACATTTGCACCCGGCATCCCGGGGATCTGATAAGTGTTTAAGGAATAAGCTGCAGGATAAACTCAGGTCGACGTGGTGTTCTCGGTGCTGGCCTTGGTTGTTTCATCTTCAGTAGTGGCATTGGTTGTGTCCGCTTCCGGGCTGGCGTCGATAGTCTTCGCGGCTTCGTCCTCGGCGCTGGCATTGGTCGCGTCCGCCTCTGCGCTGGCATCAACAAGCTTCGCTGCTTCGTCCTCGGCGTCGGGCTCGGTGGCTACTTGGTCTGAAGTGGCCGTGGCCACTGAGACGGGCGTTGTCGCGGAGGTGGAGCCGGTGGCTTGCGCGCGAAGGTTGACGGTGTCGTCGAGGGCAGCTCCTGACGAGGTGCCGAACTCGAGCGCGGCGGTGTCGATGGACATCTTCTCGCCCTCCTCCTCCTCGTCGCTACCCGCAATGACCGCAGCTTTCCCCTTCCCGGCCTTGACACCAGGAGACTCGAAGCAGCTCAAGTCCAAATCATCCAAGTCCGTCTCCTCATCTTCGCCTTCCTCCTCGTCCTCCTCCATCTCGGTGTCGGGCTCAGTAAGGCCGTCGATGAAGGTCGCAGTGTCAGCATACTGAGCGACCTCGTGAGCGACCAACTGGCGGATAGCCACGCAGTCGGGGTCCTTCTCCCACTTGGAGTCCTGGCGCATCTCGCGGATAATCTGCATATTGAGGTTTTCGTACCAAGTGGTGATGAAGAGCAGCATCATGTCTGCACCCGCCCGAGCTCCCGAGGCGCGCCACTTCTTCAGTTCGGCCTTCACGCCGCGCAGCTTCAGGGCAAGCCCGCGGATGGTCGTTGGCGCGTCGTCCTGGGGCCAGAAGAGACCGTGGAGCTGGAAGCCAACGCGCACCAGATCGGTGCCCACGCCGGCTAGGCGCTGGAATTGCCCTCGCATGACCAGGATACTCTCTACAATTTCTGCTCGGGTGTCCATGGGCTCGCCCTTCTCAGCGCGTGCTGCTCGGGCCTTGGCCAGGGCAGGCGCGCAAGAAGACACGATATCAGGGAAAACTTCTGCAAAAGCTATGAGAGAAGATCAGAAACGAGAAACAGAGAAGAAAGGTGCAGCCGAGTAGCAGAGAAGCAGAGAAAAGGGAGCACTTACAATTCAAGTCATAGCGCAGCCCTTGCAGCAGGTTCTTCCAAGTTTCCTCGTTGGCTAGATGCTTCTCCTCAATCAAACGGAGCTCCTCTAGCTGAGTGAAGAGGCCAGCATTGCTCTTCTTCAGCACCTCGCACTCCTGTTCGAGGGTTCTCTCCCTGGCTTTGGCTGTTGCTTCGTTCCTCTTCTTCTCGGCAAGCAGCTCCTCCTTCTCGGCTGCTAAGTCTAGGACGTCTTTGAGAGCAGTCTGCAGCTGGGTCTGGAGAGTTTCCATCTCGGTAGTATGCTCTTTTATCAGCTCGACAGCCTGGCTGGACAGTTGCTGCTTCACCTCAGCAGGCTTGAGGCAGTCTTGATGTTCCTCGACAAATTTTTTATGATCTTCTGAGAAAAGCAAAGCACGATCAACAGAGTAGCGAAGAAAGGAATACAGAGACAAGCCGAGAAGACGGCAACATACCTTCCAATCTCTTGATGGTGGCCTGGCCATTCTCGACGAAGGCACGACAGTTCTCGTGCTCATCAGACAGGGCCTTCAACTTCCCTGCAGGGTAAAATTAGTTAGCGCAAAAAGCAAAAGCGGGCGTAAACACCAAACGCAAGAACCGCGCAGCTAGAAGTGTACCTTCCACTTCAGAAAGCCTCAGAGTGCTGTTCATCACTTCCTTATCAGCTTCCTCGGCGGCTATCTTCTCTTTTTCCAAGGCGGCAATGCGCCTCCTGGCAACAGCATGGTTCCAGAGTAGCCGACGATGCAAGTTGGTCCGTTTCAGTACGGTATTCTGAGAAGCAAAAGAAAAAAGAATCAGGCAAGGTAGTAGAGATTCAACCCGAGAAGGCGGCTACTCGAGAGAGTATCCGCCTACTCGGCCAGAATCTCGGGGACTGGGTGATGGATAAGGAAAACAAGACGAGTAGAAGAGAAGTGAAAATGCAACTCGGAAAGGATGAGTAGGAGCTTACCGCGTAGGATTGCTCAAGGTCTTCGGCGTTCTTGCGGTGGACAAACATCTTGGCGGCAAGCGTAGCAGAGGTGGATGAGACAGTCATGGGTTTGTAACCCAGGTCTACCTTGTTCTAGTCGACACGCATATGGTCTATGTCGCCCAAATCCGTGCCGTTCCAGTTCGTATTGCCAAGAACCTTGCTGTCCCACTTGGCATCGATGAAGCCAATCAAGTCAAGTACCTGCTCGAGGCCCTGGGACGTCACCGCCTGATCCTGAACTCCACGCGAAGAAATGGAGAGAGATTTGTCTTGATTTGGGGCCGGGGGCCTGGAGTCCACTGCCACGGCCTTCTTCCCTTTCTGAAGAGCAAGATTCCGTTCCTTGGAGGTGAGGCCAATCTGGTGCTGCTGGCTGACCTTCACCATGTATGGAGGGTAGCAGGGTGGATCTGAGACGCCGGATGCAGCAGCGGCGCCAGCAGCCGCGCCAGGCTCGCGGATAGCCAACTGACCGGGCTGGACAGTTGATGTTGGCGGCGGCATCTCGGCAGCCCGCTTCTTAGCTTTCTCCTTCTGAGCGGTTGGCTTCTCGGCGTTTGGCTTCTCAGTTTTCTTCTTCTCGGTATTCTTCTTCTCGGCGGCCTTCTTCTCGGCGGCCTCCTTTTCTGCAGCATCCTGAGCGTTCTTCCTTGTAACCGGCCTGGCCGGAGGGCTGGCTGTAGCCTTGGTTTTCTGCACCAAGGAAGAATCTGGTGCACTGGAGGAGGTACCTTGATCAGTAGGCGGTGCCAGGGGTGCGCTAACCGGCGCGGCATCCGGTTGGGCGCTACCCTGCGCTGCGTCTGGTTGCGCATCGCTCAGCGGGTACTGCTCCATCGTGACGGCTGTTTCTACCCGCTGCTCGGCAGCGGGATCTGGCTGTGAGGCATCCGGTTCTTCTACCCGCGGCTGGGCCGCGGGGTCTTCTTGTTCAGCAGCCCCTGTCGCTGGCTGCTCTTCTTCTTCTTCCTGCCGCTCAAGGGCGGCGTCGTCATGCATCTCGTGGTCTGGATCTTGGTTTTCTTCAGCCCTGGTGGCTGGAGGGGAAGGTGGCAACTCCTGGTGAGCAGCATCCTGCGCCTCCTGCTCGGCGCGGGACTGCTGCTCCTGCTCAACGTCGTGGGTGTCGGTATCCCTGTACGGAGCCTCGTCGGAGTCCTCCGCTTGCGCATTGGCGGTGTCGTTTTTGTCGCCGTCGAGGTTGATGAGCTTATCAACGTCAATGGCGGCTTTATTCTTGGTCTTCGAAGGCGCACGAGCGGCATCCGCGTCCAAGGGGGCTCTAAAGAGAAAATTCCATTCAGAAATAAGAAGAGGGCAGAGGAAACAGCAAAGCAAAAGGATTGGGAATCAACCGGGAAGAACGAAGTGAACCAAGGCGTATGACCGAGAAGAAACTTACCCCTTGCGGCTAGGGATCGGTGGTCGTTTCCTCTTCACGACCTTCTTGGTCGTCTTCTCGGTCGGCTTCTTCTTCTTGGCGGGGGGTTCTTGGGCGCCACTACCCGCCCGCTTGCGGGTGACAGGAGCGGCAACTGAAAGAGGTGGGACGACCAGGGCTGCATCGTCCTCGTCCTCACCTTCATCGTCGTCCTCATCCTCGCCTCCGTCCTCAGCATCGGCATCACCTGTGAAATAGAAAGGAAGAAGGGCGATTCAGAAGCAGGAAGCAGTTAGTTTGTGCAGCTTGCGACCAGACAGGATGAGTTCAATTACCTTCATCTTCGTCCTCGGTCCAGTCGCGGACGGACGCATCGACACGATGCCTACTCGTCTGGGCGGCCTCAGGAGGATTGAGCTTGTCCGCGGTCTCGAAGGAGACCACGTCATCTTCTTCTCGGTCATCTGACCAGTTGCCCTCGAAGCGCTCATAGCTCTCAGCAAGCTGGCGGTCAAGGACCTGAAGAACAGAAAAACATCGCAAGTTAGCCGAATAGCATGAAGGCACTCTACCCGAATAGGCGTGCAAACACAAAGCACACTAAGCCTAGGGGAACTAGCTAAGCGTCCTACTCTGCAAGGCGTGCAAACATCAAGCATATTAAGCCTAAGTGTTTCTCCTAAGTGTGCTACCCGGCAAGGCGTGCAAACACCGAGCATACTAAGTCAAAGCAGTTCTGCTAAGTACTCTACTCGGCGCAGAATGCGAATGCTAGTCGCAGCAAGGAGAGAAGGCTATCTACTCGGATTGCGTATATAGAAAGCAGAGTGAGAAGAACGTACCCGTGGAATCGGCTTCGTGCGGCTGAATGGGACGAACCCATACTGCCAGTTGTCTCGGAGGCCCGTGGTCAGGATGGACCTTGCGTGCGCGGCGACATCCGCGTTGCTGAGCTCGAACGTAGTCGTCCAAGTACAGTCGCGAGGGCCGCCCATGTAGCACATGGGGTGGGAGCGTCGCTGCAGAGGCAGCACTCGGTTGCGGATCCAGCAGGCGACTGGATCGGTTGCAGATAGGCGAGCCGTTCCTCCATCTGAGTCAGATTCCTGCTGTTGGATGGCTTGCTCTTCCAGTTCTGCCCGGTAGGAGCTCGACTGCTCCAAGGGGGCAGATTGATGCGGTCCTCAATCTTGGCATCCTTCGTGGCGGGGATGTTCTTCACGTACAGGAAGGATTTCTGCCACTTGCGGACAGAATCCAAGCCCTTGATGCGAGGGTGATTGGTTCCCGTCCGCTGCACCATCATGGCGCTGCCGGTATCGGTTATCCGGCTGCTGGCGGCCGCCCCGTCCTTCTTGCCTTGGCTCTGTTGGCGGAAGAAGACATACTTCGACCACGTCTCCGTCGTGGGGCGAACGCCGAGGAAGGCTTCGCATACCACGGCGTGGTAGGAAAGGAAGACAACCGCATTAGGAGGAAGGTGATGCATCTGAAGACCGTAGTGGTCGAGAAGAGAACGGAGGAAATCGGAAGCAGGGAGGCCGAATCCTCGCGCGAAGTGCGCGAGGAAGACGACGTGTTCGCCCTCCCGCGGGGCCGGAACGATCTCGCCGTTGGACGGTCGGCACTGAACACCAGGAGGAACCCTCCGGGTGTTCACAAGCCACGAGCAGTCATCGACGGTGACATCGGAGCCAGCCCAGCCGGCGCGAGCACTGTCGCCACGAGCCATGGCTGCGAGTAGGAAGTGGTGGAAAATTGGAAGAGTTGGGTGGATTGGATGAATCCGCGGCGGCGCAAAGAGTTGCGCGGCGGCGGAGAGCTCTGCGGCGGCGGAGAAACAGAGAGGCAGAAGAGGAAAATGAAGCGGAAGGAGAATAGGAAGTTACCGTGGGGGTATTTATACCGCACCTCGGGTTACCGTTACGATTCGCGGTAGTGGGATCAATTGTGGCAATAATCGTGCGTCGTGGGGTCTGTGGCCGGTTGGAAACGCACACAGCGCGAAACGCGCGCGTAACGGCCGCAATAGATCCCACGACGAGATCGTGGGCGATTACTGCGCGTGATGGGACATTACGAGGTCGTGGGCCCGCTCCGTGAAAACTGGGCGCGTGGCCTGTCAGGTCTTGGGCAGCGAGGCGTCGCGGTCCTGGATGCGTGACACGTGCCCAGTTGCAGCACGGAAAGCCGGATTGTGCTCTGCGCTGCAGAGATTCGATTGAAGAAATTCCCTAAGTCTTCCTACTCGGTTACAGAGAAGGAGGCTGGCTCTATTCGGAAGAAAGGAAACTCAAGGTATTCTTCGAAGTGCTACTCGGAGGTTTTACTCGGCATATTGAAGTTCAAGAGCAAGGTTGCCAAGCTTGGTTTTTAAGCTAGCAGGGCCCAGTGAACGAGTTCGCAGGGCTCTACCAGCTTCGGGGACTGCTGTCGGGGGGTTACCCCCGAGTAGGGTAAAGGCAAGTGGTAAAGGCAACAATCAGAATAGAGGTTTGGTCGAGTAGCCGCCTACCCGGTACTTGCTACCCGGTCGACTGCTACTCGGTCTCACAAAAAGATGACCAGAAGGAGATATCAAGCGAGATATAGCTGTTCGAGTAGAAGAGTTGGCCCGAGTAAAACTGGCGGGAACCTACTCGGGCCAGAAGTCAAAGGAGCCGTTCTGACACAGGATCCCGCATATCCCGGGTCCGTACTTGGCACTGTTCACAGCACTGTTCATCTGGGGACGGCGTGCCTGACAGCGACAGTGTGGCAGCAGGACGTCGCAGGATAGGGGGGACCTACTCTGTGTTCGCACAGTGATAACAGACTGGTTAATTGGTTTTGCCCAACGACTTTCTGCCTCAGGACAAGCTTAGAAGCCAAAGCTGTCAGCGGGAACTCGGAAGAAGGACGATGTGCACACAATGTCGACACTTGTTGTATTTGGCTGTATCCGACAGGGCACCGGGTATATAAGGTGCCCAGCCGCCTCCTGCGCGAGGCATGCTTCACACGTTCACAAGGAACACTTCCCACGTAGAGATTCTTGACCTAATCCTACCCGGAGAGAGAGGAGTGGCTACTCGGTAGCAAGAACATTTGTACTGTGGCTACTCGGTGAGACACCAGAATACAGAGAGAAAGGCAGGAGTAGGGGTTTTACCTCCTCACGAGGGCCCTGAACCTGGGTAGATCGTGTTGTTTGCAGTGTTTGATCTTCACCTCACGCGTCTACTCGTCGCGTGATCCCTCCCCGAGCACCTCCAGCGCCCTTCGTCCCCACATCTTTAGCCATCCTATGGCATCTGCCGTGACACCACCACGACAACCATCTAGCTACTGCTATGGACCCGTAGTCCAGGGATGAACTAATCACGCATCACTTTGGAGGAGGGCATGGTGGTGTAGACCCCTCCAGTGATAATTTCCCCCTCCGGCAGGGTGCCGAGGAGAACTCCAGAACCCTTCCGATCTCGGGATAACGATGACGGCGGCCTCGGGTGTTTCGCGGGTAAAAGTGATATATCTTTAGGGTTTACGCCTCGGGGGAATAAATAGGAGAAACGGTAGAGGCGGTGGAGGCCTGGGGGCCGCACACCACCCCATGGCGCGGCCAAGGGGCGAGCGCGCCACCCTATGGTGTGGGCCCCCCTCCAGGTCTCTTAGAGACTTCGTGGAACCTCCGGGATTTCTAAGACTCCGGGCTTCGAATTTTCCAATTTCGAGAACAACTTTTCTAAAACTAGAAACAGCAGAAAACATGGAACTGGCTTTGTGGCATCTTGTCAATAGGCTAGTCCAGAAAATCGATAAAAATGACATAAAGTGTATAGCAAACATGTGGGAAATAACATGAAAACAGCATGGAACATCAGAAATTAGGGATACGTTTACGACGTATCAACACCCTCAAGCTTAGTTCCTACTCGTCCTTGACTAGGTAAACGATAAAAACGAATAATTTCTTAGGTGACATGCTACCAAAATAAACTTGATCATTAAAGTAATGTAAAAGCATATGTAAACTGAGATCATAGAACTTGAACATAAGCATGGTAAATACAACTTTAATAATAAAGCATAGCAATCATCTTGAATCATGAGAAGTAACTCAAATAAAATATCATGAATAACAATGCATAGAAAGATAATACGTTTGTTTCAAGTAAAAAGAAAGCATGGCAAAGTGATATTTCGCTTGTCCTTAAGAGTGGGGCAAAACATAAATGCCAGGACACCTTCAAAGTTCATGAGGAAGACTAGGACAAATAATTAGAGAACCAACAATAACACATCATGAATCAATTAATTATGTTTATGGGACAAATGCACATAAAACTTAGAATGGCAAAAATGCTCCCTCAATTGTGCACAAAGTTATAAGATGGAGACTCAACATAAAAGTAAAAGAAAGGCCCTTCGCAGAGGGAAGCATGGATCACTCATGTGCTAGAGCTTTTATTTTATTAAACAAAGGTATTAAAAGTTTGACACTCGTCCCATCCATCTCACATAAACCATGGCTAACCGAATCCTCGGGTGCCTACCAACAATCACATACCATGGAGGAGTGTCTATATTTTGGGAAATGTATGCTAATGTTAATGAATGGTAAACAGAAAATACAGTATGTCACAAGCCAACTAGATTTCACAAGAGCGGCTCCCATATGGAGGACGCAACTGGTGTAGAAGGTCATCCATCTTTCTCTTTTGTTTACACAATTATGCTTTGACTGATAAATCAGGGGCAAAAATAGTGAAGAGATTTTGTGTGTATTAATTTGGGGCTGGGCACCCCTCTGCCAACTCTTCTATCAATTGAATAAGCGGATGAAGCCACTAATCCAGGGTGTGAAATCCAATCAACAAGTGAGATAAAGATTCTCTATTTACGTCCTCATGAGCAAAAACAGGAACACAAATCAGGAATAATTTTGAAGGTTTTAAAGGTAACACATGAGCAATTTACTTGGAGTGACAATTAAATACCACAGATAGGTAGTTGATATGTCGAAATCGTATCTACTTTTCTGAACATTTTTCCTATTTTTCCTCTAAACTTGTGTGTTTTGAATGCAACTAACACGGACTAACGCTGTTTTCAGCAGAATTACCTTGGTGTCTCGTTTTTGTGCAGAAAAATCAACTTTCGGAAAATTGCCCAGAAAAGACCCCATTGCTCCTAAAACACCAGAAGATCTCGGGAGCCAGAAGGGGCCCAGAAGAAGAGCCATATGGGGGCCACACCACCCCCTAGCGCCCCCCTTGGCCGCGCCAGCACATGGTGTGGGCCACCCAGAGCCCCCCTCGGTCTCCCCTTTCCGCCGCCATCACGAATACTTTTTCGGGGTTCAGAAACTCCGTTCTGGCACCCTACCGGGACGGGGAATTGGAGGAGATCATCGCCACCGTCATCCCCAACTCCTCTCCATCGAACATCCATGTTTCCCCATCCATGTGTGAGTAATTCCCCCGTTGTAGACTGAAGGGGATGGTAGGAATTGGATGAGATCGTTCATGTAATAATGTCGTGATTGTTAGGGCATAGTGCCTATTATCTTCTATTAGTGTTATTGACATTGTTGCAACTTGTTATGCTTAATGCTTGACACTTTGGGCCCGAGTGCCACGATCTCAGATCTGAACATGTTATTGAATCACGATGATAATTATTGTTTCTTGATCATACCTGCAAGTTGTTTACACATATCGTTGTCCGGAACCCGAGGCCCCGAAGTGACAGAAATTGGGACAACCGGAGGGGATGGCTGTGATGTGAGGATCACAAGTGTTCACGGAGTGTTTATGCATTTCTCCGGTGTTCTATTAAAAGGAAGACCTTAATTACCAGTAGTTCTCTTGAGGCCCCGCTAAAAACGGGCTGGTAGGACAATAGATGTTGTGCAAGTTCTCATTGCGAGCACGTACGACTATTTACGGAACACATGCCTATGGTTACTTAGTGCTTGGATCCTTTATCTTATTTATCTGCAATGCCCATAACTTGATCATTATATGAACTATCTTATCCATGCAACGCCCGTTCATCTATCCCCATGCCTACAGTATTTAATCCCGTTGTTTACTTCAAACACCACTGCTGCTGTTTTCATACTACTGCTGCTATTATTTCACTACTGCTGCTGCTATAAAACTGCTACTACTGATAAACCACTGCGAATAAGTTCACTTTCAGGTGCAGGTGAATTGACAACTCACTTTTTAAGGCTCACAAATATTCTTTGGCTCCCCTTGTGTCGAATCAATAAATTTGGGTTTTACTTCCCTCGAAGACTGTTGCGATCCCCTATACTTATGGGTCATCAAGACTATTTTCTGGCGCCGTTGCCGGGGAGCATAGCTTTATCTGCGAGCTCATCGGAGAGTACTATTATATACTGCCAATCATTCATCTTGGGTAAGTCTCGTGATGGAAGAGTTCCTATATTACCATCCACTACAAGAAAGGTACAACTCTGAACACCTCTGATGTTCTTGATACACTGTCGGTTATGAGTAAGCTTCTTACACCACCACATACACATGCTACTTCTGCTGAATCTGAAAATACTTCTGATACTTTTGATGATGCTTCTATTGTGCTTGATGAGAGTGGTTCTCTTGGTCCTTTCTTAGATGCTACTATTGCTAAAGCTAAAAATATTGCAAACACTGAAACTACTGATAAAAATCCTGTTACTCCTGCTTTTTCACCTGAGTTTAGAGAGAATCCTTGTGATGATTTTGATGATTCCTATATTGAACTTAATGATGATCTTATTGATGAAATACAAGCTATGAATGATGAAGATGTTGTTATACGTCTTGTTGAAAGTCGTGTTGTTAAATATAAATTATCTCCCAATGCTAAGTTTGCCACTTCTCCTATTAATATTAGGGATAAGGATTATGACTTCTCTATTGATTTATCTTATATATCTATTGTTGAGAAAGAACCTTTTTGTGGTTCTGAAAATGAAAGTGTTATGAAACATATGAATGAGCTCTCCTCTTTGAGTAGTTTATTCTCTAATGATATTTAGAAACGTTGCTACTTTGTTACTAAAATATTCCCTTTCTCACTAAAAGATGAAGCTAAAACTTGGTTGAATAATTTGTCTCATGGATCTATTGATAGTCCTATTGTTTTGGTTAATGCTTTCTTTCAAAAATATTTTCCTGCTAGTGCTCAACATCCTGCTTTACAAAATATATTTAATTTCAAGCAATTAGAAGAAGAGAAATTGCCTGTATCTTGGGCAAGGTTCTGTTCTTTAGTTAGGGCTACACCTGGGCATAAGCTAGAAGATAATAAACTTCTTGATATATTCTATAATGTACTAACTGTTGAATCTAGGACATACCTGGATAGTTGTGTTGGTTGTGTTTTCAGGCAAAAAACTCCAGAAGAAGCCGAGGAACTAATGGCTAAAATAAGCCAAAATCATGATTATTGGACTATGGTTGAGCCTGAGCCGACCCCTACTCCAGTATCAACACCAACACCAACACCCAAGAAAAGGGGAATGTTTGAATTAAATGATGAAGTGATGATAGAAGCCAATAAATCTCTAAAAGAGAGGGGTATTAGATCTGAAGATGTGAAGAATCTTCCACCTGTAGAAGAATTATGTAAGCCAATCCCTCACTCATCACCAATTGAGGTACACTCTCTCCAATATTTTGATAGTAGAGATATTCCTTATAGTAAACCTCCTGATCAATGCTTAGATAAATTAGATAATTATGTTATTAAGCAAGATAATTTTAATATGAGAGTGCAAAATCACCTAATAGAAACTCTAGAGCTATTGATGATTTGCATGGTATTATAGAAAGAACCTCTAATTATGTCAAAATTCTTGTTAAACATTTTCAAATGGTTCAAACTCAAATTGATAAACATGCTTATGAAATAAGAACTAGAAGTGGCATTGCTACACAAGATCCTTTATATACTGAGGGACATCCTAAAAGAGATGAACAAGATTCTCAGCAAACTAATAATGATGTTATTCATACTAAGAACAAAAAGAAGAAGAAACATAAAAGTGATGTGGAATCCTCTGAACTTGCTAAAGATCCTAATAGTATATCTATCTCTGATGCTGAAACTGAAAGTGGTAATGAAAAGAATAATGCTTCTGAGAAAAAAGAAATTGAAAAGGAACCTGAAAAGCAAACGAAAAATACAAAGTACGCTAAGGAAGATTTTATCGCTAATAAACATGGTATTGAGAGAGAACCTTGGGTACAAAAACTAATGCCTCATCCTAATAACAAACACAAATCAAAAGAAGAAGAACACTATAACAAGTTTTGTGAATGGATGAAACCTTTTGAAAGATCATCTTCTGTTTTGATAATTAAATAACAACATACCTATTGGACTAATGTTTACTTGTTATACATGCAAATGCCCAGGTTCATCAAAGATACAATCTCTATGGGTTACATTTTTGTTTGGATTGAAAAGAGCTCAAAATGACAAAGCTGGGAAGTTATTTGTGCATGCAGCGGAGGCTCCGGTGAAACCACCGGAACCTCCCCCCAGCTCTTTTTCCAGCACTGCCCAGGCGCGGGCCTCCGGTGCGGTCTCCGGTGTGGGCTCCGCCAAAATAGAGTTCGGGTGCATACGAGTGGAGGCTCCAGCGGACCCTCCGGTGCACATCAATGGAGCCTCCTCCCTCTCCACTAGCCCACTGAGGGGGTGGCCTCCGGTGGAGGCTCCGCCAAAATGGTGCTCTGTTGGATAAGAGCGGAGGCTCCAGCGGAACCTCCGGTGCACATCCGGTGGGCGGACCCTCCGCCTTCTCCACTAGCCCACTGGGGGCTGGCCTCCGGTGGAGGCTCCGCCAAAGTAGTGCTCTGTTGGATAAGAGCGGAGGCTCTAGCGGAGCCTCCGCAAAAACCATCGGAGCCTCTGCCCCACAGGACACAGCAGGGAGGAAATTGGGCTGCGCGCATACGAAGACCACCGGAGCCTCTGGTGCTGTGTGGGCTGCTCAAACGGTCACATTGGGAAGGGCTATAAATACCCCCTTCCCCTACCTCATAAATGCTAAGCTTTTCTTACTCTCTCTCCTAGCCATTAATGAAAGCTTCACCCTCCTAGATCTTCCTCTCCAACCACCCAATCACTCCCATACTTTGTGGAGAGCTAGAGGAGACCTAGATCAACACTTCCACCAAAGGAATTTCGAATCCATCCACCACACCCTAGTAGATCTAGAATCCTACTTGAGGCCTAGAAACCTTAGTAGATCTTGTGCTTGTAGCTTCCACCTTGTTGCAAGAAGCTTCGGATTGCTTGAGAGCCTCCATCCATCTTGTGGAGTGACCTCGAGCTCGTGTAAAGGTTTGGTCAACGCCTTCAAGTCGACCTCATAGTGGAAACAAGAATCTCCCTCACCGGAGAAGCTCAAGGAGAATAAGTTGTGCACAACCGTGCTATTGAGGAGTGCCTAGGTGGCTCCCCACCTCTCGAACATAGACATACTTCTCTTTGAGAAGGAACTACGGGAATCATATTCTTGTCTCCTTGTTTACAGTTGTGGTTTATCTTGTTACCTTTCGTTTTACTTCCGTTGTGTATCTTACCTTGTCCACATATGTTGCTCACCTAGTTGCACATCTACAGAACCTTATCTTATCTTTCTTAACCCTACTAAAAGGAAAAGAAAAGAAAAATTTGTAGTCAACCTATTCACCCCACCTCTAGTTGACCATAGAGCACTTTCAATTGGTATCAGGGCCTCGGCTCTTGCTAAGGGCTTAACCTCCCAAGAGTATAATGGTCAATGAAAACGCCCCTGACGGTTCTAGTGCGGAAATCGCCAAAATGGCCGACACTATATCTAACCTACAAGAAACGGTTGGAACCATCCAAACCAAATTGTCCAAGGTTAGCTCTAGTGTTGGTTCGGAGGTTTCTATCATAAAGAAGATGTTGGAGGCCATAATGGGGAAAATCAAGGAGTCCGAGGAACCACCTCTCACCGCTGATGATCTTAGCTCAGATGAGGAGTCCATTCCGGACATCGCCGAAATGGAAGCTAACATTGCTTTAGCCAAGGCGAAAGCCAAAGCAAAAGTCGATTAAAAGGCTAAGAGCGGTGGGAGCTCCGAAGGCTCCAAGTCTCAATCGGCTAACGGTTCGGGGTCTCACTCTAAAGTTCCACCACCTCCCAATTATGATTCTATCCATCCCATTGCCACAATGCCACACATGGTTAATGTTGGAGTTCCTCCCATGCTTAGCACTAATGAATTTTCATCTTGGAAGTTCGATATGGAGTCTCGTATTTCAGGATCTTGCACCGCTTTTTGGAGAAGCATACTCCATGGATTCCACCCTCATGATCCAAGCAACTTGACTCCAAGAGAAGATGTGGAATTTCAACTCAACAAGACCGCTCTTGTCACTATCCAAAAGGCTTTCCCCAAGAGAACATCTTGAACACATCCGCGGTATCAAGACCGCCAAGGAGGCTTGGGATAAACTTGACACCTTGTTCCAAGGCAATGCTAGCATCCAATCATCCAAGTATGATGTTGCTCTTGACAAGTCCGAGAACTTTGTTATGCTTGAAGACTAAAGTCCCGGGGAGCTATATAGAAGAGTTGTCGCCCTTGGCAATCAATTAAGGGACTTTGGAAAAGAGGAAATCTCTGATGAGTGGATCAAGAGGAATTTTGTCAAGGCCATAACTCCTTTCGAGAAGAACCTCTCCACTAGCATTCGAACAAGATCCGACTACAACTCCTTCAACTCCATTGGTGTTCTTAGTGAGTTCATAGCCATATCCCTATCTCACAAGAGCGCGGATGATGCTCTCGCTCGCTCAAGAGGAGTTGGAAAGTCTCCAAACCGTGCCTTGAAGTCTAAGGCGATTGCTAAGATTGAAGAAGTGGATGAGGATGATGAGGACTATGAAGACATGTCGCACCCGGATTTCTAGGGGATACTCACAGTCCGTTAAACAGTAGATAAATGGCTTACGGAGCATACCGGCACCCGCATCTCAATATGAGCAGGCCAACACGTAAACATGTGACAACCATTATCTTACTATTCATCGTCTGCGCAAACCATCCCATAGAAATCCAGATACTTCCATTGACGTACTTCAAAACATACACACATGGTACGTCAACGGCATTGGAACAAGTGATATCACAACAGATCTCTACGACACAAAAGATTGAAATAAGTTGCAAATATCTCTCATTAGAGCAGAGATAGCAAATACAATCATCCAGGAGACACATGTCCCAACAATTCATCATTACATCACAGCGGAAGCATTCAACATGTCTGAGTACAGACAAGAACCAAATAGGCCTAAGAGGCCGGAAACGAAAAAGACGGAGCCCATCCATGAAGTCTCGGATCCTGCCCGGGTCCGCTATCTACTCGTTAGCAGTCTCGTCATACTCCACGTAGTAGCCACCATGTAGATCCTCGGAAACGTCGTTTGCGGAAACCACAGCCCCAAAGGGGTCAGTACATAAACGTACTGGCAAGCAAGACTCACAGTTCACCAAAGTGTAGCCCGTCAACACCAAGCACAGATGCCTTGGGTGCAACGGAAGAAAGGGGATATAAAAGATGCTGCGACTGGCTGCTCTAACCACTACAGAACATACTACAACTTCCGGCTAACAGAAAGGAGATAAGATCGCGTTTCGTAACCAACTATAGCTAACCACCAAACAAACCCATCCTGGACCTCGCCTCTTATCCAAAGAAGCAATCCGAGGATAACTCACACAGTTGAATTAATGTTGGTTCAGATTGTTGTGTCAATAAGCCTATTACTAGTCAAGTTGTTAATCATTGGGTGTAAGGTTGTTAATCATTAGGTTTAAGTTGTCCTGAGTACTTGTTAGCCAGTACTTTCACCAAGTAATCCATAACCGCGGAAAACACGGCTTCTCGAGAAGATTTATCCCTGCAGGGGTGCACCAATTTGGCCGTACACGTAAGAATAACCCGCCAGACGGGGGATCAACCCACCAAGCGAGGTACTCAACACAACTCAACTCTTCTCCGCATCAAGCCCAAACCACCTTGGGCGCACGCCTAATCGAGCCCCGAAGAAAGGGGACCCTCATAGCACTCTAAGAACGTGTCCCCCTATATGCCGACTACAAAAGTTGCACCCTGCGCTGGGCTCGCAAAAACATGCATGCGGCAAATGGAAAACACGAACTAAATGAGGCGATTTGGACGAGATGCGAATCGAATCAAATTGAGGGGGGCGCCCATACTCGCTTCCCACATGCGGGTAGTACGCTCATCATGGATCAGTAGACAAGACCCTTTTCCTATTAGGGTCGACACTAGCAGGCCTCAAAACCACGCAGGGCCTCCTGCCGGTGCCTTATCATCAAATTATTATTCAACAATAACATTAGCATGATTCATTGTTTAACATCGAGCCCCCAGAACATAATAGAAATAGTAATAGAAAGTAACGGGTAACAGACTCGAGCAAAACAACCCTAAGCATGCTAGTAAGACACGGGCAACAAGAAATGGTTATAGGTGTGGAGGTGAGGCAATATCAGGGTTAAAGGATACATGTGATAGGTTCGTAACAGAGCAACTATTCATAGGGCTAGAAGAATAGACAACGGAAAAGTATCGGTATCCAATGTTGAAAGGAACACGATGGTTCATGTGAGTGAATACTTGCCTGCAAACCCAGTAGCCTGGTACTGAGCTAAGTCCTTAGAAGGGGTGTCGTAAGTATCGTCGGTCTCAACGTCGTCGTGTAGCCGAGAAGAAGCAAACAAACAACGCAGAGAACAAACAATAAATAACATGGCATAGTGCACAAACATGGGATGATGCATGATCATTTAATTGATGCATCAGAAATAAACTAGTTGACAAGATAACATGTTTAAATGGACCCATATGCAATTTGAGTTGCATATGAAAAGCCCATAAATTATGGTTGAATTAATTGTTTTACAACTAAGCAACATGTGAAAGTGGATTAGCATGATGCATGGATGAGGAAAACAGAAAAATAACAACAATAGAAACAATTTGAAATAAGGTTTACAAAGTTTTGGAATTCATTTATTAAGTTAAGAAATTTTGGTTTCTTAAAGGTGTCACACAATAATTTGTTGTTTTCATCAGGTTAAATTGTTCAAAACAGATAACAAAGTTCATATTTGAAAAGAACACAAGATTTTAGGTGGAATACATGTTTCACTTGTTGAAAAAGGATTTCAAATAAATTATTTATGAATTAAACAAGTTTAAGCAAGAATTAAATGAATTTAATTCAAACATGAACTTATTTGAATTTTTATTTGTTCAAAACAGTAAGTGAGGTTCATATTTGAAAAGCTTATACTTTTGTGGTTTGAAAACATATTTTATATGTTCAAAAAGAAATTAGTTTGACCAGGTTATGAATTTAACAATTTTAAATGATTTAAACAAGGTTTAAATCATTTAACCAATTTTAATTATTCAAAACATGAAACAAATTTTATATTTGGAAAGGTGCTTTAATTTTGCATGGAAAACATATTTCATTTGTTGAAATTGGATTTAAAATGAGCAAGTTATTAATTTGGCCATTTTAAATGCAATAAATAAGAAACAGTTGTTTTCAGCAATTTAAATTATTCAAAACAGCAAACAAAATTTATATTTGGAAATTACATGAAAAGTTGATTGGAAAACATATTTAGTTTGTTGAATTTGGAATTTTTATGCCCAAGTTATGAATTTTGCAAAATTAAGTGAATTAAACAAGAATTCAAATATTGCACCAATTTAAAATATTCAAAACAGTAAATAAATTTTATATTTGGATAGAACATTCAATTTGGGACAGAAAACATATTTAAAAAGTTAAAATTGGAGTTAAGATGAATTAGTTATGCATTTTAGAAGTATAGGGTGCAAATCTGCCATTTTTATGAACCAGGGACTTGGAAATAATTTTACAGGGGCTAGAAAATAATATACAGGGACTGTGTTGCAATATTGTGAAGTTTCTGTAACCAAACAAATGAAAATAAAAAGTGTGGTTTTTATTGTGGGAGGGGGGACTCGAACCCCCCACCTCCTGCTGCGCGCGCTGGGGACAGGTACCAGTGCGGCTGCTGCTCTGTGTGTTGACAGAAAGGTAGCGGGGGGAGGTTAAGGTGTTGGTGCGCTGTTTACTGAATTTTTCTGCACGTACGTACTGAACTTCGACGGGAGGAACTGCCGGCGGCAGCGATCTCTGCTGCTGCGTGCGGTGCTCGTGGGGGCTCGCCGTGCACGGGTGCGTGTGCTGCGAGCAGCTGCGAGGAAAGCGAGAGGGAGGGAAGGAGAGAGGAGACGAGGGGAGATCACCTCGATGCGGACAGAGGAGGTCGGGGCGGAACAGGGTGGCATGGCCGGCGACATGGAGCGGACGGCGGCGGAGCTCCGGGGCGTCCCCGCCCGCGCCGAGGGGGTGGAGAGGGAGCCCGCGGTGGGGCGGCTCCATTCCCGGCCTCGCGGCGGCCGGAGGGGGACCCTAGGGGCGGCGATCACCGGCGACAGATGGAGCTTTTATCGGTGTGGTTCAGTTACAGAAGGAAGGAGACAGAGAGAGGAGAGATGGAGGAAGGAGAAGAAAGGAAATTGGAGGCGGGGGAGAGAGGAAGGAGGGAGAAGGAGATGGAGGGGAAACCCTAGGGTACCGGGCTGGACTTAAGGAGGGGGAGGAGGAGGTGATCACCGTTCACTGCACCTCCATGTCGACGTGGTGCTCTGGATGTACAGCCGTACAGGGAGGAAGAAGACAATCGAGGGGGGTACGGGCCAGGGGGCTGCGAGTTGGGCTGGGCTTGCTGGCTGCTCTCTCTCTCCCTTGCTCTTTTTATTCTTTTTGCTTTGTTTATTTTTTTTGCAGAAATAGAAATAGGAAGAATCTAGGGTTTTGAGTTAATAAAATTTTAGAGAAAATTATGTGAGTTAACTAGGTCAACAACAACCACTTACCAACTTTGGTTTTTCAAAAGTTCAAATTTAAATTACTGTTTGTGATTTAATTCATATTTGAAAGAATTTGCTTATTAAGTGATTAATATTGAAAACAATATTTTTAATAGGGTGAACCCTATTGTTTAGTTAGAACAAATGATTAGGGTTATTTTGTTGATTTTCATAAGTTGAAATTGGGTACTGTTTGTGAATGATTTGAATTTGAAATAACAATTGAATTAAGTTTGGATTAATTATTAAAAGCCATAATTTAATGGTTTGAACCTTATGGTTTAATTGGAAACAAGGAAGGTTTTGATTTCAAATATTCATTTGGAAATTGTAACATCACAAGGATGAAACAAAAGGTTTGAATTTTGGTTTGAAATTCAAATAGAAAACAAAGGAAAACAAATGAAAACAGTTGGAAAACAAAGCAAAACAGAGAATAACAAATGGAAAACAAACAAAACAAATGCAATCAACATGATGCCATGATGCAAAACATAAAATAACAGAGAGCAAACATTCTAATGGCTATTTTTCATACTTGGGATGTTACAAGACACATGCAAAGGTGCTCATAAGTGCATCGCTCTTGCCATGCATGGTTATTGGAAGAGATGGGAGGCTCACAAGGTCGGTGCTCCTAGAACTTCAAGAAACAAAATCTATAAGAAGAAGGGGGAGCGTCCAAGGACATGCTTCAGTTGTGGAAGTGCAAACCACTTCGTCAAGGAGTGTCCTTTTGAGCCAAGAGAAGAGAATGAAGGGAAGCTTGTTCGCAAGGACAAGAACAAAGCTCCACAAAACAATAATCTTGCTAGGAGAGTCCCAAGGGCTCTATATGTCCAAGAAGGCCCCACATTGGAAACATACTACTCCGGAGATGAAGGAGAATATGAAGTCGTAGGTGTTGCCCACATCGCCATAGCTACGACTTTCTCTTCATCGGTCTCTCTATTTGAATCCCCCAACGAGAAGGCATCGATCCGACCTACATGTCTCATGGAAAAAGCCATCGCGTTATATCTTCCACCTCCAAGTCTATTACCACTAGTCCCCCCTCATTATTGGATTGTGTTGAAAACATTGTTGATGATGAGGAGGCCAAGAATCTAGGCTCTTGGTTATGTAGTCCTGAAGGTGAAACTAAAGAAAAGGTAAGGCCCTCTTAAGGCAACTTGATGATGCTAACTCTCTCATACATGAGAAGAAGGAAATCATCATGACTTTGGAGAGCCATGGTGGTCGCCACGAGAATCATGACGATGAGCTTGTTAAAGCTCTTGAAAAAGAGAGATCCACGAGGGCCTATCTCGAAGAAAGACTATCTAGTCTAGATGAGACTTATGATATTAGTGTTTCCAAGCTTAGGAAAGATAATGAAAAATCTCTTGCTTTACTTAAGATCTTTGAAGAAGAAGAGTTGCAGCTAGGAATAGCTCATGAAGAACTTGTTGAGAATCATGAAAAACTAGAAAAGGAGTTCATGTCTCTTAAAGAAATTCATGACAAACTCACCAAGTCTCTGAATAAGCTTCTAGCTCAACAATCTAATAAGCAAGTGATATCTTCATCTGATAGTATTGTTATCATGCCTACCTCTTGCACTACGAATAACATTGTAGGAAGAGAGAAAATTCTCAATGATGCCATAAGCTCTCAAGGAACCAAGAAAGGGAAAGAAGGACTGGGCTTTGTTGCCAAGTCAAAGAAGAAATCCAAGAATGTCACTTCCTCCTCTCAAAATGTTGTCTTTGTGAAAGAGGGAGAGGTGACCAAGGAGAAGGAGACCAACACCATTGTGGGTGGTGATACCTCTAGGGGGAGAATCACTCACAATGATTTTGCCGAAAAATATAACCCATCTTATGTTCTTATGAAATCTAGAGATAGACGTGTTTATGCTAAATACGTTGGTACCTCTTATGGTGATGATTATCATTGGACTATTTGGGTTCCTAAGACCCTTGTTAATAGCAAAAGAGGACCCATTGTAGGATGGGTACCTAAATCAAGAAATTGATCTCTTGTAGGGAAGTGCTTCCGGGTCAGGTAGATGGATAGTGGATAGTGGTGCATCCCAACATATGACCGGAAGCTATGACGCAATGAGTAATATTGAACCTCCATTACCTCATCTAAATTGCTTTACTATTGGTGACAAGTTCGATCTTAAGGTATTGGGACGAGGCAAGGTGGCTATCTCAAATGATTTATCAATTGAGAATGTTCTCCTTGTTGAGTCTCTTGGCTATAACTTGATGTCCGTTCTTCAACTTGCAAATTGTGGCTTTACCTCGTTATTTGATAAAGAGAATGTGATTGTCACTTGGGAAACAACTCTTAAAGTAGCCTTTGTTGGGTTTGTCGAGAACAACATGTATGTAGTGTACTTATCTAAAGGAGACACGTGTGCCGTGCCTAATGGCTAAAGTTGATGTGGGGTGGCTTTGGCATCGCCGGTCAGACTACACCAATATGAGAATGTTGCATTACCTTCAAAGTGTCAATCATGTTCTAGGACTAACCAAGGCTAAGTTTGCTAAAGATCGTGTGTGTAGCTCTTGTGCCTTTGGGAAGCAACACGGATAACTTCACCCAACCAAGACGACCATCTCCACCACAAGAACTCTTGAGGTCATTCACTTAGATCTCTTTGGTTCACTGTCTTATGATAGTCTCGGAGGAAAGAAGTATTGCTTGGTGATTGTGGATGATTATTCAAGATATTGTTGGGTTTACTTCTTCAAGAGGAAAAGTGAAACTCAAAAGAGAGTCATCGAGTTCATCACTCTAGTGGAGCGCCAACACAATGCTACCATATTGGCCAACCAGAGTGATAATGGCTCGGAGTTCAAGAACTACACTGTTGAGTGTTTTCTTAGTGAAGAAGACATTGCTCATCAATATTCCACTCCTTATACCCCTCAACAAAATGGTGTTGCGGAGAGAAAGAACCGGACTCTGATGGATGCGGCTAGGACCATGATTGCCGAGTTCTCTTCTCCCTATAACTTTTGGGCCGAAGCCGTCTCCACCGCATGTCATGCTACCAACCGGTTATATCTTCGCAAGATCTTGAACAAGACTCCCTATGAGATTCTCACGGGCAAGAAACCGGATGTATCTTACTTCAAGGTCTTCGGTTGCAAGTGCTTCATTCGCAAGAAAGGTAAACGGTTGTCAAAATTTGAGACCAAAACTTATGAGGGTATCTTTGTTGGCTATGCCACAAACGCTCACGCCTATAGAGTCTACAACAAGTCCACCGGACAAGTTGAAGAAGCTATAGACGTGGTGTTTTATGAGGATAACGGCTCCCAAGGGGGACGTATACATCATGGTGTTGTAGGAGATGCAATTTCTCCCATCGTCATAAGAAGAATGGGGATTGGTGAAATAATCCCCATTGAGGGTTACCGGATGACGGAGGGAGAAGGACTATGCCCTACTCAAGTGGAACCATTGAATACACCCATTGATGATCAAGCTACTCAACAAGATGCACCAAGCCCTCAAGCTAAAGATCAAGGTCAAACTAGCAATCAAGGCCAAGCTAATGATCAAGGCCAAGCTACTCATCTTAATCATGATCAAGGTTCTATCATTGTTGAGAGAGCTCAACCTAGTGGTGATTCTTCACCCATTACTGATCAAGGAAAAAAATGAAGATGGACATGTCTCCGATGAAGAAGGTGATTCTCAATCTATATCCAAGCAATCTTTGGAGGAGATGCTAGCTCGTAGAGCAAAGAGAAGGATAGAGAATCTTGAACCAGCGGGTCACACGGAGGACAAGATACTTGGGCAAGTTCGTGGAAGGGTTTTCACTAGGAGGAAATTGGCGGATTTTAGCAAGGCTCATGCTTTTGTCTCTTTCATTGAGCCTAAGAAGGTCTATGAATCACTCGAAGATCAAGATTGGCTTGAAGCCATGCATGATGAACTCAACAACTTCGAGCGCAACAAAGTGTGGAAATTAGTGCCAAGACCCAAGGATTGCAAAAATGTTATTGGCACCAAATGGTGTTCAAGAACAAGCAAGAAAAAATGGTATTGTAATTCGCAACAAGGCAAGATTGGTGGCTCAAGGTTTTTCTCAAGTCGAAGGTATTGACTTCGGTGAAACCTTTGTCCCCGTAGCTCGTCTTGAATCCATTCGCATCTTACTTGCTTATGCATCTCATCATAATTTCAAGTTACAACAAAAGGATGTTAAGAGTGATTCCCTAAATGGTCCCATTAATGAGTTAGTATATGTCAAGCAACCTCCGGGTTTCGAGGATCCCAACCACCCCGATCATGTTTATAAACTTGATAAGGCACTATATGGACTTAAACAAGCTCCACGTGCGTGGTACGAGCACCTTAAAGAGTTTCTAGTGGATCGTGGGTTTAATGTTGGTTTAATCGATCCCACCCTCTTTACCAAGACGGTTGGAGGTGACTTGTTCATATTCCAACTCTATGTGGATGACATTATTTTTGGGTCTACTAACACCTTGTTCAATGAGGAGTTTTGCAAGCTTATGACCGATAGGTTTGAGATGTCTATGATGGGAGAGTTGGAGTTCTTCCTTGGCTTTGAAGTGAATCAATATCATGAAGGAACCTTCATCAAACAAGCCAAATACACTCAAGACATGCTCAAGAGATTCAATATGCATGATCACAAGCCTATGAAGACTCCCATGTCCGCAACCACTGACTTGAAACCCGACCCCAACGGTAAAGAGGTAGATCAAAAGGTATACCGCTCCATGATTGGATCTTTGCTCTACCTTTGTGCATCTAGACCGGATATCATGTATAGCGTAGGTAAATGTGCAAGGTTTCAAGCCTCCCCGAGGCAAAGCCATTTGGAAGCGGTGAAACGAATCTTTCGATATTTAGTTCATACCCCAAATTTTGGTCTTTGGTATCCCAATGGTTCAAGCTTTCAGCTCATTGGATATTCGGATGCGGATTATGCGGGAGAGAAGACGGATAGGAAGTCCACATCCGGGGGTTGCCAATTCCTTGGCCGCTCCTTAGTATGTTGGTCTTCAAAGAAGCAAAACTGCATTGCTCTCTCCACCACCGAGGCCGAGTATATCTCCGCGGCAAGTTGTTGTGCCCAATTTCTTTGGATGAGTCAAACCTTGAAGGATTATGGTATTCATTTTGATAAGGTGCCCCTTCTTTGTGACAATGAGAGTGCTATCAAGATCACCTACAACCCCGTTCTTCACTCCAAGACGAAGCACATTGAGATCCGCCATCATTTCATTCGGGATCATGTTGAGAAAGGTGATATTGATCTCTCATATGTACCCAACAAGGATCAACTTGTCGATATCTTCACGAATGCCCTTGATGAACCAAGGTTTCGAGCTTTGAGGAATGAACTAAATGTCATCGATTCTTCCAACTTCACTTGAAACCTTGCATATGTACCTTCATTATACATGCTATTAGGTTTGGATGTAGGCATGGACATAGGGGGAGCGTTACTCTACTCATGAGTATACACTCCTCTTATTATGCGAATATCAATTCATCATTGCATATCTAGTCAATTTGTGACTTATTGTGCTTAATTGTGAGTAGTACTCTTAGACCCAAGATATATCTTCGCGGTGCCAAAGTACACACTCAAACATGGTGGCTTCGGCCATCGACCTTTTGTATTTATTTATTTTTGGCTCTTTCACGCATATCATACTTCCCCCTTGATAACTTGTGCGGGTTCGGTTTTTATCTCTTTTGCATCTTGCGAACCCAATCGAGTAATGTCTCTCGTACAACAGTTACCAGTTTCCAACCCAAGCTTCCTTTGCCCAAAACAACATTCAATTCTTAATGCTCTCGTTTTTCTGGTTTTGGCGCGCGAACACTTGGTCTGGCGGAGGCTCCAGTGAAACCACCGGAGGCTCCGTTGCGGTGTCCACCGGAGCCCACTGGAACCTCCGCTGGTGCGAAATTTGCCCAGCGGATCCGTTTTGCGATGTGTTGCATGGACAGGGGGCGGAGGCTCCGGTGAAACCACCGGAGGCTCCGCCCGTTGCGGTTCTACGGGATAAGGCCTAGGGAGAGCAGGGGTCAACAAGATCCAATCTCATTTTCCCCCACTCGCCCTCCCTCTTCTCCCTCACAACCGTCGTCGCCCCCAAGTCGCTGCCGCGGGGAGCGGGTGCTCCAGCGCCGGGATCCCTCCTCCTTGCCTTGGACCACCCCGGGATCTTCTTCCTCCTCTCCTTCCACCATGGATAGTGCGGGTATGTTTGCTCTCTCTCATCTAGTTGATGGATGGGGATGCACTAAGAGCTTCATGTTCTTCATGATGCGTGGATTTGGATTTTAGGAGTAGAAAATCACGAGTACAAACCCTAGAAACCTAGATTGTGTGTATTAGGTTTGAATCACTTCGGTTCTTAGAGGGGATTCATTTGCACTACCCCTTGTTATTCACCCCTAATGCCATTCGTATCTTTGTTCCTTGGATTTGTGCGTCATTTCAACTTGAGCATTACCTTTTCTTCATGCTTTTCTTGCTATTTCTTTCATAGATGCCTCCGGGTCCAAGGGCAAGGGCCCTCGCACCAAGAGCGTGGCTAGTCGCAAGGCTCCAAGGGTTGATGAAATCGAGGAGACATTGGACCCATCTCAGCCCAAGCGCAAAAGATTCCCGGCTTCCAAGAAGACTTTGCCTCACCGGGAGAAAACTGCTTCTCAAATGTCCGAAGGAGTGTTCTTGGCACAACGTCACGAGAACCCATACATCATTGAACGCAAGCGTCACATGCCACAGTTCCGGGGTAAGGACCCTCGATTCCACGATGTCTTTCAAAGCCAAATCTATCATGAGATCTTGATGAGGAAGCCCAAGGAGAATGTTGCCCCTCAACATTTGGGACGCTCGATTCCCACGATTCCATGATGTATTTGGGACGCTGGCACCACTACCCCTCTCCTGTTTGGTGTCTCAATGCCAAACGGGGAGAAGTAGTCTTAGGCCTACGGGATTTTCAAGGCTTTCGGGAAGCATATGCTTTTACCATTTCTTTAGAGCTTGTGTCCATTTAGTCTTATTTCGTGAACTATTGGCTATGTGTTGTATCGTTTAAAACTATGTGCTACTATGTGTTGTGAGACTATGGTTATTGGTTATCATGGATTATCTTATATATGTTGAGGATATTATCTATTATTGTGCTTGGGTATTCTTGTTATCATCTCTACGCACAAGGTATATCTTTCTCACTTCCTCAACATATTGGTTATATTTTTTACTTTGGCATGTTTGCTACTTGTTGGAAATTGCTCTCCTTTATTATTGCATTTTTGCATTTGGGGCAAACGAAAGATGTGCATATGGATAGGGGGACAAATTTCCATTTTATTTCAAACATGTTCTCGTCAAGGTTTTATTGCAAATCTTAGTATTGTCATCTAACACCAAAAAGGGCAGATTGAAAGTGTATTTCGTTTTTCCGGTGTTTTGTGTGTTAGTTAACAATACTAAATACATTATTTATCGAGGTGTTAAGTGTGCAGGTGTTATTTTTAATATCGGCATCGATCCCCAAAAAGATCAGTGAAGATTGGGTTAAGAGATTTGGGAAAGTGAGGAGCCGGATTATTCTAACCGGATTATTCCAGGAAACTGGATATTCCGGTTAGGATGATTTCTATCAAGTTCGGGACAGAGATGAGCCGGAATATTCAAACCGGATTATTCATGGACAACCGGATATTCTGATTGAGAAAGTGTTGCTCAAAATGGACTAAGAACTGAAGCCTCGCGTCATAGCAGCCAATCGGATTATTTGAATCGTATTATTCCCTGTCAACCGGAATATCCGGTTTAGGTGTCTGGGTTGAACAGAACCCAACCGGATTATTTGAACCGGATTATTCCGTGTCAACCGGAATATCTGGTTCAGGTGCCTGCGCGGGACAGAAGCCAACCGGAATATTTGTACCGGATTATTCAGTCCCAGTCGGATTATCCGGTTGAAGTCAACGTGTTCGATCCAGATTTGAAGAAGAAGCCTACCGGATATTCCGGTACCCTGTTTTCTTCTCAAACGGCTAGGTTTGAGAAGGGGGGGGGGGTATAAATACCCCTCCTCTTCCTCCTTGAGCTCTAGTTCGTCCATTAGCATTCAATAGCATTTACTGAGCTCACCAAATCTTCAATTTCTCCCAATCCCTCCCACCAAACTTGTTGATCTTTGGAGGATTGAAGGAGAAGGCCCCGATGTACATCTTCACTGAGCCGTTCTTCATTTCCACTCATTCACTTGAGGTATTTGAGTCTAGGGTTTCCATTTGTGGAGAACCTAGACATCTTGCTACACTTGGTGATTCTCGGAGTTGGGAGCCCCCAATTTGGTTGCGGGTGTGTGCCCCAAGCTTGTTTGTAAAGGATTCGATTACCGCCTCAAAGAGGATCAATAGTGGAAGGTGGACTAGGCCTTTGTGGCGGGGTTCATCGGAGAATACAGTGAGACCTTTATGGCGTTGAGTAGGCCTTCGTGGCGAGCTCACACCCCTCCAACGAGACGTACTCCCTTAACAAGGAGGAACTCGGGATTACATCGTGTCTCCGCGTTTTCATATCGGTTACCTCGTTCCTTTCCACATTTACTTGTATTTGCATTGTGATTGTTGTTATCCTTGTCATCTAGGTAAATTCACCTTAGTTGCATTATCTAGAGAATTTACCTTTGTGTCAAGCCTAAACTCGAAGAAAAAATAAAATTGGTCGTAGCACCTATTCACCCCTCTCTAGGTGCCCATACATTACTTTCAAGCGGCACCCCCAAAGGTGTCCACCCGCCATATTTATGTCCGGGCCCACACGCCAAACTTGGGGGCCACCCTGGGGGCGCCGGACATTGTCCGTCACCCCACCCGACAGGCGCCCCCCCGCCCTTTATAGAGACAAACCGCCCCGACCGATAGTCATTTTCCCCTATCCTTCTCCTCTCGCCGCCGATTCACACCATCGCCGACACCCTTGTTTTGGCGCGCCGCCCCAGGAGTCGGGCACGTACGACATTGGCCGATTCGCCGCCGGTCGTCGCCGTTTCCCATTGTTTTTGCGTGCCGCCGCAGGTCATTCAACTCACGTCGTCGTCCTCGCTGCTTCCACCCCGCAGGTAAGGTGTTCGGACTTTTTCCCGGTCGATGAACCGCCATTAAGCTTGTGTAGCTCACGCCAATGAACCGCCCCACAGACTGCACTAGGCTTCTAGGATTTTCATATCTTAGGAAATGCACGGCTGCAATACGATGTCTTGCATATGGAGCCCCTGCATATTCATTGGATGACTATCTTCGTATGTCTGAGACCACCGCCGTTCAAGCCACATTTCGATTTTGCAAGGCAGTAGTTGCAGTGTTTGGTCCCGTGTATCAGAGATCACCAAATGAAGCAGACATGTCTTGTTTGTTGGCACAAGGACAATCAAGAGGATTCCTGTGATGCTTGGAAGCATCGATTGCACGTATTGGAGTTGGAAAAATTGTCCATTTGCTTGGCAAGGGATGTACAAAGGTGGTCCTCACGGAAAGTGCACTGTTGTGCTTGAGGCTATGGCTGATTACGATCTTTGGATTTGGCATTCATTTTTTGGAATGGTCGGTTCTCACAATGACCTCAACGCGTTGCAACGCTCTCCAATATTCCATAAACTAGGTGAAGGACATGCTCCGGGCTGCAACTATTCGATCAATGGACGTGGATATGACATAGGGTACTACCTAGCGGATGGCATATACCCCACTTGGTCTACATTTGTGAAGACAATCCGTGACCCTGTGGGTGAGGCAAATAAATTTTCCGCAAAGAAATAGGAGGCCGTCCGGAAAGATGTGAAAAGGGCATGTTGTGTACTCCAGCCACGATTTGCTGTGGTAAGGTATCATTGTCCATCTTGGTCGACAAATCAAATGTGTTATGAACTCTTGTATTATGATGCATACCCTGTCATGAACTCTTGTATTATGATGCATACCATGATCATCGAGAGCGAGCGAGACATCGAACTGGTGTTCGATGAGCCATTCGACTTTTTCAGGGCCCTCTTGCGGATCCACAGCGGGACGTGTGTGCTGAGTTTGATGATTTTCACGGTGTTTATCAGGAAATTCGTGACGAGTGAGTTCAACATCAAATTCAGGCTAATCTTGTGGCACACTTGTAGGCTATGAGAGTTAATGAGTAGTTCGATTAGCAAGATTTGCTTGTACGAATTTGAAATATTTAAATTATTGTAATAACAGTGCAACTATTTGTGTGTTTGTACAATTATTATTTACCTAATTTATTGAGTGTTTCATCAAATACGAAATAGTTTTGGTTTTATTTTCATCAAATACAAAATAGTTTTATCAAAACTAAAACAGGGATGCCGTTTGGGGTAACCGGCATCCCAAAGGGGGTCTAATTGGAGGTGGTAGTGGTGCCCGTGGAGATGCTCCGGCCTCCTCTCTAATATTTAGGGGAGTACGTGCCCAAATGTGTACACATTTAAACGTGTGCAGGCTATCAAGAATAACTTTGCGAGGTGAAGGCGCGGCAAACCATAAACAATGTCCATCGAGGATTCGAGGAGACTGACCGAATCGGGACAGGGCAGGTAACCGTCCAGAACATAAACAATGTCCACCTGCTTGCTGCTGCCGGTACGGAGCAGACCGAATGAATCACCCACGAAAAACACCAGAACGTACAACACCGCACCGGTGCAACGACGGCCATTAATTACCACCTCCGTCCCGCGCGCACGCCAGCGGCAGCGTGCCCTCGCCGCACTCCTCCTTCGTCTCGTCGGCACGGAGACGACGTGACTACCCGGCGAGGCATGTATCGCGCGCGCGCGTACAGAGCAAGCAGGAGCACGGAGGTAGTGGCGGAGGCGTGCGGCAACTGGGCCGGCAGGATGCGACTTTCCACGTGCCCACGGACCGGCGGCCACCCCCGCACGCATCGGGCCTCGCGCGCGTATCTTCCCGCTTGTCGGCGCTGCACGCGACCTCCCTCCACCTGTCCCACATGTGCCGGCGTGCCAACGGAGAAACAAATCATTCTGCCCGCTCGGAAAGGCGACGGAAGCTGCCTAGCACGGCAAGCGGTACGTTAACGTACGCCCACCGGCTATCCGTTGGGGAGGAGCGGGCGGGTAGTGGTACCGACCGGCCGGTCCGCTGCCCGTGCCGCGGCTCTATATAATGGCAGGGGACCCGGGGCACGAGCGCAACGGATACCTGCACCACTCGCCACGACACCACCATACTATCTTCCTCCCTCTCCCCTATCTGTCTGTTCATCTTTTCTTCAGCTGCCTTTTCTTCTCTTTCCTTCGGCCGCTGTATATCTCCATCTGTTTTAGTTGATCCAGATCTGCAAACCTTCTTTAGTTAGTTTCATTTGATCTGGTTTATTCATCTCCGCCTGTTTTTGTTGGCTGGAGTTTGATTTTTTTATCTTGTTCCTAGGCATCTACTCCAGTTTGCTGCTTCAGCTCCAACCTTTTCCTCTCTTCCATCCAATCCACGTTTACTCCCGCTGCTCAGATCAGTCCAGATCCGCCGACGAGGTAGCTGACCGATGGACAGCGGTCTGAAATCCTTGAGCGGCTCCACGGCAACAAACTCCCCTTCTCCGATGGCTCGCCATCCGTTCCCGCAGCCGCCGCTCCTCCCGCTGCCCGCGCACCTAGTCCAGGCCTCGCCGCCGCCGCGCGCCAGGAACAGCCCCAGGAAGCCCGCGGCGTCCGCCCCGATCGTGGTGGCGGCGTCGCCGTCCAAGAGAAGGGTGCCAGGGCAGGAGGAGGTGGCGGGGTGGACGGCGATGGACTACTCGATGTACTCCGTGTCGCCGCCGCCCAGCAGCGTCCCGATGCCGACCTCGCTGCTGCTGGCCTCGGCATCGGGGCGGAAGAAGGCGCCGACCGCGTGCGCCGTGGAGATTGCCACCGGTGGGGCCGTGGACGTCGGCGCGACCGACGAGCTCCGACGCCTGCTCCGGCTTTAGTTGCCGCCGCTGGCTGCCGTGATGGCGAAGCGAGGGAGCTGTGGATGGATGAAGCCCGTTCATGTGTTCGTGGGTAGTTTTTTTTACCGTACCCGAGACAAAATCGTGACGAGGTTGTAACAATATCCTGATTGATTCAGTACTACTAATGTTTTCCTAGTGTTACCATCGATGGTGTCGAGATTTCGTTTACTTTGTTTGAGCGTAATGAAGGAATTTCGTCGAAACTTTGCACGTACGTACGAAATCTGACAAGGAACGGCTTATAGTAAGTACTTCCTCCGTCCGGAATTAAGTGTCACAAAGTTTAACAAAAGTGGATGTATTTTGTATCTATGTCTAAATACATCCACTTTTGTTAAAGTTTGTGACACTTAATTTCGGACGGAGAGAGTAGTTCACACGATTAATTTCTGGCAGAGAAAACATGGTTTCGTCAGTCAGACACCAACGCCCTGAACCGTGCACTCAAATTAAGCAGAATGTAGCGCGTGATTTGGTCGGTCAGGATCAGACACCGGCATTGCAACAACACTCTGATTCTCAACTTGATAGCACGCCACAACTCTGAATCAGTTTTGTCCACATCCTGTACTTCAGCTCAAGCTGCTCTCGCCATCGGCTAGTTTCAGTTCACAGACCTCGAGCTTAAAATAAACTTTTCTTTTGGATAAAATGTAGATACATCCACTTTTATCAAACTTTACGGCAATTAATTTGTGACGGGGGAGTACTTTTTTTTGCCCTGCTTTAACTCAATGAAGCAACCAAGTTCAATGACATTTAGGTTTTACAAAAACTGAGGCATGCAGCTTCATCGAATGTACACACGCAAAAGATACCGGGGCTGGCCTCCCCAAACAACGGACCAGGAAGAGACACCACACTCAATGATGAAGGCTAGGAATTAACGAGTTGAAAATCACCCTAAAACTCTTCTGCCATCCTCTTTGTCTTTGCTCTTTTGAGAGATTGGTCCACATCTCTAGAAAAAGGTGCATTTTGAAAATGATGTCAGCCCGATGTTTTGCAAGAATCGATCCAATAGCAAGCTTGTTACGAGTAAACACAGTGCCTAGCACAACGTAGCGAACATCACCCAACCGATTCTTGTTGTTGCCCTATCGGTGCTTGGTGAGTTACAAAAAATTACGGAAAATTCGTCGGAGCCCATTCAAACCCAGCAACGACCTGAAGACATTCCATCCCAACTCAGCGAGAACACATCAGAAGAAGATATGGGAAGCATCTTCTACCCCGCCATACATGACATAGTTTTCATTTGAGGGTAGTCGATTAAGGACCAATTGCCACAATTTTTTTTTACTTTGAGGGGTAGTCTAGCTGCCCACAGATCTCTAATGGACCACTATGGACCCTTGTGCTAATTTTCGATACATCGAGGCCACCGAAAAGCCAGCCGATGGTTCCAGTGTCCAACGCACTGCATAATGCCTTGACTTCAGAGAGAAGCCATGGAGCTCAGCCTTGAGCCCCGCCCATTGCATAGGCACATCCTGATCAAGGGTGCGTCGGAAGCCCCCCCCCCTCCGTCCCCGGAGCAAAGGCCCTAACCACCAACAAATTAGGGTTATCGCAGATCGCAAACAAACATGGGAAACCGTATTTCAGAGTGCCTTCCCCCACCCACCAGTCTGGCCAAAAAAATATGTGGGGTCCATCCTTCACTTCCGAGCTCCCATGGTTCTTAGTGACGAAGATGTTGGTGGCCTTAGGATACTTTGCGGGGATTTAAACTCGCTAGATCGAGTCATCATCTTGATAGAGTTTCCAAATCCACTTTAACATGAGAGCCATGTTCATTGTTTTGCTATCTGTAAGTCCCAATCCCCCACAATTTTTAGGGCGGCAAAAATCTGACTCTGATGGAGTTAAACTTCTCCTGCACCCCACCCCGTCTTGGAGTAAGAAGAGACCCATGGCAAAGGTCGGAAGGGAATCTAAGCACGCCAAACAACGGAGAGAGACCCGTTTCTTGGGCTCGCACTTTCGTCGACTTAGAGAGTGGATGCCTCGCATCCGGCATTGCAGAGCTCCATGGATAGCTATCGTGCTTGCCCTGCGGCGAAGAGACTAGTGATCCAGGAGCGCGGAAAACATGGGCACCCTCTGTCCCTGAGTGCTCTCGTTTCATTTTTGATGTAGCTCCTCTGCGTGAGGTTTGGTTCCAGGCAGTGGATCCGTTGACGCGCTGCCGATGCTAGATCCGCGAAGTCAGTTATTGTTGTTATTTGTGGGAATCCACAATGGTCACTGGCCTGGAGCACCAGTTACTTTCTAATTCCACTATTATAGGTGCAGGCAGCCCCGTGTGTGCTCTGTTCTGTCCTGCCAAGGGCTCATGCTAATTTTCAGTCAACCTGAATGAAGTCCTATTGCGGTCAAAAGTTTCTCCCGTAACAGAATCACAGCTTTGTAGCATGTGAATCATGGGAATTCTTGTCTGTCTACTGTTAAATATATTTGGTATACCGTGTGAGTTGTACACGGATACTTGGGTATACCGTATAACTTGTATACGGATACAATCAATGTATCAATCCAGTTTTTATACCACCTATATTAACACGTAGCCGGGTATGGACTCAAGTACCCGTTCCAATCATAACGTTGACATGGTATCAGAGCCGTCTCCTCTCGTGACCTAGCTGCCGCCGACCGCCGCTCCAAGCCATCGTCGCCGCCAGAAAACACCGGCGATCTGCGATCGCCTCGACAAGCCACAACCAGAAGAACCGATCTGCCGCCGTGTCGCCACTCCAAGAGCTACACCGCCGCACGTCATCAACAAAACAACCGCCGCCGCCGTAGTAATCTACCGCCGCCGCAGAAGACCGTGATCTGTCGCCGTGCCGCTGCTTCAAGCCGTCACGGCCACACGTCATCGACAACACAACCGCAGCCAAAACCGTAGTCATCATCAACACATCCGATCACCCACCTATCTGATCCGATCATGAGTTCGTCAACATCCAGCGCGTCCCTCGCTGCGGCTCTCGGCAGCCCTCCGTCGCAGCAACCGACGCGGGGAAACTACATCCTATGGCAGGCACTAATCATTCCAGCGTTTCGTGGAGCCAATGTGATGGGGCTGCTAGATGGTTCTGATCGCGCACCCGTCAAAACCATTGGAAGATACAAGTTGAAAACCCTGCGTATGTGGCCTGGATCGCTCGGGATCAACAAGTCTTGCGATTTCTGTTAAATTCCCTCTCTCCGGAAATCCTATCACATGTACTCGGTATGGACAGCACTGCCGCTGCGTGGTTCGCTATCAATGCAATGTTCAAAACTGCGTCACGCACCAAGACACAACATCTTCGTGAGAAGCTCAATGATACGAGGAAACTCACATTAACTGCTGATCAGTACTATACCCGGATGAATGGGTTTGCCTCTGAATTATCTGCACTCGGCAAGCCCATAGAAGACGATGAGCTCCTTGGTTATCTTCTGCACGGATTGGATAAGGGAGAATACAACCCATTGATCACCCCAGTTCACGGAAACCCTAGCACCACTCTTGATGAATTCTATGAGCAGTTGTGTGGTTATGACATGCGTAATGGCGTTGAGGAAAATGGCTCATTTGTCTCCTCAGCACATCTGGTTCGTAGGGGCTATGAGCGCCCACGTGGCCGTACTCCTCCACGTGGCTATTCACCCGCACCCCGTGTGCGCAGCCCTGATCGCAATCCATCTTACCGTGGACGTCCAGCCAGCGATCGTTTCCGTGATGATGACCGTACCTGGCGCCGTGATGATGCTCGAGACGATGAACGCAACTGGCGTCGTGACCAGCGCAGGGATGATGATCGTCGCCAAGATAGAGGACGTGATGATCGTCGTGATCGACGCAATGACAATGGAGGTCGCCGTCGTGACCGTACACCCACAAAATATGTTGATGTAGACTGTCAAATATGTAAGAAGCATGGACATCCTGCAAACGAGTGCTGGTGGCGCTATGCTGATGACAAGAAAAAGAGAGAAGAGGCAGAGAAGGAGGCACACCTTGCTGCTGCCCCATATGGTGTGGACACAAACTGGTATGTTGATTCTGGTGCCACTGATCACATCACCAGTGAACTGAGCAAACTCCTTGTTGCAAACAAATACTATGGTCAAGACAAGGTTCGCACTGCTAAAGGCACAGGTATGCACATCAGTCATATTGGTGATTCAATATTAAATACCCCTCATGGTTCCTTTGATCTTAAAAATATCCTTCATATTCCAAGTGCATCTAAAAATCTTTTATCTATTCATCGATTTACTCTTGATAATCATGTCTTTATTGAGTTCCACCCTTTCTTCTTTTTAATCAAGGACCAAGCAACCCGAAGAGTTCTGTTTAGAGGACCTTGCTATGATAGTCTCTATCCCATGGTGCCCATGTTTCATGAGACCTCCAAGCTTGCCTTCCTCACAATAAAGCCATCTTCATCTACATGGCATCGCCGCTTAGGACATCCTTCTTCGTTTGTGGTTCAGCAAGTTCTTAGAAGAAATAAAATAGCTTACACCCCAGAGAGTACTCCATATGTTTGTGATTCTTGTCAGTTAGCTAAGAGCCATCAGTTGCCATATCCTGTGTCCTCTAGTGTATCCACTGTTCCATTGGAATAAGTGTTTTCTGATGTATGGGGTCCTGCTCCACTCTCTGTGGGAAAACATGCATATTATGTAAGCTTTATCGATTATTTTTAGTAAATTCACTTGGATATATTTGCTTAAGAAACGTTCTGATGTTTATCAATCCTTTCTTAATTTTCAACAATATGTTGAACGTAAGTTTGATAGAAAAATTATCACTATGCAAACTGATTGGGGAGGTGAATATGAGAAATTAAATGGTTTCTTTCAAAAGGTTGGCATCACTCACCATGTTTCTTGCCCTCATGCCCATCAACAAAATGGCTCTGCTGAAAGAAAACATCATCACATAGTTGAAGTTGGTCTTGCATTGCTTGCTAATGCATCCATACCTTTAAAATATTGGGATGAAGCCTTTGTTACTGCCACATTTCTTATCAACTTGCTCCCTAGTAAAGTTCTGAATTTTGACACCCCCACTGAACGTATTCTGCATGTCAAACCAAATTATGATGCTCTTCGAACATTTGGTTGTGCCTGTTGGCCAAACTTGCATCCTTACAATAAACGTAAGCTTGCTTTTCGTTCTACACGGTGTGTTTTTCTTGGATATAGCCCTCTTCACAAGGGTGTCAAATGCCTTGATGTGTCCACAGGGAGAATCTATATTTCACGTGATGTTGTTTTCGATGAAAACGTGTTTCCTTTTTGCTTCCCTTCATCCCAATGCCGGTGCAATTCTAAAGCAACAAATATTGCTTCTTCCATCAACAACATCTCCTAATGAGGGTGTAACTAATATTGATCATCACATGTCTCCTATTGTGCCAATTACTGATGTGGATCAGGTATACGAGGATGCAGAAGAAAATTCCAGTCAAAATAATGCATCCAGCAGCTCAGAAAGTGATGTTGAAAATTTGACAGAAAATGACGAAATCTGCACCGACTCCGACGCTGATTCGCCTGAATATTCCCCTGTCCAAAGTGATCCCGAGGCGCAGCATCCCGAGGAAGATTCGCCCTCGGCTCCCGTGCGGTCTCCCTCGCCGCAGTCTTCCTCGCCCATGTCCCGCACGCAGACCGAGGAAACGCGTGGGGAGCACACGCCTGCGCCCGCTACGGATGCTCCACCTGGCGATGCGGGGGACAGGAGCGGGAGCTCGCCCATCCCGATGCTGACCTCCTCTACTCAGCTGTCGGCTGCAGGATCTTCTGTGGCTGCGGCTGGTGGGGGAGAAAATGCTGCAGCTGCAGCTAATAGAAGAGAAGAACGAGAAGAACATGATCAAAACAATGTGCACGCGCCCTCTACTGGAGTTCGCACACGACTTCAAAAAGGCATTCGAAACCCCAAGAAATTCACGGATGGCACTATTCCATATGGCATTGGAATTCGTAAGAAAGGTATACGAAAATCAAAGAAATATGCTGATAACTCTGTTAGATATGGTTTGTTTTCTTCTACAGGAGAACCATGCACACTTTCGGTGGCTTTAAATGATCCAAATTGGTGTAAAGCAATGCGAGAAGAATATGATGCATTAGTTGAAAACAATACATGGCATCTTGTTCCTCCAAGCAAGAACGTGAACTTGATTGATTGCAAATGGGTTTATCGTGTCAAAAAGAAAGTTGATGGGTCTATTGACAGATAGAAAGCAAGGTTGGTTGCAAAAAGATTCAAACAGAGGTATGGCATTGATTATGAGGATACTTTTAGTCCTGTGGTTAAGATTGCTACCATTAGAACTGTTTTGTCTATATCTATTTCTCGAGGATGGAGTTTACGACAGCTAGATGTCAAGAACGCGTTTCTCCTTGGTGTTCTGGAAGAGGAGGTATACATGAGACAACCCCCAGGTTTTGAAAATCCTCACGCTCCGCATCATATTTGTAAACTTGATAAGGCACTATATGGATTAAAACAAGCACCCAGGGCTTGGTATGCTAGACTTAGTGCCAAGCTAAGTGATCTCGGTTTTATACCCTCAAAAGCTGATACCTCATTGTTTCTCCACAACAAGTCAAACATTACTATTTATCTGCTGATTTATGTTGATGACATTATAGTAACAAGTTCCTCTGATGATGCTATCACTGCTCTGCTGCAAGATTTAAGTAAGAATTTTGCTATCAAAGATCTAGGTGATTTACACTATTTTCTTGGCATTGAAGTAAAGAAGGTTGAAAATGGATTGATAATGTCACAAGAAAAATATGCAAATGATTTACTTGCAAAAGTTGGTATGAGTGGTTGCAAAGGTGCTCCTACACCTTTATCCTCTACAGAAATGTTTTCTATTACTGATGGTACACCTCTTGGAGTTGATGATAGCACCAAATATCGTAGCATTGTTGGAGGGTTACAGTACTTAACATTGACACGCCCAGATATGTCTTATTTAGTAAATAAAGTCTATCAGATTCTTCATACTCCAACTACAGAACATTGGTCAGCTGTGAAGCGTATTATGAGATACATACAAGATAATTTGAAAGTTGGGATCAAGTTTGTTAAATCATCATCTACACTTCTGAGTGCTTTCTCTGATGCAGACTGGGCAGGTTCTCTTGATGATAGAAGATCAACAGGAGGTTTTGCAATATTTGTTGGACCAAATTTGGTCTCTTGGAGTGCCAGAAAACAAGCCACGATGTCTAGATCCAGCACTGAAGCTGAATACAAAGCCTTGGCAAATGCAACAACTGAATTAATATGGGTTGAAGCTCTTCTTGGTGAACTTGGAATCAAACTGAGAGAGAAACCATATCTTTGGTGTGATAACTTGGGTGCCACTTATCTATCTGCAAATCCAGTGTTTCATGCACGTACCAAACACATTGAGATAGACTTCCACTTTGTGAGAGAAAGAGTTGCTGAAAATCTTCTGAATATTAGATTTGTGTCTAGCAAAGATCAAGTTACTGATGGCTTTACTAAAGCACTTCCTATTAAACAGTTAGAAGAGTTTAAACGTAATCTAAACCTTTCAAGAGGTTTAGATTAAGGGGGAGTGTTAAATATATTTGGTATACCGTGTGAGTTGTACACGGATACTTGGGTATACCGTATAACTTTTATACGGATACAGTCAATGTATCAATCCAGTTTTTATACCACCTATATTAACACGTAGCCGGGTATGGACTCAAGTACCCGTTCCAATCATAACGTTGACATCTACGAACACCGTGCGATTGCTAATTTGCTAGTAGTATATTTACACGAGCTGTACTGGAGAATAATTAACGTCAGGATTTCGGAATACTGAAAACTAGTGTCCTGAAACGACGAGGAGTTTACAGTTAGAAAGCTCTGGATTTTGTGCAATTTCTTTCTTAGCCCGCAACACAACATTTTATCCATCTTGAGCCTGAATTTAGAATTATCAGTACAATCAGTGTTTGTCTATTTGTAATAACGCAAAGTTTGGAGGAAATGTGGAGTTTATAGTTGGAAACCTCAGGATTCGGTGCCTCTTCTTAGCTCCCAACAAACCTTTTAGTTACATCCGGTGGTGGTAGCTCGTAATTTTAGGGAACGCGACGGATGTAGTTGGGGAGCTCGGATGTTGGTTTTATGTCCTTTTTTATTATTGAGACTTTGTTATGCTGTTGTGTGATATTGGAGCGTCGTCATTTTGGTGCGCGAGCCTTGTTTTATACTGGAACAGATATTTAGTTGATTTCAGAGTATGTTATTCTAAATATTTTTTAACATATTCATGCCATGTGTGTTCAAATGGTGAACTAGCGATTCAACTATGCAATGGGGTTAATTCAGTAGTGATGCAGCCATGCAAGCTATTAGTTCAGTAGTAATGCAAGCGATTAGTTCAATAGTAATTCAGCCATATATGATTAATTTGGTTTAATTTAGTACGATTTATTCACTCGTTCTTCTGGATAAATATAGCAACCAGTAATGTAGCTACTGCAAACCACTGGTTGCTTTTAATCTTAGTGAAGTTAATTGAAAAAACATCCAACGGTATTATTCTAATTTTTATAGCCTACACGAGAGTACGTAGAGTACTGGAGTGAAGTGTATAGTCTTCTGATCATTTTCTACTGTATCAGTTAGTTAGTTCATTGCATGCAGATACTCTAGTGGTTTGGTCACATGAAAAGAACTGTTTTCAATATTTTTTTCACATTGGCATGAATAAGATGCATGCAAATGCATCCCTTGCAAAAGAAAATATTGATTTTAATTTGTTGTCTGAGATCAGTACTTTTTTGTGAGCAATTTGACCTGATGACCACTGTATTTTCAAGTACAATCCAATGATGGCAATGGGTAAACATTTCAAAGTACCTCTTTTGGTCCTCTATTGACGGTTTAAACTCATGTTCTTCGTCATTTTTCTATTTCTTCGGTCGCTGCTCCCTATTCATTTATTTTCTTATTAAATAACTTATTTTCATTAATAATTATTCATTTTGTTCTGTTCAATCTCTTATTGATCAGTTTATCAGTTCTTATTCTTCATTCTTCGGTCTTCAATCTTCATTGCCATGTCTTTAGTCTCCGGTCTCTCTCGGTTATCAATGTCTTTTTATGTTTAGGTATTTTAATCTTCATCATTTTTCAAAGTATTGGTCTTTGGTATTTTCAGTCTTTCTCAGTGTTATTAGTCTTGTTATTCACTCAAGTCTTTCGATCTTCACTATTTCAGCCATTCTCATTTTTTTAAATAATTTTCTTAAGTTATTTCAGTCATTCTCATTGTTGTAAGTCATATGTCTCATTCTCTTAGTGCTCAGTTTAATTTGCTCAATTTCTTTGCTTCTTAGTCTCTCAGTCCTAAGATACTTTCCGGCGGTGCTTCCGCTCAGTATTTGATTATTTCAGTTTTTTCCGCTAAATCTCTCTGTACATTGAGTTATTTATTTTTCTTATTTGATCAATATCTTAATTCGTAATTCTTATTTGCTGCTCAGTATCTCAATTCTTTAGTATTGAGTAATGGGTATTTGAGTCTCTCACTTTTATTTGAGCGTCAGTCATCGTCTTATTCTCTTTCTGCTCAATTCAATTTGCTCATTTTCTTCGCCTCTTAGTCTCTCAATCCTAAGATAATTTCAATCGGTGCCTCCGCTCGGTATTTCATTATTTTAGTTTCACCCCCCAGTATCTTATTTTGTCATTCATTGATTTTTGTCAGCTCCTATCATTTTATTTTGCTAAGTCTATCTGAACATTGAGTTATTTATTTTCTTATTTGAGCAACATCTTAATTCATCATTCTTATTTGCTTCAGTCTAAAATTAATTTTTCAGCCATTTGCTTCTTAGTTTCTCATTTATTTCTACATTGTTAATTGATACATTTAGTTTAACTTCTCAATCTTATTTGCCAATTTTATCTTCTCTCAGTATTCTATTTTGTCAGTCATTAAAGAAGCTCTGAGTTTCTTCACTCTGTATTTTATTTGGTGTTTAAGTATTTCAGTTTTAACTTCTCATTATCTTCTCTAATTATCTTATTTTTTGTCTATCTTATTTCAGAAACTTTTTTTCTTCACTCTATGATTGATTTTTTTAGTCATTTGCTTCTTAGTTTCTTATTTTTGTCTTAGCCTTATTTTCTTAGTTTTCTTTGCTTGTCAATCTTCTTTGCTCAGTATTTCAGTAATATCTTCAATGTTTTATCTTGGATTTCTCTCTGGTTTATGGGTGTTTTTAATTCCACCTACCCAACTTCTTAAGTTGGTACCCGGTTCCAAGCCCGAGTAAAAAAGGAGGATGCAACCCTTGATTTTGACATAGCAGATTTTAGTATCTCATGATTTATTTATATATTATTGGAACTATAGTGCCAAATAGTAGTGATTTTCTGCCTTTCTCATCTTTCTATTTCTTCAGTTATCTGTCCCCAAGTAATCATTTTCCACTTCCGTCTTTCTTTGTATCTACCCATAGGTTTATAATACGATTACATGGTGTTTGTTCTCATTTTTTCCAAGAATAGCAGATTTCTGAAGCCAGTTGTTGTAGGGCGTAAGTCAGAGTATTCTTCAGTTATTTCAGTTTGTGTCATTTTTTCAGTTTGAAAAAAAGCCAAGCAGCATGATATATGTCCATGGCTTGGTCATTGTTTTTTTCCCGGTAGAATGGGATGTCGCTGTGATCATGTTGTGGGAGTTATATATAGGAAGTATGATGACATAGAAGATTTTAGTATCTCATTATTTTTTAATATATCATTGGAACAACGCTGTCAAATAGTAGTGATTTTTGCTTTTCTCGTCGAGGGTCTCTCCTCCATGCAGAACTTGCTGGTCCAAGACGTGGTGCTCAACAAGTTCTTGGACCGTGTGACTACCGTATCTACTTTTCCGAACACTTTGCTGATGTTTTCCTCTAAATTGTGTGTTTTGAATGCAACTAACACGGACTAACGTTGTTTTCAGCAGAATTACTTTGGTGTCTCATTTTTGCGCAGAAAATCAGCTTTTCGGAAAATACCCGGAAATGAAGGAATGTCCATATTTTACCCGAAGACTCCCAGAGCCAGAAGATGAGTCAGAGAGGGGCAAGGGGGTGCCCTCACCACCCCCAGGCGCGGCCAAGGTGGGCCCGTGCCTGGCATGGTGAGCCCACCTAGGGCACCCCCTCGGACTCCCCTTTTGACTACATATGCCCCGAAACCTAAAAACCCGAGCGGGTTCGATCGTTTTCCAAAAAGAAGTCTGTAGCTCCGCCGCCATCGCGAATCCTTTTTCGGGGTTCAGAAACTCCGTTCTTGCACCCTGCCGAGATGGGGAATTGGAGGAGATCATCGCCATCGTCATCACCAACGCCTCTTCATCGACCATCCATGTTTCCCCCATCCATGTGTGAGTAATCCCCCGCTGTAGGCTGAAGGGGATGGTAGGGATTGGATGAGTTTTTTCATGTAATAATGTCGTGATTGTTAGGGCATAGTGCCTAGTATCATCTATTAGTGCTATTGACATTGTTGCAACTTGTTATGCTTAATGCTTGTCACTTTGGTCCCGAGTGTCATAATCTCATATATGAACATGTTATTTAATCACGATGATAATTATTTTTTCTTGATCATACCTGCAAGTTGTTTACACATATCGTTGTCCGGAACCCGAGGCCCCGAAGTGACAGAAATTGGGACAACCGGAGGGGATGGATGTGATGTGAGGATCACATGTGTTGACGGAGTGTTAATGCTTTGCTCCGGTGTTCTATTAAAAGGAACACCGTAATTACCAGTAGTTCCCTTGAGGCCCCGCTGAAAATGGGCTGGTAGGACAAAAGATGTTGTGCACATTCTCATTGCAATCACGTACGACTATTTACGGAACACATGCCTATGGTTACTTAGTGCTTGGATGCTTTATCTTATTTATCTGCAATGCCCATGTCTTGATTATTGTATGAACTATCTTATCCATGCAACGCCCTTTCATCTATCCCTATGCCTACAGTATTTAATCCCGCTGTTTACTTCAAACACTACTGCTGCTGTTTTCAGTTCACTGCTGCTATTATTTTACTACTGGTACTACTATAAAATTGTTACTACTGATAAACCACTACGAACAAGTCCACTTTCAGGTGCAGGTGAATTGACAACTCACTTGTTAAGGCTCACAAATATTCTTTGGCTCCCCTTGTGTCGAATCAATAAATTTGGGTTTTACTTCCCTCGAAGACTGTTGCGATCCCCATATACTTGTGGGTTATCAAGACTATCTTCTGGCGCCGTTGCCGGGGAGCATAGCTTTATTTGCGAGATTACAGGAGAGTAATATTATCTACTGCCAATCATTCATCATGGGTAAGACTCGTGATGGAAAGTTTTCTATATTACCATCCACTACAAGAAGAGGTACAACTCTGAACACCTCTGTTGCTCTTGATTCACCTTCTGTTATGAGTAAGCTGCTTACACCACCACATACACATGCTACACGTGCTAATTCTGCTGAATCTGAAAATACTTCTGATACTTTTGATGATGCTTCTACTGTTCTTGATGAGAGTGGTTCTCTTGGTCCTTTCTTAGATGCTACTATTGCTAAAGCTAAAAATATTGCAAACACTGAAACTCCTGATAAAATCCAGTTACTCCTGCTGTTTCACCTGAACTTAGAGAGAATCCTAGTGATGATTTTGATGATTCCTATATTGAGCTTAATGATGATCTTATTGATGAAATACATGCTATGAAGGATAGAGATGCTATTATAAGTCTTATTGAAAGTCGTGTTGTTAAATATAAATTATCTCCTCCTGTTGAGTTTGCCACTTCTCCCATTAATATTAGGGATAAGGATTATGATTTCTCTCTTGATTTATCTTATATATATCTATTGTTGAGAAAGAACCTTTTTGTGGTACTGAAAATGAAAGTGCTATGAAACATATGAATGAGCTCTCCTCTTTGAGTAGTTTATTCTCTGATGATCTTAAGAAACGTAGCTACTTTGTTGCTAAAATATTCCCTTTCTCATTAAAAGATGAAGCTAAAACTTGGTTTAATAATTTGTCTCCGGGATCTATTGATAGTCCTATTAGTTTGGTTAATGCTTTCTTTTAGAAATATTTTCCTGCTAGTGCTCAACATGCTGCTTCACAAAATATATTTAATTTCAAGCAATTGGAACGAGAGAAATTGCCTATATCTTGGGCAAGGTTCTGTTCTTTAGTTAGGGCTACACCTGAGCATAAGCTAGAAAATAATGAACTTCTTGGTATATTCTATAATGGACTAACTGTTGAGTCTAGGACATACCTGGATAGTTGTGCTGGTTGTGTTTTCAGGCAAAGAACTCCAGATGAAGCTGAGGACTTAATGGCTAAAATAAATCAAAATCATGATGATTGGACTATCGTTGAGCCTGAGCCGACCCCTACTCCAGTATCAACACCAACACCAACACCCAAGAAGAGGGGAATGATTGAATTAAATGATGAAGTGATGAGAGAATCCAAGAAATCTCTTAAAGAGAGGGATATTGAATCTGAAGATGTGAAGAATCTTCCACCTATAGAAGAATTATGTAAGCCAATCCCTCAGTCATCCACCATTGAGGTACACTCTCTCCAACATTTTGATAGTAGAGATATTCCCTATAATAAAACTCCTGATCAATGTTTAGATGAATTTGATAATTATGTTATTAAGCAAGATAATTTTAATATGAGAGTGCAAAATCACCTAATCAAAAACTCTAGAGCTATTGATAATTTTCATGGTATTATAGAAAGAACCTCTAATGATGTTAAAATGCTTGTTAAACATTTTCAAATGGTTCAAAATCAAATTGATCAACTTGCTAATGTGCAAAAAGATTTGCTAGTTAATGTTTCTAAATAAAAACATGCTTATGAAATAAGAACTAGAAGTGGTATTGCTACACAAGATCCTTTATATCCTAAGGGACATCCCAAAGAATTGAACAAGATTCTCAGCAAACCAACAGTAATGTTATTCATACTAAGAAGAAAAAGAAGAAGAGACATAAAACTGTTGTATAATCCTCTGAACTTGCTAAAGATCCTAATAGTATATCTATCTCTGATGCTGAAACTGAAAGTGGTAATGAAGAGAATAATACTTCTGATAAAGAAGAAATTGAAGAGGAACCTGAAAAGCAAACTAAAAATACAAAGTACACTAAGGAAGATTTTGTTGCTAATAAACATGATAATGAGAGAGAACTGTTAGAGAGATTAGTGCATATTTGTAGTTTCCCTATTAGATAGGGGTGTTCCTGCATATTTTCCATCTTGTACATGTATATTTATATTGTGGCCTTTGGCCCCGTGGAATACAAGTTTGTCTATTCCTAACATGGTATCAGATGTCTAGGGTTCTCGTACGAATTCTTGTCTCGTCTGGCGCCGCCTCGTACAGATCTCGATCTGGCCACGCCTTGTGACAATCATCCGGTAGCCATCCTCGTTTCAGCCGTAGCGGACCTGGAGGAGACGGTTCGTGAAGCCCCGCCAGCAATGCGTTTGTCCCGATCGAAGCCAACAGCCTCGTTTTCTCCAGTCGAAGGCAGATCCTGACGGTACTCGTCTGACCGCCACCGGTTCCTGTTGCTGCCGCCCGTGGCCGCAGCCTATCGCTGTCTCTGTCTCCCGTCGCTGTCGACCTGCAGCTCGTCTGCCTCCAAGGTTTCATGGATCGAGCGCCTCCAACTTTCTGTGGATCGATCGTCAGATCCATCGTTGCTGGTTTCGTCTTGGGCCCCGTCAGCTACAACAGCAATCGCATAGCAGTTGGTTGCCTCGTGGGCCTTCCAAGGTTCTGTCAGATCGGGTTGACCAAAAAAAAAATCCTATGGCTGCTGCGGGCTTTGTCGCGATTCCTCGGTGCTCTGTGATCTTTGATGGCACCAACTTCCCGGATTTTGCTGCCTTTCTGCGTGTTCATATGCCTGGCGTATTCTTTCTGGAGAGGTCATCTGTCCGCCGTGCCCCGTTGCTCCTACGGTTCCTACTCCACCGACGCCACCAGTACTTGCTGCCAATGCTTCTCAGGCCGAGAAGGATGCGGCTAAGAGTGTTGATGATGCCGATGTTGCGGCGTACGAGCAGAAGGTTAAAGACTACTCTGACACTTTTGCAACATATCAGAAGGACATGACTGCGTACACTCAGTGGGTGGATGATGATGCTCGTGCTGCGGCCGTTCTTACTGCTAGTGTTCTACCTCAGTTCGCTTTGGAGTTTATGGGACTTGGAACTGCTGCTGCCATGTGGACAAACCTTGGTCAGCGCTATCAACCATCTTAGGATGCTCTTTATTTTTCTGTGGTTCGTTAGGAGCATGCTCTACATCAGGGTGACTCCATTGTTGATAAGTTCTACATGCAGAGCTCTGCTATCTGGCGCCAGCTCGACTCTCTTCGCTCTGCCATGTGTGGCACTTGCCCGTGTTGTCAGACCATGCGCTCCGACTTGGAGTTCCAGCGCATTTATGAGTTCTTGTCGCGCCTTCGTTCTGAGTTTGAGGCTCGTCGTGCTCAGCTGCTTGCCCGTGGTCGTATTCCTATGTCAGAGGTGTTGTCTGAGCTTCGTGCTGAGGAGATTCGCCTCCATGGCGTTGGTCTGCTTAATGTTCCTTCTGTTTTGGCTGCTCGTGGACCTGCCCCGTCGCCCCGTGCTCCTGCTCCGTCGCCTACTCCACCAGCCCCTCCGCGGTCCACTGCTCCACCACTGTTACCCACTCCTCAGAGCCAGGGTCGTGGCTAGGGTCGTGGCTCTCTTCCACGTTCTCACTGTACCTACTGTGACATGGATGGTCACACAAAGTCTAGCTGCTACACGAGGAGCATGATCTGCGCCATCAGAGGACGCAGTCTAGCCCTCGTCTGTCTCATGGATCGTCAGGTTCGTCTACTGGATCGGGTTCTACAGTCACTCCTACTGAGCAGGAGATGGTGCGGATGATCAGGCATATGTTTGCTACTTCAGGCTCTTCTTCGACTGGTACTGCTGGCTCTGTGACTGATTCTTCTGGCACTTTGGGACCATCATCTTCTACACAATCAGGTACATTGTCATGGGTTCTGGATTCTGGAGCTTCTTTTCATATGACTTCTGATTCTTCCGTTCTCTCCTCTTTTCGACCTATTGAGTCTCCTCTTAATGTTTTCACTGCTGATGGTACTCGTCTTTCTTTCTCTGGTCGAGGCACTCTTTCTACTTCTTCCTTCTTAGTCCCTGATATTTTTCATGTTCCTTGTCGAGACATCGTAGTAGTTTTCATAGACTGGGGTGCCATGAGACTACGGTAGAGACGTGGGGTAACGGGATAGCGTAGTAACACAAAACACGGGATTTACCCAGGTTCGGTACGTCGCGACAGTACGGCGTACCTACTCCTGCACTTCTCACTAATTGGGACTAAAGCCCGTATAACAGGGTTACAGTGTGAGGGAATAGATCTAGCTACTCGACGAGGATGAACTTCTCGGCGAGTTGCGCAGAGCTTTAGTTTGTGAAACTTGAACCTATCTAATCTATCTCCCGTCCGGCTTTATATAATAGCCGGATTAGGGCTTACAGAACAAGAAACCTAGAAGACTACGTTTAACTTGTAACTTGGAAAGTAAGGAATCCGTCTTCTCCTCCAAGCCAGATCACGTGGGCCGTGATCCGGGTTCTTCTAGAATCCGGCTTCTGCGCGTCGGACTACTGGGCCGCCCAATGGACCCAAGCCCATTACCATGTAGGCCACCCTGGTAGTCCGGCTCTTTTGTCTACCATCTTCTATACCCCTATTCAGTATATATCCGACAGTAGCCCCCAGGAAGGATCAAAACTCTGATTCTCCGTCTTTTGTCAAATAATTTTGTCCGGGAAAACTTGATTCAGCAGTCTTCATTCTTTCTTCTTTCCTTTTGAAGGAGATGGTAACATAAAACTCGGAACTATGAAAATCCGGCTTTTCTTCTCGCGATCCTTCGCGGAAAAGGAACTTATGACATCAGCGCTTTAATCATGCTGACGCAAGCGCCGCTTGGTTTCACGCGGGAAACCCTGCAACGTATCTCTGACAGATTCTCACGAGAAACGAGGAGATAGCCATCATTCCCCTGTCGTTTCGTTTCCCGGATTTACCGGCGAGCGACACGCGTCGAACATCCAACGGTCAAAAGAGCCGTTCGCACGTATCTAAACGGATATCTGGCTATAAATAGCCATCATCGTCCTCCTCCGAAACTTTCCTCACTCCCACACTGCCCACGCCATTGACGCGAGCTCGAGAGCAAGTTTCCTGCCCCAAGCGCACTTAGCTTCCAAGCACGCAGAACGCACCAAAACGCGCCACCAAAGGATGGCATCCTCGCCGCCTTCACCGACCCGCGCCGCCATCGACGAGCTCGTCAACGACCTAGATCCGCAATCGGGAGCGCAAAAGCCCACCGGCGGTGAGCCGGAGAAGACCACGGCTTCCGCGGCGGGCGGAGAAAACACTTCCGCCGCCGCGGACATAGCATCATCAAGCGCCGCGACAACCCCACCGTTTGCACCCGAAACGGTGGAGGAAAAGATCGAGCTCCTTGGTGACGAGCTCGCCGCCGCGGAGGCCGCCGCCGCCGCCACCGCCGGAGCGGACGAGGAAGCTGAATCTGCAGGCAACTGGATTTCCTGCAGTATTCCTCCGGCTCTCCTTCCAAACCTGGAGAAGGAGGGCCTGGTACTTAAGAAGAAATGGCGGCTTCCGGAGGAAGAGACCGAGCCAACGCCGCAGAACGGCGAACGGGTACTTCTCGCTTCCCACCTCCTGCGAGGTATGGGGCTTCCGCCTTCTTCTTTCTTCCTCCAAGTTCTTTCCCATTATGACATCCAGCCCCACAATCTTCCCCCCAATTCCATTCTTTACATGGCCGGCTTTCAGGCCCTGTTTGAAGGCTACTTAGGGATAGAACCTAGGCTAGACTTCTGGATGTACTGCTTTGGGGTTAAGCGGAACTCTTCGGAGGGCGCACTCCCAACTTGCGGGACCATATCCTTTACTCTTCGGAGATTCCGAGAGGATTGGTTCCCCAAGATTAAGACCTCATAATCCGTCAAATTTTGGACGGGTTCTTTCTTCTATCATCCCGACGTGCCCTTTCCTAAAAAGGCCGTCGGGGTTCCACCTTTTTTGAACTCTGCCGCCGTTCCCCAGGATAACTGGGGAACAGAAGCCGTCCAAGTTCTGCCGCCAGATCTGTTAAGGATCAAGAGGCGCATCGCCAAGCTCACCTCATCCAAACCTCCTTTGACCGGTATGGATACGGTCTTTTGCTGGCTGGATAGGCGGATTCAGCCATTAGCAAACCACGGAGGCCGCCTTCTGTGCGAGTATACGGGAGCCAAAGATCCTATGCGGACAACCGACAAGGATTGGCCTCAAAAGGAGCTTCGACGGCGCATCAACCAGTTGGTCGCATCTCGCGACCAATATGAAGCTAGTCGGCCAATGTACACGGCCGATAACCCAGCTCCCAAGGTAAGTTTTCCGTCATTTGGGTACAATCTCAATTCTCGGATAATCTACCTTTTTGATTCTGATTGGTTCTTCCGACAGCTTGCGGATCTTCCAGACTCGGAGTTAGCCTCCGAGGCCGAGCTGGATGCGCTACGCACCGCCGCTACAGGTGGGCGCAAGCGCAAGAAGATAATTTCCTCGGATGAAATTATCGATCTTGACGGAATCCCCGTCGCCACTTCCAGGTTATTTTCTTCTGGGTTTTTCTTTTATGGGATCTTTTTCGTCCATCTTTGGTGTTTTAACCTTTTCCGGGTTTTGGTTTTTAGCCTGCCCCCCTCCAACCTGAAGCCGAAGAAGCTGAAGAAACTCAAGGTTTCTTCCAGCCGAGGCAGCCAACCTTCTCCTGCCGTCGCCCCGGAGACGCCAAGCACGAGGGCGAAAGAGCCTACTGCAGCCCCCACCACCAAGCCCCCAGAGCCCAGCCAGCCCATTGTGTCCGACCCGGACACGAGGGAAAGGGCGGCCCCAGAGGTGGAAAAATTAACTCGGACTTTCGACGAGGAAATTCCCACCTTTGACAAGGATTTCAAAGCTATCAATGACGGCTTGGACGCAGCCGGAAATCTCTTCGCGGAATACGCGAAAGAGTTCAAAGAAAACTTGGCAGGTTTGCAGCGCATGAGCCAGGTATATAACTCTAGCCCCCAAGCATTAATTAAAATGCGTGCTTTTTGCTTTGATGCTTTTTGTACTCATTCTTCTCCTTGCCATGTTTCAGCAAACCTCGGAAGCCATCAACAGGGAAGTTTTCCGGAAGCTTACCATCAAGAATAAAGAAGTTAGAAGTCTTCTCTCTATTCTTGAAGAAAGGGAAGCAGAGCTGGAATCAGCCAAGCTCGCATTGTCGGAAACACAAGGTAAACATTTTCCTTCTGAAATTTCCGATTCAGTCATTTGCCTAAGTTTTTTCCAAGAAGCTAGCTAACTCGGATTTTTCCCTTGCTTTTCAGCTGCATTAGCTGAGGCTAAGCAAGCAGCAGAAGATTCTGGCAATGCCGAAATTCTCCGCAAGGAGAATGTTGAGCTTCACAAGAACCTTGTGAAAGCTCAACAAGACTTGGAAGCCAGCAACCTGGCCCTTGGAGTTTCCAATTCCAAGGCTTCCGAGCAGGCGGAGAAGGACAAATCCACCATCCGGGATTTGACCGATGCTCTGAACCTTCGCCTGGAGGAAGTTTCCGAGATCGACAAGCTTATCGGTAAATTTCTAACTTATGTACCATATTTCCATGTTTTACTTTCTCTGGTTTTCTGTCTAACCCTTTTGGGTGTTTTATTCGAAAAAACCAGGAGATACCCCAGACGGCACTCGGGCTGCAGGCATCCGAGCTTTCGGGGAGACATGGAATTTGATGAAGGCTGCTGCAACGCAGCTAGTAGACAAGTTTCTTCCCGAAAAATCTGGGGAATGCTCGGAAGTTGAAAAACTTCCGGGTGCCATCATGGAGGTGGTGGAGTCTAAGGAATCTTTCCTTCGCTCCGCTGCACGGGGTGGTGCGCGCATGGCTCTTGGCCTCATGCGCATGCACTACCCTAGTGCTAAATCCTGGCGCGTGGCGTCCGGTGTCCCTCAAGGATACACGGATATGCAGCGAAACACCATTTTTGGTGAAGTTAAGGGCCACGCCACCCAGATTGCCTCCATGGTAAATCTCTCCATCAACTATCCAGAGGCAGAGATCCCTCCAATCCCTCAAGATGAAAGCAGCGAGGAGGAGTCAGATGCTTGAAGGGTCACCTGGAACCTGGATAGAAAAAGTAGACAATAGGAGCATTACTATTCTTTTAATGTAATCCAAAAATGTAATGCTTCTTTTTGTATGAATGAAACTTCCATCTGTTGCAGTTTAAATTATGAATTTTTTTTCAAGTTTTTTGGGTTTTATCATTCCTTTATCTTATAGGTTCTCTGGTGTGTATGCTTTAATTGTCCTTAGTGTTTGAAATGGCTCAAATAGCAATATGAATCTTCATGCCGAGTAACTGGGGACGAACCAAGCAGTTTTTAAAACTCGGAAACATGGATCATGCTAAAGGCATTTTTACTAACTAGTTCCAATAACCCAGCACACACACAATCAGATAAGACTTAGAGAATTTAAGGAAAGTTTTTTAAGTGAAACTTGGGCACACAGGCAATTCAAGTTTCCCTTAGCCGTTAACAGGCTGAAAAATCATTCAGTTTTGTAACGCCGAGTACGCAAGCACAATTCGGGTTAACGTTGAGAAATTTGTAAGATCATTGGGAAATAGATCAGGCGGAAACACTTTGCACTTATAAAGAATATGGATGACAGCATTCCGACAACTTTATTTCATGATCTCAAAAGATGTTTACATAGAATTGAACTAAGTACGGAAAGGTACATAACTTTCTAGACGTTCCCAGGCTTCCGCAATCCACTTGACTTTGTCGAATTTTTTTTTTCAGCAGCTTGTGGAGTGGTGAGGTTTTAGCCCCCAGCCAACTAATAAATCTGCTGATGGCTGCAGCGGAACCCGTCAATCTTTGGACATCTTTTACACATGTAGGCTTTGAGATATTCAAGATTGCCTTGATCTTTTCCGGGTTAACTTCTATTCCTCTCTGAGAAACAATGAAACCCAGAAGCTTTCCTGAGGGAACCCCGAATACGCACTTAGATGGATTCAACTTCATCTTGTAAGTGCGCAAGTTTTCGAAGGTTTCTCGCAAATCCTCAAGGAGTGTATCTTTTTCCTTGGTTACGACAGCAATATCGTCCACGTAAACATGGACGTTTCTGCCAATTTGACTATGCAAACAGCGTTGCATGCAACGCTGGTAGGTTGCACCTGCGTTCTTCAGGCCAAAAGGCATGGTTACGTAATAGTACGTCCCATACGGGGTTATAAAAGAAGTCTTGATTTGATCTTCCTTTTTCATGCGTATTTGGTGGTACCCGGAGTATGCATCCAAAAAGCATAAAAGCTCAGAGCCTGCAGTGGCATCTATTATTTGATCGATTCGCGGTAACACAAACTAATCTTTCGGACATAACTTGTTCAATCCTGTGTAATCTATACACATTCTAAGAGCAGTGGTGTCTTTCTTCGGCACTAATACCGGATTTGCGGACCAATCAGTATGGATTACTTCCTTGATGAAATCCGCTGCTAAAACCCGGATAATTTCCTTGCCAATAGCCTTCCGTCTTCTTCCGTCAAACCGACGGAGACCTTGTTTGACGGGTTTTGATCCGGGAATAACCTTGAGTTGGTGCTCAGCAAGTTCCCTGGGTACGCCTGGCATGTCAGCTGGACACCAGGCAAAAATATCCCAGTTCTCACGGAGGAACTTGATGAGCTCGCCTTCCTATTTGTCGGTCATCCCAGTCCCTACGACGACAAATTTTGTCGGATCTTTGGGATCTAGGATTACCTGTCTTGTATTCTCGGACGCCTTGAAACTATCTGTTGGCTTCCGAGTTTCTTTTCCTGCCGGCATTTCTTTCGGCGATACCTCCTTGGCTAATTCCTTCAGTTCCTCCTTTGCTATAACTCTCTGAGCGCAAAGGGCGTTTTCTTTCTCCAACTCGTTTGCCAGCTTGAAATCACCGGCAATGGTGATTACTGCTCCTTTGGGTCCTGGCATCTTCAGCTTGTTGTAGATATAGCAAGATCTTGCCATAAATTTGGCGAAAGCCGGACGTCCGAGTATTGCGTGATACACGCTTTCGAACGGCACTACTTCGAAGGATACTTTTTCCTGCCGGAAGTGATCTTTATCTCCGAAGGTGACATCTAGGGAAATTTCTCCTAGGGATCGTGCTTGCCTGCCAGGAACAATGCCGTGGAAGCGTATATTGCTGTAGTTGAGCTGGGACTCGGAGATCTTCAAGTGCTTCAGTGTATCCAGGTACATTATATTGATGCTGGATCCTCCGTCCATCAGCACTCTTCTTAGCCTAGTGTTTTGAACAATAGGGCTTACAACAAGAGCTTGTGTGCCGGGTTCAGGGATATTTCCGGGATGATCTGACTGATCCCAGATTATCGGTGTGTTGGAGTACTTCAAGAATTTTGGGGTCGCAGGAACAACCGCGTTTATTTCTCGAAGTGTTCTTTTGGCCACCTTTGCTGACGGGGTTGCTAGGAAAGTTAACATTGCTTCTCCGTCAACTCTCGGAAATTTGGGTTCGCCTTTTCGCTGCTGTTCCTGGATTTTGTCATCAGTGTCCGATTCACTGTCTTCTTTTTCAGCTTCTGGCTTTTGTTTGGCAGGTTTCCTCTTGGAACCCTTCCCTTTATTTCCGGATCCTGCATTGCCTTTCATATGCTTGTTTAGCCGGCATTGCACGTTTGTGTGGGTTGGTTTCCCAAACTGAGAGTGGTGGACGCAGGGTTCCGACTTAATTCTCTCCCATTCTTCGGGAGTGTAATTGATTGGATCTGGACTGCGGCCTTTCCACTTGTTCACCTTTTCTCCTCCAAAGGCTATGTTGACCTCCTTGGGCTTTGTTGTTGACTCCGGAGTTCCTTTTTTATCAGAACGAGGGGTTTTCTTGGCCAGTATCAATGACTCAATATTGCCTCCTCTTGCTCTGATATCATCTTCGGCTGCAGCATGCTCGTTAGCGGTTGTAAGCATAGATCCGAGATCTTTGTGCTTTTTAGAACCAACCATGAACGGTACAAGTCCGGGTTTTAGGCCATTGACGAAAGCATGCATTGCTTGTACGTCAGTTACTCCAGAGCAACTATTCTTCATTGCAGTCCATCTGGAGATGAAATCCACGTATGGTTCGTCTTCAAATTGGGTGCAACGGTTCAACTGGTTGATGCTATTTGGGCGTTTGTATGTTCCCCGAAAATGCTGAGTAAATACTCTCGCCATATCATCCCAACTGTCGACAGTTCTTGATGGTAAACCATTGATCCAATCTCTGGCTCCGTCTAGCAACATTAGGGGAAGAAACTTGACAGCTTCCAGGTCTGTCCCGTTGTTGATTTGGACGGCTGTGTAATAATCTGAGAGCCAGGTATCCGGGTTTGTACTGCCGGTATACTTTTGGTAGGTTGGACCAACTTTGGCGAAGCCAGAATGCAGGGTTATCCTTCGGATCCTGTCAGTAAAACACTTAGGACCAAAGTATAGATCATCCTTTTCTGCTCTATCAATATGTGCAGAATATCTCCCGGCTGAATGGACAGAAGGGGATCTGCTCCTTTCTTTTCCATTGTTGCGCGGACGCGCTTTTCCGAGGTTATCTCTATCTCTTCCGTTGTCACGCCCCCTGGGATTAGGTGGAGTCCTGCTCCTGTACCTTTCCTTATCTTTAGGCGGTGTCCGAGATCTTTCACGTCTGTGAGGTGTATCGTATCTTCCAGCTTTTTCAGCTGGGTTTCTCGGAGGTGGCATTATTTTGCCGTCATTCCGGTGTTTGTCTTCCCGATCGTGTGGTTTATATCCATCTTTCGGGAGATGAGGTCCGGTTCTAGACGCTGCGTCCCGGTTGTCGGGGTTTTTCTTGTCTTTTCTCGGATCCTCTTTTTTATCCGAATCTCCGGGTTCTTCCGGTCCAGGTGCTCCAGCAGCGCAAGTAACTGTTTTGCAGAGGGCGGAATTATCATGCAGCCTCCCTGATCGCTCTTGGCCTCGCTGTTGCTGCTGTAATGCTTTTCCTAGGAAAGCATACACCCCTTGGAGTTTTTCCCCGTTGGAGTACAGATCGTTGTTTAGGATGGCGAACGCTGCTTCCGCGTTTTCCTCTGCGGTTTTGTATATTGGTTCGCCCTTGGCATCTTTGCCGTTTAACTGCTTTTGCCAAGATGGGTTATAAAACCTTTCTTTTGGCGGCAGTTCTTCCGGTTTTGCGATTTCGGGTAACCTAGTAGGTTTTAAGGCAGATCTATGCTTTTTCTCGTACTCCTCTATTTCTTCCTTCATGACTTTGATGTCATTATGGGTTTGTTGGAGATGTTGCCGAGATCTAAGCAGATGTTGTTGTTGCCGTTGGAAAGCTTGTCTCCTGGCTTCCAGCATCTCAGGGGGTTCATCTGGTCCCACTGGTGTTTGTAATAGTTCTTGCTCTTCCAGTTCTGTCATTGGAGGAGCAGTGATTTCCTTAGATTTCTTTTCCGCGGGCTTTGTGCCACTAATATCTCCAACTTCCAGGTTTTCATCAGCGAGATCAGCTGACTTTTTCTTCCGGAGTTTGTACTGGAGTTTTTTAGAAGCACGGTGCTTTTTCTTGGAAGAAGGAGGTTTTTTGACAGGTTCATCTTCTGTCATCTCCTTGACATTAGGGAATATCGGAGAAGTTTCTCCGTCTTCTTTCTCTTCCACTGGCGGAGGGGTTTTAGGGCTTTCCTGGCTGTCGGCACCCGTTGTATCAGCTGGTTTTGCCATTAGCACTTCATGGAATCCCTCTTGAAAGGACTTAACTTTTCTTACGAAGGCATCCTCGTCTTCGTCTTCGGAGTCGAAGTTATCCGATCCGGTTTCCGACTCCAATCTCGCCTCAATGGCGGCAAGCACGGACTCTGCTTCCGAGTTCATCGTCTGGTTGACGGATGTCGGATCTTCCGTCTCTGTGACGGGTATTGGTTCTTCCGTCTCTATGACGGGTAGATTGTTATCTGCCTCTTGCACGGGATTTCCGTCATCCGTGTTTTCAGCGATTTCGGATTGCACCATGCCGATAAAGTGCGTATCACTATTTTGTCGGCGATCTGAGCAGAATCCGGCATCATAGTCGTCTTCGACTGGGTATAGGGCGGGTGGGATAAATTTGCTTCCACCGCAAAACCCCATTGCCTCTGCAGTTAGTCCGATAAACATGTTAGCAGATCCAATCGGTAACACGCAGGCACTTACCAGGTGGTTTTGCGCCGGTATGTAGGATCCGTTGTCGAGGAAGCGCCCGACGTCGTCGTCGAATTCCAAGCTTCCGACAGTGATCGATCTTCCAATTCCGCCGAGTATCCCAGATCGGAATTTCACACCTGACGTCGTTTGCCCCACGGTGGGCGCCAACTGTCGAGACATCGTAGTAGTTTTCATAGACTGGGGTGCCATGAGACTACGGTAGAGACGTGGGGTAACGGGATAGCGTAGTAACACAAAACACGGGATTTACCCAGGTTCGGTACGTCGCGACAGTACGGCGTACCTACTCCTGCACTTCTCACTAATTGGGACTAAAGCCCATATAACAGGGTTACAGTGTGAGGGAATAGATCTAGCTACTCGACGAGGATGAACTTCTCGGCGAGTTGCGCAGAGCTTTAGTTTGTGAAACTTGAACCTATCTAATCTATCTCCCGTCCGGCTTTATATAATAGCCGGATTAGGGCTTACAGAACAAGAAACCTAGAAGACTACGTTTAACTTGTAACTTGGAAAGTAAGGAATCCGTCTTCTCCTCCAAGCCAGATCACGTGGGCCGTGATCCGGGTTCTTCTAGAATCCGGCTTCTGCGCGTCGGACTACTGGGCCGCCCAATGGACCCAAGCCCATTACCATGTAGGCCACCCTGGTAGTCCGGCTCTTTTGTCTACCATCTTCTATACCCCTATTCAGTATATATCCGACATTCCTCGTCTTACTATGAATCTATTCTCCGCTAGTCAACTTACTGATTCTGGCTGTCGTGTTATTTTTGACGCTGATTCTTGCTCTGTTCAGGATCGTCGCACTCAGGTTTTGGTTGGAGCTGGCCCTCGCCGCCGTGATTCTCAGGGCCTTTGGGAGTTAGAATGGATTCGTATTCCTTCCGCTGCCATCTCGCCTGCCAGTTCTCCCGCCGTCGCCGCCTCCGTCACTGGTTCCTTTCAGCAGTGGCATCATCGTCTTGGTCATCTTTGTGGTTCTCGTCTATCGTCATTAGTTCATCGTGGTCTTCTGGGGTCTGTCTCAGGAGATGTTTCTTTACGGTGTTAGGGTTGTAGGCCAGGGAAACAAACTCAGTTGCCCTATCCTGTTAGTACGTCTATATTTCAGCGTCCTTTTGATTTAGTTCACTCTGATGTTTGGGGTCCATCTACTTTCACTTCAAAAGGGGCCATAAATACTATATCATTTTTATAGATGATTTTTCTCGTTATACTTGGTTGTATTTTATGTCTTCCCGTAGTGAGGTTCTCTCCATATATAAGCGTTTTGCAGCCATGGTTCTTACTCAGTTTTCTATGCCGATTCGTGTGTTTCGTGCAGACTCTGCTGATGAGTATATCTCCAAGCAGTTGCGTGGTGTCCTTACTGAGCAGGGCACGCTTGCTCAATTCTCTTGTCCCGGTGCTCATACTCAGAATGGCATGGCTGAGCGTAAGCATCGCCATCTTCTTGAGACTGCTCGTGCGATGATGATCTCTTCTTCTTGCCCGCCTCATTTCTGGGATGAGGCTGTCTCTACCTCGGCTTATCTCATTTATATCCAACCTTCTGCCGCCCTTCAGGGTGCCATTCCTCTTGAGCGACTTTATGATGTTCTCCTGACTATTCTATGTTGCGTTTGTTTCGTTGTGTTTGCTATGTTCTCCTCGCTCCTCGTGAACGCACCAAACTAACCGCTCAATCTGTTGTGTGTGGTTTTCTTGGATATAGTTATGAGCACAAGGGCTATCGCTGTTAGGATCCTGTGGCTCGTCGGATGCGTATTTCCCGGGATGTGACTTTTGATGAGTCTCAACCTTTCTATCCGCGATCGACCTCCTCGACCTCCACTATGGAGGATCTTTCTTTTCTCACTCTTCCTGACCCCCCTCCCTTGTTTTCTCCTATTTCTTCTCCTCCTACTGCTCCGGAGCCACCTACATCGACACTATCCTCTCCTCCTTCGTCGCCGCGTTCTTCACCCTCTTCACCGTTGTCTTCTCCCTCTCCGTCTCCTCCTACCATTCCCTCCCATCCTACTTTTCCCTTTTACTATACTCGTCATCCACGTGTTGTGAACGAGTCATCTGATGCACCCTCTACTTCTGGTGTACCATCTCAGACGACTTATTCTCTTTGCAGTCGGCCTTGTAATACACCAGATTTCTATAATCCTGCCAGTTATAGTGTTACTGCTATTCCGGAGCCGACTACGTACCGTGAGGCTGTTGTTCATCCTGAATGGCAGCTTGCGATGGCCGAGGAGATCGCTGCACTCGAGCGCACCGGTACATGGGAGATTGTTCCTCTCCCTCCTTCTATTCGTCCTATCACCTGTAAGTGGGTCTATAAGGTGAAGACTCGCTCTGATGGGTCCCTCGAGCGTTACAAAGTTTGTCTGGTTGCTCGTGGCTTTCAGCAGGAGCATGGCCGCGATTATGACGATACTTTTGCTCCTATCGCTCACATGACCACTGTTCAGACTCTTCTTGCCGTTGCATCTGTTCGTCATTGGTCTGTGTCTTAGCTTGATGTTAAGAATGCCTTTCTTAATGGTGAGTTGCGTGAGGAGGTCTATATGCGACCACCACCTGGGTATTCTGTTGATGACGGCATGGTCTGCCGTCTACATCGCTCTCTCTGTGGCCTTAAGCAAGCCCCTCATGCATGGTTTGAGCGGTTTGCTTCTGTGGTTATGGCTGCTGGCTTTTCTCCCAGTGCTCATGATCCTGCGTTGTTTGTTTACTGCTCTCCCCTCGTAGTCGCACTCTTCTTCTTCTATATGTTGATGACATGATCATCACTGGTGACGACCCTGAGTATATCACCTTTGTTAAGGCCCGTCTGAGTGAGCAGTTTCTTATGTCGGATCTTGGTCCTCTTCGTTACTTTCTTGGAATTGAGGTTTCATCTACCTCTGATGGTTTCTTTATCTCCCAAGAACGGTATATTCATGATCTTCTTACTCGTGCCGCTTATAGTGATGAGCGTACTGCTGAGACACCTATGGATCTCCATCTCTCTCTTCGTGCTTCAGACGGTGATCCTCTCTTTGATCCGACTCGTTATCAACATCTTGTCGGGAGTATCGTCTATTTAGCTGTTACTCGCCCAGATATTTCTTATTCTGTTCATATCTTGAGTCAATTTGTTTCTGCTCCTACTTCGGTTCACTGTAGTCACCTTCTTCGTGTTCTACTCTATCTTTGCAGGACGATCTCTCTTTCTCTCTTTTTTCCTCGTTCCAGCTTGTTACAGCTCAAGTCCTACTCTGATGCTATATGGGCTAGTGATCCTATAGATCGCCGGTCACCGTCTGCTTACTGTGTTTTTCTTGGTGGTTCTCTAATTGCCTGGAAGACAAAGAAGCAGACCGCAGTTTCTCGTTCGAGTGTAGAGGCTGAGTTGCGAGCGATAGCTCTTTTGACTGCTGAGGTGACTTGGTTACATTGGTTACTTGCAGATTTTGGTGTCTCCATTATGACACCCACTGATCTATTGTCTGACAGTATAGGTGCTATCAGTATTGCACGTGACCCGGTGAAGCATGAGCTTACCAAGCATATTGGTGTTGATGCTTCTTTTGTTTGTGCTAGTGTGCAGGATCAGATTATTGCGCTCGAGTATGTGCCTTCAGAGTTACAGTTGGCGGACTTCTTTACGAAGGCCCAGACTAGAGCACAACATAGTTTCTTTCTCTCCAAACTCAGTGTTGTAAATCCACCATGAGTTTGAGGGGGGGTGTTAGAGAGATTAGTGCATATTTGTAGTTTCCCTATTAGATAGGGGTGTTCCTGCATATTTGCAACCTTGTACATGTATATTTATATTGTGGCCTTTGGTCCCGTGGAATACAAGTTTATCTATTCCTAACAAGAACCTTGGGTACAAAAACTAATGCCTTATCCTAATAAGAAACACAAATCAAAATAAGAAGAACATTACAACAAGTTTTGTGAATGGATGAAACCTTTGTTCTTGCAAATTCCTTTAACTGATGCTATTAAATTGCCTCCTTATGCAAAATATATGAAAGATATTGTCTCTAACAAAAGGAAGATCCTAATGAGGAAATTTCCACTATGCTTGCTAATTACTCTTTTAATGGCAAGGTTCCTAAGAAGCTTGGAGATCCTGGTATACCAACTATTCCCTGTTCTATTAAAAATAATTATGTTAGAACTGCTTTGTGTGATTTGGGAGCTGTAGTTAGTGTCATGCCTTTTACTCTCTATAAAAGACTCCTCCTAGAGAAAATGATACCAACTGATATATCTTTGCAAATGGCCGATAAATCCACTGCTATTCCTATGGGTATATGTGAGGATGTTCCTGTTCAAGTTGCTAATAACTGTCTGATATTAACTGACTTTGTTGTGTTGGAAATGCCTGAAGATGATAATATGTCTATTATTCTTGGAAGACCTTTTATTAAAACTGCAGGGGCTGTTATTGATTGCAATCAAGAAAAGTTACTTTTAATGTTAATGATAAAGAGCACACTGTTTATTTTCCCAAGAAGATTGATAAGAAATATGGTCTAAATTCAATTGAAAATATTGAGACCATCCTATAAAAGACTCCTAGAAAAAATGATACTAACTGATCTTTGCAAATGGCTGATAAATCCACTGCTATTCCTGTTGAAAGATCATCGTCCGTTTTGGTAATTATATGACAACATATCTACTTGATCTAATGTTTGTTCGATGAATGAAAATGCTCAGGTTAAATTAGGATCACTATATATATGGGGCAAGTGTTTGTGTTATACGAAAAGAGCAAGGAGAAAGAAATCCAGGGAGGGATTTTTTGCACAGGAGCGGAGGCTCCGCTGAATGCACCGGAGGCTCCGCCCAGGCTCCGGTGGGGATCCGGTGTGGGCTCCGCCCAAATCACCTTCTGGGGCGCAACAGCGGAGGCTCGGGCGGAAGCTCCGGTGGGGCTCCGGTGGGGCGGAACCTCCGCCATTCCCACCGGAGGCTCCGCCCCCTACACAACCTGGCGTGCGCACACAAGAGGTTTCGGTGCGCCTCCGGTGGAGGCTGCGCCCAAATGGCATTCTGTTGGACCAGAGCGGAGGCTCCACCGGAGCCTCCGGTGGCCCAGCTTGCCACTGCATAAATGGGGTCCGGTGGACCTCCGGTGGGGGTTCCGCCAAAACCACCTTCTGTTGCGCAAGTGCGGAGGTTCCACCGGAACCTCCGGCAAACCCACCGGTACCTCCGCCACGCTGTCCAGCCAGCGTGCACAAATGCACTGCGCAACTGCGCCAGCAAGTGAAGCCCACCGGAGCCTCCGGTGCTCCTGGACTACAACGGCCCTTAAATGCAAGGGGTATAAATACCCCTTCCCCTACCTCTTAAATGCTAAGCTTTTCCCATTTCTCTCTCCTAGCCATTAATGAAAGCTTCATCCGCCTAGATCTCCCACTCCGTCCACCCAATCACTCCCATACTTGGTGGAGAGCTAGAGGAGGCCTAGATCCACACTTCCACCAAAGGAATCCCAAATCCATCCACCACAACCTAGTAGATCTAGAATCCTACTTGAGGCCTAGAAACCTTAGTAGATCTTGTGCTTGTAGCTTCCACCTTGTTGCAAGAAGCTACGGATTGCTTGAGAGCCTCCATCCATCTTGTGGAGTGACCTCGAGCCCTTGTAAAGGTTTGGTCAACGCCTTCAAGTCGACCTCATAGTGGAAACGAGAATCTCCCTCACCGGAGAAGCTCAAGGAGAACAAGGTGTGCACAACCGTGCTATTGAGGAGCGCCTAGGTGGCTCCCCACCTCTCCAACGTAGACGTACTTCTCTTTGAGAAGGAACTACGGGAATCATATCCTTGTCTCCTTGTTTACACTTGTTGTTTACTTCACTACCTTACGCTTTACTTCCGTTGCACATATTATCTTGCTCACATAGGTTGCTCACCTAGATGCACATCTAGCGAATATTATCTTATCTTGTTTAGCCTCACTAAAAGGAAAAGAAAAGAAAAATTGGTAGTCAACCTATTCACCCCCCTCTAGTTGACCATAGTGCATTTTCAATTGGTATCAGAGCCTCGGCTCTTACTAAGGGCTTAACCGCCCAAGAGTACAATGGTCGATGAAAATTCCCCCGGAAGTTCTAGTGCGGAAATCTCCAAAATGGCCAACACTATATCTAACCTACAAGATACAGTTGGAGTTCTCCAAACCGAACTATCTAAGGTTAGCTCTAGTGTTAGTTCGGAGGTTTCTAGCATAAAGAAAATGATGGAGGCACTGATGGGGAAAACCAAGGAGTCCACGGAACCACCCCTCACCACCAACGATGTTAGCTCGGACGAAGAATCCATTCCGGATATCGACAAGATGGAAGCTGACATCGCTTTAGCTAAGGCGAAAGCCAAAGCAAAATCCGATAAAAAGGCTAAGAGTGGTGGGAGCTCCGAGGGCTCCAAGTCTCAATCGGCTAACGGTTCGGGGTCTCACTCTAAAGTTCCACCACCTCCCAATTATGATTCTATCCACCCTATTGCCACTATGCCACACATGGTTAATGTTGGAGTTCCTCCCATGCTTAACACTAACGAGTTCTCTTCTTGGAAGTTCGATATGGAGTCTCACATTTCAGGTTCTTGCACCGCATTGTGGAGAAGCATTCTCCATGGATTCCACCCTCACGATCCGAACAACTTGACTCCAAGAGAGGATGTGGAATTTCAACTCAACAAGACCGCTCTTGTGACTATCCAAAAGGCTCTCCCAAGAGAACATCTTGAACACATTCGCGGTATCAAGACCGCCAAGGAAGCTTGGGATAAGCTTGACTCCTTGTTCCAAGGAAATGCAAGCATCCAATCATCCAAATATGATGTTGCCCTTGACAAGTCCAAGAACTTTGTCATGCTTGAAGATGAAAGTCCCGAGGAGCTATATAGAAGAGTGGTCACCCTTGGAATTCAATTAAGGGACTTTGGAAAAGAGGAAATCTCCGATGAGTGGATCAAGAGGAAATTTGTCAAGGCCATAACTCCTTTTGAGAAGAATCTCTCCACTAGCATTCGAACAAGATCCGACTACAACTCCCTCAACTCCATTGGTGTTCTTAGTGAGTTCATAGCCATATACTTATCTCACAAGAGCGCGGATGATGCTCTTGCTCGCTCAAGAGGCCATGGGAAGTCTCCTAACCTTGCCTTGAAATCTAAGGCCATGGCCAAGATAGAAGAAGTGGATGATGATGAGGACTATGAAGATACATACAAGGGTGCCCACAAATGTATTGCTCTTGCCATGCAAGGGTATTGGAAGAGATGGGAGGCTCACAAGGCCGGTGCCCCTAGACCTTCAAGGAACAAGACCTTTAGGAAGAAAGGGGAGCGGCCAAGGACATGTTACAATTGTGGAAGTGCAAACCACTTCGTCAAAGAGTGTCCCTTTGAGCCACGAGAAGAGAATGAAGGGAAGCTTGTTCGCAAGGACAAGAACAAAGCTCCACAAAACAAGAACCTCGCTAGAAGAGTCCCAAGGGCTCTATATGTTCAAGAGGGCCCCACATTGGAAACATACTACTCCGGAGATGAAGGAGAATATGAAGTCGTAGGTGTTGCCCACGTCGCCATAGCTACGACTTCCTCTTCATCGGTCTCTCTATTTGAATCTCCCAATGAGAAGGCATCGATCCGACCTACATGTCTCATGGCAAAAGCCACCGCGGTAATATCTTCCACCTCCAAGTCTATTGTCACTAGCTCTCCCTCATTATTGGATTGTGTTGAAAACATTGTTGATGATGAGGAGGCCAAGAACCTAGGATCTTGGTTGTGTAGTCTTGAAGGTGAAACTAAAGAAAAGGTAAAAGCTCTCCTAAGGCAACTTGATGAGGCTAACTCCCTCATCGATGAGAAGGAGGAGATCATCATGACCTTGGAGAACCATGGCGGTAGCAATGATAATCATGATGATGAACTCATCAAGGCTCTTGAAAAGGAGAGATCCATGAGAGCCTCTCTTGAAGAGAAACTATCTAGTCTACAGGAGACGTATGCTATTAGTGTTTCAAAGCTTAGAAAAGATAACAAAAAATCTCTTGCCAAGCTTAAGAAAGAACATGCCAAATCTCTTGTTTTACTTAAAGAATTTGAAGAGGAAGAGTTGAAGCTAGGAATAGCTCATGAAAAACTTGTCGAGCAGCATGACAAACTAAAAGGGGAGTTTGCATCTCTTAAAGAAATTCATGACAAACTTGCCAAGTCTCGAATCAAGCTTCTAGATCAACAATCTAATAAGAATGTTGCATCTTCATCGAATAGCATTGTTATTGTGCCTACCTCTTCTACTACAACTAACATTGTAGGGAAGGAAAGAATTATCAATGATGCAATAAGCTCTCAAGGTGCCAAGAAAGGAAAAGAGGGACTTGGCTTTGTTTCCAAGTCAAAGAAGAAATCCAAGAATGTCACCTCTCCCTCCCGAAATGTTATCTTTGTGAAAGAGAGTGAGGTGACCAAAGAGAAGGAGACCAACGCCATTATGGGCGGTGATACCTCTAGGGGGAGCATCACTCATAATGATTTCGCCGGAAAATATAACCCATATTATGTTCTTATGAAATCTAGAGATGGACATGTTTATGCTAAATACGTTGGTACTTCTTATGGTGATGATTATCATTGGACTATTTGGGTTCCTAAGACCCTTGTGACTAACAAAATAGGACCCATTGAAGGATGGGTACCTAAATCAAGAAATTGATCTCTTGTAGGGAAACACTTCCGGATCAAATAGATGGACAGTGGATAGTGGTGCATCCCAACACATGACCGGAAGCCATGACGCAATAAGTAATATTGAACCTCCTTTACCACATCTCAATTGCGTTACAATTGGTGACAAGTCCGAGCTTAAGGTATTGGGACGAGGCAAGGTAGCTATCTCAAATGATTTATCAATTGATAATGTTCTCCTTGTTGAGTCCCTTGGCTATAACTTGATGTCCGTTCTTCAACTTGCAAATTGTGGTTTTACCTCGTTATTTAATAAAGAGAGTGTGATTGTCACTTGGGAGACTTCTCTTAAAGTAGCCTTTGTTGGGTTTGTCGAGAACGGCATGTATGTAGTGGACTTCTCTAAAGAAGACACGTGTGCCGCGACATGCCTAATGGCTAAAGTTGATGTGGGGTGGCTTTGGCATTGCCGACTAGCCCACACCAATATGAGAATGTTACATGACCTCCAAAGTGGCAATCACGTTCTAGGACTAACCAAAGCTAAGTTTGCTAAAGATCGTGTGTGTAGCTCTTGTACCTTTGGGAAGCAACATGGAGAACAACACCCAACCAAGACAACTATCTCCACCACAAGAATTCTCGAGCTCATTCACTTAGATCTCTTTGGCCCACTATCCTATGATAGCCTCGGAGGAATGAAGTATTGCTTGGTGATTGTGGATGATTATTCAAGATATTGTTGGGTGTATTTCTTCAAGAGGAAAAGTGAAACTCAAAATAGAGTCATCGAGTTCATCACTCTAGTGGAGCGCCAACACAATGCTACCATATTGGCCATTCGGAGTGATAATGGCTCGGAGTTCAAGAACTACACCGTTGAGGGTTTTCTTAGTGAGGAAGGCATTGCTCATCAATATTCCACTCCCTATACCCCTCAACAAAATGGTGATGCGGAGAGAAAGAACCGGACCTTGATGGATGCGGCTAGAACTATGATTGCAGAGTTCTCTTCTCCCTATAACTTTTGGGCCGAAGCCGTCTCCACCGCTTGCCATGCTACCAACCGGCTCTATCTTCGCAAGATCTTGAACAAGACTCCCTATGAGATTCTCACGGGCAAGAAGCCGGATGTATCTTATTTCAAGGTCTTCGGTTGCAAGTGCTTCATTCGCAAGAAAGGAAAACGGTTGTCAAAATTTGAGACTAGATCTTATGAGGGTATCTTTGTTGGCTATGCCGCGAATGCTCACACCTATAGAGTCTACAACAAGTCCACCGGGCAAGTTGAAGAAGCTATAGATGTAGTGTTTGATGAGGACAACGGCTCCCAAGGGGGGCGTATAGATCATGGTGTTGTAGGAGATGCAATTCCTCCCATCGTCATAAGAAGAATGGGGATTGGTGAAATAATTCCCATTGAGGGTTACCGGATGACGGAGGGAGAAGAACTATGCCCCACTCAAGTGGAGCCATTGACTACACCCATTGATGATCAAGCTATCCAACAAGATGCACCAAGCCCTCAAGCTAACAATCAAGGCCAAGCTAATGAACAAGGCCAAGCAACTCATCTAAATCATGATCAAGATTCTATTATTGTTGAGAATGCTCAACCTAGTGGTGATTCATCACCCATCATTGATCAAGGACAAAATGAAGATGGACATGTCTCCGATGAAGAAGGTGATTCTCAATCCATATCCAAGGAATCTTTGGAGGAGATACTTGTCGCACCCGGACTTCTAAAGGATACTCGCCGTTCCGTTGAACAGTAGTAGATTGGATTACGGGGCTTACCGGCACCCGCGTCCTCTTACGAGTAGGCCAACACACGTATGTGTGACAACCAACCCCTATCTGTTCCACGTCGACGTAAACTATCCCATAGAAATCAGGACACTACCATTGACGTATTTCATACCATACACACATGGTACGTCAACGGCTTTGAACAAGATGATAGCACAACATATCTCTAAGACACAAAAGATTGAAATAAGTTGCAAATAGCTCTCACTAGAGCAGAGATAGCAAATACAATCATCCAGAGGACACATGTCCCAACATAACATCATTACATCTCAGCGGAAGCATTCAAAGGGTCTGAGTACAGACAAATCCAAATAGGCTTAAGAAGCCGGAAACTGAAATAAAGACGGAGCCCATCCACGATGTCTCGGATCCTGCCCGGGTCCGCTAACTACTCGTCAGCAGCCTCGTCAAACTCCACGTAGTAGCCGTCACTGGGATCCTCGTAAGCATAGTCTGCGGAAACCACAGCCCCAAAGGGGTCAGTACATCCAAGTACTGGCAAGCAAGACTCACAGTTCACCAAAGTGTAACCCGTCAACACCAAGTACAGATGCCTTGGGTTCAACGTCAGGCGTGAGTTCAACGGAAGGAAGGGGATATAAAAGATGCTGCAACTGGCTGCACTAACCAACTACAGAAACACTAGCACTTCCGGCTAACAGAAAGAAGATAAGATCGAGTATTGTAACCAACTGAAAGATAACTTCAAACAAACCCATCCTGGATCTCGCCCCTTATCCAAAGAAGCAATCCGAGGATAACTCACACAGTTGGATTAAAGATGAATCAAGTTTTTGTGTCAATAATCCTATTACTAGTCAAGTTGTTAATCATTGGGTGTGAGATTGTGAATCATTAGGTTTAAGTTGTCCTGAGTACTTGTTAGCCAGTACTTTCACCAAGTTAACCATAACCGCGGAAAACATGGCTTCTCGAGAAGATTATCCCTGCAGGGTTGCACCAATTTGGCCGTACACGTATGAACAACCCGCCAGATGGAAAGGCCCTTCCACCAAGCGGGGCACTCAACACAACTCAACTCTTCTCCGCATAAGGCCCAAAGCACCTTGGGCGCACGGCTAATCGAGCCCAGAAGAAAATGGACCCTCATAGCACTCTAAGAACGTGTCCCCCTATATGCCGACTATGAAAGTTCCACCCTGCGCTGGGCTCGCAAAAACATGCATGCGGCAAATGGAAAACACGAACTAAATGAGGCGATTTGGACGAGATGCGAATCGAATCAAATTGAGGGGGGCGCCCATACTCGCTTCCCACATGCGGATAGTGCGCTCATCATGGATCAGTAGACAAGACCCTTTTCCTATTAGGGTCGACACTAGCAGGCCTCAAAACCACACAGGGCCTCCTGCCGGTGCCTTATCATCAAATTATTATTTAACCATAACATTAGCATGATTGATTGATTAAACATTGAGCCCCCAGAACATAATAAAGATATAGTAACTAAAAGTAACGGGTAACAGACTCGAGCAAAACAACCTAAGCAGGCTAGTAAGACACTGGCTCAATCAATAGGGTTGTAGGAGGGGTGGTGAGGCAATATCAGGGTTAAAGGATTCATGTGATAGGTTCGTATCAGAAACAACTACTACTAAGGCTAGCAGAAATAGACAACGGAAAGTATCGGTAACCAAGGTTGAAAGGAACACAATGGTTCATGTGAGTGATAACTTGCCTGCAAACTCAGCAGCCGGGTACTGAGCTAGATCCTCAGAAGGGGTGCTGTAAAGATCGTCTGTCTCAACGTCGTTGTCTATTCGAGAAGAAGCAAACAAACAAGGCAGAAATATAAACAATCAATACCATGGCAGAGTGCACAATCATGGGATGATGCATGTCAATTTGATAGATGCATCAAAATAAACTAAGTGACATGGTAACACAATTTAAATGGACCCATATGCAATTTTGGGTTGCATATGAAAAGGTCCATGAATTAAGTGGAAACAAATGATCTACAATTAATTATCATGTGAAAGTTGTTAGCATGATGCATGCATGATGATAACAACAAAATAACAACAAGAGATGCAAGTGGAAAAGGAATTTAACAAGTTTGGAAATTATTTGTTAAGTTTGGTTACTTAAACATGTCACACAAGTATTTGTTGTTTTCATCAACTTAAAATGTTCAAAACAAATAACAAAATTCATATTTGAAAAGAATACCAAATTTTAGTTGGATTACATGTTTCAAATTTTGAAATAGGAGTTAGGATGAAATTATTATGACTTAAACAATATTAAACAAGTTTTAAATGAATTTAAAACAAGCATGAATTTTATTTGAATTTTATTTGTTCAAAACATAAATTCAAATCCATAATTGAAAAGTTCATACTTTTCTAGTTTGAAAACATATTTTGCATGTTCAAAAATAATTTATTTTTGAGCAAGTTTTGATTTTAGCAAAATTTAAATGAATTAAACAAGGATTAAATTATTTAGGCAATTTAAATTATTCAAATCATGAAACAAAATTTATATTTGAAAAGATGGATCAAAATGGTATGGAAAATATATTTTATTTGCATTATTTGGATTAATTATGAATTAGTTATGGAATTTAGAAAATTGCAATTGAATTATTTGAATTCAAATTTGAATTGCATTTTGAAAATTCAAAACAGGAAACAAATGGTACCAATAGGTAGAGAATTAAATTTAGACCAGCACACATATTTTATTTTCATTATTTAGAGTTATAAAATAAAAGTTATAATGTTTTTAAAACTAGGGACCAATCTGTTAAATAAAAGGACCTTGATTTAAAAACAGAAAGGTTCAAAAACATTTTACACCGCACAGTACCCTACCATAGGCACTGCCAGGGGGGCCCAGCGCACTGTGGGCTTGCGTGGCTAGTGAGTGGCTGACAGGGGGCCCTCCCTGTCAGCGCTGCGGGCGAAAAAAGATGGGATTTTTATCCCGCGAGCCAGGGGCTCGAACCCTGAACCTCGCTGTTGCGCGCACTGCCTGCTACCGCTGCGCTGTTTTTCGTTTCTTGTCGGTAACACCTTCGCAACAAGGTTAAGGTTCAGAAACGCTATCTGAATTTAACTGAAACTCGCGCTCGCTGCAACTCGACAGAGAAGAACTCACCGGCGGCGATCACCGTCGCGTTGATGTGCTCGATGTGCTGTGCTGGGGTGGTGGTGTTGCGTGCACGGACGCGTGCGCACAGAGAGGAAGGAGGAGGACCAAGGCTGCTCACCGGGAGGTTGCCGTGGGAGAAACTCGACGGCGAGGCGACAGCGGCGTGGACGGCGGCGATGCTACAGAAGACCTCCGGGCTCGTGCGGGTGTACAGAAGGTTGAGGAAGGAGTGGCGGAGCGATTCCAGCAGCTGGATCACGACGAGAGGTATGACAGCGACGACGGCGAGCAGATGTTCAGAAATGGCGCCACGGTGGCCGGAGGCGATGTCGACGATGGCGGCATCGATTCCGCGGGTCTCCGATGTAGCTAGGATGTTTAAACGGAGGAGGGGAAGGTGGTGTTTCGATTCTGACAGCTAGGAAGGTGGGAGGCGCGGCGAGGTGGACGGAACCATGGCGGGTTCAGAGAAAAATTCGCCGGCGAGGTGGTGGCAGAGGGTGGTGATGGCGGCGAGAGAGAGAGATGGCGGCGGCCTCGAGGGGAGAGGGGAATCTAGGGTAGCGCGCTGTGCCCTAGGGGGTCTAGGGGGTCCTTATAGGGCACGGGAAAACGAGGATGGCCGTCGGTGGGCGCCGTACGGCGACGTGGCGCGGCGGATGGCGCGCAGTACGCGTTGAAGACGACGGGGGCGTCCGCGAAGCGTTTTCGGGCCGCGCAGTAAGTTAGGTAGCGGGCTGGGCTGGGCTAGCTGCTAGCTGCCGCGCGCGTTTTTTTTTTTTTTTTTTTGCTTTTCTGTTTTTGTTTTGTAGCAAAACAGAAATGGAAGAAAAAGATAGTTTTAGAGTTGATAAAAATCTGGAAAAATTCATGTGAGGTTGTTAGCCCAACACCTACCATTTGGAAACTTAGGTTTTTGAAAATTCAAATTTTATTTGCTGTTTGTTAATTAAATCAATTTAGATGATTTTGGGGTTTTAAATGACTATTAAAATCAAAATTTAAATATGGTGACTCAAATAACTTTAATTGGAAACTATGAGTATAAAAATGCCTTGATTATTTTTATAACTTCAAATTGGTGTGCTGTTTGGATGTTTTTGGTTTGAATCTGAAGAATTTGTTAATTAATGAATTAATATTGAAAACAAAGTTTTTATTAGGGTGACCCCTAATGATTAAATAGAACAATTGTGGTTATGATTTTTTTGGTACTTTTATAACTTTCAAATTAGGTGCTGTTGATGAAGTGAATTTGAGTTTGAAAGCCATTTGGAGTTAATTGATTGAATAAAAACCATTAATTTAATAGTTGAAAAATTATGGAATTGAATGAAAACAAATTGGTTGTTTTTGTTTGAGAATTTTATTTAAAAGGTTGTAACAGAGCAAGTATGAAATAAACATTTGAAATTGTTTGAGTTTCATTATGAAAACAAAGGTAAAACAGATGCAAACAGAAAGAAACAATTGCAATGAGGATGATGACATGATGCATTGCTTAAATAACAAGAAATCAAACATTCTAAATGGTAGGTTTTCATACTTGGGATGTTACAAAACGCCCCCCCCTTGAAGGAATCGCGCCCCGAGATTCCTTACTGATTAACGAAAAGGTCCGGATACTTCTTGCGAAGATCCTCTTCGGTCTCCCACGTTGCCTCTTTATCGGAATGATGCGACCACTGCACTTTCAAGAACTTGGTGCTCTTGTTGCGAGTCTTACGCTCGGTCTCATCGAGAATACGAACAGGGTGCTCCTCATAAGATAGATCATCTTGCAGTTCAATGGAATCATGATCAACTGCACGATCTGGATCTTTGAAACACTTCTTGAGCTGTGACACGTGGAACACATCGTGCACCTTGGATAGCTTTTCTGGAAGTTCAAGACGATAAGCATTTTCTGCACGCCTTGAGAGAATGTTGAAAGGACCAATGTATCTTGGTGCAAGCTTTCCTTTTACACCAAAACGATGAGTGCCTCTGAGGGGAGTTACACGGAGATATGCCTTGTCACCAGGTGCATAGATCATATCCCTGTGCTTGCTGTCATAGTAGCTCTTCTGACGAGACTGAGCAATCCTGAGATTGTCACGAATGATACGAACTTTCTCCTCGGCTTCCTTAACAATGTCAGGGCCTAAGAGTGAACGTTCACCAGCTCCAGACCAATTGATTGGACTCCTGCATATGCGGCCATAAAGTGCTTCAAATGGTGCCATGCCTAGGCTTGCCTGGTAGCTGTTGTTGTAGGAGAATTCAGCATATGGAAGGCAATCCTCCCATTTCATGCCAAAGGAGAGACCACATGCTCTGAGCATATCCTCGAGAATCTGATTGACTCTTTTGACTTGCCCCTGAGACTGAGGGTGATAAGCTGTGCTGAACAGAAGTTTGGTGCCCAATGCATCTTGGAAACTCTTCCAGAATTGAGAAGTGAAAATACTTCCACGGTCTGAGCTTATTTCCAATGGAACACCATGAAGGGGAACAATCTTTGCTGTGTAGAGCTCTGCTAACTGGCTAGCTGAGATAGTTTCCTTGACATCAAAGAAGTGAGCTACTTTAGTGAGACGATCAATAACAACGAAGATTGCATCGTTGCCCTTCTTGGACTTTGGAAACCCAGTAATGAAGTCCATTTCAATCATGTCCCACTTCCATTCAGGAATTTTCAGAGGTTGGAGAAGACCGGCTGTTTTCTGATGGACTGCCTTAACACGTTGACAAACGTCGCATTCAGAAACGTATTGAGCAATTTCACGTTTCATGCCAGGCCACCAATACATAGTATTGAGATCCTGGTACATCTTTGTACTTCCAGGGTGGATGGAGAGAGGAGTTTCATGAGCCTCCTTGAGAATGACATCTTTGAGACTTTGAATCTGAGGAACTGCAATGCGTCCTTCGAAGAACACAGTTCCCTTGTCATCAATTGAGAAGGACTTGAACTTATCATTGCCTTCTTTGATGTGCTCTACAATCTTCTTGATTTCAGTATCACGAAGTTGTTCAGAACGAATCTTGTCCTCGAGAGTTGGACTGGCTGTCAAGCTAGCAAGGTAACCTTGAGGGACAAGACCAAGGTTCAGCTTCTGGAATTCTTCATGAAGTGGAGGTTGGCTTTCCATGATCATGAGATTATTGCAATATGACTTGCGACTGAGAGCATCGGCCATAACATTAGCCTTGCCTGGAGTGTAAGAAATGGTGAGATCAAAGTCTTTAATTTTTTCAATCCATCTCCTTTGCCTGAGGTTTAGATCTGGTTGAGTGAAGATGTATTTCAGACTCTTATGATCGGAAAAGATTTCAGTTTTGTTACCCAACAAGTATTGTCTCCATTTCTTGAGGGCAAACACAACTGCTGCAAGTTCAAGGTCATGTGTGGGATAGTTTTGCTCATGTGGGTTCAACTGACGTGAAGCATAAGCCACAACTTGACGTTCTTGCATAAGAACTGCTCCTAGACCTTGGAGAGATGCATCGCAGAATATCTGGAAAGGTTTGGTAGTATCTGGGCCAACCAGAACTGGGGTGGAAGTGAGTTTAGTCTTCAGGAGATTGAAACTCTCATCACACTGTGGAGTCCAAACGAACTTCTTGTCCTTCTTTGTGAGATCAGTGAGAGGTTTAGAAATCTTGGAAAAGTTTTGGACGAAACGACGGCAATAGCTAGCCAAGCCAAGAAAACTTCTGACTTGCTTCACCGTCTTAGGAGGTTTCCAATCAACAATTGCCTTAACCTTTTCTGGGTCAATGGCTATGCCTTTGGCAGAGATGATATGACCAAGGTAAGCAACTTCTGGAATCCAGAACTCACATTTGGAGAACTTGGCATATAGACGATGCTCGCGAAGTTTCATGAGAGTGAGACGAAGGTGTTCTCCATGCTCTTCCTCGGATTTTGAGTAGACTAGAATGTCATCGAGATATACCACAACGAACTTGTCGAGGTATTCATGGAAGACAGAATTCATGAGTCTTGAGAACGTTGCCGGTGCATTTGTGAGACCAAAGGACATGACGGTGTATTCATATAGACCGTACCGAGTGGTGAAAGCTGTCTTAGGAATATCTTCCTTTCTGATCTTTATTTGATGGTAACCCATCCTCAAGTCCAACTTTGAGAATATTGAGGCTCCAGCAAGTTGATCAAAAAGATCATCGATACGAGGAATTGGATACTTGTTTTTGATGGTTTTCTCGTTGAGAGGACGATAGTCAACCACGAGTCTTTTTGTTTGATCCTTCTTGGCAACAAACAGAGTTGGGCAACCCCAAGCGGAGGAACTAGGCTGAATGTAACCTTTCTCCATGTACATATCGATTTGCTCCTTCAACAATTTCAGTTCAGGAGGAGCTATCTTGTATGGATGCTTAGAGATTGGAGCAGTACCTGGTTCAAGCTCGATCACGAACTCAACTGCTCTGTCCGGAGGCATTCCTGGCAACTGTTCTGGAAAGACGTCAGGGAATTCACAAACCACCGGAACATTTTCAATTGCAGGAAGAGGTTTTGCATCGAGGTTGAACAGCTGAACAGAACTTGATCCATATGGAGAATAGACTATCTGGCCAGAAGGGTGAGAGAGAGTTATTGACTTTCGAGCACAGTCAATTTTAGCTTCATGGGTCTTCAACCAATCCATGCCCAGAATGACATCAATGTCAGAATTTCCCAGCAACATGAGTGAAGCAAGGAATATGCGGCCTCCAATTAGCATCTGATTGTCCTTACTTATCTTGGAAGTCAACATTTGCGGTCCCGGAGAGTGAACAGTCATTTGATTGCTTAGCGGAACCAGAACTAGGTTGTATGCTTTTGCAAATATCTTTGACACAAAAGAATGCGATGCTCCGGTATCAAACAACACTTTAGCTGGAATAGAGTTTACGGGTAATATACCGAGAACGACGTCAGCAGCTTCCTCAGCTTTGTCGGCCTTGATATGATTCACCCTCGCGGTCCTCCCGACATGCCTGTTGTTGGAGTTGAAGGCTTTAGCCGGAGGAGCACGAACCATTGCCTGGTTGGTGTTGGGGCGAGGAGGTGGAGGTAGTTGCCTCTGAGTGCACTTATCAGCATAGTGTCCAGTCTCCTTGCACTTGTAGCAAGTGACGACACAAGGAGGACCTGGCCTTGGCTGCCCCATTGGAACCCTCTGACTCTGCATCTGAGCTGGGTTGGGTGGGCGGGGAGCAAAGCCTGGAGAAGCTTGGGCATATGGAGCCCGAGTGACAGCAGCATTTGGCACCTAGATGCGGCGCTTCTGCGGGGGGGGGGGGGGGGGGGTGGTCATGTTGGAGGAGGAACCACCCTCACGTGAGTGCTTGCGGGACTCCTCGAACGCCTTGTGCCCATTTTCCTCATTGAGCGCGGTGTTCACGAGCTCCTCGAAGTCCTTGCACTTGATGTTGGTGAGAGCGTACTTCAGTTCCGGGTTAAAACCTCGGCGGAACCTTGCCATCTTCTTAGCCTCAGTGGACACCTCATCACCAGCGTATCGAGCGAGACGATTGAACTCGTTCTGATAGCCAATGACGTCCAGCTTGCCCTGCTTGAGAGAGCAAAATTCCTCATGCATCCTTTCCATGAGACCATCTGGGATGTGGTGCTTCAGGAAGGCATCCTTGAAACAACCCCAGGTGATAGGATAGCCAGCTCTCATGGTCTGGTAGTTCTCCCACCAGGTAGCTGCCTGACCCTTCAGTAGGTAGGTGGCATACTTGACTTTGTCTTCCTCGGCAACGTGAGCAATGTCCAGAGCCCTGGCCATCTCCCTGATCCAGTCATCAGCATCCAGAGGCTCACGTGTTGCCACGAAAGCTCTCGGACCCATACTGAGGAACTCCTTGATACTGACTCGTGGAGCATTCTGGTTGTTGTGCTGGTTAGCCTGGATCTGGGCCATCTAAGCCACGACCTGAGTCATCTGAGTCAACAGCTCCGTGAGCGGAGGTGGTTCAGGCGGGTTGCTCCTTGTTGGCGGCATCCTGGATAGACATGCATTTTAGCACAACAACAGAAAAGGATAGACTTGGTAACCGAAAGATAGATTATTCCGACGCATGAATAGATAACCAACAGGTACATCATCACATGTTCAAATACATCAGAATATCCAACACACCAATACATGGTTCGAAAGACAAAGGATAACTAAACATAGCTAGGAATGGATACATCGGTGCTCCCATGCTCATCACGCAGGACGGCGGTGAGTAGTACGACGAGAGATACGGTAAGGAGGAATCCCACGGAAGTAGGTAGAACGCCGATCCACGTAGATCGCAACTGCTCTGAGAGCGACTCTCGGTGTGGTGAAGTAGAAAGCGTCATCTCCCTGTGCTCCAAAGCGTGGAATCCCAGTGTAACCAGCTCCGAGGTTGAGGAGTGGACCTCTGATCGGCTCGTAACCTCCAGCATCTGGCAAACTACGTCCAACTGTCTGATGGAAACGTGCAAATCGCTCATCTCCAACAAAGTTTGTGGTGTACGTAGCCAGACGAGTCAAAGCAAGGTAGAGCTGCTCCCTGACTGAGGCCAACTCCTGAGAAAGTGTGGTGGCAACAGCGTCACTGTGCCTCACAAACTGAGCGGTGGTGTGCAGCCTGGTGTTATCATGCTCGTAGACATCCAGGTTGTCGTAGAGGGTGAAGTGAGCTCCCTCCGAAGTGATGTAACCACGGGGGATGTGGCGATAGATAGAATCGTAAAATCCCCAATAGTCAGCACGAAGGACGGTGAGACTCACGTAAGCTGCCTGCTGCACGGCCATATCCACTATGGAACCTACTGCCTCGTAGCGGTGGACAACGCTCATGCCATCATCTGACAGAATGTAGACGATAGCCTGGTAGTAGGTCTGGTCAAACTCTCGCTGCTGCTCGTAGACCTGGTACTCTGGTGCCCAACGGAACCCCAGATAAGTGACTATGTCTCTCAGCATCTCCAGATAACCGGCGGTGCTCTCACAACGAGTCATCCGAACCACCTGCGGGTAGAACCTGAGATCCATCTGCAGATGATTTGGGAGGTTTTGATTAGACGCCGGTAGAGAACTGAAGTGGAAAGCAACAACAAGGTTCAACGGACGAAAAGGATGTTGAAAAGAACAGGATATTGAAGCAACATCGGGAAACACGAGACCAAAAACTCCTGAGGTACTACGGAGAACCCAAAACACGTGAAACCCTAACTTGAAAGTTTAGGTGAGAAGAGAGAACAACGTTGCACTTCCTTACCAGAAAAAGGGTGGGTGGGTGGGGAAAGAAGAAAAATGGCAGAATTCCTACTCTCACGTTTCATTCTTTCCTATATAGCTACAAAAATAGTTTCTAGACTCAACTGCGACAAGTAAAAAGGGATCCTACAGGCAGACAGGCTCTGATACCATTTGTCGCACCCGGACTTCTAAAGGATACTCGCCGTTCCGTTGAACAGTAGTAGATTGGATTACGGGGCTTACCGGCACCCGCGTCCTCTTACGAGTAGGCCAACACACGTATGTGTGACAACCAACCCCTATCTGTTCAACGTCGACGTAAACTATCCCATAGAAATCAGGACACTACCATTGACGTACTTCAGACCATACATACATGGTACGTCAACGGCTTTGAACAAGATGATAGCACAACATATCTCTAAGACACAAAAGATTGAAATAAGTTGCAAATAGCTCTCACTAGAGCAGAGATAGCAAATACAATCATCCAGAGGACACATGTCCCAACATAACATCATTACATCTCAGCGGAAGCATTCAAAGGGTCTGAGTACAGACAAATCCAAATAGGCTTAAGAAGCCGGAAACTGAAATAAAGACGGAGCCCATCCACGATGTCTCGGATCCTGCCCGGGTCCGCTAACTACTCGTCAGCAGCCTCGTCAAACTCCACGTAGTAGCCGTCACTGGGATCCTCGTAAGCATAGTCTGCGGAAACCACAGACCCAAAGGGGTCAGTACATCCAAGTACTGGCAAGCAAGACTCACAGTTCACCAAAGTGTAACCCGTCAACACCAAGTACAGATGCCTTGGGTTCAACGGAAGGAAGGGGATATAAAAGATGCTGCAACTGGCTGCGCTAACCAACTACAGAAACACTAGCACTTCCGGCTAACAGAAAGAAGATAAGATCGAGTATTGTAACCAACTGAAAGATAACTTCAAACAAACCCATCCTGGATCTCGCCCCTTATCCAAAGAAGCAATCCGAGGATAACTCACACAGTTGGATTAAAGATGAATCAAGTTTTTGTGTCAATAATCCTATTACTAGTCAAGTTGTTAATCATTGGGTGTGAGATTGTGAATCATTAGGTTTAAGTTGTCCTGAGTACTTGTTAGCCAGTACTTTCACCAAGTTAACCATAACCGCGGAAAACACGGCTTCTCGAGAAGATTATCCCTGCAGGGTTGCACCAATTTGGCCGTACACGTATGAATCACCCGCCAGATGGAAAGGCCCTTCCACCAAGCGGGGCACTCAACACAACTCAACTCTTCTCCGCATCAAGCCCAAAGCACCTTGGGCGCACGGCTAATCGAGCCCAGAAGAAAATGGACCCTCATAGCACTCTAAGAACGTGTCCCCCTATATACCGACTACGAAAGTTCCACCCTGCGCTGGGCTCGCAAAAACATGCATGCGGCAAATGGAAAACACGAACTAAATGAGGCGATTTGGACGAGATGCGAATCGAATCAAATTGAGGGGGGCGCCCATACTCGCTTCCCACATGCGGATAGTGCGCTCATCATGGATCAGTAGACAAGACCTTTTTCCTATTAGGGTCGACACTAGCAGGCCTCAAAACCACACAGGGCCTCCTGCCGGTGCCTTATCATCAAATTATTATTTAACCATAACATTAGCATGATTGATTGATTAAACATCGAGCCCCCAGAACATAATAAAGATATAGTAACTGAAAGTAACGGGTAACAGACTCGAGCAAAACAACCTAAGCATGCTAGTAAGACACTGGCTCAATCAATAGGGTTGTAGGAGGGGTGGTGAGGCAATATCAGGGTTAAAGGATTCATGTGATAGGTTCGTATCAGAAACAACTACTACTAAGGCTAGCAGAAATAGACAACGGAAAGTATCGGTAACCAAGGTTGAAAGGAACACAATGGTTCATGTGAGTGATAACTTGCCTGCAAACTCAGCAGCCGGGTACTGAGCTAGATCCTCAGAAGGGGTGCTGTAAAGATCGTCTGTCTCAACGTCGTCGTCTATTCGAGAAGAAGCAAACAAACAAGGCAGAATTATAAACAATCAATACCATGGCAGAGTGCACAATCATGGGATGATGCATGTCAATTTGATAGATGCATCAAAATAAACTAAGTGACATGGTAACACAATTTAAATGGACCCATATGCAATTTTGGGTTGCATATGAAAAGGTCCATGAATTAAGTGGAAACAAATAATCTACAATTAATTATCATGTGAAAGTTGTTAGCATGATGCATGCATGATGATAACAACAAAATAACAACAAGAGATGCAAGTGGAAAAGGAATTTAACAAGTTTGGAAATTATTTGTTAAGTTTGGAAAGTTTGGTTACTTAAACATGTCACACAAGTATTTGTTGTTTTCATCAACTTAAAATGTTCAAAACAAATAACAAAATTCATATTTGAAAAGAATACCAAATTTTAGTTGGATTACATGTTTCAAATTTTGAAATAGGAGTTAGGATGAAATTATTATGACTTAAACAATATTAAACAAGTTTTAAATGAATTTAAAACAAGCATGAATTTTATTTGAATTTTATTTGTTCAAAACATAAATTCAAATCCATATTTGAAAAGTTCATACTTTTCTAGTTTGAAAACATATTTTGCATGTTCAAAAATAATTTATTTTTGAGCAAGTTATGATTTTAGCAAAATTTAAATGAATTAAACAAGGATTAAATTATTTAGGCAATTTAAATTATTCAAATTATGAAACAAAATTTATATTTGAAAATATGGATCAAAATGGTATGGAAAACATAGTTTATTTGCATTATTTGGATTAATTATGAATTAGTTATGGAATTTAGAAAATTGCAATTGAATTATTTGAATTCAAATTTGAATTGCATTTTGAAAATTCAAAACAGGAAACAAATTGTACCAATAGGTAGAGAATTAAATTTAGACCAGCACACATATTTTATTTTCATTATTTAGAGTTATAAAATAAAAGTTATAATGTTTTTAAAACTAGGGACCAATCTGTTAAATAAAAGGACCTTGATTTAAAAACAGAAAGGTTCAAAAACATTTTACACCGCACAGTACCCTACCCTAGGCACTGCCAGGGGGGCCCAGGGAACTGTGGGCTTGCGTGGCTAGTGAGTGGCTGACAGGGGGCCCTCCCTGTCAGCGCTGCGGGCGAAAAAAGATGGGATTTTTATCCCGCGAGCCAGGGGCTCGAACCCTGAACCTCGCTGTTGCGCGCACTGCCTGCTACCGCTGCGCTGTTTTTCGTTTCTTGTCGGTAACACCTTCGCAACAAGGTTAAGGTTCAGAAACGCTATCTGAATTTAACTGAAACTCGCGCTCGCTGCAACTCGACAGAGAAGAACTCACCGGCGGCGATCACCGTCGCGTTGATGTGCTCGATGTGCTGTGCTGGGGTGGTGGTGTTGCGTGCACGGACGCGTGCGCACAGAGAGGAAGGAGGAGGACCAAGGCTGCTCACCGGGAGGTTGCCGTGGGAGAAACTCGACGGCGAGGCGACAGCGGCGTGGACGGCGGCGATGCTACAGAAGACCTCCGGGCTCGTGCGGGTGTACAGAAGGTTGAGGAAGGAGTGGCAGAGCAATTCCAGCAGCTGGATCACGACGAGAGGTATGACAGCGACGACGGCGAGCAGATGTTCAGAAATGGCGCCACGGTGGCCGGAGGCGATGTCGACGATGGCGGCGTCGATTCCGCGGGTCTCCGATGTAGCTAGGGTGTTTAAACGGAGGAGGGGAAGGTGGTGTTTCGATTCCGACAGCTAGGAAGGTGGGAGGCGCGGCGAGGTGGACGGAACCATGGCGGGTTCAGAGAAAAATTCGCCGGCGAGGTGGTGGCAGAGGGTGGTGATGGCGGCGAGAGAGAGAGATGGCTGCGGCCTCGAGGGGAGAGGGGAATCTAGGGTAGCGCGCTGTGCCCTAGGGGGTCTAGGGGGTCCTTATAGGGCACGGGAAAACGAGGATGGCCGTCGGTGGGCGCCGTACGGCGACGTGGCGCGGCGGATGGCGCGCCGTACGCGTTGAAGACGACGGGGGCGTCCGCGAAGCGTTTTCGGGCCGCGCGGTAAGTTAGGTAGCGGGCTGGGCTGGGCTAGCTGCTAGCTGCCGCGCGCGTTTTTTTTTTCTTTTCTGTTTTTTTTTTGTAGCAAAACAGAAATGGAAGAAAAAGATAGTTTTAGAGTTGATAAAAAATCTGGAAAAATTCATGTGAGGTTGTTAGCCCAACACCTACCATTTGGAAACTTAGGTTTTTGAAAATTGAAATTTTATTTGCTGTTTGTTAATTAAATCAATTTAGATGATTTTGGGGTTTTAAATGACTATTAAAATCAAAATTTTAAATATGGTGACTCAAATAACTTTAATTGGAAACTATGAGTATAAAAATGCCTTGATTATTTTTATAACTTCAAATTGGTGTGCTGTTTGGATGTTTTTGGTTTGAATCTGAAGAATTTGTTAATTAATGAATTAATATTGAAAACAAAGTTTTTATTAGGGTGACCCCTAATGATTAAATAGAACAATTGTGGTTATGATTTGTTTGGTACTTTTATAACTTTCAAATTAGGTGCTGTTGATGAATTGAATTTGAGTTTGAAAGCCATTTGGAGTTAATTGATTGAATAAAAACCATTAATTTAATAGTTGAAACATTATGGAATTGAATGAAAACAAATTGGTTGTTTTTGTTTGAGAATTTTATTTAAAAGGTTGTAACAGAGCAAGTATGAAATAAACATTTGAAATTGTTTGAGTTTCATTATGAAAACAAAGGTAAAACAGATGCAAACAGAAAGAAACAATTGCAATGAGGATGATGACATGATGCATTGCTTAAATAACAAGAAATCAAACATTCTAAATGGTAGGTTTTCATACTTGGGATGTTACAATACTAGCACGTAGAGCAAAGAGAAGGCTAGAGAACCTTGAACGAGCGGGTCATACGGAGGACATGATTCTTGGACAAGTTCGTGGAAGAGTGGTCACTAGAAGGCAATTGGCGGATTTTAGCAAGGCTCATGCTTTTGTCTCTTTCATTGAACCCAAGAAGGTATATGAAGCTCTCGAAGATCAAGATTGGCTTGAAGCCATGCATGATGAACTCAATAACTTTGAGCGCAACAAAGTGTGGAAATTAGTGCCAAGACCCAAGGATTGCAAGAATTTCATTGGCACCAAATGGGTGTTCAAGAACAAGCAAGACAAAGATGGCATTGTCATTCGCAACAAGGCAAGATTGGTGGCCCAAGGTTTTTCTCAAGTCGAAGGTATCGATTTCGGTGAAACCTTTGCCCCCGTAGCTCTCCTTGAATCCATTCGCATCTTACTTGCCTATGCATCTCATCATAACTTCAAGTTACAAAAAATGGATGTCAAAAGTGCTTTCCTTAATGGTCCCATTAATGAGTTAGTATATGTCAAGCAACCTCCGGGTTTCGAGGATCCCAACCACCCCGATCATGTCTATAAACTTGATAAGGCGCTCTATGGACTTAAACAAGCTCCACGTGCGTGGTATGAGCACCTTAAAGAGTTTCTAGTAGATCGCGGGTTTAATGTTGGTTTAATCGATCCCACCCTCTTTACCAAGACGGTTGGAGGTGACTTGTTCATATGCCAACTCTATGTGGATGACATCATTTTTGGGTCTACTAACACTTTGTTCAATGAGGAGTTTTGCAAGCTTATGACCGATAGGTTTGAGATGTCTATGATGGGAGAGTTGGAGTTCTTCCTTGGCTTTGAAGTAAATCAATATTATGAAGGGACTTTCATCAAACAAGCCAAATACACTCAAGACATGCTCAAGAGGTTTAATATGAATGATGCCAAACCTACGAAGACTCCTATGTCCGCGACCACCGACTTGAAACCCGACCCCAACGGTAAAGAGGTAGATCAAAAGGTATACCGATCCATGATTGGCTCCTTGCTCTACCTTTGTGCATCTAGACCCGATATCATGTATAGCGTAGGTAAATTTGCAAGGTTTCAAGCCTCCCCAAGGCAAAGTCATTTGGAAGCTGTGAAATGAATCTTTCGATATCTAGTTCATACGCCAAACTTCGGTCTTTGGTACCCCAAGGGTTCGAGCTTTCAGCTCATTGGATACTCGGATGCGGATTATGCGGGAGAGAAGACGGATAGGAAGTCCACATCCGGGGGTTGTCAATTTCTTGGCCGCTCCTTGGTATGTTGGTCTTCTAAGAAGCAAAATTGCATTTCTCTCTCCACCATCGAGGCCGAGTATATCTCCGCGGCAAGTTGTTGTGCCCAATTGCTATGGATGAGGCAAACCTTGAAGGATTATGGTATTCATTTTGACAAGGTGCCTCTTCTTTGTGACAATGAGAGTGCTATCAAGATCGCCTACAACCCGGTTCTTCACTCCAAGAAGAAGCACATTGAGATCCGTCATCATTTCTTTCGGGATCATGTTGAGAAAGGTGATATTGATCTCTCATATGTCTCCACGACGGATCAACTTGCCGATATCTTCACGAAGGCCCTTGATGAACCAAGATTTCGAGCTTTGAGGAATGAACTAAATGTCATGGATTCCTCCAACTTCACTTGAAACCTTGCATATCTACCCTCATTATGCATGCTATTAGGCTTAGATGTAGGCGTGGACATAGGGGGAGCGCTACTCAACTCATGAATATGCACTCCTCCTATTATGCGAAAAACAATTCATCATTGCATATCTAGTCAATTGTGACTTATTGTGCTTAATTGTGAGTAGTAATTTTGGGCCCAAGATATATCTTCGCGGTGCCAAGTTACACACTCAAACATGGTGGCTTCGGCCACCGACCTTTGGTATGTTTTGGATCTTTCATGCCTATCATATCTCCTTCTTGACAACTCGTACGGGTTCGGTCTTCTACCTTTTTGTTGCTTCTTGCGAACCCCTTCGAGTAATGTCTCTCGTATATCAGTGACGATTTTCCAACCCAAGCCTCCCTTTCCCAAACCAATATTTCTATCGAAATGCTGGTGTTTTTACAATCTTGGCGCGCGAAAATCTGGTTGAGCGGAGGCTCCGGTGAATCCACAGGAGGCTCCGCTGCCCCTGTCCACCGGAACACCACCGGAGGCTCCGCTGGCTCATATTTTGTCAGCGGGGCTGAAATTGCTTATTTTTGTGGACAAGGGGCGGAGGCTCCGGTGGGTACCACCGGAGGCTCCGCCGGGGGGAGCGGAGGCTCCGGTGAAACCACCGGAGGCTCCGCCGGGGCAGTTTTTCGTGGATAAGGGCTGGGGCGTGCGGGGGTAAGTGAGATCCAATCTCATTTTCCCCCACCCGCCCCCTTTCTTCTTCCTCACGAACTGCCGCCGCCCCCAAGATTTTCGCCGCCGGATTGAGGAGCTCCACCGCGGGGAGACCTTCTCCTTGCCTTGGGACGCCCCGGGAACCTTCCCTCCTTCCTTTTCACCATGGATGACGCGGATATGTGCTCTCTCTCTCTCTCTCATCTAGTTGATGGATGGGATGCATAGGAGTTCATGTTCTTGCTCTCTAGATTCATGGATTTGGAGTTTTAGGAGTGGGAGTTCTCAAGTACAAACCCTAGCAACCTAGATAATGCGTGTTAGGCTTGAATTGTTGCGGTTGCAGGGAAGATTGGTTTGCCCTAACCTAGTTATTCAACCCTAACACCATGTGTATCTTGGTTTCTTGGATTTGTGCGTGCTTTACCAACTCGAGCATTACTCTTCCTTCATGATCTCTTTGATTTTCTCTTAGATGCTTCCGGTTCCAAGGAGGTTCGTTACAAGACCACCGGTCGTTGCAAGACTCCTCAAGTGGATGGGATTGAGGAAGAACTTGACAACACTCAAACCAAGCGCAAGCGGTTCCCGGCCACCGAGAAAAAGCTGTCGAAGAAGAACACCGCCAAAACTGCCTCCAAGATGTCCGAGGCGGCTTTTGTGAAGGAAAGGCGTGAGAACCCCTATGTGGTTGCCCGTGATCGCTTGATGCCACAATTCCGGGGCAAGGATCCACGTTTCCACACCGTTTTCCAAGGGCAAATTTATAATGAGATCTTGATGAGGAAGCCGAAGGATAATGTCGTCCCTCAACACGCCATCAACCTTGGGCACATGGAAAGGAACCACAACTACTTTGGGGAGGCTATTGAGCTCATTGAGAGGTTTGGACTTGGTCCCATAATCAGTCTTCAACAAGATTTTGATGAAGATCTTGTCTGTCAGTTTCTAGCCACTGTTCATCTCTCCAATGAGACCGAACGCCACCTCATTTGGATGACTAAGGTAAGACAACTTGACATCAAGTGGAAAGATGTTGGCACTCTTCTTGGTTACCCGGATTTTGGTCCATTTGCTGAGGGTGAAGAGTTTGCTAATGGATGGTTCCGAGTTCATGTCATCAACACTGTGTCCCTTTCAAAGGATCAACTCACTCCTCTCTATCACTGGAAGAAGTACGCCGTTGGGTTTGTCAAGGGTCTCTACCCCACATATGATATCATGTTGCGCATATATAGAGAGACCATCAACCCAAAGGCAGGGAATGTGGATGAGATCTAGGGCTTCTTGAAGAACCTCATGCTCCTAACTCATCAACAGCGGATGGCTGACACTCCTCGCAAGCTTGACGTGCTTGACTATATTTGGAATGAGATGTGGCACACCGTGATCAACCGCAAGAATGCTTGCTTTGGACCGTTCATCATGAATATCATCTTGGACGTGTGGGATGACAAGTTTCCGGATGAACCACTTGACGGTGAGGGTTGGATCCCTCACACGGAAAAGAGACTCCTCATCAAGGACCACACGGAACCAATTGTGCATCCCACTCCCGCCGTTCGCAAGCACAATGCCAAGCCCCGCATCATTGTTGATGAGGAAGAAGAAGAGGCCGGTCCATCTCAACCTCCTCCATCTAGCAATGCTTTTAAATGGATGGCAAGGGCCCTCAAGAAGGTGTTCCGTTTGAACAAGAAGATTGAGCAACATCAATGGGAATCGCATTATGATCAAGAGCTCAAGAACCGCAACAAAGCTCAAGCCTCTCGTCAACGTCTCCGTGAGGAAGGTCTCTCCATTGACTCCCCGGTTCTTCCTAGCATCACGGATTGGGAGAAATGGCAAGCAAAGGACTCCAAGGGCAAGCTAATTGAGTGGTCCGAGGAAGAAGGAGACGAAGCCACTAGCTCTCACCGCCGTGCCCCCTCTCCGGACCCGGAAGCCTCCTCCGAGTGATCTTCGGGACGTTAGCCTCCCTCTTTTGGTATCTTGATGCCAAAGGGGGAGAGAGATATCTATTAGGAACGGGCATTTGCATGGGTCTCCCTCAAGCTTGCTTCTTCGATTTGCATCTCTTATTTGCTTGAGGGAGTTTGGCTTCTTATTTGGTCATTCGGAACTTCGTGTGTTTACATTATTCCTATCTATCGTGAACCTCGTTATATTATGCATGTATGAACCTCGTATCATATTATCTATGTGTTATGTGTTATCATTGTCATATTATTCCTATATATCATGCCTAGATACTCTCAATATGAAAGGAGCATACCTTTAGGGGGAGCTCCGTTCATATTGTGTTTTTTATCATGCAAATAGATATGTTGTCATCAATTACCAAAAACGGGGAGAATAAAAGATCATCGTCCGCTTTGGTAATTATATGACAACATATCTACTTGATCTAATGTTTGTTCGATGAATGAAAATGCCCAGGTTAAATTAGGATCACTATCTATATGGGGCAAGTGTTTGTGTTATACGAAAAGAGCAAGGAGAAAGAAATCCAGGGAGGGATTTTTTACACAGGAGCGGAGGCTCCGGTGAATGCACCGGAGGCTCCGCCCAGGCTCCGGTGGGGATCCGGTGTGGGCTCCGCCCAAATCACCTTCTGGGGCGCAACAGCGGAGGCTCGGACGGAAGCTCCAGTGGGGCTCCGGTGGGGCGGAACCTCCGCCATTCCCACCGGAGGCTCCGCCTCCTACACAACCTGGCGTGCGCACACAAGAGGTTCCGGTGCGCCTCCGGTGGAGGCTGCGCCCAAATGGCATTCTGTTGGACCAGAGCGGAGGCTCCACCGGAGCCTCCGGTGGGCCTCCGGTGGCCCAGCTTGCCACTGCATAAATGGGGTCCGGTGGACCTCCGGTGGGGGTTCCGCCAAAACCACCTTCTGTTGCGCAAGTGCGGAGGTTCCACCGGAACCTCCGGCAAACCCACCGGTACCTCCGCCACGCTGTCCAGCCAGCGTGCACAAATGCACTGCGCAACTGCGCCAGCAAGTGAAGCCCACCGGAGCCTCCGGTGCTCCTGGACTACAACGGCCCTTAAATGCAAGGGGTATAAATACCCCTTCCCCTACCTCTTAAATGCTAAGCTTTTCCCATTTCTCTCTCCTAGCCATTAATGAAAGCTTCATCCGCCTAGATCTCCCACTCCGTCCACCCAATCACTCCCATACTTGGTGGAGAGCTAGAGGAGGCCTAGATCCACACTTCCACCAAAGGAATCCCAAATCCATCCACCACAACCTAGTAGATCTAGAATCCTACTTGAGGCCTAGAAACCTTAGTAGATCTTGTGCTTGTAGCTTCCACCTTGTTGCAAGAAGCTACGGATTGCTTGAGAGCCTCCATCCATCTTGTGGAGTGACCTCGAGCCCTTGTAAAGGTTTGGTCAACGCCTTCAAGTCGACCTCATAGTGGAAACGAGAATCTCCCTCACCGGAGAAGCTCAAGGAGAACAAGGTGTGCACAACCGTGCTATTGAGGAGCGCCTAGGTGGCTCCCCACCTCTCCAACGTAGACGTACTTATCTTTGAGAAGGAACTACGGGAATCATATCCTTGTCTCCTTGTTTACACTTGTTGTTTACTTCACTACCTTACGCTTTACTTCCGTTGCACATATTATCTTGCTCACATAGGTTGCTCACCTAGATGCACATCTAGAGAATATTATCTTATCTTGTTTAGCCTCACTAAAAGGAAAAGAAAAGAAAAATTGGTAGTCAACCTATACACCCCCCCTCTAGTTGACCATAGTGCACTTTCACCTGTGGGTATATGTGAGGATATTCCTGTTCAAGTTGCTAATAATTGTCTGATATTAACTGACTTTGTTGTGTTGGAAATGCCTGAAGATGATAATATGTCTATTATTCTTGGAAAACCTTTTATTAAAACTGCAGGGTCTGTTATTGATTGCAATCAAGGAAAAGTTACTTTTAATGTTAATGATAAAGAGCACACTGTTTATTTTCCCAAGAAGATTGATAAGAAATATGGTCTAAATTCAATTGAAAATATTGAGACCATCAAGATTGGAAAATTTTATTGTCCTATTCCAAAGCCATCCAAAGAATATGAGATCGTCATGGTTGGGACTATGTCAATCAAGGTTGAGGTAACATAAATATTTGGTGAGAAACAAAGTTTTATTTCATATAAAATTATTTTGGTAGCAAGACTTTGATCAACCTTGTTAACAAAGTGATTTTAAATGAAGGAAACAATGTTAGCACTATGTTTTCGTTATGTTTTCTTATTCATATGCTCATTTTCGCTGTGCTTCCATAAAGTATATCATGTTTTCATATTGTTTTCACCATATTCACTCATTCCCACGCACGTTTTCACCTCGTTTTCGCTCGTTTTCCATTGTCTACCCACATTTTCGCTATCCCCAATCATGTTTTCCATATGTTTTCCTCCGTTTTTAGTGGGTATATGTTTAGTAGAGTGTCTTAGAACTGTTCTAGGTTTGGTTTTGCTGACGCTTTCCATCATTCCACCTTCGTTTTCCAACGATATTATTATTAGTTAAAATTCTTGAAAATTCTAAAAAATAAAGTTTCTCGAAAAATCCCGAAAATTTTATATTCGAAGTTTTTTCGTAAAAAGGGGCAGAAAGCCACCTGGGGTGACCCCAGGGGGCACCCAGGCCAGCTCACCATGGCCAGGCGCGGCCTGACCCTGGGGCGCGCCTGCCTATGGTGATGGCCCCCCTGCCCCCCCACTTTCTCTCCCACCTACCACACCTTCCTCTTTCCCGTAGAAACTCACCCAGTTCATCCAAGCCCGAGTTCTTGCTATTCTTCATCGCGATTTTCGATCTCCTTGCTCAGCTCATCTTTTCTGCTGAGATTTGGGGCAGTTGTTCTCCGGTATGTGACTCCTCCTATGATCGAAATAGAATTTTGTTTAGTGGAGTATTTCTTGCGTATTTTGCTGCCGTAGGTGACAGGTTATGTGAGCTTGCATGCTTGTTTGATTCTTGATTAAGTTAGTTTTGATGCATGTTTGTACTCATACAAGTCCCTATAGTAGTTTTTATCATATAGTTTCTCCAAATAATTTTGTTGTGATATTTGTTAAAAATTTCAGAATAGGAGGATGAAGAACTATACCTTTGGAGAGATGTTTGTAAGTGATGCACCAAGGGAATCTAGGCCCTCAAGATCAGCTGCGAGAGCAAGACCATCATATAACGAAAATCTTCTTGCCTCCGATATTGGGGAGAGGGAGGATGGACATGCTAATCCATCCACTCTTCCATGCTATGAATTTTTGCAGGAAGCGGGGATTCTAATTGATTTCAAGTTTCTTGTTAACAATGTTGGCTTAAATACTTATATGCAGGAGGAGCATGCTCAATACGCTATCCTCAAAAATACTTTCGTTGAATGTTTTGAGCTCCAAAATCGTTCCTATGGGCCAACCGTTTCGTTTAAGATTTATGATAAGGGCTATACTTTGCCACTGACATAATTTTATCTTATTTCTTGTCCTAGAATTTTATCTTATTTGTTAGGCTAAATCCTATGCTTGGGAGGAGGTATACCGGCATCACACACTCATATATATATCGTATTCAGTCGATTCTTTGTACATTCATATTTTCTGTTTCTCTCTCCTCCCTTTTTGTTATCGCTTTTTTGTTTTCGCTTTCCAAAACACAAAAAGACCAAAAATAATTATGGTGTTTCTCTCTATTTGTTTCTTTATTTGGTTTGCTTTATCTTTTAATTGCAGTTTTTAATTCGAAAACCCAAAAAGATTTTGCTTTGTTTGCTCGTTTTCTTTTGTTCTTGTTTTAATTTGAAAAACCCAAAACTATTTGTTCTTCTTCTTTTGTTTTGTAAAGTTTGCTGCAGAGTTCAGCAGTCCTCCGTGACTCCATTGGAGCTTGGTTTTCATTATATATTATTCGAGCCACAAGTGAAGAGTAATAATGACGATCTATGACAATTCAAGTTGTGGTGAGAGGTTGATATGAACTCTATTTGTTTTCATTTTTGTACATATACCCATCCATGTGAGCATGCTTAGTTTGTTCATATAAGATATATATGATTTAATGACTGCTTAATAGTTCATGCTCTCTCATGTTTTGTTCCAATTTATTAATAGTAAATGACCTGTCGTATAAATATTTGTTCGTGTTGTTCTATTCGTAGAAGGGTATGAAATTGTGGTAGCCTCCTCTGACTGTTTTATTTGAATCGACTTGGCACATGCTCACACATGCTAAGACTGAAAACAAAAAGTCAATAAGCCTCGATGATTTATTTTGCCTCAGAGTTCTAGTATCAATTTTATGCCTCAGTTAATATTACTTTGTCGCAAACATGATTATGGTAATTATTGCTCTCTTGATTGCCGCTTCCTAGTCTATTGCTAGACTTCACTTGCACTGAGTATGAGCTCTACTCGTGCCTCCAAATCTCTGAAAACCAAGTTATTCCACAGAGTCCACTATAAATTCCTATGCATGGTATTTCCTGCCATTCCAAGTAAATTTGCACGTGCTACCTTTAAAACCTTCAAAATACTTCTCGTTTTGTGACACTGTTTTAGCTCATGAGGAAGTAGTATTGTATTTGTTATCTTCCTTGCTAAATTAAGTACCCACCTGACTTGCAAGCTTCATCTGCTCATCATTAATATTGCAAAGAGCTGGTTAGACCACTATAACAGAAAAATAATGAAAAATAGGCACTCCCCCATGGTATGTGAAAGTTGGCAGGCACCCGAGGATTCGGTTAGCCATGGTTTGTGAAAGAAAAGATGGGGGGAGTGTCAAGCTATATATATGTGCATGGTATAATTGCCTAATTCGGAACCGCTCTCACTTGTTTAGTATGGAAGATAATAAGCACTCTATTGCCATTTCTTGACATGAACAACCACCTCTCAAAATTGTTTTACTTCTGTTTCATGAAAAATGAAAAGCTCTAGCGCATGTGAATCCCTGCTTCCCTCTGCGAAGGGCCAATCCTTTAGTTATAGGAAGAGTCTCCACCATATTCTTTAAGAACCTTCTTGAGAGCATAATTGTCATTCTTAGTGTGATGTGTTTGTCCCAAAGCACGGTTGATTGTGATATAATCTTGATACTTGCATCTTTTGATATCTTTACTTCTAGTCTTCCCTTGAACTTCAGAGGTGACCTGGCATTTATGTTTTGCCCCACACATAAGGGAAAGCGAGATACCACTTTATCAGATCCTATTATGAATATTACAATCTTGCAAATAGTTATGCTTCATGTTGTTTATTATTAATATGTTGTTATCTTTTCATGGTTTGCATAGCTATTAAGTGACAATATCTTGCATGTATCTTATCATGAGCATAATTAAGCATTTGATCATATAGAGAGTATATTTACATCATATGATGCAAATGTGTTCGTAAAAGTTCTTTTATCGCACTCAGTTGTTAACTGAATTGCTTGAGGACAATCAATAAGCTAAGCTTGAGGGGAGTTGATACGTCAAAAACGTATCTACTTTTCCGAACACTTTGCTGATGTTTGCCCTCTAAACTTGTGTGTTTTGAACGCAACTAACACAGACGAACGCTATTTTCAGCAGAATTACTTTGGTGTCTCGTTTTTGCGCAGAAAATCAACTTTTAGGAAAATACCCGGAAACGAAGGGAAAGTCCATATTTAACCCGAAGACTCCCGAAGCCAGAAGATGAGTTGGAGAGGGGCAAGGGGGTGCCCTCACCACCCCCAGGCATGGTGAGCCCACCTCGGGCACCCCCTCGGACTCCCCTTTCGACTACATATGCCCCGAAACCTAAAAACCCTAGGGGGTTCAATCGTTTTCCAAAAAGAAGTCCGTAGCTCCGCCGCCGTCGCGAATCCTTTTTCGGGGTTCAGAAACTCCGTTCTGGCACCCTGCCGGGACGGGGAATTGGAGGAGATCATCGCCATCGTCATCACCAACGCCTCTCCATCGACCATCCATGTTTCCTCCATCCACATGTGAGTAATCCCCCCGCTGTAGGCTGAAGGGGATGGTAGGGATTGGATGAGATTGTTCATGTAATAATGCCGTGATTGTTAGGGCATAGTGCCTAGTATCCTCTATTAGTGCTATTGACATTGTTGCAACTTGTTATGCTTAATGCTTGTCACTTTGGGCCCGAGTGCCATGATCTCAGATCTAAACATGTTATTGAATCACGATGATAAGTATTGTTTCTTGATCATACCTACAAGTTGTTTACACATATTGTTGTCCGGAACCCGAGGCCCCGAAGTGATAGAAAACCGGAGGGGATGGCTTTGATGTGAGGATCACATATGTTCACGGAGTGTTAATGCTTTGCTCCGGTGTTCTATTAAAAAGAACACCTTAATTACCAGTAGTTCCCTCGAGGCCCCACTGAAAACGGACTGGTAGGACAAAAGATGTTGTGCAAGTTCTCATTGCGAGCATGTATGACTATTTACGGAACACATGCCTATGGTTACTTAGTTCTTGGATGCTTTATTTTATTCATCTGCATTGTCCATGTCTTGATTATTATATGAACTATCTTATCCATGCAGCGCCTGTTCATCTATCCCTATGCCTACAATATTTAATCCCGCTGTTTACTTCAAACACTACTGATGTTCTTTATTTCACTGCTGCTATTATTTCACTACTGCTGCTAATATAAAACAATTACTACTGATAAACCACTGCGAATAAGTCCACTTTCAGGTGCAGGTGAATTGACAACTCAATTGTTCAGGCTCACAAATATTCTTTGGCTTCCCTTGTGTCGTATCAATAAATTTGGGTTTACTTCCCTCGAAGACTGTTGCGACCCCCTATACTTGTTGGTTATCAGTGACCAAGTGGTTTGGCAAAAGTAATGGGAATGGGACGGTGGCGTCTCAGGTGACCAGGGCTAGGTTGGCCCCCTGACAGCGAGGGGGAACCACGACGGTACAAGTTCACAAGTAGCTCGTGTCATGCCTCCAGTTCTGTTATGCATGTACTCAGTAATCTGCTCTAGATTTGGTGTTTCGTGTGTTATTTTGGTTGGGACTCGAAATGGACACTATCATCAGCGCAATTCTGAAATCTATGTTCCTCTCCCAATCTTTTTCTTGAATGACCATGCAGTACATAAATTAAAACCACAGGGAGTGTCTATTCAGTAGATAGTTCTTCTCTAATTTGACACTAAGTTATGCTATTAGTAACTGATACCTTCATTATATAGTTCTATTTTCTCGTCGCTTTTTTTATTCATGGATATTTCAGTAGTTCATTCTTAGCCTCTTAGTTCATGGGTATATTGCTTTTTTGTATGTTTTTCTTTGCTTTCTTTGCCGGGGGTTGGGGGTAACTCCGCCTATCCAACACATTAAGTTAGATAGCCGCTTCCAAGTCCAGGTAAAGGAGGAAGAAGCATTTATCTCAGATTGGTTTGGTAATTTTTTTTCATTGGGAACTTGTTTGTTGATTTTTGTACTTAGTGGTTGATGTACAAGGCAGGGGTAACTCATTTTTTCATCGGTAGATGTCGGTTCTTTTTCTGATTTTAGTGTGTCTAATAGCTTTTCTCTCTATCCTTTATTGGGGCTGTATCTTCTTAGTATTTTTCCGTTGCATGTTTCTGGTTGGTTAATATTTTGAGCACACAGTGTATAATCCAGAGAAAGCGAAGAGGTAGTATTGTTTTTGCGGCATTGTTCGTGCAGCTGGAGTCATTTTTGTTGTTGTGTGATAACAAGTATACTTTAGCGACATCTATTTTCTTGAGATCATCTGTGCAGCAATTCTACTTTTTTACTTATCACTGTTTAAATAATATTCTTTAGTATCTAACCTATGAAAAAGTAAATTTCTATACAACTCTCCACCTGAAGTACATTAGTGTCTTTATTTTTTTTCCTTCAGTTCACAATTTTTGATTTAGATGCTCCTTCGCTGCTTTGTTTTTCTGGGGTTTCCACTTGAATTACTTAATCTACCTGAGCCGCCTCCTTGCTTTTCTTCCCTTTCTTTGATGTTTTTCGGCTGGTAAGAAAAAGATAACATTTTAATTGTGTAATTTTCATTTATGTTGTATAACGATTTCCCCACAATATGAATTCTTAAAATTGTTGCTACCTTCTCTTTTAGGCTTCTTTTGTAAGTTTGTAGACCAAATGTTTGTTTTCACAGTTCCTCTTTGTTTGAGAAGTACTTCCACGGTGGCTGCATTTGGTTGAACTTATTTGCTTTTATCTCTCTTTCATTGTGAGCTTCCTCGGACGTCCTTTCGCATTAGCATGAGTGTGTCCCATCAGACCCGAAGAAGAGCATCATACAAGCAAGAATGGTCTAGAAACTCACACAGGCTGCACAGGTATGATGAAATTTTACTTCACTACCAATTTGTAGTTTGTAAACTCTCTGCCTTTATTAACATAACAAGAAGGTCAATTTTTTGACTAGCAGATGATCAAAGACAAGTCGCAAGTCATTAGGAGTATGAGTCAGGCAAGGCGATCCTGAACCAACAGACCATCAGAAAGGTGTAAAGGACTCTTGGCACAAAGCTGGGAGGCAGAAGTGAAGTTGGCTCACGTCTTACAGGAGCTCGGGCTTTCAAGAGAGAGTCGGTTGTGCAAGTTTTACCATTAAACTGATGCTGGCTTAGATCATAGAGCCTACTGCCTATCTATCAAATCAAGCAACCTTAAGAAACCGTGTAATTGGTATCTCGTTTAGGTTTGGGTGAATGTACACATGTTACAGGTTTGGGTGAATGTACACAGGGTGCCAAAATCTGGCTCTGACGGAGTCAAACTTCTCATGCATCCCACCCAGCCTTGGAGTAAAAACAGACCCATGACGAAGGTGTCAATCTAAGCACGCATTGGACAGGATTAGTCTCCCAGGAAAGTAATCGACCCATCCAAAAAACAAACGTCTTTAGTTGTTTGTTTGATGTTTTGTTACTCCCTCTGTCTTAACTTGAGTGTCATAAAGTTAGACAAAAGTGTATGAGCTGTTCTGTGGTACCCCCAGATGAATAATAGCCCTCAATTTTCGTCCATCTAAAGGTCCAGAAGATTTCGTACTATTGCAAAAACGATGACCAGTATGATCCGTACTGGTGGCAAAATTTGCACTGCAGCGCAGCCGGGCCTAACCCAAAATCGTAGATGGCCACGGCCCAGGAGGAAATCTCTCTAACGGAGTTTGCAAGGAGTTCGTGGCGCTGGATGCGGCCTCGCCGGACGCCTGCTCCACGTGACACTTGGACGGAGACGACGGCATGACGGTATCTCGGAGAAGGAGAAGCACGGCGCGGGGAAGGGGCGCCCGTGGAGCCGGATGTGGCGGAGCTCCTCGTGCGGGCAGAGACAGAGGGGCGCCGCGTCGGCCGCGGCATCAGAGGTGGCGATGGTGTGCTCGAGGCGGTTGAGGTAGCGCGGGAGGAACAGTCCGAACAGAATCTGATTCGTTCCGCCAAGGTCAGCTTCTGGCGATCCAGAACGTAGTTGCAGCCTTGCAGGCGAGTCGATGGTGCTTGTGCTTCCCACCGGCACAGTAACTGCTATCAGGTGTGCTCCCAGATTTTAGTTGATGGTTTCTTTTAGGTCAATTCTGAGATGATGTTGATGCTAATTTTCAGTTGCCTACTATGTTTTCTGCCTGGACTGAACAGAAGTTTCCCTACATGTCTTGCAAATTATATTTCAAAACAATATATCTTCTTGATATGGCAACGAAATATGGATTTGGAAAATTATTCTTTTCCAAATCGGCCGATATTCCGATAAATCGGCTGATTTATCGCTTATCGGTGTCTGGCCGATAAGATAAATTGGCCGATATTTCGGCCGTAATTCCGATATTGCGGCCGATATTCCGATATTTTGGACGATATCCTGATAAATCGGCCGATTTACCACATATCGGGGGTCGACCGATAAGTACCCGATAAGCGATATCTTGAACATTGAGAATAATTATTCTTAAATTCGGGAAGTGTACCCAATTGTGTTTCATATGTTTTGCAGTGGGTGATGTCAACATGCATTTTGTTACAGTATTCTGACATATTATCCATTGTTTATCAGGTTTTAATTTCCCCTGAGAGATTCTTGAATGAAGAATTTCTGCTTATATTCAGGGTCACACTGCCGATATCTCTTGAGGTGATTGATGAAGCTCATTGCATTTCTGAATGGTGAGTGTATGTTTCCTCCTAATTCAGTTGGGAATGCTAGATACTTGTTTACAGTTGGAACTGCATTCTCTTGATGTAGTTGGGTCCGAGGATACGGAAGTAAAAAACCGAAACATATATGTGGAAGTAAGTTCAGTCTGCACTAGCTAGAAACTGAAAAGTTCTGCACTGTTTCCTCAGCTGTGCACTTCAAGTTGCAGACTAGCAGGATGAACATAAAGTCTACTCTCGGAAGTTGTCATTTATATATGAATGCTTTACTTGTTAGTAAAGAGTTTGAAAATAGCTTTGATTTATTTATGTTGGAAATTTACAAGTTTGACAATTAATGCACCACAAGAGTTTAAGGAAGAATTATTGCCAGTTCACAACTTTGAGTTGCCACTAACTTTCCCTTCTCAATCATTTGTACATATATATAGCTAGGCTTGTATAAACCTAATAGCATGTTGCCGATAACCCTAAGTTTTCATGCCATGCACAAAGACGGTCTCCCTGATGAAGGAGTATGTGATGTTCTGCACAAATGTTGACCTCAGTTTACCCAGCGTTCTAATTTTTTCCGCCTCAAATGTACTAATGTATGCAGGGTTATGGTTTGTCAATCCGAGAGGACCTTGTCAACAAGTATGCTGAAGACATGGTCAACTAGTGCGCAATGGCTCCAATCAATAGTCTAAAGGATGCATTGTCTTCGTCCGTCTATCTCAAGAGAAGGAAAAACAAATTTTACAAATGGAGAACAACGTTGAAGCTCTATGCTTAGAACTGTTTGCATATAGGGAGAAGCATTATCATGACACATCAATAGACAAGAGACAATACTCTATCCTGGTTCATGCTACCCTTTTATGTAGCTCGAATGTTAATTCCTATTGTAGCACTATAATGCGTTCATGTCATACATGGGCGTCGTCACGCTACTGTTTATCTGAACTCGGTGCAGTGCACCATGTAGAATTGTTAATCAAATACATAGTTTAGGTTCGTTCTGGTAAGCTCCATCGAGCACATCACACCCAGCTATGCACGCTACAACCGGTGATCACTATACCAGAACTGAACTAGAATTTGCACAAAAGCTTCTACGAGCAACCACACCTACATGTCCAAGAACCAGAAGGACAAACCCACTACATATGCAGTATTGATCTAAAATATAATAGTCATGTATATGCAGAGTTGCAACAAGTTCCGATCTTAGAAACAAACATTCTTCTCCTCTCACCCTATCTCTTTGTTTTTACCATTAGGCAGAGTGAAATCACCTGAGACACTCTAATAGTGAATAGCAGATGATCTGAAATACATTAAACTTGGCCTCAAAATCTGAGAAGTTTATTATCCTCTAGCATAGTGAACAGCAGCTGATCTAAAATATAGCAGTCACATACTCCGACAATTGACCAAAAATCTAGCTATTTCTAGCCTAAATGAATGTGTCTCATCATGCTAGTACAACAAAAGCAATAGATGTCCCTCTCAATTAATACTTTACATTGTTATGTTTTTTCTAATTGAAATCAATATCTCATGCTCGCACTGACGGGGATCGACTGCCATCGCCTTCCGGCAGTATCCGGTGGTGCACCACCAGAAGTTGCATCTTCTGCACCTACGCACTAGGACAAAGTTTCAAAATGTTAGTTTCATATGAAAAAACATATAGCTTATCTACCATCAATCTCCGGCACATTGTCAAATAAACTGCACATATGCAAATGTGACGCCTGCACTGTTATCCTGCCTGACGTGATCTTTAGTTAGTGTGTACGGTATTTATGGTATTCCCTTTTCAAGGTACATCTTCAAAATTTAAGCAAGGGCTTCACCTACAGATTTCAGCGCAGATTAAAATGCAAGTATTTAGACCCCGCACAAAAAATATAAGTATTTAGAGCATTATATGGCTGGTTTGGTGAGCTGATGCATTTCTTCAGAAATGATAAACAGGTTTAGAATGAAAAAAAAATAACAAAAGCTATTGGAGAAATGCGCACTCATGGGTGGAGATTCTCAACATTTGCACATATCATTCTCTGTTCTCACCGGAAAAATGTAGTGGAACAATTTCTAAAGAACCAAACAGATGTATGGGTGACTAGCAATTTCGTGTTTGTGAATGTCCAAAATTCTTGGTGCACGGCAGGCTGCAGCCTTGGAGAGCTCTTAGAAACCACAATTTTTCTACCCAACTCCATAATTGTTGGCTTGTTTTAGGTGCTTGATAAGCCTAGACTCGATCAGAGGTTTATGAGCAGAACAATAAGCTAAATTCAGAGAACAATTGAGGATGAACTCAGAGATTTATATTGGAGGAAATCAAACAGATGAGTTCAGATACAGATGAACCGACCACTACAGTGGCGGATGGGTATAAACCCTAATTCTTCTCTAGCTCCTCGATCACAAGCCGGTCGGTGGCTAAATAGGGGAGCTCGACTACACGACAACAGACAGAGTGGTTGGCGCCAAAGTGCTTCGCTGGAAAGGTGGCCTGAACAGCTCACTGCGAGGTTTCTTAGCCATTGGATTAGATTTCAAGGGTCGTCCTTAGTGACTTAGTGCAAGCAATAAGGAGCGAGGACACTTGGGTCATGACAACTCCCCCCTGTCGACAACACACTTGTCCTCAAGGGTTAAAAGAAGGAAAAGCTTTTTGAATGAAAGATGCATCCTCCCAGCTTGCTTGTTCTTCTGGTAGGTTCTCCCATTTGATCAACCATTGGACCACTGGAATGGAGATTGATCCTTGGACTCGAGGGATGAGTTTCCTTGCAAGAACCCTTTCAGGAGCTAGAAGGATGGTGCCATCAGTATTCACAAGTGGGAGATGTGGGGTAGGGATAGCTTTGGGCCGCAGGTGTTTCTTGAGTTGGCTCACATGGAAGGTGTGATGAAGTTTGTAGCCCTCTGGCAGGAGGATCTTGTATGATGTGTTTCCTACTTTCGCTAGTACTCTGAATGGACCATAGTATTTAGAGTGTAATTTGGCACACCTGTGGATGCTCAGAGATGTATGCCTGTACGGTTGTAGTTTGAGATACACCATATCACCAATTTCTAAGTGTCTCTCTGTTCTATTCTTGTTTGCCTGCTTGGTCATTCTTTCCTGAGCTTGGAGCAAGTTCTCCTTGATTTGTTTGGCAATGGCTTCAGCGTCAGGGATAGGAAATAGGGTGGTACTAGCTTCATCAGGAGGAAGTAGTGATTCAGCTAGGAGTGGTGGTGGTCTTGCATATAATGCTTGGAAGGGTGTCATCTTGAGTGAGGTGTGGAAAGATGTGTTATACCACCACTCAGCTAATGCAAGCCACTGATGCCACTTCTTGGGCCGAAGGAATGCCATGCTTCTGAGGTAATTTTCTAAACATTGGTTTACCCTTTCTGTTTGGCCGTCAGTTTGTGGATGGTAGGAGGTATTGAAATCTAATTTCACTCCCAGTGCTTTGAAAAGATCCTGCCATAGGGAGCTGGTGAATATCCAGTCTCTGTTTGTGACAATTACTGATGGTAAGCCATGCAATTTTAAAATGCCCTCAGTGAATGCTTTGGCCACTGATTTAACAGTAATGGGGTGTTTCATAGCAAGGAAGTGGGCATATTTGGTAAATCGATCTACTACTACAAGAATTAAATCCTTGTTTTCTGACAATGGTAGGCCTTCCACAAAGTCAATGCTGATGTGTGTCCAGGAAAAATCAGGGATTGGAAGTGGCTGTAAAAGCCCAGGGTACTTACAGTGCTCTTCTTTGTTCGATTGGCAGGTTGGACACTGCTTAATGAAATCAATCACTTGTTGTTTCATACCAGGCCAATGGAACAGTAACTTGATTCTCTGGTAGGTGGCTTTTCCCCCCGAGTGTCCTCCCAACTCAGAGTCATGCAAAGACTGGATTAGTGTGTTTCTCAGAGTTGTAGTACCGCCTACATAAATCTTTCCTTTATACCTCAAGATTCCTTTGGAGAAGGTGAAATTGGTGACAACAGTTGGAGCAATGGTCAGCTGTGTGATGAGTTCCTTGCATTTGGCATCTTCTATGTAGGACTTTGTGACATCTGTGACCCAAGTAGGCAGGGCAGAACTGGTGAATAAGGTGTTTAATTGATGCTGGACTCTGGACAGTGCATCAGCTACAATGTTTTCTTCCCCCAATTGTATTCCACTGTGTAATTGTAGCCCAGTAGTTTCACTAGTAATTTGTGTTGTATCCCCTGTGTAAGTTTCTGATCTTGTATATATTTTAGGCTCTGATGGTCAGTTTTGATCACTAGAGAAGATGCTGAGAAATAATGTTTCCACTTCTTTAATGTTTCCAAAATGGCCATGGCCTCTTTGTCATAAGTTGATAGGCCAGCTGCCCTGGGTCCTATGGCCTTGCTCATGAAAGAAATTGGTTTGCCTTTTTGCATAAGTACATCCCCAATTCCTTTATCAGAGGCATCGGCTTCCAAAGTGAAAGGAAGAGAGAAGTCTGGCATGGCTAACACAGGAGGTGATGTCATTGTTTGCTTGAGCAGTGTGAAGGCTTTTTCCTATTCCTCAGCCCACACAAAATTATCCTTTTTGAGTGCATCAAATAGTGGCCTGCAAATGAGTCCATAGTGTTTAACAAATCTTCTGTAGTATCTAGTAAGACCAAGAAATCCTCTCAATTGGGTACTATTAGCAGGAGCTGGCCATTTTAGTATGTTGTCTATTTTCTGTGGGTCTGTTGCCACTCCCTGTCCAGATATGATATGACCCAAGTACTCTATTTGCTTCTGCCCAAATGAGCACTTGGAAAGTTTTGCAAATAGGTTGTTGTGTTGCAGGGTGTTAAACACCTGCTTCAAGTGTTGTATATGGTCCTTCATTGATTTGCTATAGACCAGAATGTCATCGAAGAAAACCAGTGTGAATTTCCGCAGGCTTGGTGCTAGTATATTGTTCATGAGTTGTTGAAAAGTGGCAGGGGCATTTGTTAGCCCAAAGGGCATCACAACATACTCATAGTGTCCTTGATGAGTGGTGAAAGCAGTCTTGCTGATGTCTTCCTCCCTCATTCTTATCTGGTGATAACCACTTTTTTTTTTTGAACAGTGAGCGCCCCGTAAGGGGCAGAACCTTCATTCATAGGAAACGGCGGATGTACAAGAAAATTACAGAGGACCCCAACAAATAAGAAAAATACATATGAGTCCTCAGCATATGCAAGAAGGCCCCTACAGAAAAATTTGAAAACGCGATCAGGTCCTTCTTCGTCTCCACCGCGGAGCAGAGAGCATGGTAGCTGCAGCCAAGAATTTCGGCGGGGACAACGCCACTTGCCTCCATCCCAGCGATTCCATCAGCTTGCACACTCCAATAGGGCCTCCCAAGGGAGGTTAAATCGCCGTTCTTCGGCTTGAACTGGCCTCTTTTGGCCATGGATGACGGAGATCCATCGAGGATCGCTGCTGAAATGCTCCAATCGTAGGTTCCAGAGCTCAACCAGCACGCCAGCTTTCTCTCCATCCGCTCGTCCTCCTTCTGCAACACCACCATGGAGCTCCAAGAGGAGGGACAGACAACCTTCAAGATCGCCAGAATGATGGAAGCACCACCGCATCGCGTCGAGAAAAACGGCTCACCCAACCCAAGGTACCTGCCACGGACCTGGGAAGACGAGCAGAGAGGATGACGATGAAGGAGTGCCGTAGAAACGAACTTATTGAGGCAGAGGTCAATCCCCTTCCTTCTCCTTCTCGACCCTGGAGCATGGAGAAAGATGGAATCAAACCAGACCGACGCGATGTTCGCCCTCTCGCCGGCAACGCTGCCTTCGCACGCCTTATTATCGGAGATGCTCACCACCCTGTCCACCGCCCTCGACGCCGCACGCCACCTCGACGCCGCTGGAACGGACCAGAGCTTCGAGGACCCCCGTCCATGGCTGCAGAGGACAGGGGATCTACTCCACTTTAGAACCACAAGGGGAAAACTAACCCTAGCTACTCTATACAACGGGGGGAGCCACCCCAGCCCTTCTCTACACCATCCAGCGCTGACGCCGGCGGCGAGAGAGGCCCTTCCCGAGGAACCGCAGTGGACTCTCAAGAGCGGTGGGGTGGGATGAGAGCTCGGAAAAAAGGGATCTAGCTCTGGTGATAACCACTCCTTAAATCTATTTTTGAAAAGAACTGGGAGCCATGCAATTCATCCAGTAGATCCTCAATAATAAGGATGGGGTACTTGTTCTTCACTGTGTGAAGATTGAGCTTCCTAAAATCAATGCATTTTCTCCAGGTGTGGTCCTTTTTCTTGACCAAGAGGGCTGGAGAGGAGTAGGGACTTGCACCGTTTCGAATGATTCCTTTGGTTAAGAGATCTTTGATGATATCTTCCATGATGGCCTTTTGGTGATGTGGTAACCTGTAAGGTCGCTGGTTTATGACAGGAGCTCTAGGATTTAATGGTATGGAGTGGTCACAATCCCTTTTGGGTGGCAGCTCTTTTGGTTCAGAGAAAACAGAGGAATATTCCTGGAGTATTTATGTGATTTCTGCAGACTGTTCATGCTCTGTAGTGTTATCTGGTGATGACTGTTTGATTAATAACAGGGCCCCACAAATGGCATTGTCCAGTAGATTACATGATATGTTACTTTCCTTGACATTTGAATCAGTAGGGAAGCTATAATGCTGGAAAGTGACAGTAGTGTTGTTAGGCATTGTAGCCTGGAGTGTCATTCTTTTAAAATCCATGGTTATTGGGTTGTAAGAGTAAACCCAGTCAACTCCCAATATGACATCGTAACTGTTTAACCGTAGGACTCTAAAATCTGAGTGAAATGGAATGCCTTGAATTGTGTAAGTACACTGATTGCAAGAGAAATCTGTCCATAATGTACTTCCATTGGCACTGTCACTTTCATTCGTTTGATGAGTGTGAGGGTGCAGTTGGCTAGCTGTGCAAATTCAGGGGACATGAATGTTGCTGAACTTCCTGTATCCACCAAGGCCGTGGCACATTTGTTGCCGAAGAGCAGTGAGAGGATAAATGCATTCTTCCTAGACTTATGGCTTTGGAGGGCATGCATTGACAAGTGTAGCTCGACCGGTTTTTCTTGGACTTCCACTTCCTTTTCGCTGTCAGTGTCCTCATGAATGTACACTATTTGCTGTTTCATTTCTTGTGGTTTGACTTGCAAAGCCTGTATCTGTGCTTTGGTGGTCATCTTGCAGACTTTCTTATGACCTGGAAACCAGGGCTCCTTGCACCTAAAATAGAGATTCAGTGCGCGAGCTTCCTCAAGAGTAGTTGCAGCAGGAATATTGCTTCCTTTCTTGCTGTCCACTGTAGCAGATCTTTTGCTTGAAAAGGAACTGTATGTTTTCCTTGGTGGAGCAGCTTGTTCAATTCACCTAGCCATCCACATTGCTTTTTGGATTGTGTCAGGTTTATGGCATTGAAGATGGGCTTGTATACAGTCAGATAACCCAAATATGAAACTATTCATATAGTAATCATCAGGAAGGCCAGGGCTATCTCGTCTCATTAAATTCATTGCGGCTTCGAATTTTTGTATGTAGACAGCAACAGTGGTGGTCTGTGTCAGACCATGGAAAGCCCTCACATTGTCACAAATGGACGTTTCAACAAACCTGTCGGCTAGGTAACTGCAGAATCTGTGCCAAGGAACATTTGTTGCAATGTAGCCAGTGCCCCTCCACCACTGTATTGCATCCCCTTTTAAATAGGTAATTGCTACTTCAGTTCTCTGTTCCAGAGGTGTTCGAGCAGCATCGAAGTAGAGCTCGATAGTTTGTATCCAGGAGTCTGCATCCGTGCCAGAAAATTCAGGTATGTTCATCTTGGCCAGTTTGACTGCAGGACTTGTTCGTTTGTTGTCCAGTGTTGGAAACTGGAGCTTGGTTTTAGCATGAAAGTTTCTTTCTTGTCCCTGAGTGTCCTGGTTTTCTTCTTCGTGGGTGTCAAGGATTTCCTGATGGGAAACAGTGAGACCATGTTTCATTGGCTCGTGGACAGCAGTTGTGACCTTCCCATAGTGAGGATGTATGTAAGGAGGCTTGTTTGTGCCCTCCACATTGAGCTCTTTGCCAGATGGATCTTGTAACGCTTGAGTGCTGATTGTTTCATAGGAGCCAGAGGTTGCTTGCCAGAATTGACTGAGGTGGTTGCATTTGGAGGTGTTTCTGGAGTGATACTCGTTTGTTCCAGTGGGGATGTTGTGCCTGCCTCCAACTTCTGTGCTGTGAACAGACGCTCGAAGTTGGTTTGGATGCTTGCGAAATTGGTTTGGATACTCCTGAAATTGCTGTTTACTGTCTGACGAAAAGCGGCAAATTCCTCTTTGTCCTCTTCCCTGCCTCGCTGCAAGGTGCGTACATCAAGCTGCAGGGATTCGAGCTCGAGCATGCCAGTATCTGTCGTTTCCGTTTGCTGTTCCATCGTTCTGGGAGGGATTTTACTCGCCCGCAGAGAGCTGGATAACCTCACCAGAGGAGTAAACGGTAAACGCTGAGGGGATTGAACCTGACCCAGCTGAGTGCCGATTCTGCCGTCGCCTTCACCGTCGCCAACGCCGCCGCTCCTCCAGATGATGCACGGATCGGGGAAGAATCTGGATTTTACCACCGTGGAAAAGTTCCAGGGCAACCGATTCCTGAACCCAACCTGCACCCGAACGGTCTACCGCCGCCGAATCGCCGCCAAGCGTGTCTGCCGCCGCCGGAATCTGGGAGGTAGAGAAGGATTTGACGGGGAGATCCCCAACTTCACGCCATCGCCAGATTCAATTCGCCGCCAATGATCGTTGACATCTGATACTAGTTGATAAGCCTAGACTCGATCAGAGGTTTATGAGCAGAACAATAAGCTAAATTCAGAGAACAATTGAGGATGAACTCAGAGATTTATACTGGAGGAAATCAAACAGATGAGTTCAGATACAGATGAACCAACCACTACAGTGGTGGCTAGGTATAAACCCTAATTCTTCTATAGCTCCTCGATCACAAGCCGATCGGTGGCTAAATAGGGGAGCTCGACTACACGACAACAGACAGAGTGGTTGGCGCCAAAGTGCTTCGCTGGAAAGGTAGCCTGAACAGCTCACTGCGAGGTTTCTTAGCCGTTGGATTAGATTTCAAGGGTCGTCCTTAGTGACTTAGCGCAAGCAATAAGGAGCGAGGACACTTGGGTCATGACAACTACACAACAAGATTCAGGCCTGGCACCGCTTTCAGGCATGCTTTGCCTTCACCAGTATACCTGCAGTCATACGTATCCGGTTAAATGAGACTGGAAAACTGATCATTACCCAAAGATTGCAGCATATCATTTTTGCTCTTCGTAACCCCATTCACTATGCTCTACTGCTCAAAGTCATATATGTTCATTCATAATGCGCAGTGTACCCACATGAGCTGCAGTCTGCAGCACCAAGACTGCATATCTACACGAGGGCCTGTCCTCCCATGTTGATGATGGAACCATATGCAGGTTGGTACCTGGAGTGATTCGTACCTCTTTTTTGAGGGCTGAAGTGTGGCGTCGGCTTGCAGGTTGGCTTTGTCGAAGGAGGAGTGCCGCCTAGAGGCGCAAGTGGCGGCATCAAGTCGCCAACCTCCCTAGAAGGCGTCGGGTTTTGTGGGTGGACGAGTGCAGAGTCAATTTGGCGAAGGTGGTGTGCAGTGGGGCGGCGAAGAGAAGGACGAGGGGCGGCGGCGATTCAGGCGTCAGGTCCGGTGGGTGTGGGGCGGCGGCGAACCGGCCGTCAGGTGGGGCGACGAGGAGGAGGACGAGGGAGGCGGCGGCGAGAACGTTTGGCAAACCCAGCGATACATTTTTACCGAGTCATTTTTTTTTCATCAAACTTCCAGCCTACTAGGCTTTTGTTGGGCCTAATCTACGCCTACTAATCTCAACCGTAGATATCAATTCAAACTACTGCCTATAGATGACCAGTAAAAGGTAGTGTAGAAAACCATTGTATCTCATACTAAATTATGTCTAGATACGTCCATTTTTATCTATCTTTGTGACACTTAATTAATATGAGACAGAGTGAGTATTTTTACAGTTTACACATGCAAAAGGGAAAAAAAAGGGTGACCATATGTAGTTAGAACAAGAAGATTCTTAGAAGTATCTCTTTTAAAATAATATATGGATTTCAGTTGACACATCAAACCCAGAACATGAAAGGAAGTAAAAGACGGCAACCACAAATATGGAACCGGCCGGCTGGTTATTCCACGGCATCGTGTGAAGTGAAGCCTAGAGAGAAGAGACCAAAGCGGGGAACGGTCTCTTCTCATGGACGGCCGTCCACGGCGGTGGGATCTACTTGTGCGCCGGGTCGGTGGGCACGTTGTCCATGGCCTGCATGTAGTCGCGGCGCTTGGAGAGCCAGAACCTGCGCACCCCGTGCTGGGAGTAGCGCTTCCCTTCCTCGTGGTTCTCCAGCACGCCCGCCGCCCGGTTCTGCTTCGTCACCCTCACCTCGGGGTTGGTGGTTATGTTGCGCACCAGCTGCATCCCGCAGATGCCGATGGCCACGGCCGTCGTCGCGAACAGCGGGTACACCTGGATCATCCATGTTTTGTTATATATCAGATCATCGGAGACCAACATGGTGAATCGATCGTGATGTTTTGGCCATGTGGCTTAATTATGGCCGAACCACGGATTAAATGAATTAAGGTTTGCAAACGCAGAGTAATGATTCGAACGAGACGAACAGAACAGAAGAAGAAACACGGACGGATCGTTGTGCATGTGCGTGCTGCGACCGGAAATGAGAGAATCCAAAGCGCGATCGTGTACGTACCTCGGGTCGGATCCATCTAGAACCCATCTGAATTGATCGGATTTTTCGGGTTCCTGTTTCGTATTCGTCTTCGCGACAGAAGAGATCGATCACGAGAGATAGGAATGAAGAACGAGTGGTGAGTAACTGCCTCGCTTCCCTCGCAACCTGGTAATAGGAGTACCTTTTCTTGCGTCCATCCTCCTATTTATATCCACGGACCACTATTCTTCGTGTTTACCTCTTTTTTTTACTTCGACCAGTTGCAAGAAATATATAGTGCAATTTCCCATACTAGGGGCCACTGCATGCTCAAGTGTCAGCGGGTGGAGGCAACAACGCGCGTTTAACAAAAAAAGACAAATTTAGATGGATTTGAATGAAACTTAAGCGATTCAGTTACAAAATGACTGAATATAGGCGGATTCATCACATATGAGGACGATTCGAAATTTAAAAACCTAAACCATGCCGAGAAGACGGTACAAGCTTGAGTAGTCGCCGCCTTTGCCGTCGGTGTCGGTGTCGTTGTCAGAGTCGCTCGACGGCCCCTCCTTCGGAGGCTACAACCCAGGCCGTAGTCGCTACCGCTCCACGGCATGCTCGGCCCTGGAGCGTATTCGTCATCGAGCACGATGACGCCGACCTCCTCGCGACCGCGGCGCCGCGCGACGAACTCCTCCAGGGCCCGATGCTGCTTCTCCACCTCCTCGGCTATGTGGTCCTTCCGGGACCAGGCGAGGGCCGCCTCCATGTCCACCTCCAGGTCGACATCCTCCTCCTTGGGCCGGACGAGGTGGGGTGGCCTTTGGGCGGCGCGCATCGCTCCCCGATGGTGATGCCTCGGGCGCGCGCTCGTTCAAGTGGAGCCGAAGTAGGCTCGGCCTTCACAAGGCACAAAGTCGGCAGCGGAGTCGCGCGGGACAACTGTGAGCGTGACGACGAGGAGGAGGACGTGGTCGCCATTCTCCTCGCCATCCAAGCGCTCCCGTGGTGCCGAGAGGAGCTCGGGACCCGCGGCGGCGCGCGGGGGGGTAACCCGGCCGTGGTTTGTTGTCGTTATCGATGTGCTCGAGAATGGTGGCCAATGTGCTACCAGGGCGCCTCACCAGCGGCAACGGCCCTCAGAGTTGCCACACACCAGCGCGGGCCAGGGACTGATACGCCTCCAACGTATCTATAATTTCCGATGTTCCATGTTGATATTATGCCAATTGCTACATGTTTTCTCCCTTCTTTATAGCATTTTTTACACGTTTTCCGGGACTAACCTATTAACAAGATGCCAAATGCCAGTTCCCTGTTTTCTGCTGTTTTTAGTTTCAGAAAATTTGTTCTGAAAATATTCTCGAAATTGGAAAATTCAAAAGCTAGAAGTCTTAGAAGTCCCGGAAGCTTCCAGAAGTACCGAAGAGCCCCGGAGGGGGGCCACAGGGTGGCCACACCATGGGGTGGCACGGGTCCCCTTGCCGCGCCACCTAGGGGTGTGGGCCCCCTGGCCACCCCCCGGCATCGCCCTTTTGCCCATATATACTCCCCGAGGCATAAACCCTAGGGAAATCGACATTTTCCACAAAATACATCTGTAGCTCCGCCGCCGCCGCCGACAAGTTTCGGGGGACATATCTCTGTTCTGGCACCCTGCCGGGACGGGGAAGTGCCCCCGGAACCCATCTCCATCGACTCCACCGCCATCTCCATCGCCGTTGCTGTCTCCCATGATGAGGAGGGAGTAGTTCTCCCCGGGGATGAGGGCTGTACCGGTAGCTATGTGGTTCATCTCTCTCTCTCCCATGGTGTGATCTATATGTGATCATGAACTTTGTAATCTATTTGAATTCGTAGATGTTACTCTTCATCTTTTGCTACTCAAGTGCTTTATTAATATGAACTTTGGAGTCACCTTTTCCGGAGTGAAAGTGACAGTGTGCACACCGTGTGTGTGTCTCCTCTATGAAATTGTGGAGTTGTCTTAGTACCTTCTAGGGCGCTCATAGTGACAGCGTGGGGTTAACTAGACATGTGAATACAAACTTGAGGAGTGCTGTTGCAGCACTACACAATGATTAGTGTTTGTTATCCAACCGGAGAGGGTTAAGAGTAGCATAGTGAGAGAAGCTATCTAGTTATTCATTTATGTGATCATTGTTGAGAGTGGCCTCTAGTGAAAGTAGAAGCCCTAGGCCTTATTTCCAAGCTTTGAAACACCGTTTTCCGCCCGTTCTGCTACATGTTTGCTTGCTGCCATTTTTATTTCATATTGCTATTATCACTTATTATCATCCATATTACTTGCATTTTACTCTCTCTTCGCCGAACTAGTGCACCTATACAACTGACAATTATATTAGGTGTGTTGGGGACACAAGAGACTTCTTGTATCTTAATTGCAGGGTTGCTTGAGAGGGATATCTTTGACCTCTATCTCCCTGAGTTCGATAAACCTTGGGTAATTCACTTAAGGGAAACTTGCTGCTGTTCTACAAACCTCTGCACTTGGAAGCCCAACACTGTCTACAAAAATAGAAGCGTGCATAGACATCAAGCTCTTTTCTGGCGCCGTTGCCGGGGAGGTAAGGTAAAAGGTACTCACATCCACGGGTGTGAGTGCTCGAAGTTATTTCCTTTAGATTCTGCAATTATATCTTTTTGTTTCTTGTTTTTATTTTCACTAGTTAGGATTATTTTTACTTATTCCTTGTTTTTATATTTACTAGTTAGACTTAATGGAAAACAACAAAAATATGAGAGAGTTTTATAATATTTATCTTGGGTTAGGACATGAAGGAAGAGAAAATTAAAAAAACCTATGGAGCTTTATTTGCATGCTAGTAGCAATGTTATTAGTATGAATTCTTTGAACACCATTATTGCTAATGCTATGGAAAATTCTAAGTTTGGGAAGCTAGTTTTGATGAATATGATCTTTTTTGTTCCCCAAGCATGGAGGAGAAAATGTATTTTGATGATACCTTGCGTCCAATATATGATGATTATAATGATTGTGGTATTCTAGTTCCACATGTTTACAATGATGAATATGATATTTTTAGTCCACCTACTATTGAGGAAAAAATTAATTATGATTACAATATGCCTCCTATAGTTAATGATTATGGTGATGAGAATAATAATGATAGCTATTTTGTTTAATTTGCTCCCACTACTATTAATAAGAATGACTATGCTTATGTGGAGAGTATTAATTCTTTTATGCAAGTGGCTCATGATAAGAATGTTTTATTTGATATCTATATTGTTAATTTTATTCATGATGCTACTGAAAGTTATTATGAGAGAGGGAAACATGGTTTTATGCACCTCAATAATATTAAGTTTCCCCTCTCCATGTTGAAATTTTTGAAGTTGCACTTGTTTTGTCTTCCTATGCTAGTCACTTTCTGCTTCGTTGACTTGTTTTTCTACAAGATTCTTTTTCATAGGAAGTGGATTAGAATTAAATTTGTTTTATATTGCTTCTTTATGCTCTCTTATTTTTCTTCAACTCTTATTCTTATGTGAGCATCTTCTCAAATTATGATGCCTAGCTAAAAGGCTTTAAAGAAAAACACTTCTTGGGAGATAACCCATGGTTTTTTTTGCTTTGTTTTTCTCTGTTTTCTTTGAGTCAATGGGTTGTATACTTCTTTAGCAACTCCTTTGTATCTTTATTTTCATGTTTTAGTAGTGCCAAGTAAAGTTTCTGACGAAAGTTGGAGTTGGTTTTCAGATTTCTGTACAGAAAACAGATTTTTGCTGTCCACCGTAAAACATCGTATAAAATCCTGGAAGTTCAGAATGGTCTGAAAGTTTTTTTGCTTATTCCTCAGGTAATTCTGCAACTTATCTTAGTTGACCACTTTTTGATTGGAGCAACATAAGATTTTCGAAAAAAATCATCTTTACCTGCTGTCCTGTTTTGACAGATTTCTGCCAACAATTGCATTTGCCTCTTAATCTCTTTCTTTTGGTGTTCTTTTGACAAAAATAGTTTTAAAAGAAGTTGTGACAGTAGCTAATGTGTTTATTAGTGTTAGGTTTGTGTTGAAACTGAACCATGTGAATTTATTATTTCGATTGCACTAACGTTGCTAATGAAGATTTTGAGAAGTTTGGTGTGAAGGAAGTTTTCAAGGGTCAAGAGAAGAGGATGATATGATGTGATCAAGAAGAGTGAAAAGCCTAAGCTTGGGGATGCCTCAGTGGTAAATCCCAGAAAATCCAAGAATATTCAAGCGTCTAAGCTTGGGGATGCCCAAGGCATACCCTTTTTCATCGACAAATTATCAGGTCACTTCTAGTGAAACTATATTTTTATTCGGTCACATCTTATGTGCTTTACTTGGAGCGTCTTTTATTTTTGCTTTAAGTTTGTTTAGTTTTCTTTGCTGTAATAAATGGTTGGATCTTATCATACTTGTGTGGGAGAGAGACACACTCCGTTTTCAATGCTTAGAACACTCTAGTTTTCATTCTTATTGTTCTGTGAGTGTTCACTTTTTGATAGTACTGTGTTTAGCCTTTGTCTTCATGCATCTCTTATTAGAGTTGTTAGTTTTAGTAGTGTTATGTAAGTACTCTCATGTTTCCTTGCTGTAGCATTTGGAGAGTTTTTTTTAAAGTATGTTTTGTATGATGCTTGGTTGGGAATAGAAATGCTTATGTGGTAGTTGGTATAGTGGAAAAATTCGCATGGTCTTGTAGATCAGTAAACTGCTTCATTTGAATCACTGTTGTTGTTTTGAGATATTAATTTGCTTAATGGATAAACGGGAAGGACTTGTAAGTATAAACATTTAATGGTTGGTCTAAGAAACCTGAAACTGTGCCACACTTAAATTACCAGCTGATAGAAACAATGGTATATGATTGCTACGAGTGATACATTTCTGACCGGCCTTTTGTTACGTGCTACGGTCGGGGTAACTAACAGTGACTTGTCACTGCCACGGACCCTCTTGGAGTGATTTGCATTGTGCCTTGTAAGATGATTTTCTTGCTGTAATCTTTGAACTCGTGAGTATATGTTGTGGTTCTTGGCACTTCTACCATCCATATTTGCTAGCCTCTTCGGTACTGTGCATTGCCCTTTTTCATATTGAGAGTTGGTGCAAACTTCGCCAGTGCATCCAAATCCCGCGGGAGGACTTTGTTCTCCTACACATAAGCCCATATATTCTTCCTCAAAACAGCCACCATACTTACCTATCATGGCATTTCCATAGCCATTCTGAGATATATTGTTGCACAACATCCACCTCCATTATGTTACTTGATGATGAGCTTCATGGTTATTTATGCATACTGCTACACTGGCAGGAGCATGCAGTTGGATACATCATAGATATTCCATTATGAGTTATGAGTACTAAAAGTATGATGATTCATTGTAATATAGGATGTTGCCCCTACCGGTGAGGATATATATATATATATAAAATGAAAAATCCCAAAAAGAAAAAAAAGGGCCAAAGAGAGAATAAAGAGAGAGGGGGCGCATCACTATCCTTTATACCACACTTGTGATTCATGTTTAGCGCCAATGCTTCAGTTTGGAGAGAGTTTTTGATATTATCATTCATTCATAATTATGTGGGGAACTTTACATTATAGAATTTGGCTTGTATATTTCAATGAGGAGTCTCCTCAAATGAGCTATAGGTCTTCGTAAGCAAGCAAGTTGGATGCACCCCCACTAGTTCCATTGGAGAGCTTTCATACACTTATAGCTCTATGTGCATCCGTTGTGTGGCAATCCCTACTCCTTGCATAGCTTCGGTTGTAAGACTTTCTCTTGTCTAATGACCACTTTCATCTTTGTGAGCCTTTCTTCCATTGACCTTCCAGACCCCCATAATGTTCTCTTTGCCATAACATCCCGGTGCCAGGGACCACAGCAGAACACTTGCTTGTTTTTAGTGCGCAAATAGTTTAAGATTCAAGCATTGCATCGTGTGGAAAGCTTGACTTGATCCTAACAAGGGTTGTGAAGATCGTTTGACGTGCATGATATTGTTGTTCTTGAAAGCTTAAATCATCTCTAATAAACTTTGCACGGTTGATAGTCTTTTAGTATTGATTCATTAAAAGTTTTAGTTCTTTCTTCTTTGTTTATGCATTACTTGTTGATATCAAATATAGATCACAGGTTTAGTTCATTTGATCCTAGTTTACATGCTCTACTTTACATATTATGATCAAGATTGTGTGGTAGCATGTCACCTCAGAATTTTTCTTTTTATCGTTTACCTACTCGAGGATGAGTAGGAACTAAGCTTGGGGATGCTTGATACGTCTCCAACGTATCTATAATTTCTCATGTTCCATGTTGATAGTATGCCAATTGCTACATGTTTTCTCCCTTCTTTATAACATTTTTTACACGTTTTCCGGGACTAACCTATTAACAAGATGCCAAATGCCAGTTCCCTGTTTTCTGCTGTTTTTAGTTTCAGAAAAAGTTGTTCTGAAAATGTTCTCGGAATTGGAAAATTCGAAAGCCAAAAGTCTTAGAAGTCCCGGAAGCTTCCAGAACTCCCGAAAAGCCCCAGAGGGGGGCCACAGGGTGGCCACACCATGGGGTGGCGCGGGTCCCCTTGGCCGCGCCACCTAGGGGTGTGGGCCCCCTGGCCACCCCCATATATACTCCCCGAGGCATAAACCCTAGGGGAATCGACCTTTTCCACAAAATAAATCTGTAGCTCCGCCGCCGACGACAAGTTTCGGAGGACAAATCTCTGTTCTGGCACCCTGCCGGGACGGGGAAGTGCCCCCGGAACCCATCTCCATCGACTCCACCGCCATCTCCATCGCCGTTGCTGTCTCCTATGATGAGGATGGAGTAGTTCTCCCCCGAGGCTCAGGGCTCTATCGGTAGCTATGTATTTCATCTCTCTCTCCCATGGTGTGATCTATATGTAATCATGAGCTTTGTAATCTATTTGAATTCGTAGATGTTACTCTTCATCTTTTGCTACTCAAGTGCTTTATTAATATGAACTTTGGAGTCACCTTGTCCTACGGGGTGAAGGTGACAGTGTGCACACCGTGTGTGTCTCCTCTACGAAATTGTAGAGTTTGCTTAGTACCATCTAGGGCGCTCGTAGTGAAAGCGTGGGGTTAACTAGACATGGGAATACAAACTTGAGGAGTGCTGTTACAGCCCTACGCAATGATTAGTGTTTGTTATCCAAACGGTAAGGGTTAAGAGTAGCATAGTGAGAGAAGCTATCTAGTTATTCATTTATGTGATTATTGTTGAGAGTGTCCTCTAGTGAAAGTAGAAGCCCTAGGCCTTATTTCCAAGCTTTGAAACACCGTTTTCCGCCTGTTCTGCTACATGTTTGCTTGCTTCCATTTTTATTTCAGATTGCTATTATCACTTATTATCATCCATATTACTTGCATTTTACTCTCTCTTCGCCGAACTAGTGCACCTATACAACTTACAATTGTATTAGGTGTGTTGGGGACACAAGAGACTTCTTGTATCTTAATTGCAGGGTTGCTTGAGAGGGATATCTTTTACCTCTATCTCCCTAAGTTCGATAAACCTTGGGTAATCCACTTAAGAGAAACTTGCTGGTGTTCTACAAACCTCTGCACTTGGAGGCCCAACACTGTCTACAAGAATAGAAGCGTGCATAGACATCAGGGGGCATCGTAGGCCTCAAGATGCTAGGTGCGGCGCTCGGTGAAGAACACCGTCCACACGCCATAGTTGGCGGGGTGGTAACGTGGCTCAACGAGCTGATCCTCCGTCATGTGGGCACACGCCGCCTGGATCGCCGCCACGAGATCTTCGCCGTCCGGAATAGGGGGCACCGGAAGGCCTCCCACGCTCAGGATCAAGTCGTCGGGGAGGGGCATGTCCGGCGGGATGGTGTAGCCCGCCGCGTACAGAAGTTGGGCTTCTTCGTAGCAAACCAGCGGCCCCGAATCCGTTCACTGCGGCGCCATCGCCGGGGAAACGCTCCATCATCTTTTTCTGCGAGGGTGTTCTGTGCTGGACGGCAAGGGGAAGGGGGTAGGCGAGAGGAGGTCGGCAAGTGGGTGCTGTGTGGACGGCAATAAGGGGTGGGGGTTAAGAGGCGAGAGGGCGGCGGGAAAGGTCACGGAGAAGCTGCGTCGGTGCATCGCCATTACGCTACAACATAGCCGATTAGGCTACTCGGGGAGTCTCCGCGGCGGTGGCACTAACGCGTGCGGGACCCGAGGAAGGCGAAGCTCTCTCTCGCTGACAGGGCGGGTCCATGCGGCGGGAAAATGTATGTGAGTTATTTTCACGCCTTTTCCCTTTAGCTGACACCCTCAAACGCCCCTAGCGCGCTGGGTTTGGTCTGGGTCCGTCGGCGCGAATTTCGGCCTGCAAAATCTGGGCTCATGGGGGCGCGACATGGCAAATTTTTGTTCGCTGGCGCAAAAAGGCCTCCTAGGGGGATATCGGGGGGGGGCGCCTGGAGATGCTCTAAGTGCGGAGAGACGACATAATGGAAAAACCGAGTACTGTGTAACGGCCGGGGTTTTCCCTAATTAGGTTTTGTTTGTTGTTTTCCTTTTAGCATCCTCATGGCATAATGCATCATTATTGATTTAAAACTTGCAATCACATTAAATTACATCAAGTCCAATTTTATAAAACTTTCTGGAATTCGTTTGGTGTATAAAATCTATTTTTATTTGTGCCTAACCAATTTCTGAAAAAAAATAATAATAAACAGAGAGAGAGCGGCCCAGCAGCCAAGCCAGGCCAGCCCACTAGGCCCAGCCGGCCTCCCCCACCGCACCAGCCCCCCAAACCCTAAATCTATTTCCCTCCCTCGCAATTAGCCCCCCGCCGTCTCTCCTATTTCCACTCAGGTCCCTCCACCTCTCCAACAGAAAAAAAAACACACGCACGCACGGGAGACAGGGGATCGAACGATCCCCTTCTTCCTCGCTCCCTGCCTCCCGCTCGACCCCCTTCTTCCTCCTCTCGCTCGCCCACCTCGCCTCCCTTCCACCCGCGCCTCCCTTGAGCCCCTCCCCTCTCCCCTCGTCCTCCGCCTCCACCCGGCTCCCGCCGGCCATCTCCGCCCTCCTCCTCCTTGCATCTCCGGCCGAGCGCCGCCTCTCTACTCCTCCCTCCCGCACCCGTCCGTCTCCACCGCCGCCTACCTCACCGCCTCGACGCCGGCCACCCCTCCCCAAGCTCGGCCGTCCCCGAGCCCTTCCCGGCCGCCCTCCTCAAGCGCCCCCCCGGCCCCGAGCAGCCCCGCCGCCAAACTCCGTGCAGGTCGCCGCCATGGCCGCCGTGGCCTACCTCCGGCGCCTCCCTCCGGCCGGCGCCCCGCCGGAGCTCCTCCTCCACCGCGCCCCCGTCGCCGGACGTCGCCATCCCCATCCTCTCCGACCAGCACACCGCCGTCGACCTCGCCAAGGAACTGGGGACAAGATGCTACTGCCGGGCGGAGGGAGCGTGGTGCTGCTGGACGTCGCTGTGCAAGCGCTCGTCGGCGTCGGCATCAAAAGGGGACAGCGCCTCTCCCCGAGCTGCTGTCGGCGTCTCCTTCGACCTTCGCTGCTGCCGGCACCACGACGGGAGGACTATCTCGCGTCCACAGGACCTCTGCTGCTGATATTCTCTGACATGGAGGCCCTAGAAGCGGCCGTGCTGCGCCCTGAACACACCGGATCCTCAAGCATGGTGGTCCGTGTCCATGTCCATGTTGTGCAGGATTCGAGCTGCTCTCCCCCAAGGCCCACCCCAGTGACCTCGACGCCCACCTTGTGTTCGACACAAGTCCAACATGAATCTCTCGGTGCCTAGTGTTTCTTATGTACGCGTGTGAGGAAAACTCCGTCAGCTACTGCTACTCCGACCCAAGTACTCCATCGCCAACGCACGAACCATCGACAAGATCTTCTGCCTTGAATGAGTAACACGATTGTGCCAAGATCCACACCATACCCGTACCTCTACGATATCGCCAAGGTCCCCGACAAGATTCCGGACTTGTGAACATTGGAACGCCGAGTTCTTCCCCGACCCGTACCTCATCGACAAGATCTTCTCCGACGCTACATCGAGCTACATCGAACCGTGAACGACCACTATCTCCACCGTGTCCGTTTTGCGTTGGCCGCCTCCGTGCGCGCCCGAAGACCGGGACCGTCACGATCACCTCCGACCCCGAAGACGATGCGGTAGCGGCTCGCCCACGACTACTACGACTACATCGGCTCCGGACGTTGAACGACTACGTCGACGACGATGATCGTGTGGTTTGAGAACGACTACTTCCTCTACGGCGTGAACGACTACCTCCACGACGGTGACCCGAGAACGACTACTTCCTCGACGTCGACTACTTCCACTACCCCGTCTACTTCCTCTACGAAAGTCTACTTCCTCCACGTCCCGAAGTTTCCGGCATTGACCCCGGCGATCCTCTCTCCAACGTGCGAACCCAAACCCTAAATCCCCTATACCTACATGCCCTATTTTCTATAACATATCAACTATAATTAAAATGTCATATCATTCATGTGTTGCATTGCATATTGTGGGTGCTGGTAATAATGATATCATCTAATAATTAAATATGGAATGAGTTGGAATAATTAAATATTGTTCCGGTTCCATTTAAAATTGCATAACTCATAACTAATTCATTTTAACTCCAAATTTGAAAAGTAAAATATGTTTTCCAATCAAAATTCTCTAAACCTTGCAAATATCAACTTTGTTTTCTGTTTTGAATAATTTAAATTGCTGAAAACAACTATTTCTTAATTAATGCATTAAAATTGCTATTTTGATAACTTGCTCATTTTAATTCCAAATCCAACAAATAAAATATGTTTTCATACCAGAAAAATGCAAGGAATACTAATATGCCATCCATGTTCATGTTTGCACCTTGCATTTTGCATTTGTAGTAGTGTTATGTATGTTCACCTAATAAATAAATATGGATTGTGTTGGGGTATTTAATTCAATTGTTGCCCTATTCCATTTAATATTGCTTAACTCACCTATTTACTGTTTTCCATGCTAAACAACATTTAAATTGCTGTGTGGATAAACAACTTGAACCAATTCCTATTTCTCCGGACTCCGGTTCCGATTAAATTGCTTAAGTTGTTTCCCCTGTTGCATCTTGCCATGCCATGCATATAAAATAGGATCATGCTGGATCTTTTGCCGTAGAAGTAATTGTTGCATCCGGTGTTTGTTCGAGGTTCGTTGCTTCTTCCCGGATAGGACGTTGAGATGATGTGAGCAACGACAAGTTCTGTGGATGTACCTCTACTTGCTGGATTCCAGGCAAGTATACTCACTTGCTGCCAAATGGCTGCCTTTCATCACTTGTTACCGATCCTTTCCGTTGTTCTTATTCTAGCCTGTTGATTCGATGCTTGTGTCTCGATCCTATCATATGTTTACCTTGCAGCCATGATATAGCCTTCCTTCCACTCCTATTAACTGTTGTTTGTTTACCTTGTTGGCCCTCGTGTCGTAGTTGCATGCTTAGTGTTGTTTGCGCTCAAGTCTTGTTGTCCGTCTTATCACCTGTTTAGTTGATAGTTGGGTTTCAATTCGATCAACAACATGTTAATGTTTTGGGTAATAATAATTTGATGATAAGGCACCGGCAGGAGGCCCGGCGTGGTTTTGAGGCCTGCTAGTGTCGACCCTAATTAGGAAAAGGGTCTTGTCTACTGATCCATGATGAGCGCACTAACCGCATGTGGGAAGCGAGTATGGGCGCCCCCCTCAACTTGATTCGATTCGCATCTCGTCCAAATCGCCACACTTAGTTCGGGCTTTCCATTTGATGCATGCATATGCAGGTGCGAACCCGAGGCCAGGGTGGAACTTTTGTAGTCGGCATTTAGGGCGGCGTGGTCTTAGAGTGCTATGAGGGTCCCCTTTTCTTCGTGGGGCTCGATTAGCCGCGCATGCACAGCACGTGGTGCTTTGGGCTTGATGCGAAGAAGAGTTGGGTTGTGTTGAGTACCTCGCTTGGTGGGTTGATCCCCCGTCTGGCGGGTTATTCTTACGTGTACGGCCAAATTGGTGCATCCCTGTAGGGTTAAATCTTCTCGAGAAGCCGTGTTTTCCGCGGTTATGGTTGACTTGGTGAAAGTACTGGCTAACAAGTACTCAGAACAACTTACACCTAACTAATGCTAATTTTGACTAGTAATAGTCTTATTGACACAATAACTTGATCCACCATTAATCCAACAGTGTGAGTTATCCTTGGGTTGCCTCCTTAGTAGGGGGTAACATTGGATGGGTTTGTTTGGTGAGTACTTGTAGTTGGTTTCGATACGCTATCTTATCCCCCTCTTTTAGCCGGATGTTGTAGTGAGTCTCTATAGTTGGTTAGTGCAGCCCGCTGTCGCTTATTTGCAATAATCCCTTCCTTTCCGTTGATCCCAAAGTATTTGTATCTTGTGATGACTGGCTACGCCGGTATCTTGTGAGTATGGTTTATCCACTTGCCAGTACTTAACCGTACTGACCCACGAATCTCTTTCGTGGCTGCATATTCAATATTGCAGTCAACAGGTTTGAAGTCTGACGACGTTAGCTTGGGAATCCCTCCGGCTTGGCCTGGGCAGGGATTGGACGCTCTCGCTTATCTTCAGGACTCTTAGTCCAATTTGTATCTTGTCCGTAGTCGGACGCTATGTTGTTTCTTCCGCTGTTTTTTTGGATCTTTGTATTGTATCAGTTGTATCACTGACTCGTTTGAGTCATCTTGTATATATATCTTTTCTGTTGTTGTTGTGGATTAATCGTGAACTGTTGTAACGTTATCACAAGTGGCAACCTGGAATCGGTTATTATGTGGATTTTGGCGGGAATGCAGAAATCTGCATAGTGCCCGATCTCGGGGCGTCACAAATGGTATCAGAGCCTTGGTTCCGATTCCCGATATTGTTTCGATACGAATGGTTATCGAAGCAACGGGTCCGCAAAGCCTGTAGGATAACCTCGCTAACGGTCGTTGTTTCTAGAGTGTCAAAAACTATTTCTGCTAAACTATTTTGGAAAACATCTCAATAGGATTCTTGTTTTCTCCTTATCTCTATTCTATTTCCCCTCCCATCTGATTTGTTTTGGAGTCTTCCCCTCTTGTATATCTTTCAAAGTGTTAGGATCCTACGTGGGTGGTTGTTTTCTGAGCCCTTAACCTAATAGGTTCGATCATCGGAAGATTCCTGGTGGAAGAACATCGTCGTCACTCCGAGCAAGAATCCCTTGTTAGTGGTGTCGAGGAGATCAACTGGAAGCCCGAAGAATCGACAATCGAACTTCTTTTCCCTCCCGGGTTAGCAGGTGGATTGCGAGGGCGCAATCCCCTTGTTAGTGGTGTCGTCTGTAACGGCCGGGGTTTTCCCTAATTAGGTTTTGTTTGTTGTTTTCCTTTTAGCATCCTCATGGCATAATGCATCATTATTGATTTAAAACTTGCAGTCACATTAAATTACATCAAGTCCAATTTTATAAAACTTTCTGGAATTCGTTTGGTGTATAAAATCTATTTTTATTTGTGCCTAACCAATTTCTGGAAAAAAAAATTTAAACAGAGAGAGAGCGGTCCAGCAGCCAAGCCAGGCCAGCCCACCAGGCCCTGCCGGCCTCCCCCACCGCACCAGCCCCCCAAACCCTAAATCTGTTTCCCTCCCTTGCAATTAGCCCCCCGCCGTCTCTCCTATTTCCACTCAGGTCCCTCCACCTCTCCAACAGAAAAAAAACACACGCACGCACGGGAGACAGGGGATCGAACGATCCCCTTCTTCCTCGCTCCCTGCCTCCCGCTCGACCCCCTTCTTCCTCCTCTCGCTCGCCCACCTCGCCTCCCTTGCACCCGCGCCTCCCTTGAGCCCCTCCCCTCTCCCCTCGTCCTCCGCCTCCACCCGCCTCCCGCCGGCCATCTCCGCCCTCCTCCTCCTTGCATCTCCGGCCGAGCGCCGCCTCTCTACTCCTCCCTTCCGCACCCGTCCGTCTCCACCGCCGCCTACCTCACCGCCTCGACGCCGGCCACCCCTCCCCAAGCTCGGCCGTCCCCGAGCCCTTCCCGGCCGCCCTCCTCAAGCGCCCCCCCGGCCCCGAGCAGCCCCGCCGCCAAACTCCGTGCAGGTCGCCGCCATGGCCGCCGTGGCCTACCTCCGGCGCCTCCCTCCGGCCGGCGCCCCGCCGGAGCTCCTCCTCCACCGCGCCCCCGTCGCCGGACGTCGCCATCCCCATCCTCTCCGACCAGCACACCGTCGTCGACCTCGCCAAGGAACTGGGGACAAGATGCTACTGCCGGGCGGAGGGAGCGTGGTGCTGCTGGACGTCGCTGTGCAAGCGCTCGTCGGCGTCGGCATCAAAAGGGGACAGCGCCTCTCCCCGAGCTGCTGTCGGCGTCTCCTTCGACCTTCGCTGCTGCCGGCCACCACGATGGGAGGACCATCTCGCGTCCACAGGACCTCTGCTGCTGATATTCTCTGACATGGAGGCCCTAGAAGCGGCCGTGCTGCGCCCTGAACACACCGGATCCTCAGGCATGGTGGTCCGTGTCCATGTCCATGTTGTGCAGGATTCGAGCTGCTCTCCCCCAAGGCCCACCCCAGTGACCTCGACGCCCACCTTGTGTTCGACACAAGTCCAACATGAATCTCTCGGTGCCTAGTGTTTCTTATGTACGCGTGTGAGGAAAACTCCGTCAGCTACTGCTACTCCGACCCAAGTACTCCATCGCCAACGCACGAACCATCGACAAGATCTTCTGCCTTGAATGAGTAACACGATTGTGCCAAGATCCACACCAGACCCGTACCTCTACGATATCGCCAAGGTCCCCGACAAGATTCCGGACTTGTGAACATTGGAACGCCGAGTTCTTCCCTGACCAGTACCTCATCGACAAGATCTTCTCCGACGAGTACCGCTACATCGAGCTACATCGAACCGTGAACGACCACTATCTCCACCGTGTCCGTTTTGCTTTGGCCGCCTTCGTGCGCGCCCGAAGACCGGGACCGTCACGATCACCTCCGACCCCGAAGACGATGCGGTAGCGGCTCGCCCACGACTACTACGACTACACTGGCTCCGGACGTTGAACGACTACGTCGACGACGATGATCGTGTGGTTCGAGAACGACTACTTCCTCTACATCGTGAACGACTACCTCCACGACGGTGACCCGAGAACGACTACTTCCTCGACGTCGACTACTTCCACTACCCCGTCTACTTCCTCTACGAAAGTCTACTTCCTCCACGTCCCGAAGTTTCCGGCATTGACCCCGGCGATCCTCTCTCCAACGTGCGAACCCAAACCCTAAATCCCCTATACCTACATGCCCTATTTTCTATAACATATCAACTATAACTAAAATGTCATATCATTCATGTGTTGCATTGCATATTGTGGGTGCTGGTAATAATGATATCATCTAATAATTAAATATGGAATGAGTTGGAATAATTAAATATTGTTCCGGTTCCATTTAAATCTGCATAACTCATAACTAATTCATTTTAACTCCAAATTTGAAAAGTAAAATATGTTTTCCAATCAAAATTCTCTAAACCTTGCAAATATCAACTTTGTTTTCTGTTTTGAATAATTTAAATTGCTGAAAACAACTATTTCTTAATTAATGCATTAAAATTGCTATTTTGATAACTTGCTCATTTTAATTCCAAATCCAACAAATAAAATATGTTTTCATACCAGAAAAATGCAAGGAATACTAATATGCCATCCATGTTCATGTTTGCACCTTGCATTTTGCATTTGTAGTAGTGTTATGTATGTTCACCTAATAAATAAATATGGATTGTGTTGGGGTATTTAATTCAATTGTTGCCCTATTCCATTTAATATTGCTTAACTCACCTATTTACTGTTTTCCATGCTAAACAACATTTAAATTGTTGTGTGGATAAACAACTTGAACCAATTCCTATTTCTCCGGACTCCGGTTCCGATTAAATTGCTTAAGTTGTTTCCCCTGTTGCATCTTGCCATGCCATGCATATAAAATAGGATCATGCTGGATCTTTTGCCGTAGAAGTAATTGTTGCATCCGGTGTTTGTTCGAGGTTCGTTGCTTCTTCCCGGATAGGACGTTGAGATGATGTGAGCAACGACAAGTTCTGTGGATGTACCTCTACTTGCTGGATTCCAGGCAAGTATACTCACTTGCTGCCAAATGGCTGCCTTTCATCACTTGTTACCGATCCTTTCCGTTGTTATTATTCTAGCCTGTTGATTCGATGCTTGTGTCTCGATCCTATCATATGTTTACCTTGAAGCCATGATATAGCCTTCCTTCCACTCCCTATTAACTGTTGTTTGTTTACCTTGTTCGCCCTCGTGTCGTAGTTGCATGCTTAGTGTTGTTTGCGCTCAAGTCTTGTTGTCCGTCTTATCACCTGTTTAGTTTGATAGTTGGGTTTCAATTCGATCAACAACATGTTAATGTTTTGGGTAATAATAATTTGATGATAAGGCACCGGCAGGAGGCCCGGCGTGGTTTTGAGGCCTGCTAGTGTCGACCCTAATTAGGAAAAGGGTCTTGTCTACTGATCCATGATGAGCGCACTAACCGCATGTGGGAAGCGAGTATGGGCGCCCCCTCAACTTGATTCGATTCGCATCTCGTCCAAATCGCCACACTTAGTTCGGGCTTTCCATTTGATGCATGCATATGCAGGTGCGAACCCGAGACCATGGTGGAACTTTTGTAGTCGGCATTTAGGGCGGCGTGGTCTTAGAGTGCTATGAGGGTCCCCTTTTCTTCGTGGGGCTCGATTAGCCGCGCACGCACAGCACGTGGTGCTTTGGGCTTGATGCGAAGAAGAGTTGGGTTGTGTTGAGTACCTCGCTTGGTGGGTTGATCCCCCGTCTGGCGGGTTATTCTTACGTGTACGGCCAAATTGGTGCATCCCTGCAGGGTTAAATCTTCTCGAGAAGCCGTGTTTTCCGCGGTTATGGTTGACTTGGTGAAAGTACTGGCTAACAAGTACTCAGAACAACTTACACCTAACTAATGCTAATTTTGACTAGTAATAGTCTTATTGACACAATAACTTGATCCACCATTAATCCAACAGTGTGAGTTATCCTTGGGTTGCCTCCTTAGTAGGGGGTAACATTGGATGGGTTTGTTTGGTGAGTACTTGTAGTTGGTTTCGATACGCTATCTTATCCCCCTCTTTTAGCCGGATGTTGTAGTGAGTCTCTATAGTTGGTTAGTGCAGCCCGCTGCCGCTTATTTGCAATAATCCCTTCCTTTCCGTTGATCCCAAAGTATTTGTATCTTGTGATGACTGGCTACGCCGGTATCTTGTGAGTATGGTTTATCCACTTGCCAGTACTTAACCGTACTGACCCACGAATCTCTTTCGTGGCTGCATATTCAATATTGCAGTCAACAGGTTTGAAGTCTGACGACGTTAGCTTGGGAATCCCTCCGGCTTGGCCTGGGCAGGGATTGGACGCTCTCGGTTATCTTCAGGACTCTTAGTCCAATTTGTATCTTGTCCGTAGTCGGACGCTATGTTGTTTCTTCCGCTGTTTTTTTGGATCTTTGTATTGTATCAGTTGTATCCCTGACTCGTTTGAGTCATCTTGTATATATATCTTTTCTGTTGTTGTTGTGGATTAATCGTGAACTGTTGTAACGTTATCACAAGTGGCAACCTGGAATTGGTTATTATGTGGATTTTGGTGGGAATGCTGAAATCTGCATAGTGCCCGATCTCGGGGCGTCACATACTGCCATAACGGAACAGTGGCAAGAATGCGATTCTGATTGCTGATAACTCATAGATCTCTCTCTCCCTCTCTCTCTCTCTCTCTCTCTCTCTCTCTCTCTCTCTCTCTCTCTATCCACTCAAACGCTTTGCCCTTCGGGGATTTGAGAGAGAAGACTTAGATCCACATTACTACCCAATCGATTTGATTTCCCCCTTGATTCCATTGAGGAACTAGTTAATTTTTGTGTTTGTTGGAAGCTTAGAAGGTTGTTTGTCCTTCGTGGTTTAGATAGCCACGGAGATTTTGGGGAGACTCCAATTGATTTGTGGAGTGTGCCCCGGCCTTGAAGCCCAGAGTCTTAGCGGCTCACTGGATTTTGTGAGGATCCTCCAAGTTGTGGAGTGTACCTCACCCTTGTGAAGATTCTAGTTGTTAACCTCAATGACAACATAGTGGTCTGTGCCTCTCCACATTGGTGGAAGGACACAAAAGAGATACCGTGTGCCATTTGACTACTATTCGATATTCAACTTGGTGATACCACACCGCTCCAAAGGCGTAGATTCCATTGGGAAGTAAACTCCGTGATAAATCTCCACACCACTTTGTTGGTTATCTCTCAACTTTGCTTTACTTGTTGTTACTAGATTACTTTGTTTCATATATATATATATATATAGTGCTAGTATTCTATTGCTCATCATATAGGATTGTTCACCTAGTTACATAATATGGAGAACATATACTTGAGCAATCCCTAATTAAAAGAAAAAGAAGTAAAAATTGTAGTTGCCTACCCCCTCCCCCTTAGTCAAACCTCTCGATCCTTTCACATGTCCTCAAGAGATAAACAAACTACTCACGGTGAAGGGTACGTTGCATAGAAAACAAAAAAATTCCTACGCGAGATAAACCCGAAGGGCCAAAATCTAATCTAGAAGATGAAAGGCAACGGGGAGAGAGAGCCTTTAGGAAAAATACCCTCGAAGACTCTAAGCGTTATGAGTTCAAATCTCGTTTTTGGCGTAGTCGTACTCACACCGATCTCAAGACCGAGAAGATGTGCACCACAATCCGGCGGTGCCTTCGTGATCGGTCACACGTTCAACTCGATGAAGACCTCTGTTCCCTCGATCCAGCGGGGCAGCAGAAGTAGAGGATCCCCCGGAACGACGACGTGGTGTGGTGAAGAATCTCACGGTCAGGGCTTCGCCAAGCGGATGACCATGAAAACCCTCCTTTTATAGGGGAGGGGGAGGCAGCCCAAGGGGGGTGCGGCCAACACATGGTGGCCCCACCTCTTCCCCTCTTCATGTGAGTGGAAGCTCCACTCACACCCACTCATTCTCCCTTAATCTTCCACTTGCAAAATCTGAAGGTTTTTCTTTAATAAATAAATAAAACATTTCTATTTCTTTATTTTAATATTTGTTAATCCTATTAACAAAAATTTGCATATAGCACCTCGAATCATTTGTTAATTCAATTAACAACCATTCGACAAAAAACCCTTGAACTATTTCAATTTTACCCGAAACAATTTTGGTGTTGTCCAAAACATTCTTCGATATTCCGTATCCTCTCAAATGCGTCATCGAACCTTAAGTGTGTCACACTACGGTTCATGAATAATACATACATGATCGAGACACATCTCCGATCAATAATCAACAGCGGGATCTGGAGATCCGTGATGACTCCTATATATTCAACGATGAATCTTGTGATCGTGTGAACCATCAACGTCGTAACTAATTCCCTTTGTCTCGCGATATTTTACTTGTCCGAGATCCGATCATCGGTATCAACCATACCTTGTTCGATCTCGTTACCGACACGTACTCTTTTACTCGTTCTGTGATATGCCATTCTTGTGACCTAGCCACATGCTTGCAAGCGGTGTCAATGTGATATCACCGAGAGGGCCCAGCGTATATCTCTCTGTCATTTTGGATGGAAAATCCCACACTTGATCCATGAGCCTGAACTAACACTTTCCGAATACCTAACACTACCTTTATAGTCACCCTGTTACGGCGTGACGTTTGATGTCATCAAAGTACTCTTTCGGTATTAGTGATTGACATGATCTCATGGTCTTAGGAATAAGGTTACTTCGAATGCAAGATATAACAATATAAACTAAAGGACTTGATCGTATTGTTATACTTAGTTTTGGTCTATGTTCATCACAACATTCTCCTAATGACATGATCCCGTTATTAACAACATCCAATGTTCATGATAAGGAAACCTTGATCATCTGTTAATCAACGAGCTAGTTAAAAGAGAGGATTTACTAGGAAGCATTGTTTATTTATTAAACACACGTGTATCAACGTTTACGGTTAATACAATTATAGCATGAGAAATAAACATTCATCATAAACAAGGAATAACATAATAAACACTTTATTATTGCCTCTCGGGCATATTCCCTTAAGTCTCCCACTTTCACTAGACGCAATAATCTATATTACATAGTAATGAATCTAACACCCATGGAGTTCTTGTGTTTTATCATGTTTTTCCTTTGGGAGAGGTTTAGTCAACGGATCTGCCACATTTAGATCTGTGTGTACTTTGCGAATCTTCACATCCCCATGCTTGACATGCTCACGGATGGAGTGAAAACGACGCTTGATATGCTTGGAATTATTGTGAGACCTTGGTTCCTTAGCATTGGCTATGGAACCATTGTTGTCACAATAGATAACCATTGGATCCAACACACTCGGAACCACACCTAGTTCAGATATAAACTCCTTCATCCGAACTGCTTCCTGTGTTGCCTCCGAGGCAGCAACATATTACGCTTATGTTGATGATCCCGCTACCATGGATTGCTTGGAACTCCTCCATCTCACTGCTTCTCCATTCATAAACAAATACATACCCGGATTGTGACTTAGAGTCATCCGTATTAGTGTCGAAGCTAGCATTGACGTAACATCTTGCGACGAGCTCTTCTTCACCACCATATACGAGAAACATATCCTTGGTTCTTGTCAAGTACTTAAAGATATTCTTGACCGCCGTCCAGTGTTCCAAACCTGGATCACACTGGTACCTGCTAGTCAAACTAATAGCATGTGCCACATCTGGTCTTGTACATAGCATAGCATACATGATAGAACCTATGGCTGAAGCATAGAGAATCTTATTCATTATCTCTCTATATTCTACTGTAGCTGGACATTGAGTCTTACTCATTGTCTTTCCTTGCAACATTTGTAAGAACCCCTTCTTACTTTCTTCCATTCTGGACTTCTTAAAAATCTTGTCAAGGTATGTACTTTGCGAAAGTCCAATTAAGCGTCTTGATCTATCCCTATAGATTTTGATGCCTAATATATAAGACCATCTACAATGTGGCTGAAAAGCGATTCAATGGGCACAAGAAACCGGTTCAATACAGTGTGGACATCGATTCAATGGGATCTGACAACAAAAGCGATTCAAAAGAATGAACCGCTTCTTCCCTGCTAGCTCTTGGCTGCCAGCCGATGAAGCAACATGCAAAAAGCTGCACACCATCAATGACAGCTGGGTCCCATGTCTGCATTGAATCGGCTCACACACTGCAGCAAACTACCGCCGGTTCCTAAATCTGACAATATTTTGTTTGAATCGGCTACACAGTGTGGCTGGTCTAAGCTGCTTCACCGAGGTCTTTCATCGAAAAACTACTGTTCAAATAACCTTTTACGCATTTCAAAACTTCTATATCATTTCCAATCAACAATATGTCATCCACATATAGTACTAGAAATGCTACAGAGCTCCCACTTATTTTCTTGTAGATACAAGCTTCTCCGTATGTTTGGACAAATCTAAAACCTTTGATCACCTTATCAAAACGGAGGTTCCAACTCCGGGATGCTTGCTTCAGTCCATAAATGGAACGTTGAAGCTTGCACACCTTGTCAGCATCCTTAAGATCAACAAAACATTTGGGTTGCATCATATACAACTCTTCCTCAATTTCACCATTAAGGAACGCCGTTTTGACACCCATCTGCCAGATTTCATAATCGAAAAATGCAGCAACTCCTAACATAATCCTAACTTACTTTAGCATCGCTACTGGTGAGAAAGTCTCATCATAGTCAACTCATTGAATTTGTCGAAAACCTTTTGCGACAAGTCGAGCTTTATAGACGGTCACATTATCATCAGAGTCAGTTTTCTTTTTAAATATCTATTTGTTTTCAACGGCCTTGCAGTCATCGGGTAAGTCCACCAAAGTCCAAACTTGGTTTTCATACATGGATCCTATTTTGGATTTCATGGCTTCAAGCCATTTGTTGGAATCTGGGCTCATCATCTCTTCATCATACGTCGCAGGGTCATCACTTCCATCTACCATGAAGTTTAAGAAGGGATCCCCATATAGTTCAGGAGATGTACGTTTCCTAGTTGACCTGCGAAGTGCGATAGTTTCCTCTTCTGGAGTTTCATGATCTTGATCATTAGTTCCCTCTTCAACTAACGGAGTCAACACTGGAACAACTTTCCAGCGCTGCGCTACTCGCCATTCCAAGAAGAGAATCTTCAATAACCTCGTTGAGTTCTACCTTCCTACTATTCACACCTTTCGAGAGAAACTCCTTCTCTAAAAAGGATCCATTCTTGGCAACAAAAATCTTGCCTTCGGATTTGTGATAGAAGGTGTACCCTATTGTTTCTTTAGGGTATCTGATGCAGACGCATTTCCCCGCTTTGGTTCGAGTTTATCAGGTTGAACCTTCTTCACATAAACATCGCATCCCCAAACTTTTAGAAATGACAATTTAGGTTTGTTTCCAAACCATAATTCATATGATGCCATATCAATGTATTTAGATGGTTCCCTATTTAAAGTGAATGCAACGGTCCCTAGTGCATAACCCCAAAACGATAGTGGAAAATCTGTAAGAGACATCATAGATCGAACCATATCCAATAAAGTACTATTACGGCGTTCGGAAACAGCATTACCCTGTGGTGTTCAGGCAGGTGTGAGTTGTGAAACTATTCCATATTGTTTCATATGCATGCCAAACTCATAACTTAAATATTCACCTCTACGGTCAGATCGTAGAAACTTAATATTTCTGTTACGATGATTTTCAACTTCACACTGAAATTCTTTGAACTTTTCAAATGTCTCATATTTGTGTTTCATTAAGTAAATATATCCATATCTACTCAAATCATCTGTGAAAGTGACAAAATAATGATATCCACCACGCGCTGGTACACTCATTGGTCCACACACATCAGTATGTATGATTTCCTGTAAGTCTGTCGCCCGTTCCATAGTTCCGGAAAACGGGGTTCTAGTCATCTTGCCCATAAGGCACGGTTCACACGTTTCAAATGATTCATAATCAAGTGATTCTATGAGTCCATCAGAATGGAGCTTCTTCATGCGTTTAACACCAATATTACCTAAGCGGCAAGGCCACATGTAAGTAGCAATATCATCATTTAACTTAATTCTTTTGGCATTCACATTATGAATATGTGTATCAATACTATCAAGATTCAAAAGAAATAAACCATTCTTCTCAGGTGCGTGACTATAAAAGATATTATTCATATAAATCGAACAACCATTATTCTCAGACTTAAAGGAATGACCACTCTGCATTAAGCAAGACCCCGAAATGATATTCATGCTCAAAGCAGGCACCAAATAACAATTATTTAGGTTCACAACTAATCCAGGCGGTAAACGAAGAGGCAGCGCCCCGACGGCGATCACATCAACTCTTGATCCATTGCCGACGCGTGTCGTCACCTCATCCCTTGCTAGTGGTCGCTTATTCTGTAGTTCCTGTTTCGAGTTACATATATGAACAACCAAACCAGTATAAAATACCCAGGCTCTACTGCGAGTACTAGTAAGGTACACATCAATAATAAGTATATCACATATACCATTGTTCACTTTGCCTTCCTTCTTATCTGCCAGATACTTGGGGCAGTTACGCTTCCAGTGGCCAGTGCCCTTGCAATAGAAGCACTCTAACTCAGGCTTAGGGCCATTCATGGTTTTCTTCTCAGGTGCAGCAACAAACTTGCCACCCTTCTTAAAGTTGACCTTTGGCTTGCCTTTCTTAAAACTAGTGGTCTTATTGATCATCAACACTTGATGCTCTTTCCTGATCTCCACTTCAGTAGTTTTAAGCATCGAGAGAAGCTCAGGAAGATACTTCGTCATGACTTGCATATTATAGTTCATCACAAAGTTTGTGTACCTAGGTTGCAGAGATTGAAGAACACGATGTATTCATTGCTCATTGGGGATCGTTATTCCCAAGGCTATGAGCTTATCAGCGTACGCAGACATTCTGAGTACATGCTCGCTAACGGAGTTGTTCTCTTCCACCATGGAGCTAAAGAACTTTTCTAAAGCATCATAACTCTCTACTGCAGCATGGGTATCAAAAATAATTTTCAATTCTCCCATTGTAGCATAAGTAGTGCTATTCTCAAAACGCTTTCGCAGCTCTGGTTCTAATCCATACAGGATGCCGCAATGAACTATATTGTGGTCTTCTACTTTAGTCAGATAAACATTTTTATCTTCCTCAGAAGCATCATCAGCGGGATGGTCACCTAGCGGTGCATCAAGCACATAGAGCTTCTTGCAAGTGGTAAGGAGAATCCTCAGTTTAAGTGCCCAATTGGTAAAGTTGCTTCCATTGTTCTCTAGTTTTTCTTTTTCCTTGACCATATTGAAATTGAAGGTAGGTGGTGCCATGATTTACAACATATTTGCAAAGACCATTTAGACTAAGTTTATGATAAATTAAGTTCAATTTAATTCTAAAATTATCCAATGAACTCCCACTCAAAAACAACATCCCTCTTAGTCGTTTTAGTGATTACACGAACCAAATTCACTACACCGAAACCGATCATCACGTGAGATGGTGTAGTTGCAAAGGCGAACATCGACATGTTCATCATATCATCCATATGACTCATGCTTTATCTTTCGGTTACGTGTTCCGAGGCCATGTCTGTACATGCTAGGCTCGTTAAGTAGAACCATTGGATTGCGTGTGTTTCAAGGCCATGTCTGTACATGCTAGGCTTGAAAACACCCGTTGTATGCGAACGTTGAGTTTGTCACACCCGATCATCATATGGTGTCTCAAAACGGCGAACTTTCTTAACGGTGCATAATAAGGAAGAACACATTATTATGTTGATATTAAGTGAGAGGGATCATCTTATAATGCTACCGTCGCGATCTAAGCAAAATTAAGATGCATAAAAAAGAATAACATCACATGCATGGATAATGTGATATGATATGGTACTTCTTGCACTTGATCTCCATCTTATGCATCATGGTAGGATCTCCATAATTCCACCGCCGTGGAACCAAGGTCCGTAGTGCCTCCATCTTGATTTCCATCAAAATTACAACATATCACATGGATATGATATACAACATGCAGACCATGAATAATAAGACAACCATATGGCTCCTGCCAGTTTGTCAATAATTTACAAATGAGACCATTACATACATCAAATTCGTAATATTGACCATATCACACCACATGCCCTACAAAAAACAAGTTAGACGTCTATAATTTATTTTTGCATATTTTACGTGGCTTGGGCTTACGAGGATAGACCGTTCATACCTACGAACATTAACCACAACGTTGATAACCATATTATTAACAACCCTTCATAGATTAGATCTTAGCTATAGTAGGAGAGACGGACACCCCCTCAACCACAAGTGAGACATATCTCGCGTACAAAGTACACGTTAAGTTTGTCTAGGACAGCTTCATCCCACTATACCACTAAGATCATAAAATACTCAAGGAGGCAGTAACATAATCATCAATGCCCACATACACCTATGTGTTCTATCCGTACAAAACATCTACGCATAGATCCGGCTCTGATACCACTGAAGGGTACGTTGCATAGAAAAAAAAATCCTACTCGAGATAAACCCGAATCGCCAAGATCAAATCTAGAAGATGAAAGGCAACAAGAAGAAAGAGTCTTTAGGAAAACATACTGTAAGCCCCCCAGAACAACAGTCCAAGGACCTCCGATATGCATACATTCACGATCCCAGATCACACTAGTCGTGAACTACATATCAAGTTGGCATACAGATACAACATCCATTACACGGTTACACAAAGGTTTTACAACAAGGTATGGTCACATGACCAAGTCTAACACAACTGCCATGCAGGACAGACAACTCAAAAAACACAACGGAAGTCAACACCACACAAAGCGGTAGAGCCCAAGTCACGCGTTAACCTACAGACTGCTGACCGGGAGACGATCCTAGTTCGCAGGGCCATCAGTGCAGTACTCCTCCTTGTAGAACTCCTCCTGTGGCTGCTCCTCGAAGTTTGGCAAGTAGATACCAGGGATGAAACCAATATGAGTACATTTGAATGTACTCCGCGAGACATCCTTCGTGAAGCTTCGAATGCAAGCATGCTTATATGGTGGAGTGGGTAGGCTATACATAAGGTTCACTACCCATGATGGATAAAAGATACGTCATGGTTGATTTTGACATCTGTATATCTTTGTTGAAGAAGATACTTCAAAACAAAATAGTATAATTTTCTTTCTCTTGTAGATATTGCATGTACAAGAGGTTTTGTAAGACTTTATTTAGAAAAGAAAGTTTTTCTTTGCAAAACTTCTTGTAAAACAACTTCCAGCTCTTCTTCATCCGCACCTCACAGGTACAAGGTTCCTCTTTCTAGTACCTCACAGGTACAAATCCCTTTTCAAAAACATCTTCTTTGAAAACATTGACACAGTACTAGCTACATGGCCATTCAAGTGTCCATATCCGAGGACGCGGCTATTCCGAATAGTTTAACTCTGCAGAGGTTTACACAATCCACAAGATCCATAACATCTGCCGTGAACAACCACAGACTGTCTCGACAGTATGTGAACATCAGATAACTGGTCCTAACTTTCCACTATGTTCAAGCTAGTGAGTGACTATCTCTTCAATTGGGTTTGTTCTCCGTGGCACCGCGTCACACACAGCCATGACAGGAGACCCAACTGCTACGGCCGGAGGGAAAATTAATCCCACACTTTGTATGCCTTGTGTTTCATAACTTGGCAACATTTCGGTTCGAGGGATCACATCCCTAATATCAATTTGAGATATAGCACACATTAACAAGAATAAGTTTCCAGCCAAGCCCCGTGCCCATGTTGGGGTAGAGTGGCAGTACGATAAAGGTTGTCCGATGAAGACTAAGTTATGTGTCATTTTTGAAAACACCTTTTTTCCAAAAATGACCACCTCAATATCCTCCTATGGATAAGGCTCCGCCTTTCCACTGGGTTTTCCATAAAGCCTTTGTTTTGCAAAAATCATACTTTTTATGGTGTCCAGTTAAGGACTCCATGTTATTTTATTTTTGGTGGTAATAATACCATATGGTGGCTATGGCTCGGTAACACCAAGTTTGACTACTGGCATGATAATAATTCATATAGTACTAATATTAGTAAATAGCCACAACAAAAATAGTTTTGTTTATCAAAGTTTTGTAGAACTTCAGAAGTGAAAACACGTATGATAGATAATGATAAGTGTAGTAGCAAGCATCAGGATGGCTTTCCTTGAAACTCTTCGTGTCCCTGGCTTTAAAGTAGCTCAAATTGACGCACAGCTCTACAACTCCTTCTTCTTCTTCTTCTTCGTTTTCTAACGTCGTAGAAATAATAAAAGACACACACTCAGAACCAAAAGAAGGCAAACTATATTTCAAATCAATACATACATCAAGCAAACTTATACTAGAGCAATCACTCACAAGTTGTCGAGAAAATTACAACACAAACACAAATGGAAATAAAAGCTAGTACTAGAATACTTATGGTTGAGAATCTATGTTCCACATACCAAGTATCATTGGTTGAGTGGGTGTACCACTCTCATACCAATACATTGAAGAAGCTAAAAATAACCTTTGGTCACAAGGGTGAGACTACTAAAGTAATAACAAACGTTCAAAACAATACCCATGTCAGTGGGTATTAACAACAACACAAGCAAGCATCACTAAAATAAGTTTACCACTAACCTCATGCATAGATAACAAGATAAGACTAATCACAACCATACCACTGGTACAATACTCAAGCTAAAGTAATCACTCAGCAATTCCAACTAGCAAAGCAAACCACAGATGAACAAGGTAGTTGCTGACTATGCTCATATCTACACAAAGACTAAAGAATCACTCAGTCATAAATGTAACTAAACAAACCAGTGGCTCAACCACTTGTAACAAGTCACAATACACACTCTAAAACACAAACAACATATGAGATAAATATAGCTAGAAGCAGGATAAAAACAGGGGTTTACTAATAGCTAGTATGAAAGATTGCTACACAAACATGCCTAAGAACTAGTGTATTCCACAACCAATACCAACAAGCAACTAAAAGAGTCACGCCATAATAACAGGAGTGGAAACATGCTAAACATGGTAGACTAAACATGCACTCATAAAATAGGATGGCAAGAATAATAAAGCAACTCATAATTTCTAGGGGTAACACTAATACAATACTAGAGAAGTTATCAACACAACAAGAATGCATTTTCCTTAACAAGCAAAACATGATTATAAATATCCAAATAACAGAAGTAAACACTTTACACATGCTAGTGAATAACTATGCCCAAAACTAATTCTATGAAAACAACTACTAAAAAAGAATCAACCAAGTCTACTTAATCATGCTTTCCTAACAACCAAAGAACAAGCATCAATGTAACATGTTATGAAATCAGTAGCTAAGCACTCTGCTTATGCTCAAACAACACTTTATAAAATTAAGCCACTCAAGGGAACTTCTAACTACACATAATCCTCAACACTAGGAAACATTTATATTAGTGCAAACAACACACATAAGCAAAAACTAGACTACTAGGAATATGCCTATGGTGGAGAAATTGTATCTCTCACCAAAATGAAATGGAACCAGTGGGTGATCCACTAGCCTTCCAAGGCATTTGAGGGTCACAAAGCCTCTGGTTGCACTTGTGGAAAAATAAAATTCCACTACACAATCATCACAAAGCTACACATACTAGTGAAAATAATGGGGAGCATCTAGTCAAGCAAATGCTACTCATGCTTTCCTATAAATTAAAGTACACGCTAACAGAGGTGATAACAACATAAAATCAGTACCAAAGTGGTGTTGAATTCATCAAAAACATCAAAAATCTAGGTAATAAACCTATCAATACTTTGCTCACAAATTCTATTCAATAAAAATACAAGAAAACAATACTAGCCTAGTCCTAACATACTAGTACTGTAAGAAAAAATTATAACAGATAGCAACACATCTACTCATGCTATAAAACAGGATTCTATAACACAAACATTTATTTAAAACTATTTGCACAAGATTTAAACTAAACACAAAAGTGATGAATCTAGAAATGCATGCCATAAATAATCTACAGCTCTAAAAATTACACCAAGCTAGGATTATATAGATATAGTCATACACAAACTCATCCAATTGGATCCATATCAAAAATCATTTTTAAACACTCTACAAAAATCCTAGAAAAGCCTACTGGACAAATACCAAAATGGATGGAATTTTCCAAATCAAGCTCTCCTTGATACGAGGTCAGTGCTACTGATAGATCTACTCAAGGGATACTCAAAAAAACTTGGTTTGAAAGATTTGGATTTGTATTTTAAAAGTTATGCACAAAATGGCTTAATAGACAATCTCTGGAATTTTAAATACTAAAGCAGACATATTCCACAGAACCTAGATCTACAAGTTTGATGTGTTTAGAAAATGGTAAGCTACAAGCATGATTTTTGGTTTGAAAATAATCCCACTATTTCTATTTTTAACAGGTCAAAAGCTAAACACTCATTTATGTCTATTTTTAAAAGGAAAAACAAATCACAGCATACAAGCCAGTTTCAAACGGCGCGGCCCATCTAACGCGCTACACGGACCAATCGCACGTGCGCGCGCTGGTGCGGCACGGGAACGGTCCCGTTCAAAGGGATCTGTCGATATCGCGATCGACGGCCCTTGGCGTTTCTTCCTCCTCTCCCATGTCTCTCTCCCATCGGATACGATCGAAAAAATGGCGGCGGCGCTATGCTCACCGTGGGGAAATGAGGAGCGGTGGCGCGGTTTCGCGGGGGTTGCAGGGTGTCGGGGAAATGGAGGGGCGCAAGCAACGGCATCCGGGACGGCATCAAACGGCGGCGGTGAGCTGCGGGTCCGTGGCAACGATGTCGACGGCATCAACGATTCTGCAAGCGAGCGACCGAACGGGGAGATCAGGGAGGGTCCAGGGACTACGGGGAGCATGGCGAGAAGAGAATCTTGTCCGCCGTGAAAACGACAGAGTCGATCTCCACCTTTTCGGGAGGTGCTCGGTGGCCGACGGCGAGAATGTTGTCCGCGGCGCTCACTATGAGCGTGCGTGGTCGATTGGGTGGGTGGAGATGGTCGCGGGGAGGGTGGGGAGTGTGGTGGTGAGGCCGTGGTGCGGGCGAGGCCGTATAGGCATGGCGCCGTGGTCGGGGACGTGGCCACGTTCTCCGTCACGCCGCGTTCTGCACGGGCGCGTGTTCCCTGTCGCGTCCACGATGTGCAACGGCGTCTACTGCGTCTAGGGGGCATGGTACGGCACCACGCTGTCAAGGATAGGCGTGGTAGCCGCGGGTTGAGGCCACAATCCACATGACATGGCGTGCATTGTGCGCCACCCGGGTGCGCCCTCCTGATATTTCTCCCTTTGTTCCCTCTTGATCCTCTCCCTCTCCACTCAAGCACAAATCGAATCCAAGGCACCTAAATGGAGTACAAACACAAGTGAACACATTTGGCAAAGCTGCACTTCCAAATTTGCACAAAAACCAAATGAAAACAACTTCCAAACTTTTGTAAAAATAAGGTTCAGAAAAAGTTCAGTTAAAAATGACTTATAGCCATTTTTGCTAAGTGTGAAACAGACAAAACCATCAAAATGTTCAATCTGTTTTCAAGGATCAAATGAATTGCAAAATTTGTTTTCCAAATTGGAGATTATTAAACATGTTTTGATCTTTCAGAAACATCTTTTGAAAACAATTTTGGAAATGTGGAAGGCCTTGAAAACAAAGTGGAAAATGGGCTAGTTTCTGGTTTTCTCTGTTTTCTAAATTGTCTATTTTTCTGTCTTATTTTTATTCCACAAAAACAAGCATGCAAATGATGTTTTTCACATTCCATAAATCAAACCAAGCTTATAGATTTGTAGTCCATATATCAGAGAACACTTTCAAGCCAAGAAAACATAAAATATGATTCTCTAACATATTGAAAACAAGTGCTAGATATTGATACTTGGCTAGTTTTTCAGAGATAATTCCAAATAGAAACATCAAAAGAAAACATCCAAAATTTCTAATGCCATTTTGTTTTCTTGATTCAAACAAAGCCAAATAATAATTCTAATGAAAACAACCTTGGTCCAACACTTGGGACAAAAATTCATCCAAGCATCAGATGGAAAACATCACAGAAACAATAGTGATCATCTGGAAAAATAAAATTTGGTTTCAAAGGAAATATTTCTTGCATTACATATATGACTATTGTCACATACACATGTTGATACACACATACATGTTGAGAGAAAAAAAATTTGTTGCCCCACATTTTTGTCTCCTTTAACTACAGTACAAGGATCCAAAAACTGGGGTGTGATGCATACCCTCGAAGACTCTAAGCGTTATGAGATCAAATCCCATTGTTGGCATAGTCGTACTCACACCGATCTCAAGACCGAGAAGATGTGCACAACAATCTAGCGGTGCCTCCATGATCGGTCACACGTTTAGCAGGATTAAGACCTTTGTTCCCTTGATCCAGCGGGGTAGCGGAAGTAGAGGATCCCCCGGAACTCCAGCAGCACGACAGCGTGGTGTGGTGAAGAATCCCACGGCCAGGGCTTCGCCAAGTGGATGACCATGGAATGGAGCAGCGGGTGGAGAGAATGGAGGTGTGACAAGTGTGTGAGGAGGGGGAGCCCTCACCCTCCTTTTATAGGGTAGGGGGAGGTAGCCCGGGGGGGAGGGTGCGGCCAACACATGTGCGGCAACCACATGGAAGCTCCACTCACACCCACTCATTCTCCCTTAATTTTCCACTTCCAAAATCCAAAGGTTTTTCTTTAATAAATAAATAAAACATTTCTATTTCTTTATTTTAATATTTGTTAATCCTATTAACAAACATTTGCATATAGAACCTCGAATCATTTGTTAATTCTATTAACAACCATTCGACAAAAACCCCTTGAACTATTTCAATTTTACCCGAAACAATTTCGGTGTTGTCCAAAACATTATTCGATATTCCGTATCCTCTCAAATGCGTTATCGAACCTTAAGTGTGTCACCCTAGGGTTCACGAATAATACAGACATGATTGAGACACCTCTCCGGTCAATAATCAACAGCGGGATCTGGAGATCCGTGATGACTCCTATATATTCAACGATGATTCTTGTGATCGTGTGAACCATCAACATCGTAAATAATTCCCTTTGTCTCGCGATATTTTACTTGTCCGAGATCCGATCATCGGTATCAACCATACCTTGTTCGATCTTGTTATCGACAAGTACTCTTTTACTAGTTCTGTGATATAACATTCTTGTGGTCTAGTCACATGCTTGCAACCGGTGTCAATGTGATATCACCGAGAGGGCCCAGAGTATATCTCTCTGTCATTTTGGATGGAAAAATCCATCTCTTGATCCATGAGCCTCGACTAACACTTTCTGAATACCTAACGCCACCTTTATTGTCACCCTGTTACGGTGTGACGTTTGATGTCATCAAAGTACTCTTTTGGTATTAGTGATTGACATGATCTCATGGTCTAAGTAATAAGGTTACTTCGAATGCAAGATATAACAATATAAACTAAATGACTTGATCGTATTGTTATACTTAGTTTGGGTCTATGTTCATCACATCATTCTCCTAATGACATTGTCCTGTTATTAACAACATCCAATGTTCATGATCAGGAAACCTTGATGATCTATTAGTAAACGAGCTACGTAAAAGAGAGGCTTTACTAGGAACCATTGTTTGTTTATTAAACACACATGTATCAACGTTTCCGGTTAATACAATTATAGCATGAGAAATAAACATTCATCATAAACAAGGAATAACATAATAAACACTTTATTATTGCCTCTCGGGCATATTCCCTTCGCACGGGACAACACAAGGATCATGATCAGAGGTGATTTATGGATGAACAACAATCTAATCATAACAAGAATTCACCGGTAAAACTCAATAGCACCAACTAAAACGTGGTAATCAACACCAGTAAAGCAATCCCAATATTAGGTACAAGTTATAACCCTAGATTGAACATTGGAGTGAGGTGGTATGAAGGGGGTGATGTTCCTGGTGGTGGAGATGATGCTGATGATGATCCCGATGATGCCGACGTGATGATTACGATGATATTGACGATTTACCTCTCCGGGAGGGAAGTTTCCCCAGCATATTTCTCCCTTCCATAGTGCTCTTTTTCTGTATCTTATTTCTGTCCCAATATGACGTCAGAAAAATAATATGAAGTCGGTCTAGGCGTTTTTAGGCCAGGAAAAAGATATACGCCAAAGGGGAGGTGGAGGGGAGCAACAAGAGGCCCATGGAACCCTAGTTGCACCCTCTAGGGAGGCTGCGGCCCATGGTTGATTTGCCACCTGGATGCTCTCCGAAACCCATCTTCTCGCCCCTGTATTTTTTATCTGAAAGAATTTTGGTATTTTTCTAAGAATTTTCTGAGTGCTCGAAATTGGGTATCTCTTTGGTGTTTTTCCTCCTATTTCCGGAGGCTTTCGCCCTCTTAAATGTAAAACATTCAAAAAGGATAAATAACACATTCTAATATGAAATATATCAATAAGTATGATCAAATTATGATATAAAATAATGATGCAAAATGGACGTATCACATGAACATCAATATGTTCTACCTGGTTGCATAATTAACAATCTTTCTACCAAATCAACTTGATGCTATTAATGTGTATTCCGCAATAACTGAATGGGGGCAAGGTTGGTAGTAAACAAACATTTCAGTACCCGCATAAACTAACCATGAACACTGATGGTGCAGGTCTTGCATCGTTGGGAGACCCTAAGAGGAAGGTATGATGAGCACAACAACAGTTTTCCCTCAGTAAGAAACCAAGGTTTAATCGACCAGTAGGAGGAAGGAGTAACTTCAGAAGGTTGAAGCAGCTGAGATGGCAGGGCGCACTACCGGTTCAGAAACAACGTGGAACCTACACAACACAATCAAATCACTTTGCCCCAACGAAGCAGTGAGGTTGTCAATCTCACCGGTTTTCCTGAACACAAAGAGGTTAAACGTATGGTGTGGAAAACAGTATGAAAGCACTATGAGAGTAGTATGAGAGCAGTATGAAAGCAATAGGTGTTTTATCTGTATGAGGAAAAAGGACCGGGGTCCACAGTTCACTAGTGGTGTCTCTCCGTGAAAGATAAATAACATGTGTGGTGAACAACTTACAGCTGGGCGATTTACAGAAATGAAGGCTACACCATAGTGCATATGCAAGACATAAAGATTACTATGTGATTCATGTGTACATTACAACAAAATACATAGACCGTTATCCAACTGCATTTATGACTAAAAATCCACCCTCCGAATATCATCCGAACAAACGTCGGGTATTAAGTTGCAAGCAACAAATAATTGCAGTAAGAAAAGTGTGTAATGTAAACAATAACATCATCCTTAGACAAAGCATTGTTGTTTTCTCCCTAATGGCAACCGCACATCCTCCATCCGTCATGTTTCTGTCACTCGAGCACAGATGAAAAGGAGGCATGAACCCACTATCGAGCATAAATACTCCCTCTTGGAGTTACTAACATCTACTTGGCCAGAGCATCTACTAATAACGGAGAGCATGCAAGATCATAAATAACATAAGAATGCAGATAAGATGATAGATTGGTAATCAGAAGACATAGAATTCAACATTCATCAGATCCTAGCAAACACAACATGTAGCATTACATAAAGATGATCTTGATCATGTTAGGAAACTCACAAGATCTAAACGTGAGGTACAAAGTGGAGAGAACAAGCATTTAGCTACTGCTATGGACCCGTAGTCCAGGGATGAACTACTCACATATCACTTCGGAGGAGGGCATGGTGGTGTAGACCCCTCCGGTGATGATTTCCCCCTTAGGCAGGGTGCCGAGGAGAGCTCCAGAACCCTCCCGGTCTCGGTATGATGGTGACGGTGGGCTCGGGTGTTTCTTGGGTAAAATGGGAGATTTGTAGGGTTTACGTCTTGGGGAGGATTATATAGGCGAAAGGGCAGAGGCGGTGGAGGCTCAGGGGCCCCACACTACCCCCCTGGCGCGGCCAAGGGGGGGTCGCGCAACCCTATGGTGTGGTCCCCTGAGGCCCCCCTTTGGGTCTCTTGCGGACTCTGTGGAACCTCCGGGATTTCTAAGACTTCTGGGCTTCGAATTTTCCAATTCCGAGAATATTTCTAGAACAACTTTTCTGAAACTAAAAACATGGAACTAGCTCTGTGGCATCTTGTCAATAGGTTAGTCCGGAAAATCGATAAAAATGACATAAAGTGTATATCAAACATGTGGGAAACAATAAGAAAACAACATGGAACATCAGAAATTAAGGATACATTTATGACGTATCAACATCCCCAAGCTTAGGTCCTACTCGTTCTCGAGTAGGTAAACGACAAAACTAATAAAATCTGAGGTGACATGCTACCAACATAAACTTGATCATCAAAATGTAAAAGCATATGTAAGCTGAGATCATAGAACTTCAACACAAGCATGATGAATAAAAATTTAATGATAAAGTATAGAAATCACTTTCCATCTTGAGAAGTAACTCAAATAAAAGATCATGAATAACAATGCAAAGAAAGATATACGTCTGTTTCAAGTATAGAGAAAGCATGTCAAAGTGATATTTCGTTAGTCCTTAAGAGTGGGGAAAAACATAAATGCCAGGAGACCTACAAAGTTCATGAGGAAGACTAGAACAAATAATTAGAGAACAAGCAATAACACATCATGAATCAATTAATAATGTTTCTGGGACAAATGCACATAAAACTGAGAATGGCAAAAATGCTCTCTCAACTGTGCATAAAGTTAGAATATGGAGACTCAATATAAAATTAAAGGAAAGGCCCTTCACAGAGGGAAGCATGGATCACTCATGTGCTAGAGCTTTTATTTTATTAAACAGAGGTGTAAAAACTTTTTTTAGAGAGGTGTATGCTTATGTCAAGGAATGGTAAACAGAAAATATAGTACTTCACAAGCCAACTAGACTTCACAGGAGCGGCTCCCATAGAAGGACGCATCTGGGTAGACGGTCATCCCTCTTTCTCTTTTGTTTACACAATTATGCTTTGACTGATAAATCAGTGGCAAAAATAGTGAAGAGAATTTGTGTTATTAATTTGGGGCTGGGCACCCCGGTGCCAGCTCTTCTATCATTGGATAAGCGGATGAAGCCACTAGTCCAGGGTGTCAAATTCCAATCAAAAAGTGAGATAAAGATTCTCCATTTACGTCCTCATGAGCGAAAACAGGACCATAAAACAAGAGTAATTTTGAAAGTTTTAAAGGTAACACATGAGCAATTTACTTTGGAGTGGCGGTTAAATACCACATGATGGTAGGTTTGGTGGACACAATAGAAAAACTTTGGTTTTAGGGAGTTGGATGCACGAGTAGAGCTCATACCCAGTACAGGTGGAGGCTAGAAAAAGACTAGGAGCGACAAATCAAGAGAGCATAAGAGCCATAATCGTGCATAGCGACATAAACATCATTAATTTAAGCATAAGTGGTACCACAATTTCAAAAACTAAATTATCATGGAGGCTATTCGTGACTGGTTCATAGTCATAAACATGGTGTGAGCATGCGCCAAGTCAACCAAATAAAACATCCAAAGGAGAACACCACAAATTTATGCTTTAATATGAGAAGAACAACTCATGATTCTTTCAATGGCACATTAAACACTCTCAGCTATTTGAGGCTAATCATGCTACTCAATAACCACAAGGCTTTAAAACTAAAATAACATCTATCATGATATTAAAAAGTTCTAGCCACAGTCTATACAAGCTTCTACTTGCACCGTTAAAAATTCTACCTCAAGCAGCAGTTTCTTTTCCCAACAAGCACCATACAAATCATGCTTTAACAAAAACTCTCTACATGCTACAGAAAGAAAACATGAGAGTACTCACATAACACTACTAAATTAACAGCTCTGAATAAGAGATGCAATGAAAACAAGAGCTAAACAGGAATTTTTGTAGCAGCTAGAAGAAAAACTAAGAATACTAGCATAACAAATATTCAAATGAAAAAGCGGAGCGTGTATCGCTCCCAAACAAAGAATTCTAGCATCCAACTATATAAATTTCAGCAATGAAAACAAAAGAAAACAAAGGAAAACAAAAGAAAAACAAAGAAAAACAAATAGACGCTCCAAGTAAACTTCATATGATGTGACCGAATAAAAATATAGTTTCATGAGAAGTGACATGATTGATAGTTGATGAAGAAGGGGGGGCATCCCCAAGCTTAGATGCTTGAGTCTTCTAAAAATATGCTTGGATGATCCACAGGGGCATCCCCAAGATTTGACCTTGCACTCTTCTTGATCACATATATCACCTCTTCTCTTGACCCTTGAAAACTTCCTTCACACCACACTCAGACAGTAATTCGCATTAGAGGGTTAGTGCAACAAATAAAAATCCATTGGTTCTGTATGGAACAAGTTCTATTGATACTTCTAAACATTAGCTACAACCACTGATGTTTCTTGAAGCAAAGAAATCCACTTGACATCGCAAAATAGCAAATGCAAGAAAAATGGCAGAATCTATCAAAACCAGAACTGTCTGTAAAGACAAAAAAATTCGAGGCACTTATGTTGCTCAGATCGAAAAACTTAGAGAACAAAAAAGTTGCGGAATTAGCCGGGGGATAAGCACAAAGAATGTGATATCATTTTGAGATTCCAGGATTTTATACGATTGTTTACGATGGACAGCAGAAATCTGTTTCCTACGCAGAAATCCGAAACCAACTCCAACTCTCGTCAGAAACCTTACTTGGCACTACTAAAACATGAAAATAAATATACAAAGGAGTTGTATAGAAGTATAAAACCCCTTGGCTCAAACAAAACAGAGAAAAATAAAGAAAAAAATAAAACCATGGGTTATCTCCCAAGAAGTGCTTTTCTTTAACGCCTTTTAGCTAGGCCCAGAAAAGTGGAATCAAGTATTTTCAAGTGAAGAAGCATCCAAATTGATTCGAGGCTTACGTTTACCTTTCTTACCCTTATTCTTGTTTTTAGGGAACTGATGGTCTACACACGATTTTGGAGTAAAAGTCATGGTACCTTTCCCCATATCAATAGTTGCTCCTAAGAGCTTCAGCAGAGATTTTCCAAGAGTAATTTGTCCTCCTCCTACACATTCAATAACAAGATAGTCAGTGGAGACCGTTTTTTATAAGATTTTTGTAAAAACTCCCTCAGCTATCCCAATGGGAAATATAGTGGTGTTATTACGGAGAGGAATTTCTTCCCCTCCCTCAGCAAGTCCCCAAAGGTTCAAAGATTCATAAATCTCTTTAGGCATAAGATAAAATTCAGACATAATATCACAACGAGCATGAAAAGTTTCACCATTAATAGTAACCTTCACAGTAGGTATTATATTTGAGGCTTTAGAGTTTATTGGAACATGATCAAGGTGTTCACGAATCTGATTCTGGCCCTCACTTAAAAAAGAAATATGTGTGTCAAGAGTGTTGCAAAAATACTTGCAAAGGCCTTATCAGAGCTACTAGGTGAGTTGAAAGTGAAAATTAATTTTTTAATAGCATCAAAAGCTTGATCTTCATCACAATGAAGGAAATCTCCTCCAACCACAATATCCAAAGCACATCTATAGTAAAGAACAAGTCCCAAATAAAAGCTACGCAGAAATAGCCTTAGAGTCATTTTAGGTTCAGTTTTGCAATAGGAATCAAAAACTCTGGACCAAGCTTCCTTGGACCTCTCATCATTCCTTTGTTTGAAAGTGGAAATAATTTCCTCATGTGACAACGTGAAACGAACAGGAGTATTCATTTTAAGAAGACTAAAAAAGGAATAAAACTACAGCTAGAATAAGAACTATTTTTTTGGGTTTTTGATAAAGATAAACAAACAAGACAAAATAAAATAAACTAAGCAAAACAAAAACAAAGTAAAGAGATTGGAAGTGAGAGACCCCCCTTGCAGAAATTCTCTTCCTCCCCGGCAACGGCGCCAGAAAAGTAGCTTGATGGTGCAGGTCTTGCACTTGGGAGACCCCAAGAGGAAGGTATGATGAGCACAACAACAGTTTTTCCTCAGTAAGAAACCAAGTTTTAATCGACTAGTAGGAGGAAGGAGTAACTTCAGAAGGTTGAAGCAGTTGAGATGGCAGGGCGCACTACTGGTTCAGAAACAACGTGGAACCTACACAATACAATCAAATCACTTTCCCCAAAGAAGAAGTGAGGTTGTCAATCTCACCGGTTTTGCTGAACACAAAGAGTTTAAACGTATGGTGTGGAAAATGGTACGAAAACAATATGAGTGCAGTATGAGAGCAGTATGAAAGCAGTAGGTGTTTTATCAGTATGAGGAAAAAGGACCGGAGTCCACAGTTCACTAGTGGTGTCTCTCCGTGAAAGATAAATAACATGTGTGGTGAACAAATTACAGCTGGGCAATTGAAAAAAATGAAGGCTACACCGTAGTGCATATGGAAGACATAAAGATTACTATGTGATTCATGCGGGCATTACAACAAAATACATAGACCGTTATCCAACTGCATCTATGACTAAAAATCCACCCTCCGAATATCATCCGAACAAACGTTGGGTATTAAGTTGCAAGCAACAAATAATTGCAGTAAGCAAAGTGTGTAATGTAAACAATAACATCATCCTTAGACAGAGCATTGTTATTTTCTCCCTAATGGCAACAGCACATCCTCCATCCGTCACGTTTCTGTCACTCGAGCACAGATGAAAAGAAGGCATGAACCCACTATCGAGCATAAATACTCCCTCTTGGAGTTACTAGCATCTTCTTGGCCAGAGCATCTACTAATAACGGAGAACATGCAAGATCATAAATAACATAAGCATGAAGATAACATGATAGATTGATAATCAGAAGACATAGCATTCAACATTCATCAGATCCCAGTAAACACAACATGTAGCATTACATAAAGATGATCTTGATCATATTAGGCAGCTCACAAGATCTAAACATGAGGTACAAAGTGGAGAGAAAACCATCTAGATACTGCTATGGACCCGTAGTCCAGGGATGATCTACTCACACATCACTTCGGAGGAGGGCATGGTGGTGTAGACCCCTCTGGTGACGATTTCCCCCTCCGGCAGGGTGCCGGCACAGCTCCAGATCCGTCCAATCTCGGGATGACGGTGACGGCAGCCTCGGGTGTTTCTCGGGTAAAAGTGGGATATTTTTAGGATTTATGTCTCGGGGGGATTATATAGGCGAAAGGGTAGAGGCGATGGAGGCTCAGGGGCCCCACACCACCCCCTGGCGCGGCCAAGGGGGGTCACCCTATGGTGTGGCCCCCCTCCGGGTCTCTTCGGGACTCCGTGGAACCCCCGAGATTTCTAAGACTTCTGGGCTTCGAATTTTCCAATTCCGAGAATATTTTCAGAACAACTTTTCTGAAACTAAAAACAGCAGAAAACAGGCTCTCTGGCATCTTGTCAATAGGTTAGTCCAGAAAATCGATAAAAATGACATAAAATGTATAGCAAACATGTGGGAAACAATAAGAAAACAACATGGAACATCAGAAATTAAGGATATGTTTATGACGTATCAAACACTCATAATAAATCTTTATTAATCCATGATACATTTCGTCACTAAGTCCATACCGCAACATTCATGTGCACAAGATAAAGTTGAATAGCGCCTTGGTGCATGCATCCCGTTACCAAACCCAAATTAAATATAGACAACAAAAACTCTATGGTTGTACGTCATAGCCGTTTTTTAATTTAACACCTGAAAAGGGGTCTTATCAATCTGCAAACCCTTATCCTCACCCGCGACAAACGGTTGGTGCAAAACACCTATATCACAGCCTGGACCCTACTCAGCGCCGCCGCCTCCGCTCCCTACGTTCACCGCTATACCTTGCCAGATTTGGCTCGTCCCCGCAGACTATGTGTGCTCTTCATAGAATGATGGTGCCGTCCAACCATGAGCGCGAAGATTTTTTGGAGAGAGGAGTAATCTGGATGAACATGGTGCATGTAAAAGTTAACTTGTAAATGATCTTGGCAATGCGGCTATTAATATTAAATTTATGATGGTCTCTACACGAGGGTTGAAGTCATCAGAACTTTGGTGGTATTCATAAAAAACTTGAACAAGCAAGGTGGAGAATTAATTTCTTAGTAGGATTGATAAGGCTCCAATGGCGGGATGGAGAAGATTATTATTACAGAGAAATGAACTTCAAAATAAAAGTTTTTTTGGAAGAAGAATTTTAGGAGTGTAGTGGTTAACAAAGAGTGTCCAAGACAAGACTTATTTAATCGCGAACCTTTGTAAAGGGAGAACAAAAAATAAAATCATTTCCTTCTAAAATGAAGACGACAACCTGGCTGGTCATGTGGATGAGCTCCATGAGATGAGTACAAAATTTATGTACATGTTTCTTATTCAATTGATAATAGCATTATTTATTCACGATGGGAAATTACTAGAGACATGATTTGGCATATATACATTATACAAGTCAGGTAGCATGGCTATGCCAAAAATCAGTGACCATGTCACTTTGATGTGTTCCCTTTGCAATGCACGTGCATTTTGCTAGTATTACTAAAAAATGTGACGGTACAATTTCGAACTATATCAATTGGTTAATTAGGTTTGTCCAACATTCGTTGTTCCGCCAGCAATATGCTCACATGGTTGCTAGAATCTTCATTTTGTATGATCAAGAAAGCATGATCGTCATGTAACACGTAAGCTAGTATTAGAAGGGAAATAATATTTGTTTATGTTTCCACATGCGAATTTGATTTTTTATTTGAACCTTACATTCAAGATTCATAGCCGTCATAGTAGGGAAATATAAACATTAAATATGAACTCATATATGAACATTAACATCCATTATTGCCTTTAGGGCATATCTCCATCACAAATTAGCCTAGTCCGGTTGGAGATGCTCTTACATCCTATTAGTATATAGAAGTCCCGATGTTCACGCTCAGGCGAATCAGTTATCACAGAATGCGCGGAGGGTTTCGTCCAGTGCTTTCCTGTCGTATTCGCCAGTGAATACACAACCTCCCAAAGGTCCTTTGAGAAGGACGAGCCTCATCACTCCATCGGCGGCCTTCTTATCAAGCTGGCGTGTTATGCAAGAATTCAGTAAGAGTGTTTTTAAATACTACTAAAAGAGAACAACTTGAGATGTTTAAAACTTATAGGTACGCTACAACGATGCACACAACATAATTCAAAGGTGACGGTTTGCTTAGCAAGAAAATATGATCTATTTACCAAGACAAAAGAATCTTAGTACAAAGACAACAACTTGTACCAATATTAAGGTACTTACAGCCATGAGATTTTTGAACTTCTCCACTGTCATGCACTTTGGTGCTGCAACGGGAAGCTTGGCCTGCTCTAGTATGTCAATTGTCCGGTTTTTCACGGACTCGTCTATCCAGCCTAGGCGGTAAGACATGTCAGCTGCCATAACCTATGGTATTTTCGTACCAAAAACATAAGAAGATGGTAAGGAATCAAGATAGAAATTATGATTCAAACATATCATCATAATATTTCAGTGATCTTACTGTTCCAGCTGCAACAGCCTCCCCGTGGAACCATGTTCCATGGCCAAGCGCCGTTTCTATAGCCTGACAGTTAAATGCAAGAATCAGTTATTGCAAATTCCTGACAAAATAGAAGGTTCCTACGGAACTCATATCAAGGTTTGTTGGTTAAGGTTGCTTGTTTCTGGTGCCCAAATTTGTTTTTTCCTAATTCAAACTATTTTAATTTTGGCCAACTTTATAGGTAATAGAAATACCTATACCATAATATTGGTATTATTAAACTGCAATTCAAGATGGATCCAGTGATATCAATTAGGTGTTATACATGTTGCTATTTTTTATGTAAAGTTGGTCAAACTTAATAAAGTTGGACTTAAGACAAAACTAAAAGTAGTCGTATTCCCGGACATAGGGAGTACTTTGTTAGTGTCTTAGCAATCCAATTACGTCCATATTTAACATCATAATATTAATATAGATTAGTCTAACATGAAAATATGATGATTAGAGATAACACATACATGACCAAATGTATGACCCAGGTTTAGAATTGGTCGAAGACCATGTTCCTTCTCATCCTGTGCAACCACTTCAGCTTTGTTTTCACATGATCTTTTTATAGCGTAGGTCAGGGCACTTGGTTGTCTGAGAACATACAATTTGAATTAATATGTGCCAAAAACATGAAAAAAAATACATATTCTATTATATACTAAAAGCAATATACGAAGATCTAATAGGGCCACCACATTCAGCCACACCATCTAAATTATTAGGACAGTTAGATCTAAAACTTGTGGCTATGACATAATTATATGAACATAGTACGTAAAATGGAACTCCAATACGTAAAATATGGGCTAAGCATGCTCAAATTTACATTTCTGAACTTTATCGCATTCGTGTTGAGCTTGAGTTACTTTTTCATGAAGGCGAAAACAATATCGTTAGTAAGGAATTAAATTATTACCAAAATAATAAATTCAAAAGCTTATAGAATAGGCCATCTAGCACTTAATATAAATACTAGAAACAAATAATCCATGATTAAGATGTTTATGTCGCACATATGCTACTTACAATCTAGGTAGAAAATAGAGATATGTGGTAGAAATTCTTAGGATAAAAGTAAAACACCCAACTATTGATCTAATGGACCACCTATTCATTAGTAGATCATAACACCATTAGATAGAAACAAGGATAAATCTCCCATGGAAGGAGGTGTAGATTAAGAACAATGATGAGCATATGGTCCATAGTAACTTAGGTTCCGAATTAATTTTTATTAGAAATGGGTGATACATGCATGTAGATCTTCACATAAGGAGCACTGGATTACGAATCTTAAATTGCACGAAAATAGATCTTATTTGTTAGGCCTACATAAATGTACCCTAGAAAAATGTGTTATGTCTTCATAAGCATACCTCAATATATCATAACCCACTATACTGAAATAATGGTACCTCAACATATCATATCCATTAAATCGACATAATTGTACTTAACAGAGTTCATATGTTTGATATTCGTAGATGTACTTTAATAAATATAAATGTGTTAGATTGTTATCGTAGTTGCACTTAGATAGATCTCACGGTGAACTATTTTTAAGTGTACATATATATGTTGATTATTATTTTAATTTAAATTACAAGTATATGTTACGACTAATTTAGACATCGCTCACCATACACAACAATTAATGGAAATCTAATTCAATGGGTATATACACAACCGAGATCCTATGAATAGTCATAGCCAACGATTTTTTCCTTATTATCTTATGCTTTTTAGACAACAACTACTATGGACCACATTAAAATTGATGCGACATACATTATACAATGGTCCAATGACTCAATAGGTTAACACAAACATTGTTGGAGTAGTAGGTATGGTAAATAAGCATTGACTACTCTGTTCAAGAAGGATTCCTTAGCCATTGGTTTGTTAAAGTTTTCCTTTTATGCATAATAGATTTTTTTTTGATAAAGGGAAGTATATTAATATCGCGGAGATACAAATTACACCCGGCCTCTGCAACAACGCAATGGATGCACACAGCCGAAAAGCAATAAAAAGAAGAAATAAAAAGAAGAAAAGTCCCGCTACAGAGTTACAGTCCTCGCGGTATCCGCACAACCACCACCTAAACAACAGCTGACGTCCATCTCTTCTAAAACACCGTCTCCAAGAAGAACGGTGCCAGGCACAACCAATTAAGGCCAGACCTTGAGTTTTCACCCTGAAGATAATCCTCACTCTCAAAACAACGGCTCCAAGAAGACCAATGCCAGGCACAACCAGTTAAGGTCAGACCTTGGGTTTTCACCCTGAAAGGTAAGACTTTGGACTTCACGCATATTGTCTCCCCCTCTGACATACAGCTGCCACGAATCTTGTAACTCCAAGCCAGTTCTCCATCGATGCAAAGACTCCGAACATCGTTGCTAGTCCTCCAATCTTGCCTTCGATGACTGAGCATTGCGACCGAATTCCACCGATCCAGCAATCTCCAGGCGTTGCCCATGGGAGTTCGCCAGCGGAGCCTTTCGATCGACAACCCGGCTTGATCAAAGAGGACCTACATCATGATCTTCATCTTCGCGTGATGGGAAACCCTAGGACCACCGCCATTATTCTGAAGCCTCGTAGACCCCGACGCCGCGAGACCACTTCTGGCAGGAACGACAGCACGAACCCTCCAACGGAACGGCAGAGCAAGATACAAGTCGGAGCTAGCACCCCAACCGCCTCATTCTCGCCACGCCGCCGGGAGGCCCTCCGCGGCCGGCCCCAAGAACGCCGCCGTCTATGGCGAAGCGCCCGCCGTTCCGGTGGGGTCAAGAAGCCACGCGCCAGTGTTGGAACGGCTCACACTGTCATATCCCAGGGGCGCCAACGGCGTCACCATGGAGGCCAGCACCACCGGCGAACCCGACAGGTCGTGAGCCATCCGACCAGCCCTTGCGCTCCTTCCCCGAGTCGCGGTCGACGTCACGCTCGCCACTTTGGATCCGCGATCCGAAGCCAGCCCCGCCGCCACCTTCCGCCTCCCTGCCCCACGCCCGGATCAATCACCGCTGCCCTCCCACAACGGCAACCACCGGTGCGCCCGCCATGCCCTTCGCCTTTGACGAGCAGGGCGCCGCCACCGCCGCCTGCTCCGGCGACGGCAGCGGCCGAAGGAGATCGCGATCTGGGGGCTTTTTTTTCTAGGGTTTCCGCCTCCAGGGCCGCTCGGGAGGGAGCGATCAGTCCAATTGTACATGGGAGCAATAATCTTAGCGGGTGCTTTGCTTTGTTTTGCATGTAGGTGTGCAGGATAGAGAACACTTAGACCGAATGAGTCTACATAGGCATGCATAAAATTATCGAGTGATGTGGATTTGCAGATCTACATCATCAAGAGTAAAAGAACTCATTTAGAGGTTATGTGCATTGTGTGTTAGTTTAGTTTAAGTTTTCATAACTCCACACCCGCCAGATTTAATGAGAAAAATTTGCTTCTGTATTACTAGACTTTCCGTAGCATATTGTTTATATATTTTTTGTTATTTATTAGCAATATATTCATAACTTTATATACTACATAAATTCATAACTCTAGGAATATATATTGTACGGTCATGTATTATCTAGACAAAATATATAAACCGGAAGAAAATGTCCTCCGTATATGAAAAATATACTTCATTCATTTATTGAAGAAGTAGCCCTCGCAAGCCCGATACTAGTTTTAATCAATAGTGGGAGAAAGCTATTCCATGTATTTTGACCCAGAAAGGTCGAAAATTGTCCGGCTATTTAAAGTTTAGCGAACAACCATTGCAGTTAACATGAGTACAAAAGTAAAATGGTTATCTGCATCTATGTTTCCTTGGTAATATGTACAAGTACATCAAAACGTGGGTACATGACAGCAAAGCTAAGCACTCAGCTACATTGTGTGATTTCCCATTCTAGTTATGTATGTCAAATTGTCAATCAAACTGAGCAATGCTTATGTTCAAAAAAAACTAAGCAATGCCATATTTCAGACAATTCCTATTCATAGTCATTAATAAAAGCAAAGTTGAATAAAATGATGTTACTTCATATGATTACTTCACTGAACAATTAGGCATTTCGACTAATAAAAAGGGGTATGCTTCAAACAAATAATCTGTCGAGAACTTCTCTTTAAGAAATGCAAGGCTCAACCCGATTTCAATTAATCAAAACCACATAAGTTGTGTACGGAATAGAAAGAAAACATCCACAAACCCTGGTCATATAGCAGATCGTAACCTGAACGGTCTAACAAAAATATCACTATCCAGGGCCTTGGACTCTCATAAGACAATCAAAAGACAGAGTGTCGAGAACATATAGAGCTCCAAAAATTTCAGACCATCAAGGGACGAGAAAACTTAACCAGCTAAACTTATATGGGATACAGCTGCTCCGAATAAGATTAGACTGTACAACTACTTAGAATCCATGCTTGCATAGCACTTAAACCCTGATAACTAGGTTTGTACATATTAACCAGAGGCCTAATGCATGCAAATTCAAGTTTTTAAACTTAGAAAAAGTTAGTACCTTGCTAATAATTCTTGCATATTCTTCTCTAGCCACTCAAAGAAAGCTGCATCTCTTACGAGGGCACACTTCACCACCTCACCTATGCCTGAAATCAGCTCCCTGTCAGGCAATGTATTCAGTGTCTCTGTGTCTATCAATACACACTGTGGCTGGTAGAATGTCCCAATTAAATTTTTTGTCTGCGGATGGTTAATAGCATTCTTCCCTCCAACAGAAGAATCCACCTGAAGCATTCCATCGACCCCACATTAGCACCAAACAAGATTACGTCGGACTCCGATTAAATTTGAGTTGAGCTTAGAACTTACCTGTGACATCAGAGTGGTGGGTATCTGTAAGAAATTGACACCTCGGTGGAATGCAGAAGCCGCAAACCCGCAGATGTCCCCGATGACACCGCCCCCCAGCGCAACGAACGTGCACCTGCGGTCGAGCCGGGACTCCATCGCCTTGTCGAAAACCTTCATCAGCGTGTCCTGAGCATCACACAACAAGTTAACTAAGCACACCAAATGATGAAACGAACTGAAACAGGAGTAAAACGCGAAATCCCACACTGCACGCACCACGTCCTTGTACTTCTCGCCGTCGGGCAGGATGATGCTCTCGACCGACACATCTGGGTTGTCGTGCGTGAGCGCCCAGGTCACCTTCTCCAGGTAGAGGGGCGCGACCGTGGTGTTGGTCACCACCAGAACCCTCTGCCCGATCACATGCCTGCGCCGAATAGATTTCGTCCAAGGATCGGTCACATCAATATGGATGAAAAAATTTATGGTACAAGTCAACGCGCACAACACGCGTGTCATAGACTCATACTAGCAAGCCGACCAGAACAAGAACTGGTAGTCACATCAGCTCTTGCATGAGACTAGATCAACACGTGCTGAAAGCCTGAAACTCAAGCAGATGCATGCACGGCGAACAAGATCTGCTTGAGCTTCAGTATGTGTTCTTGTTCGACATCAGTTCCTGTTCTAGTCGGCTTGGTAGTTCGACGCAGTTCTTGCTCCACATCAGATCTGCTTGAGTCATCTTTCGGTATGTGTTCTAGTCTCATGCAAGAACAAGAACCGATGTCGAACTGAAACTGAAACTCTAGCAGATGCATGCACGGCATGATGCATGCAAGCCTACTTCAATCCTACCACTAGAATATGGACTACGGCAACTCTATGGCATGATACATGCACATGCATAGACACTTGCCTAATTTACAAGAACTTAATTAAAGCAACCGATGGAGCTTAAACCCTGCTGGTTGTCGAGTACCTCTGCAGAAGCTGGGGCTCGTCGAGAAGGTCGGGGCCAATGTAGATCGGGTAGCTCCGGTCGCCGAGGTTGACGTCGACCACCGTGGAGACCCTTGACACCTGCATGGCGGGAGCAGCGCTGGCGACGACGCGGCTGCGGAGGGACCTTGCGGAGGAAGCGCGGAGAGGAGCGCAGGAGGAGCGGTACGCGGACGGGATGGAGGCAGGAGCCTTGCGGGTCGAGACGGCCGCGAGGTGGGTGAATGCGGGGGCGGCGGCGAGAACGGAGGAGGCCATGGTCGCCATGGGGCGATCAACGGAAAGGGCAGCAGATCGAGCAGATACAAGGAGAAACAGGGATCAGGAAGAAGCACACGAGGCGAGGTTCAGAGAAAGAGAGTGGGGTGAGGAGTATTTGATTACAAGAGGCGCGCTAGGAAACAATCTTTGAATCTTTGTATTGAATGAATGCATGTCTGATGCGCATCTATGGGCTGGGAATCAAAACTCGTATTGATTGCATGCCCACGTACGGCTGTTGTATGCATGTCGTTTCCCCATAGCGCTGCGTCAGGTTGTTCGCCGGTGGACGCTGCTCTCTTTTGACCGACTTCTAGGTAATCTCAGCCGCTTGTATTTCACAGGAAAAAAAAATGCCACCCGGCAGCAACAGCATTATATTATGATGATCGACCAGCTAGGGAAATGTAGGTCGTCCCACTTTTTGCAGCAAATCCATCACCATGTAGCAAACTATATATACTGTTGCAACATCTTTGCAACATTTTCGTAACAGTAATGGTGCAAATCGGTGATTGTGCACAATATTTTTTCGTCAAAATGTTGTAACCATGCAAAATAGTTTCCCAACATTTAAAAACAGGTGAAGCTATAAAAAATGGTTAAGTAGCAATCGATTTTGTTGCGGACTGATTTGCTGCTGCGTCTCGTGGCCGCGTGGGACATATTTTTGGTAGTCACTTCCAAGAGAATCTTCATGTGGTATTATCAATGTCAAAGTATGAGAAAAAAAAGAGGTACATAGTACAAGAAACAATCGGCAATTACCAATTCCATCCTTTTCCTAGCAAATTTTTTCCGTCCTGCTGTGTGTGGGTACTTAATACTCTTTGTATTATCTTTATTCGTCTTGTTGATTGCCTGACCATTCATCATACCATGTGTTAGTACTTAGTAGGATATGAGATAAACGTAAAACTTATTAATTGGCTATTGGAAGGACTAAGATAATATTACTTTAGCCTCTTCTGAGTACCAATATGAAACAAGTGCATTCCCTGCGTTTTCTCAACACTTTCATGACGCTCCATTGGCAACTAGGCCTTGTAATATTTTTCTTCAGCGTTGCCTTGTATTGCCTCCACATGGTGCCTAATTGGATGGCCTTTTCTTTTGGACTAATTGCAAATTTCCTCTACAATAGAGAACATAAATTTGTCAGAGTTCAAAATAATATAAATGCAACCAATTTATTTACTAACATCATAATTATAAGATATGTATTGTTACTACAACTATGCCATTATTTTTTACCAATGTCTTTTTTTTTGCTTAGTGACATATCACAACAAGATTATAATACGACATATTCTTCGTCCTCGAAACAGGTTTTCGCCCCGCTTTATAAATAAAGCAACACAGCCATACAAGAGTTCAACCCCAAGAAAGTGTTGGGGCAACATAAAAAGCATGCCCAACAAAAAATAAAAACGATACAACTCTCAAGAGAGCGAATAAAGCTAAGGATGAAGCGACGAAGCAAGAAACACCCGTCCTCCAATACGCCCTCAAAACTTTTTCCACCACCATGTTTCATGCCCCACAAATCACCGAGTATCAAGACAACACCTTCAAGAAGGGACGCGGCATCATCACGACGCTACTGCCCGGACCAGCAAGCTAGTCCTAGGGTTTCTCTTGGCACTCGGGAGTATAGGGGTATTCTCGGCACCCTCCAAGGAGGTATGGAGACGCCCATGAGCGTCGTCACATCGGTGGTGGTCAAGCCAACAAGGATTTCTCCCGCACCCCTAAAAAGTACATGAAACCTGTGAGGCCGTCGTGCACGAAAGACGAGATGATGCAACAATCGTAAGGAAGCAAGTGGAGAGGCATGACGAACCGTAGAGCCCGGGCCTAGATATGCCCGTAAAGCCACCGCCAGACCTAGGCCCGCCTGGCCCTAGTATGGCATGCATGCCCATGGCCGCCGCCACCATTTCACTACCGCCCAACCACCTCACACTCTCACACCGTCGTCCACAACCACCGACCTGATGGAAGATCCAAACTAGTTGACCAACAATATGGCACCCCACCACTCAGCAGCACCACCAGCCGTAGTGCGCACCCACCGACACCGGCACCGTTGAACCAGGGGCGGCGCAGGTGTATTCCTGGGTATTCACATGAATACCCATGATTTATACAAAATAGTGTTGATTTTGATAAACATTGACAATTTTCGAAAAAGAGATATGGTTTTGACAAAATGAATACACATGAATACCCGGTCGAACATTCCTGGAGCCGCCACTGCGTTGAACCACCGCCACCTACGCCGCCGGATGCGGGCCCGCCTGACCCAGATATGGCCGCACAACACACCCGCCCAGGTCTGAACATGGCTGACGCACCGCTGCCGACCCTGGGATCCACCTCACCATGCCTCCACCACGCACGCTCAGCCTGATCCGGGCCCGCCTGGCCCAGATCTCGTCGCTCCGTGTACACCCCAGATTTCGCCTGGCCCAGATTTGCTTCCACCGAACCAGCGCTCCACGTCACTAGGCCGGCCGGCGACCCGCCCCCATTTGGGCACCACCGTGCCAACAACTACCGCATCCCGAGACGCCGGCCTACTACAGGCGAGACCCTCCAACTCGTGTGCCTAGGCAGAGAGAGCCTCGCCGTCAAAGACCAGATCTGACGAGCCAGTACCGGGGTCGTCCTTCACGCTGCCATAACACCTCGCAGACCTCGACCACGCAGCTATCGCCATGGCAAGAAGCTGCCTCCACGCCTGAGCAGAATTGGTGCCGCAACTAGCACCCCGCGGCCCAGATCGGGCCCTTTTGGCAGCCGCCCGCGCCCATCACCCGCGAGGAGCGCACACAACCCCCTAACATGCAGATCCTGCTGCCCTAGAGCACTCGTAGCCAACTGCTCGACCCGCCGGAGGCACCGGCCGCACCAATTCGTCGGAATCAGAGCAGGGAGTCCGACCAGGCAGAGAACGCGCGCAGGGACACAACTCCTCGTTGCCGCCTTTCCTGGCAGCGCCGCGGGTTTTGCTGCTGGCTGTCTCAGACGGCGGCGAGGCCAGATGAGGCGGAGAGGGGTGGTGGCGGCGCTAGCTTTGGTTGCCTCCCGTATCTCCCCTGCGAGAGCGACGCGAGGGCCTGTTTTTCTTCGAGGAAATCGCCCCTAAGACATTGCAACCGGTTCTTGACTAATTTTACCGTGTTTCCATGACTATATTTTCTTAAACCATGAGGTTATTAGGGTTGTATATTCCAAAGATTTTACTTTCGTACTATCAAGTGTCACACCGTAAACTGGATGAACAAACTGGTAGTCACTGGGTAATTATAAAGGAGTGTATTGGCCACGATGTTTAGAGATGGTAATTACTCCTAGGTAAAAACAGAGATAGAACCTCACTTTGTATGCATGATATCTATATGTTTAGCAGACAATGCATGATGATACATCATGTGGGATATCATAATACGGGAACGAGTAAAAGAAAATTTACCAGTTAAAGAGATAGACTAAGATATAGTGAACCAATGAATATTTCACAACAATACCAAGAATACTTAATGTCGGATAAGTTCAGTATCACGGGTAACAGAAATATTGTACAATAACCAACGTGTTCAACAGATTGTCTTTCGCATAGTGAGTGGGAGTCAATATGGACATCCATGGCACCTCTATTGACCATTGAGTTGGGAAGAGTTTCCAATCTCATGTCCACTCACTATACTTTAGGGGTCACACACTTAAGTTTGGTTTGGTTATGCGTGTATATTGGTAGGTCCGGAACAATGAGGAGTATCATCAGAACATTATTTCCGCATGATGGATATATTATAGAAAAATTATAAAGAGGGCATTAGATGTCCCGGAGTAATAGAAACAGTTTCTGTTACTATTGGAATTTATTCCGGAGTTTTTCTAAGAGAGAAAATAATATGCACGCTTTTTGGAGCGTTTACAGGAGGGTAAGATATTTCTCGGGGTCTTAGAATGTGTTTATAACATTAGTAGATAGATTCAGTGATTTTATCTATTAGGGTATATAGGGTTTTAGAAGAGTTTCGGAGAAAACCCGATAAGAGGGGAGTGGCAGAGGGGGGGCAAAATGCCCTACTGTTGCACCCTAATATTGGGTGGCTGACATGTGGGCCCAAGTGTCATCACATTGATCCAAATTTCTCTCCTAGTAATTTCCTTATTTGATTTTTGGAGAGAAAAAGAAAGGCCAAAAAATTAAAGAAATAAATAAGGAAGGTGAAAAGTGGTATTGGAGAGGACCCGCAGATCCAATCTCAATTAGATTTTGGGGGAGGGTGCGGCCAGCTATGGCCCTCCCAAAACCGAATTTGGCACATGGAAGGTACCACATGGGGCCCACTATATATAACCACCCCTCCCCTCATTGATGGAGACACCAATTGGCCTCATGCCTTCTTTATCTCTCTCTCTATATATATATAGTTACTTCTTCTAATTCAATTTTTGAGATGTTCTCTCCCGATTAGGTATAGGTCTAATCTTTCTATCTCTCTCGTGTGTTGAGAAATCCACCTTCTTATACACCCACGAAGTCATAGCTGTAGACAGCGAAGCTCTGCAAAATTGGATCTGACATACGTTTGCGAGCTCTCAGAGGGGTAACATGTAAGACCCTCACTTTGTTGGATCGAAGAGCTAGATACGGGGAGTCAGAAACATTCTCACCAATAGGCTTGTGCATGAGAATCTTCCACGGGCTTCATCGATATCGTCATCAACATCTCTTCCGCTACAACGGTGTTGATAATGATCTCAAGCTAGATCGCTGAATTGGTATTCACCTGTATCTTCATAGATAGATCTTAGTGGTTGTGTAGCTTGCATGAAAAAAAAATTAAACTCCCGTACACGCAACCTAGTAAAACATCATACCAATCACACTTAAATAAATTTTCCTTAATACTGACATCATAGTTCAGCTCTCTAATATACTGTATTCGGTTATAATATTTGATATTGTCATCTTCGGATACTTTGACAACACCACTGTTTTGGGTTTGGCTATTATCTTCACGAGAAATGGTATGGAATATAAATCCATTTTTAGATAGTCCCTAATTTTTTTCCATAGTTATTAGGCTTCTAAGATGGCTTCACGATCTTCCCTATAATGGGTTGCTTACCGGCATACAGAATAATCTAGAATAACAATAAGTTTTATAGATTACTCGGGTTATTTAGAGGCAATTTGTGAAGAGATATCATCATTCCAGGAATTGTGGACACATTATATACTAACCTTGAGGTACAACCAATCACGAAATTGTTCCTTGATTAGCTTTGTAGGTTCAGTTATAGTTGACTTTTTAGCCCTCAGTTCTCGTCATCAATAAATTCTCAAAATAAATGGAGAAATACTAAGATTGCATAAATATATTATTTCAAATTTGACTTATGTACTATGTTTCCGTACCTACAAAAATTGTATAGTTCATCAATATGTCGCACTATAATGATGTGCTTCAACAAGAGTTTTCTCATCGAAACTCACATCTGGTACGGATCCAATTGTATCCCCAAAACTATCAAACAAATAGTTTTATTGTTCTAAATTTGTGTTTGTTGATGTACTTGATGATTTATCAATCCCTTTAAGAAATCATCGAAAATAATTACACATTCATCGGCTATATAACCTTCTGCAATAGACCCTTCGGGATATGCCAGATTACGCACATAACCCTTCAAATAGACAATACAAATGAAGTACGGGAATAAAAACTAAATGTACATTAAATAGAAAACATGGAAATGGGATCATGTAATTACATATCAAATGGATACATCCATCTGTTGTTCACAGGACCCCCAATTTAATTTCATCCACCAAGTGCACAATTAAATGGACCATTATTATAAAAAAAGGATGGGATGGATAATTCTCAATATTGCATACTATGAGCACAATATATTATTTTAGTGTGTCAAGGTCACTTATGTCAAGACCCTTACAACATAGTGATTTGAAGAAATTGGATAGGTCAACAACAGTGGACATGATATCTTTACTGAGGCAGCAACTTCTCAATACTATTGGAAGAAGGTGTTCAATTAAAATATGGCAATCGTGATTGGTAATTTTTCATTTCAACACATCTTGAGATATTTGAGGCGCACCCATAGGAATCTTGATGCTTATGATGATTGAACAATGAATATCCTTACTATCTCTTGAAAATTGTGGCGCAAGCATCAGGCGTCATGTAGTGGTAATTTTCTAACTTCTTTGAATGAAGGCCAGGTTGTATTCCTACATCAATCAGATCCAAATGTGCATCGGTATTATTATTTGATTTTCCATCATTCGGGAGAGTCCCAATTATATCATCGCAAACATTTTTTTCTATATTCTTCACATCATGATTATGACGCAATTTCAAAAACTCTCAATATAGTAGGCATGATTGATTGCAGGCAATGACGATGACCCATATAACAATATTGCAACCGTTTTTTAGCCATCTCTATGATGTGTGTTCACAAGATTGGTGATACGTCCAAAATGTATCTCCTTTTCCGAACACTTTTGCTATCGTTTTCCTCTAAACTTCTGAGTTTTGGATACAACTAAAACGGACTATCGCAGTTTTCAGCAGAATTACCTTGGTGTATTGTTTTTGTGCAGAAAAATCAACTTTCGGGAAATTGCGCAGAAAAGATCCCAGAGACCTTATTTCACCCGAAGACCCCCGGAGCCCGAAGGATCCCCGGAGGGGAGCCACACCACACCTGGCGCGCCCCCTAGGCCGCGCCACCTTGTGGTGTGGGGCCCCCAGGCACCCCCTGATACGTCCATTTTGCATCACTATTTTATATTGTTATTTTCTATTATTCATCGATACATTTCATGTTATGATGCATTACTTATGTAATTTCACCTTATTTTGCATGTTCCATAATTTTTGGAGAATAAACACCGAGACCAGAAATCTGATGGAAAAAGCACCGTCGAGATACCCTATTTCAAAAGATCAGAACAAGAAGGGGGTATACGAGAATTCTTAGAAGTCCTGAGAAGGAAGCCAGCCAGAAGGGCACCAGGGGCCCACACCACTAGGCGGCGCGCGCCCCCTTGGTCGCGCCTGGGGTGGTCTGACCCCCTGGCCCACTTCTGAGCGCCCCCTTTCGCGTACTTGACCTGGAGGGAACCCTAAGCCCTAGAACATCATCTAAGAAATATTCCGCCGCCGCCTCGAGGCGGAAAACAACAAAGAGAGAAAAGCTCTCTGACGGGGAGAAATCTGTCGGGGGAATTCCTCCCCGGAGGGGGGGAATCATCATCATCGTCACCGTCATTGCTCCGGGCATCATCAAGATCGTCATCATCATCATCACCACGAGCACCATCACCCTCATCATCCACCTTCATCCCGCTGTAACAATTGGGGATCTTTATCGCTGCTCTCCACTAGATCTCTCTCCGGTGTGGATTACTTGTTAGTAGTTGATGCTTGTGAGATTTATCGGTGTTTACACTTTATGACCAGATTGATATTATCCATTATATCACCTCTGATTATGATCCATATGATGTCTTGTGAGTAGTTCGTTTAGTTCTTGAGGACATGGGAGAAGTCATGATGTTAGTAGTTGAATTATGTTGAAGTAATATCTAGTGGTTTGGTATTTAAGTTGTGGTGTTATTCTTCTAGTGGTGTCATGTAAACGTCGACTACATGATACTTCACCTTTATGGGCATAGGAGGATGCATTGTGTATTTGGCTACTAATTCTGGGGTTGCCGGAGGGACACAAACCTAAACCCCCGTTAGGAAACCAATGCACGAGGGAGCGTAGAATCCCAGAGTTGTAAGGTTGTGGTTAGATTTATCTTAATTACTTTCTTATATTTTTGGATGCTTACGAGGGGTATAATCACAAGTATGTATTAGTCCGAGTTGGGCGGTGCATTAGCATACGTTCACCCACGCAACACCTATCAAAATAATAAATATTAATCAACCGTATGAAGCGAAAGCACTTGAAGAAATTGCCATGTGTCCTCGAGAATATTTGGTAATCATAAGTAGAACAACCGGCTTATCCTTTGCTCTCAAAAGGAATTGTCTACTCGCTGCAATTATATTTACTGTCTTTTATTTTATCGCACTTTATTTATCTGCTATATCAAAATCCTCCAAAAACATGTTTTCTAGTATTTACAGTGAATCCTCGATACGTACATTTTGCATCACTGATTTATATTGTTATTTTATGTTATTCATCGATATTTTTCATGTTATGACGCATCACTTATGTTATTTTATCTTATTTTGCATGTTTCATAATTTTTGGAGAATAAACACCGGTACCAGAAATCTGATGGAAAAAGCACCGTCAGGATACCCTATTTTAGAAGATCAGAAAACGAGTGGGGACACAGGAGATGTCTTAGAAATCCAGATGAGGGAGCCAGCCACGAGGAGAGCCGGAGGGGGCCACCAGGGCCCACACCACCAGGTGGCGCCCCCCCTTGGTCGCGCCGCCAGGTGGTCTGGCCACCCTGGCCCACCTCTCGTCGATGTTTTTCGCGTATTTGACCCCTAGGGAACCCTAAGCCCGAGACTATCATCGAAGAATTATTCCACCGCCGCCTCGGGGCGGAAAACACCTGAGAGAGAAAAGTTCTCTCGCAGGGAGAAAATTGCCGGGGAAATTCCTCTCCGGAGAGGGGAAATCATCGCCATCGTCACCGTTATCACTCCGGACATCATCAAGATCGGCATCGTCATCATCATCACCACCATCACCATCACACTCATCATCCACCATCATCCCGTTGTAACAATTAGGGGCTTCTTTCGTTGTTTTACATTAGATCTCTCTCCCGGTGTGGATTACTTGTTAGTAGTTGATGCTTGTGAGATTTATCGATGTAAGCACTTTATGACCATATTGTTATTATCCATTATATCACCTCTGATTATGATCCATATGATGTCTTTTGAGTAGTTCGTTTAGTTCTTGAGGACATGGGAGAAGTCATGATGTTAGTAGTGAAGTTATGTTGAAGTAATATCTCGTGGGTCGGTATTTAAGTTGTGGTGCTATTCTTCTAGTGGTGTCATGTGTATATCGACTACATGATACTTCACCTTTATGGGCCTAGGAGGATGCATTGTGTATTTGGCTACAAATTGTGGGGTTGCCGGAGTGACAGAAAACTAAACCCCCGTTAGGAAACCAATGCACGAGGGAGCGTAGAATCCTGGAGTCTTAAGGTTGTGGTTAGATTTATCTTAATTAGTTTCTTGTATTTGCGGATGCTTACGAGGGGTATAATCACAAGTATGTATTAGTCCTAGTTGGATGGTGCATTAGCATAGGTTCACCCACACAACACTTCACGAACCAATGTATATTAATCAACCGTAACGAAGAAAAAGTAATACAACCGGCTTGTCCACTCGCTGCAATATTATTTATTGTACTTTATTTACTCGCACTTTATTTATCTGCTATATCAAAATCCTCCAAAAACCTGTTTGCTAGTGTTTATTGAAAGTACTACGATACACCCTGCTTGTCAACACCTTTTGCTCCTCGTTGGGTTCGACACTCTTATTTATTGAAAGTACTACGATACACCCCCTATACTTGTGGGTCATCAAGACTATTTTCTGGCGCCGTTGCCGGGGAGTGAAGCACTATTGGTAAGTGGAATTGGTAAGAGAAACTTTTACTGCGAGTGTTGTTTTTATTTATGTCTGTTGTTTTATTTCATTATGGAGAATTCTTTTGGTTCTTTGTTTAGGGGTACTACTACCATTACTGCTAGGGTAGTAGGTGACCCGTTATCTGTTGAATTAGATCCTTATAAAATACCTATGAAAATTGTTGGACGTGTTATGGATAACTGCTATTATGGAGATGGAACTTTCCATCCCGGTGATCATTTTCTCTTTATAAATGAATTATGCGAGTTATTCAGGTGTGCAGGTATTACAATGGATCAAGTTAAAAGGAAATTATTCTCTTTATTGCTGAAAGGAAGAGCCGCTGAAAGGTTTAAATTACCGAAAAATGGTGAATCTATTGGATGGGAGGAAATTGCTCCTCTCTTTTATTCTAAATTTTATCCTCCTAGTGAGGTTCAAAAAGATCGGAATCAAATATATAATTTCTAGCCTCATGATGGAGAGAGTATCGCCCAAGCTTGGGGGAAAATGAAGTTATTAATGCTCAAATGCCCCGTTCATGAGCTCCCGAGTAATATTGTTATAAATAATTTTTATGCAAGGCTTTCTCTTCATGATAAGGATTTATTGGATGTTTTTTCTCTGGATCATTCACACGTATGAAGGAAGAGGCTAAATGGGATCTTCTTGACCGTATTCAAGAAAACACTAAAGGATGGGAGAATAACAAAGGTGGAAAGTCAGGTATAAATTACGATTATGAATGCATTAAATCTTTTATGGGAACTGATGATTTGTATAATATTAGTGTTCTTTGTGGTCTTGGTTCTCAAATCTTTGCAAATTGTCTTAAAGCCTTTGCCTCCTATATTGATATTCCTAAGAAGTAGTATCACAAGTACCATGCACCTTATAAAGATATTGTTCCTGCTAGAAACATAGAAGTGCATGATGTTAATCTTGCTGTTCTTGAGCCTTATATTGAGAAAATGCCTTTCCCTTCTAAGGTAAAAGAACACTCTATTGTAGCTAGTGTGGTTAACAAAAGTATAAACAAATCTATTGAACCTGATGAACAAATAACTGTTGAACCTGTTGTAGCAATAGTGAAAGACCTTGTTTGTGGAAATGTAGAGAATGAACATATTGTCTTTTGTGAGGATGCTTCTAATATTGTCTCACATCCAAATAGACCTAAGAAAACTATTGTTCTTGTGCTTTCAATTAAGATTGGTGATCATTGCTATTATGGTTTGCGTGACATTGGTGCTAGTTCTAGTGTTATTCCTTATGAGCTTTATAAAGAAATTATGCATGAAATTGGTTCTTGTGAGCTTGAGGATATTGATGTGGTTATTCAGCTTGCTAATAGAGAAACTATTTTTCCAATTGGTATTGTTAGAGATGTGGAAGTTTTATGTGGTAAAACTAAATATCCCACTGATTTTCTAGTACTAAAGTAAGACTTGTCCTATTATTTTTGGTAAACCTTTCTTGAACACTTGTGGTGCTATTATAGATTGTAAGAGGGAGAAGATATTGACTAAATTTGATGGAAAATCTTATGAGTTCAATTTCTCCAAATTTGCTAGAGCACCTTATGAATCTGAATTGTCTAATGAAAATTTTAGAGTTGAACAACTTGCCTCTATTGCTCTTGCTCCTAACAATGCTTTGCAGCAATATATGGAGGACCATGAAAGTGAGGTATTTATGGAAGAGAGAAAGTATATTGACGATATTCTTCTTTGTCAACCAGTGATACTGAAACATAATTTACCTGTGGAGGACTTTGGTACCACATTACCACCCAAGGAGGATCCTGTTTTTGATATAAAACATTTGCCTGATGATCTTAAATATGCTTATATAGATGATAAGAAAATATATCCTGTTATTATTAGTGCTAAACTTTCAGGTGAAGAAGAGGAAACATTATTGGGAATATTGAAAAAACACCGTGGAGATATTGGATATACTATTGATGATTTGAAAGGAATTTATCCCTCTATATGTTAGCATGTTATTAATATTGAACCTGATGCGAAGCCAGTAGTTGAACATCAACGTCGTTTAATTCCTAAGATGAAGGAAGTGGTAAGAAATGAGGTATTAAAACTCCTTGATGCTGGTATTATTTTTCCTATTGCTGATAGTAGAGGGGTGAGCCATGTGCATTTGTCCCTGAGAAGGGAGGAATGACTGTTGTGACTAATGAAAATAATGAACTTGTTCCTCAAAGAGTAGTAGTTGGTTATGGAATGTGCATTGATTTTAGGAAAGTTAACAAAGTTACTAAGAAAGATCATTTATCCTTTGCCTTTTATTGATCAAATGTTAGAGAGGTTGTTTAAGAAAACTCTTTTTTGCTTTCTTGATGGTTATTCTGGGTTTTCTCAAATTTTTGTTAGGAAGAAAGATGAAGACAAAACAACCTTTACTTGTCCTTATGGTACTTATGCTTATAGAGGTATGCCTTTTGGTTTGTGTAATGCTCCTGCTACGTTTCAAAGATGCATGTCTGCTATTTTTCATGGCTTTTGTGAAGAAATTGTGGAAGTATTCATGGACGATATCTCCGTCTATGGAACTTCTTTTGATAATTTCTTGCACAACCTTGATAAACTTTTGCAGAGATGTGAACAAACTAATATTGTTCTTAATTGGGAGAAATGCCACTTTATGGTAAATGAAGGAGTTGTTCTTGGACATAAAATTTCTGAAAGAGGTATTGAAGTTGACAGAGCTAAAGTGGAAGCAATAAAGAAAATGCCATGTCCCAGGGATGTTAAAGGTATTCGTAGTGTTCTTGGTAATGCTGGTTTTTATAGGAAGTTTATTAAAGATTTCTCTAAAATATCAAAGCCTCTTACTAATCTTCTTCAAAAAAATTGTACCTTTTGTTTTTGATGATGATTGTAAGGAAGCTTTTGAAACTTTAAAGAATGATTTAACTACTGCTCATATTGTTCAACCACCTGATTGGAATTTACCTTTTGAAATTATGTGTGATGCTAGTGATTTTGTTGTAGGTGTTTTTCTTGTACAACGAGTAGATAAGAAATTGAATGTTATTCATTATGCTAGTAAGACTCTTCATGCTTCTCAAAAGAATTATGCTAGTAAGGCTCTTTAAAGAGAAAGTTTAACAATGGCATGATAGGATAATGCTTAAAAGAGAGTTTCATGTTGGTGAGAAAGTTCTATTGTACAGGTCTCGTCTCCGATGTTTTGCGGAAAAATTCCTCTTGAGATGGAAAGGCCCTTATGTTATTGAAGAAGTGTATCCTTCGGGTGCAATCAAAATTGCTTCCCTCAAAGATAACACTACACAAGTGGTAAATGGGCAAAGACTCAAACATTATATTCCCGGGGATTCTTATGATGAAAGTGTTGATGTTATTCAAGTAATGACTCCGGAGAAGTTTATTAGAGGGAAGATTCCAGAATCTGCAGAGTCCGTATCCAAAAGTTACAATTTTGTTAAGAAAAAGTTCGCGGATTACTTCCCAAGTTATAAATTATTGGTTTTTGAAAATATTAAAAATACCGAGGGCACCACACCACATGGGGGCGCGAGCCCACCCCTGCCAGCGCCACCCTATGGTGTGGGCGCCCCGAAGCCCCTCTCCGACTCGTTTTCGACCTGGACTTTCCTTTCGTTGCGTATGTTTCTGATATTTAACCCCCCGGACCCCCCCCCCCCGCTCCCCGAGGTCCATATATCGTTTTATCCTTGTTTTTCTGTTTTGACCTGTTTCTGCCAGGATCTGTTTTTAGTTTTAGAAGCATCATGGCCTCCACCAACAACAACAAGGGGAAAGAGCCAATGGAATATGATCTCCAAGGTCCCAGGCGCAAGAACATGGACCAGGGCGTCAAGAGGGAAGCAAAGAGGACTTCACCAAGCAGCGATGGAAGTGTTTCTTCTTGTAGCATGCAGGGACCAAGACCATCAGTTTCGGGCCTCAGCCCTATCCCTGGAGTAGAGGAAGCTCTTCGAGTCGCTGATGAGTTCTATGATCGGTATCGAGCTCTAAGGATCGAGGTGGAGATACTTCAAGAGGAGAACGACAAATTCCATGACATGTTGGCACATTTTCATGCCTTGATCAACAAAATCTCACCACCACCACCAAAGAATTAATTCGTCATTGGTATTGGCATCCCCTTGGCTTGTTCCAAGCTTGGCGGAGTGTCGCGGTATCAAACCTTTATCTTTCACCTTTTTTCCCTTTAGTAGAGTCATATCATGAGTAGAGGAAATATCATATAGGATGGTTTGCAGTATGGAAGTATCACTCTTTAGTTGGTTATTGTTGTATCCTTTAGTTTGAGTTGTCGTATTAAAATATTAATGAGAAGTTTCATCATCTACTTTCTGCACTTTATTTTAGTTTGCAAGTTTTGTTATATGGTTGATCTTTTAGTTAGTATTGGTATCAATTTTGGAGCATCAAGTTAATCTAGTTGGTTTTGGCAAACTTAGCATTGGTCAGCAGCAACAATACGTTGAGACTTAAGTAGAAAAGAGGGAGTTGCATGTAGATATATTATTCCATGATCTTTCTTTCTTGTTAGCTCATAAGCTTAGTATTCTCAAGATAGATTGTATGTACCTCTAAGGAAGATTGCATGATTGGTTTTATCATATGTATATTTGTTTGTTTTCCCTCAACTCTTATGCTTGCTACCCAGCCTTGCTAGCCAAAACCCTGTACTGAGAGGGAATGCTTCTCGTGCATCCAAACCTTGAGCCCCAAAACCATGCCATATTTGTCCACCATACCTGCATATATGTGGTATTTAACCGCCACTCCAAGTAATTTCTTGTGTGCTAATTAAAACCTTCAAAATTATACCTATTTTGTGCCCCTGTTTTAGCTCATGAGAACGCAAATACAGAATCTTTATCTCACTTATTGATTGGACTTTACACACCTGGACAGGTGGCTTCATCCGCTTATCCAAATGCTAGAAGAGCTGGCAGAGGGGTGCCCAGCCCCAAACATAATAATACAAATTCTCTTCATTATTTTTTCTAATGATTTAACAGTCAAAGCATAATTGTGTAAACAAAAGAGAAACAGGGATGACCTTCTATACCAGTTGCGTCCTTCAATGGGAGCCGCTCTTGTGAAGTCTAGTTGGTTTGTGACGTATTGTATTTTCTGTTTGCCATTCGTTGACATAAACATACACCACTCTCAATTTTTTTCAATACTCTGTTTATCAAATGAAAAGCTCTAGCACATGAGTGATACCTGCTTCCCTCTGTGAACGGCCTATATTTTAACTTTATGTTGAGTCAGTAAACCTACTCCTTTCTGTCTTAAGCAAGAATTTGAGTTGTTGTGATCCATACATCTATATGTTGATTTACTCAAACGTGTTCTTTATTTTCCCTTGTTTAGTACAAGTGCTTTTATCTGTTTGAATACCACTTTGAAAGTTACCAATGACTGCAAAGAGACTGCTATAGTTGAGCATGATAAACTCTGCAATATAAGCTCTAACATAAAGATTCAGATAGAAAGATAAGTACACTGTTAATTGTTCTTTGACCAAAAATGAAGTTTGCCTTCACCAATTATGATTTCCTTTTGCACCTTTATCATGATTTCCTCTACTTGTTTCAAGTTTGATTATATGAGATGAAGTTGCTATCTAAAATGACTTGTGCTTTGATAGATGTGATGCTTCTTGTCCGTATTTTATTTATCAACACCTCACTCCATAAACATGTGGTCATGTTTACTGAGTTCAGTTTCGCTTGGGGACAATCGAGGTCTAAGCTTGGGGGAGTTGATACGTCCATTTTGCATCACTATTTTATATTATTATTTTATGTTATTCATCGATATATTTCATGTTATGATGCATTACTTATGTTATTTCATATTATTTTGAATGTTTCATAATTTTTGGAGAATAAACACCAGGACCAAAAATTTAATGGATAAAAGCACCGTCGAGATACCCTATTTCAGAAGATCCGAACAAGAAGGGGGGTATACGAGAAGTATTAGAAGTCCCGAGGAGGAAGCCAGCCAGAAGGGCACCCGGAGGGGGCCACCAGGGGCCCACACCACCAGGCGCCTGGGGGTGGTCTAACCCCCTGGCCCACTTCTGGGCGCCCCCTTTCGCGTACTTGACCCGGAGGGAACCCTAAGACCCAAAACATCATTGAAGAAATATTTCGTCGGCGCCTCGAGGCGGAAAACTACAGAGAGAGAAAATATGTCCGGTGGGGAGAAATCTGCAGGGGGAATTCCTCCCCGGAGAGGGGGAATCATCGCCATCATCACCGTCATCGCTCCGGGCATCATCAAGATCGTCATCACCATCATCATCACCGCCAGCACCATCACCCTCATCATCCACCTTCATCCCGCTGTAACAATTAGGGGTCTTCATGATTGCTCTCCACTAGATCTCTCTTGGTGTGGATTACTTGTTAGTAGTTGATGCTTGTGAGATTTATCGGTGTTTACACTTTATGATTAGATTGATATTATCCATTATATCAACTCTGATTATGATCCATATATGTCTTGTGAGTAGTTAGTTTAGTTCTTGAGGACATGGGAGAAGTCATGATGTTAGTAGTTGAATTATGTTAAAGTAATATCTAGTGGTTTGGTATTTAAGTTGTGGTGTTATTCTTTAGTGGTGTCATGTGAACGTCGACTACATGATAGTTCACCTTTATGGGCCTAGGAGTATGCATTGTGTATTTGGCTACTAATTGTGGAGTTGCCGGAGTGATAGAAACCTAAACCTCCATTAGGAAACCAATGCACGAGGGAGTGTAGAATCCCGGAGTATTAAGGTTGTGGTTAGATTTATCTTAATTACTTTATTGTATTTGTGGATGCTTACGAGGGGTATAATCACAAGTATGTATTAGTCCTAGTTGGGCGGTGCATTAGCATAGGTTCACCCATACAACACCTATCGAACCAATAAATATTAATCAACCATATGAAGCGAAAGCACTTGACGAAATTCCCATGTGTCCTTGAGAACGTTTGGTAATCATAAGTAGAACAACCGGCTTGTCCTTTGCTATCAAAAGGATTGGGCCACTCGCTGCACTTATATTTATTGTCTTTTATTTGCTCGCACTTTATTTATCTGCTATATCAAAATTCTCCAAAAACCTGTTTGCTAGTGTTTAGAATGAATCCTCTATCCAACCTGCTTGTCAACACCTTTTGCTCCTCGTTGGGTTTGACACTCTTATTTATCGAAAGTACTATGATACACCCCCTATACTTGTGGTTCATCACCCCCTCGGGCTCCCCTTTCGACTACATAACCCCCGTAACCCTAAAACAACAGGGGGTTTGTCATATTCTAGAGAAACACCACAGAGCGCCGCCGCCTCGAAACGCAATTCGGGGATCAGAAGTTCCTGTTCTGGCACTCTGCCGGGACGGGGATTCGGAAGAGATCATCGCCATCATCACCACCACCACTTCTCCATCAACCATCCACTTCTCCATCGCCATCGTCACCGCCATAGTGCATGTGTGAGTAAACACCGTTGTAGGCTGAGAGGGATGGAAGGGATTGGATGAGATTGATCATGTAATAATGCCAGATTGTTAGGGCATAGTGCCTAGTATCCTCTGTTAGTGTTTTCTACCATTGTTTCAACTTGTTATGCTTAATGCTTGTCACTAGGGCCCGAGTGCCATGATCTCAGATCTGAACATGTTATTGTTTCATGAGTATAATTATGTTTCTTGATCATATATGCAAGTTGTTTACACGTGTCGTTGTCCGGAACCCGAGGCCCCAAAGTGACAGAAATTGGGACAACCGGAGGGGATGGCTGTGATGTGAGGATCATGTGTGTTCACAGAGTGTTAATGCTTTGCTCCGGTGCTTTATTAAAAGGGTCACCTTAATTACCAGTAGTTTCCCTTGAGGCCCTGCTGCAAACGGGCTGGTAGGACAAAATATGTTGTCCAAGTTTCTCATTGCGATCAGGTATGACTATATTGGAACACATGTCTATGGTTTGCCTAGAACTTGGATGCTTTATTATTATCTACAATGCCGATGTTTTGATTATTATATGAACTATCTTATCCATGCCCCGTTCATACATTCCCCTATGCCTACGGTACTTTCATCCTGCTATTTTCCATGATTGCTACTGTTGTTACTATTTTATTCCTGCTGTTATTTTACTACTACTGCTGCTATACAACTGTTACAACTGATAAACTGTTGCGAGCAAGTCTACTCTCAGGTGCAGCTGAATTGACAACTCAGTTATTAAGGCTTATAATTATTCTTTGGCTCCCCTTGTGTCGAATCAATAAATTTGGGTTTTACTTCCCTCGAAGACTGTTGCAATCCCCTATACTTGTGGGTCAGCGACACTATTTTCTGGCACCGTTGTCGGGGAGCATAACTTTATTTATTTTCTCACTTTAACGTGATATTTTTTGCTGCAAGCCTTTCATCATGGGTAAAACTCGTGATGGAAAAGTTTCTATATTACCATCCACTACAAGGAGAGGTACAACTCTGAACACCTCTGTTGTTCTTGATTCACCATCTGTTATGAGTAATCTTCTTACACCACCACATGCTACACACACTGTTACTTCTGATGAGTCTGAAAATGCTTCTGATACTTTTGATGTTGCTTCTACTGTGCTTGATGATAATGGTTCACTAGGTCCTTTCCTACTTCAATTGCTAAATCCAAACAAATTGAAAGTGCTGAAATTCCTATTGAAAATGTTGGTGCACCTGTTAATTCACCTGACATTCCTAGTGATGATCTTGATGAAACCTACATTGAACTTAATGATGACTTTATTAAGGAAGCTCAAGCTACTACTGGTGCGCGTTCTCTTAAGAGTATTGTTGCAAGACATGTTGTTAAATATAAATCTTCTCCTGATGGTAAGTTTGCTACATCTCTCCATACACATTAGAGATAAGGATTATGATTTCTCTCTAGATTTATATTACATATCTATTGTTGAGAAAGAATGTTTTTGTCGTACTGAAAGTAAAAGTGCTATGGAACATATGAATGAGCTTTCATCTTTGAGTAGTTTATTTTCTGGTGATACCAAGTTACGTACTTATTCTGTTATCAATATTTTCCCTTTCTCCTTGAAAGATGAAGCTAAAACTTGGTTTAACAATTTATCACCTGGATCTATTGATAGTCCTATGGGTTTGGTTAATGCTTTCTTTCAAAAATATTTTCCTGCTAGTGCTCAACATGCTGATGTGCAAAGAATCTTTAACTTTGAGCAAATTGAAGGGGAGAAATTGCCTGAATCTTGGTCAAGGTTTTGTTCTTTAATAAGAGCTAGCCCTTGCAATCCATTACCTAAAAATGAGCTCCTAGATATATTTTATAATGGAATAAATGTTAAATCTAGGACATACCTGGATAGTTGTGTTGGTTGTGTTTTCAGGAAAAGAACTCCAGAAGAAGCTGAGGAATTATTGGCTAAAATAGCCAAAAAAAATGATGATTGGACTATACCTGAGCCTACACCTACACCAGGACCAACACCAATACCAACACCGAAGAAAAGAGGAACGATTGTATTACATGATGAAGTGATGAGGGAAGCCAAGAAATCTCTTAAAGAGAGGGGTATTAAATCTGAAGATGTGAAGAATCTACCACCTATAGAAGAATTATGTAAGCCAATTCATCATTCATCAACAGTTGAGGTACACACTCTCAATTTTTTTGATAATAGAGATATTCCCTATTCTAAACCACCTGATAAATGCTTAGATGAATTTGATAATTATGTTGTTAAGCAAGGCAACTTTAATATGAGAATGCAGAATCATCTAATATTTGCATGGTATTATTGAGAGAACCTCTAATGATGTTAAAATGCTTGTTAAACATTTTCATATGGTTCAAACTCAAATTGATCAGCTCACTAAATTGCAAAAAGATATGCTAGCTAATGCTTCTAGAGAAAAACATGTTTGTGAAATAATTACTAGAAGTGGTGTTTCTACTCGGGACCCCTTGTATCCTGAAGGACATCCTAAAAGAATTGAACAAGATTCTTAGCAACCTAAAAACAATAGTTCTCCTTCTAAGAAAAAGAAGAAGAGACATAAAACTATTGTAAAATCTCCTGAACCTGCTAAAGATCTAATAGTATATCTATTTATGATGCTGAAACTGAAAGTGGTAATGATAAAAGTGATGCTTCTGATAAACAAGAAACTGTAGCTGAACCTAAAAAGCAAATTAAAACTGTGAAGTATACTAAGGAGGATTTCATTGCTAATAAACATGGTAATGAAAGAGAACCTTGGGTACAAAAAGCTATGCTTTTTCCTAATAAGAAACATAAATCAAAGGAAGAAGAACATTATAATAATTTCTATGAGTGAATGAAACCTTTGTTTTTGCAAATTCCTTTGACTGATGCTATTAAACTGCCTCCTTATTCTAAATATATGAAAGATATTGTCTCTAACAAAAGGAAGACTCCTAATGAGGAAATTTCCACTATGCTTGCTAATTACTCTTTTAGTTGCAAGGTCCCAAAGAAGCTTGGAGATCCTGGTATTCCTACTATCCCTTGTTCTATTAAAAATAATTGTGTTAGAACTGCTTTATGTGACTTGGGAGTAGGAGTTAGTGTTATGACTTTCTCTCTTTATAAGAGGCTCTCTCTGGAAAATTGATACAAACTAATGTATCTTTGCAAATGGATGATAAATCTACTGCTATTCTTGTTGGTATATGTGAGAATGTTCCTGTTCAAGTGCCTGCTAATTGTTTGATATTAGCTGACTTTGTTGTGTTGGAAATGCCTGAAGATGATAATATGTCTATTATTATTGGGAGACCTTTTCTTAACACTGCAGGGGATGTTATTGATTTCAATCAAGGAAAATTAACTTTTAATGTTAATGATAAATATTACAGAATTTATTTTCCCAAGAAGATGGATAGAAGATATGGTCTAAATTCAATTGAAAATATTCAGACCATCAAGATTGGGGAATTCTATTGTCCCATTCTAATGCCACCAAAAGAATATGAAATTATTATGATTGGGACTATGTCTTTCAAGGTTGAGGTAACATAATCATTTAGTGAAAAGCAAAGTTTTGCTTCATATAAAAAGAATTCTGGTAATAAGACTTGATCAACCTTGTTAACAAAGTGATTTTTAATGAAGATGGCAATGTTTTCACTATGTTTTCACCTTGTCCACACCTTGCTACCTTAGTATAGTTATGTTTTCCACCATCCATAGTCATGTTTTCATCTTGATTATTGTGGTTATGCATGTTTTCACCACCCATAATTTTGTTATCGCCATTTCCACCTTTGTTTTCATTGGCCAATTGCCTTTTGGAGTGTCTTAGAACCTCTGTAGCTCTGCTTTTGGTTCTGTTTTCTACCTTTCCACGTTTGTTTTTCTGGTTTTAGATTAATTATTAAATTCTGAAAATACCTCGAAAATAAAGTTTCTCAAAAAAATTCAGAAAAAATATAATATATTTTACGTCAAAAAATGAGGCAAAGAGGCACCTAGGGAGCCCTAGAGGGACCCACTAGTCAGGCACACGAGAGGGTGGCGCGGCTAGCCCCCTGGCAAAGATTCCTCTCTCTCACCCCAAACTCAAAACATTTCCTGGAACCCGAATTCTTGCTGTTCTTCCTCGAGATTTTTTGATCTCTTTTCTCAACCCACCTTTGTTGCTGAAATTTGGTGCATTTGCTCTCCGGTATGTGACTCTTCCGATTATCCAAGTATAATTTTATTTGGTGGAGTATTTCTTGAGTATTTTGGTACTGTAGGTGACAACTTATGTGAGTTTGCATGCTTGATTTAAGTTGAAATAATATAGTTTTGATGCATGTTTAGCTCTCCAATGAGTCTCTATAGTAGTTTCCACCATATAGTTGCTTGAAACCAATATTTGTAATGCTCTCTTAAAAATTTCAGAGATGGAGCACAATGTGTATCAACTTAACCAGCATGAATTGAAATTGCATGAGGTCATGCCTGTACACCATGAAGAAAGAGTATTTCCATCAATCTATCCATGCCAGGAATTCATGCATGCCACGAGAATTCTGCAGGATTTCTATACTCTTGTGCAAAATGCTGGATTGGATCGTTTCATTGAGGATGAACCTACCCAACATATTAAACTAACTATGTCTATGGTGCAGGATTTTCGCTTTAGCTGGTCCTTGCCTAACCCTATGGTCCATTACCAAATTTATAATAAAGCTGTAGACTTGCCTTTCAATGATTTTTGAGCAGCTATCAAGGTGCCACAATGGGGATCATACGGGAAAGTAAGAGGGCAGCCCAAACCACTGCTGGATTTATATGAGGAGATTTGCCAAGGTAGAAGCTTCACAGGGGAGAGTGGTAAAATTCGAGAAATTCAACTCCCATCCATTCGATACTTTGCTTATTTTATTTCCAAATGTCTGCTAGCTAGAAAAACTGCCAACACGTTATCTTTTTATGATTAGCTTTTATCTTAGCTTCTTTAAGACATAATATGTCTTATAACTTTGGTGCTTTAATTGTTTTCCATCTCTCACTTAACCGTGAGAAGGGCGGAATTTGTGGAGAGGTATTATTGCCTCTCGGTTGCTAGCTTCGCATGGTGTGGAGCCACATCATTTAGAACTTCAGTTTCCTGTAGAGAGGCTGGACCTTATTTCCATGATTCAACATAAGTTTCTCTCCACCTAAGCTAACCTGAAAAATTTATATTATGAAATAACTTTCTCCAAATAATCAAGGTGGAGAGTGACTAAATCTGATAGAGTAGCACTTTTTCCTGCACCTCTTTTCTTTAACCTTAATGGTAGGCAAGGATGGTCACTTTTAGAGAGTGAGCTTGATGCATACATTGCGCAGCACCCCCAGCATGTAGAGGATGCTGGAGAGGGGGACAATAGTGATTTCGTCCAGCCTTCTGACACTGCGGGGTTTCCATACAAGCACCCCGGTTATGATTATGCGCCTGCTGCTTCATCTTCTTCATGGGCGCCCGAGTACGACCGTGCTAGAGATGACCCACCACAGTGGGGATACTTCCCGCGCCGTTATTGATCTCCACTTAGGCCAAAAGCCTAAGATTGGGGGGAGGTACACCGACATCACACTCATATATATATCATGTTTCTGTCGGTTCTTTGTATATCCATGTTTTGATTTTATTTGCTTGTTTTCGTTTCTTTCGCTTCTTTTTGATTCCTTTGTTTTTTTTGTTTTGTTCTTGCTTTCCAAAACACGAAAAGACCAAAAATATTTCTGTTGTTTCTCTTTATTTGATTCTTTAGTTTCTTTTGTTGGTTTGCTTTACTTTCTCGTTTCGGTTTAATATTCAAAAATCCAAAAAATAATTTGCTTTGTTTGCTTGTTTCTTTCTGTTCTTGTTTTAAATTTGAAAACCCAAAAATATTTTTTGTTCTTCTTTGGTTTTGTAAAGTTTGTTGTAGAGTTCATCGGTCTTCCGTGTCTCCATTGGAGCTTAGTTATCAATCTATATTATTCAATCCACGAGAGTGAAGAGCAATAATGACGATTTACGACAATTCAAGTTGTGGTGAGAGGCTGGTATGAACTCTATTTGTTTTCATTTTTGTACATATACTCATCCATGTGGACATGCTTAGTTTGTTTGTGTAAGGTGTATGTCATTTAATCGATGATTAGTAGTTCATGCTCTCACATGTTTAGTTCCAACTTATTAATATTAGATAGCATGTCGTACAAATGTTTGCTTGCATTGTTTTATTCATAGAAGGGTATAACATTGTGGTATATCCCTCTGATTGTTTTGCTTGAATCGACTTGGCACATGCTCACGCATGCATAAGACTGAAAACAAAAAGTCAATCAAGCCTCGATGATTTATTTTGCCTCAGAGTATTTGTATCACTTTTATGCCTCCGTTAATATTTTTTTATCGCAAGCATGATTATGACAGTTGTTGCTCTCTTGATTGTGCTCCCAGTCTATTGCTAGCCTTCACATGTACTGAGTATGAGCTCTACTCATGAATCCAACTTCCAAAAACCAAATTTTTCCAAATGTGTCCACCATACCTACATATATGTGGTATTTAACCGCCACTCCAAGTAAACTTCTCGTGTGCTACCTTTAAAACATTCAAAAATTATTCCTGTTTTGTGCCCCTGTTTTAGCTCATGAGGATGTAAACAGAGAATATTTATCTCACTTGTTGATTGGACTTTGCACACCTGGACTAGTGGCTTCATCCGCTTATCCAAATGATAGAAGAGCTGGCAGCGGGGTGCCCAGCCCCAAAATTGGTTGCTATAAATTCTCTTCACTATTTTTGCCCCTGATTTATCAGTCAAAGCATAATTGTGTAAACAAAAGAGAAGAGGGATGACCTTCTATACCAGATGCGTCCTTCAATGGGGGCCTCTCTTGCAAGGTCTAGTTGGCTTGTGACGTACTGTATTGTCTGTTTACCATTCGTTGACATAAGCATACACCTCTCTAAAAATGTTTTCAATACCTCTATTTATAAAATAAAAAGCTCGAGCACATGAGTTAATCCCTGCTTCCCTCTGCGAAGGGCCTTTCATTTATTTTTATGTCGAGTCTTCACCTTCTCACTTTTTGCACCTTCTTGAGAGCATGGCTGTCATTCTTAGTGTAATATGCTTGTCCCAGAACACGGTTGATTGTGGTATAACTTTGATGCTTGTATATTTGATATCTTTACTTCTAGTCTTCATTTGAACTTCAGAGGTGACCAGGCATTTTTTTTTGCTCCATTATTAAGAGCAAGAGAGTACACTTTATCATACCCTATTATGAGCATTGCAATCCTGCAGATTGATATATTTCATGTTGTTTATTATTAGTGTGTTGGTATCTCTTCATGGTTTGCATAACTACTATGTGATTTTATCTTGCATACATCTTATTCTGAATTGCCTAAGCACTTGATCATATAGTGAGTATATTTACATCGTATGAAACAAATGTGTTCGTAAAAGTTCTTTTATCGCACTCAATTGTCACTGAATTGCATGAGGACAAGCAATAAGCTAAGCTTGGGGGGAGTTGATACGTCCAAAACGTATCTCCTTTTCCGAACACTTTTGCTATTGTTTGCCTCTAAACTTGTGAGTTTTGGATACAACTAACACGGACTAACGCTGTTTTCCGAAGAATTACCTTGGTGACTTGTTTTTGTGCACAAAAATGAACTTTCGGGAAATTGCCCAGAAAAGATCCCAAAGACCTTATTTCACCCGAAGATCCCCAGAACCAGAAGAAGCCCCGGAGGGGGCCACACCACCCCTGGGCGCGCCCCCCTAGGCCGCACCACCTTGTGGTGTGGGGCCCCCAGGCACCCCCTCGGGCTCCCCTTTCAACTACATAACCCCCTTAACCCTAAAACAACAGGGGGTTTGTCATATTCCAGAGAAACACCACAGAGCGCCGTCCCGCCTCGAAACCCAATTCGGAGATCAGAAGTTCCTTTTCCGGCACCCTGCCGGGACGGGGATTTGGAGGAGATCATCGCCATCGTCACCGCCACCACTTCTCCATGAACCATCCATGATTCCTCCGTCCATGTGTGAGTAAATACCGTTGTAGGCTGAGAGGGATGGAAGGGATTGGATGAGATCAATCATGTAATAGTGCCAGATTGTTAGGGCATAGTGCCTAGTATCCTCTCTTAGTGTTTTCTACCGTTGTTGCAACTTGTTATGCTTAATGCTTGTCACTAGGGCCCGAGTGCCATGATCACAGATCTGAACATGTTATTGTTTCATGAGTATAATTATGTTTCTTGATCATATCTGCAAGTTGTTTACACATGTCGTTATCTGGACCCCGAGGCCCCAAAGTGACAGAAATTGGGATAACCGGAGGGGATGGCTGTGATGTGAGGATCACGTGTGTTCACGGAGTGTTAATGCTTTGCTCCGGTGCTTTATTAAAAGGAGCACCTTAATTACCAGTAGTTTCCCTTGAGGCCCTGCTGCAAACGGGCTGGTAGGACAAAAGATGTTGTGCAAGTTTCTCATTGCGAGCATGTATGACTATATTGGAACACATGCCTATGGTTTGCCAAGAACTTGGATGCTTTATTATTATTATTTGCAATGCCCATATTTTGATTATTATACGAACTATCTTATCCATGCAACGCTTGTTCATCCATTCCCCTATGCCTACAGTACTTTCATCATACTGTTTTCGACGATTGCTACTGTTGTTACTATTTTATTCCTACTGTTATTTTACTACTATTGTTGCTATAAAACGGTTACCACTGATAAACTGTTGCGAGCAAGTCTACTTTCAGGTGCAGCTGAATTGACAACTCAGTTGTTGAGGCTTATAAATATTGTTTAGATCCCCTTGTGTCGAATTAATAAATTTGGGCTTTACTTCCCTCGAAGATTGTTGCGATCGCCTATACTTGTGGGTCATCAATTGGGTATCCAAATTTTCGGTTGGTGCCATAGCCAACCAAATAGGCATATGTAGGGAGATCATGCATAGCCCAGAACAATGCAACACATGTGGTGTATTCTTTAGTAACCGCATCATATATATTGACAATTGCATTAGCTCATCAAGTAATGGATCAAGATAGACATCTATGTCATTTCTGGGGCCTTTCTGCCCGTGAATTAACATTTACATGATGATGTTGGATCACTTCATACACAACCAAGGTGGCATGTTACAAGGAACAAATATTGGTAGCCATGTGCTATGCCCACTACTGCTATACCAAAGGGGTCAAATCCATCGCTCGAAAGTTCAAGGCGGGTATTTTAAGGACCATATTTGAAATATATAAATAGAGCATCAAATTATTGCCAAGCTTGACAAGCTGGATGTCATAGTTTTCCATCATATGCTCTCTCTCTCTCTCTCTCTCTCTCTCTCTCTCTCTCACTCTGTCTCTCTCTCTCTCTCTGGATGCCATTGTGCATCTTATTAATATCTCATTGTTGAATAAATTATTTTAAGCCTTGTATCAGATGAAAATAACAAAACACTTTTTGATTATTTCTTCTTACCTTATACTACATCGCCTAGCACCCTTTTTTTCTTTTTAGTTACCCAATGTGAGGAATTACATATATGGAAAGAGTCTTGATGTTATCTCTCACAATGATACATCATGTAATCGTTTGGACATGCATGGATCGACACGTAGTCCAGGCCTAAACTCTTGATTATTTTGTTTGCTTGGTAATGGCTTGTTGGGACATTAAATGTATCTAACAAGTTCTTAGCAAACATCTTTAGGATTTTGTGAATGCTTCTTTGCTAAATCCATACTTGAATTTGTTTTGCCATAGCTTCACATTGAAAGAGGTTAATTAAAATTTACTAGTGTACTATCTTTAGGTTGTGCCTCATTGTTAAGTTTGGGTGCATCATCCACTAGCATGTCCTGGTTACCACGAGTTGCATGTACAACAGCGCACATGTTATCCTCTTGAAGGTTGTCGTTTCCATGAAATTCAAACTCTTGTGTGTGTCTCAAATCACTAGTAGAGAGTGGTGCAGGATCTCGCCAGGGAAAATACAAACCGTGTACCCTTCTAAGAATCCATCATAGCTAAGATGTTCGCTAACCTCCTTGTAGTTCTTCCATAGAAAATTTGTGCAATTAACATAGGGACAAAGTACTTTTCCTCTGTTTTTCATGTCACAGAATGCAAATAGTAGGAATTGGTGAATACCTATTTTGTATTCAACAATACTTCTAGGTTTATCAATCAATGACTAGTCCATTATTCCATACAAACCAACTAAAATCAAAATTATATATAACATGGGAATTAGAATATAAGGAAGAGAAAAAATTACAATTATGTTAATGAACACTCCAGTTAGAATAAGGACCTGGTGTTTTATGACGGTTAAAAATACATTGTTGTTGAGGTAAGCACGTTGTATGTGTGTGCATTGGCTGCAATAATTAAAATATTTATTTGCATAAGAAAACAATAGGATTGTATCAAGAGAAAATGAATATAAGCACCATATACTATATCTATTTCGAGTACCCGTTATTGTGCAAACATCTATCGTTCCAAATCTTCAGTGAATAAAAAATTAATAGTTCACTAAACTAACTTATGTGATGATGGTGCAGACCTAGATTCATAATTGCACATCCTCTCTTGCCCAACCAGGTCTTACCAAATCTATGTAGCCTTTCTCTAATCATCTGCCTACAATAATCATGATCTTTATATGCATAATAAGAGAAAAGTAGCATTATAGGAAAATAAAATAAAGATGAGGAACATATGTTGTAGCTATTTCAATTACTCTTTGGCATGGACTTATATTTATTTTCTTCTACAATTTTACAATTACAAATTAGGGATGGGAGGTGGAGCTCCTGTTTTGAAAATTGCAACTGACTGTCGTCTTCTATGTCAGCTCTGACACCAACTAGCTGGCTTTAGGCATTAGCTGAATCATGGAAAATATGAAAATGATCGTAGTAGGTAAAATTTTTGGTAATCCGTAAGTAATCAGTGAATTTGGAGTACACAAAAGTTTCCTACTTGTGGAGAGAAATTTTTGTCTTTAATCTGGTACATGGATAAATGCGGATTGGTGCGTGTCGAGACATCGTAGTAGTTTTCATAGACTGGGGTGCCATGAGACTACGGTAGAGACGTGGGGTAACGGGTTAGCGTAGTAAACACAGAACACGGGATTTACCCAGGTTCGGTACGTCGCGACAGTACGGCGTACCTACTCCTGCACTTCTCACTATGAGGGACTAAAGCCCGTATAATAAGGTTACAATGTAAGGGAATAGATCTAGCTACTCGTCGAGGATGAACTTCCCGGCGAGTTGCGCAAGGCTTAAGCTAGAACCTAGAACCTTGAAACTAAAGGAACTTATTGAACTTATCAAATCTATCTCCCGTCCGGCTTTATATAATAGCCGGATTAGGGCTTACAGAACCAGAAACCTAGAAGACTACGTTTAACTTGTAACTTGGAAAGTAAGGAATCCGTCTTCTCCTCCAAGCCAGATCACGCGGGCCGTGATCCGGGTTCTTCTAGAATCCGGCTTCTACGCGTCGGACTACTGGGCCGCCCAATGGACCTAAGTCCATTACCTTGCAGGCCACCCTGGTAGTCCAGCTCTTTTGTCTACCATCTTCTATACCCCTATTCGGTATATATCCGACAGTAGCCCCCAGGAAGGATCAAAACTCTGAAACTCCGCCTTTCGTCAAATACATTTTGTCCGGGAAACTTGATTCAGCAGTCTTGATTCTTTCTTCTTTCCTTTCAAAGGGGATGGTAACATAAAACTCGGAACTATGAAAATCCGGCTTTTCTTCTCGCGATCCTTCGCGGAAAAGGAACACGTGACATCAGCGCTTTAATCATGCTGACGCAAGCGCCGCTTGGTTTCACGCGGGAAACCCTGCAACGTATCTCTGACAGATTCTCACGAGAAACGAGGAGATAGCCATCATTCCTCTGTCGTTCCGTTTCCCGGATTTTCCGGCGAGCGACACGCGTCAAACATCCAACGGTCAAAAGAGCCGTTGGCGCGTATCTAGAGGGTTTTCAGGCTATAAATAGCCGTCTTCGTCGTCTCCGAAAATCTTTCCTCACTCCTTCTGCCCACGCCATTGACGCAAACGCGAGCACGAGAGCTTAGAACGAATCCTTACCCCGACGAGCCCTTTGCACGCCGGAGCGCTCCGTCACCGCCGAAAACGATGGCCTCTCCGTCGTCCTCACCGGCCCGTGCCTCCATCAACGAGCCTTTGGGCGACCTGGATCCACAGCTGGGGTCGCCCAAGCATGCCGGCGGCGGGCCGGAAAGAACCACGGCATCCGCGGCGGGCGGGGGAAACGCTTTCGCCGCCGCGGACGTATCGGGTCCAAGCACGACAACATCCCCGCCGTTCACACGGGAAACGGCGGAGGTCAAGACTCACTCTCGTGGCACTGAGCGCTTCTCCGCCGGATCTGACGAAGAAGCAGAATTTGTCGGAATTTGGAATCAGAGTGATACTTCACTCGTCCTCCTTCGTCGGATGTCAAGGGACAGATTAATAGTTAAAGGCAAATGGCGGATCTCGAAGAATGAGCCAGAGCCCAAGCCAAAGGAAGGTGAACGCGTCCTCCTCACTTCTCATATCACGAGAGGTATGGGTTTCCCTCCTTCCGCCTTTTTCCTAGACGTCCTCAATTTCTATGGTGTCCAACCCCATAATATCTCTCCAAATTCCATCCTCCAATTAGCTAGTTTCCAAGCTCTTTTCGAAGGGTATCTTGGAATAACTCCCAATTTAGACTTCTGGCATTATTGTTTCGAGGTAAAACACAATATCACAAACGGTGTCTCACCCATCTGCGGTACCATATCTTTTATCCTTAGAAACTTTAGGGAAGAATGGTACCCCAGGATAAGAATGCCGAAACCTGACCAATCTTGGCTAGGTTCTTTCTTTTATCATCAAGACATTCCGTTCCCCAACAAAGAAACCGGACTTCCTCCCTTCGTTAATTCTGCTGCCATTCCTCATGAAAATTGGACACTTGAAATAACAGAGGATTTGCCTGAAAGCCTGATGAAAATAAAGCGTCGCATTGCCAAACTTTCTTCTTCTCAACCACCTTTGGTTTGGAAGGATATCGTGTTATGCTGGTTTGGACGTCGCGTACAACCTTTATCCCTTCGTTCCCGACTTCTTTGTGAGTACACGGGACCGGAAGATAGCATGAGAGGCACTGATAGATCCTTTAGCAAGAAGGATTTTGTCGAACGCCTTCATCAGATAGTTGCCGCTAATAGCCAGGTTGAAGAGAGTCTAGCCATATATCATGCGGAAAATCTGGTTCCTAAGGTACTTCTCTTCCCTTGTTTCTGAGTTTCCTCAGATTATCTTCTCTCTTTATTTTTAACATACTGCTGATTCTTTCCTAGTTTGACGAACTTGGAGAAGATGATCTTGCTTCTGATGCTGAAATCAGCCAATTGTACGCCGAGTTTTACAACACCCAAAAGCGCAAGAGGCAAACTACCATCAAAGAAGAATTCCCTTCTGCAGCTGCAGGAAAAAAGGGGAAAACGAATATGCCAATGGGCGGAAATCTTCAATCACCCGTCAGAAACGAATCCATTCCTGCTCCAGATGATATCCGAGTGAAAGAAGAACTTTTCGACGAACTCGGATATATTCGTCCGGAAGCTAAGAAGTTTTTTGCTCCTGCGCCTCTGGTTCGCCCTTGGCCGCAAAATGGATTAGTTATCCGCAACAATATCGCATTCTCGCCCCGGCAGGTCATACACGATGGCCTTCACCACGTAGGAATTCTTTTCATGGAATATGCCCAAGAGTTCAAGGAGACCTTAACTGATTTGCGAGAAATGAGCCAGGTAATACCTCTAGCCCCCAAGCATTAAGTTGAAAATCTAAATTCCTCTTAATGATTCTTTGTATGCTTGTTCAAACTTAAGCATCTGGCTTTCATTTCCATGTTTCAGCATTCCGCAGATGCCATAAACGTGGAAGTTTTGAAAAAACTTAGCCTCAAAAGCAAAGAAGTAAAAACACTTCAATCTGCTATTGAATCAAAGAGCAACGAACTGGCGTCGACTCAAAAGCAATTATCCAAAGCCACCGGTATTTTTCTTCGTGTTTGTTGACTTTTGCTGGAAAGTTTTTTCTAAACCTTGCCGTAATGTCGGATTATTTTGTCCCTGCTTTCCAGCTGCTTTAACCAAAGCCAAGAAGCTTACAGCGAACGCTGCTTATTTTTCTCAACTTCGTGAAGAAAACTCCAACCTTCAAAGAGAACTTTCAAAAGTTCGAGAAGAACTGGAAGCCAGTAATCTAGCCCTTGGGATTGCGCAATCCAAGGCTTCTTTGCAGGCAGCAGAGGATAAATCCATTATCAATGATTTAGAAAGTATGCTATTTCCTCGTATGAAAGAAAGCGATGAAATTGACGCGGTTCTTGGTAAGTTGACTTCTTTTACCAATACTTTCATGTCATATTCTTATATTATCTAATCTTTGCCTTTTGTCAAAAAGCAGGAAATTTTCCAGGGATTTCTCGGACGGAAAAGATCCGGGCCTTTGGGAAGATATGGAATTCAATCAGAAATGCAGGGACGCGTTTACTTAATAAATTCCTGCCTACCAGCAGTATACAATTCTCAGAAGTTTACCGACTTCCGGATGGCATTATGGAAGTAGCAAATTCGAAGGAATCTTTCCTTCGCTCTGCCGCACGGGGTGGTGCGCGAATGGCACTTGGCCTCATGCGCTTACACTACCCTGATGCAAAATCCCGGCGAGTAGCATCCGGTATTCCTCAAGAATGTTCAGAAGCACAAATGAATGCAATCTTTAAAGAAGTTGAAGGCCATGCCACGCAGATTGCTTCCATGGTAAATATCTCCATTACTTATCCGGAAGAAGAGGTGCCCGCAGCCCCCGAGAATGATGGCAGTGATGAAGACTTAGAAATTTAAAGGGGGCGCACTTTAACCTGGATGATGGATGCGTATAGTAGCTTTTTTACAATGTAACTCATATTGTAATACTTCTATGTCATTTGTCGAAACAAGAACTCCGCCTTTTGCGATTTCAAACTTCTTGCAAAGTTTTTCCGGGTTTGGCTGCTCCTTTATCTTCTAAGTAATCTGGTATACATGCTTTAACTGTTCTTAGTGTTTGAAATGGCTCAAATAGCACTATGAATCGTTATGCCGAGTAACTGGGGACGAACCAAGCAGTTTTGAAACTCGAAAACATGAATCATGCTAAAGGCATTTTTACTAACTAGTTCCAGTAACCCAGCATACGCACGATCAGATAAGACTTAGAGAAAATAAGGAACTGTTCTGAAACTTGGGCACGCAGGCACAATCCGAGTTTCCTTTAACCTTTAACAGGTCGAGTCATTCAGCTTTTAAACACCGAGCACGCAGGCACAATTCGGGTCAACATTGAGTATTTGTAAGATCATTGGGAAATAGAAAAAGCGGAAATATTTTGTACTTATAATGAATATGAATTCCGATAACTTTATTTCATGATCTCAAAAGATGTTTACATAGAAATTGAACTAAGTATAGAAGGGACGTAATTGCTGGATACTCCAAGGCCTATTTGTCTCTCCTAGTTCAGCATCTATTTTTCTCTTTCTTTTGCGATTCGGCTTTTTGGGATCATCCTCCGTATCTCGAATGTCGACAAGATAATATGATCCATTCTTCATGGCTTTACTGATGACAAATGGTCCTTCCCATACTGGGGCCAATTTGTGCTTTCTTTGCTGCACCAATCTCAGCACCAAGTCGCCTTCTTTAAAAGAGCGATGCCTGATTTTCCGACTATGATAACGTCGTAAACCTTGCTGGTAGATGGCGGATCTTTGAAGCACAAGTTCTCTTTCCTCTTCTAGGAGATCGACAGCATCCTGTCGTGCTTCTTCGGCATCTGAGTCATCAAAATTTTGCACTCTTGGACTATCATGGATCATGTCCGTTGGAAGCATGGCTTCCGCACCATAAACTAGGAAGAACGGGGTTTGCTCGGTTGACCTGTTTGGCGTCGTTCGAATACTCCATAACACGGAAGGTAGTTCTTCTACCCATGCTCCGGCTGCTCTATGAAGAGGAGTTTCGAGTCTTGGGCGTATTCCTTGCAGGATTGAGCTGTTCATTCTTTCAACCTGTCCATTAGATTGCGGGTGCGCCACAGATGCAAGATCCAAGCGAATTCCCGTTTGTTGGCAGTATTTTGCCAACTCCCCAATGGAGAAATTTGTCCCGTTATCAGTTATTATGCTGTGTGGGACGCCATACCTCATTACTAAATCAATAATGAAATTTCTGGCAGTCACGCCATCCAGCTTTTTGATGGGTTTAGCCTCCACCCATTTTGTGTACTTATCTACTGCTACAAGTAGATGTGTAAGTCCACCTCTTGCAGTTTTGAACGGTCCCATCATGTCTAGCCCCCAGACCGCAAACGGCCAAGTGATAGGGATAGTTTTTAATGCTTGGGCCGGCAAATTGGTCTGCTTAGCATAATATTGACATCCTTCGCATGTATTCACTATGCGTTCGGCGTCTGTCTTGGCTGTTAGCCAGAAAAACCCTGCGCGGAATGCTTTTTTGACTATGCTTTTTGATTGAGCATGATGTCCGCAATCGCCGGCATGGATTTCTTGCAATATTTCTCTTCCTTCCTCTGGTGAAATACACCGCAGAAAAACTCCAGAAGTACTGCGTTTGTATAAGTGGTCGTTGATTACTACATATCCTTTGCATCGACGTTGTATTTGCCTTTGCAGGACTTCATCTGCTCCTTCCGGGTACTTCTGATTGACTAAGAAGTTTAGGTACGGGATTGTCCAATCCGGTTTAACGAACATGACTTCAATTGTTTCAGATGCTAAAGGGTAATCGACGTCTCCACCTTTGATGGATGGTTCGTGCAAATGCTGGACGAATACCCCTGGTGGTAAAGTTGTTACTCTCTCTGATCCCATGCGGGCTAACGCATCCGCGTTCCAGTTTTCCTCCCTTTTTATGTGAAGGACTTCGAACCCGAAGAAACAGATGGCAAACTCATCCACCGTTCTTCCGATATTCGGCCATTATGGGGCTTTTCGCGTCCCAGGTTTGGTTGAGCTGATGCTGTACCAAATCCGAGTCTCCGTAACACAAGATGCGTTTTACCCCTATTTCTTTTGCAATATGCAAGCCATGAAGCAAGGCTTCGTATTCTGCTACATTATTACTGGCGTTGAAGTGTATTTGCAATACGTACTCCATTGTGTCTCCCTTGGGAGATTTTAGAACTACGCCGGCTCCAGCTCCTTCTTTCATCTTAGATCCGTCAAAGTGCATGATCCAGTACTCGGACTCTGGCATCGGTGTATTTTCCATTGCTTCTGTCCAGTCGGCGACGAAATCTGCCAAAACCTGGGATTTTATTGCCGTTCTTGGCTGATACTTAATGTCGAAGGCTGCCAGCTCGATGCCCCATTTAGCTACTCGGCCGGTTGCCTCCGCATTGTTTATAATATCTCCTAGTGGTGCTTTACATACCACTGTTATGGAATGTCCTTGGAAGTAATGGCGCAGCTTTCTGGATGCGAAAAATACGCCATATGCCAGTTTCTGATAGTGCGGGTATCTTTGTTTGGATTCGGAAAAAACTTCGCTTATGTAGTATACCGGATGTTGATCTGGTATGCTTTGCTCTTCTTTTGCCCGTTCCACAACGATTACCGCACTGATAACCCGACTAGTAGCCGTAAGGTATAACAACATGGGTTCTTCATCTTTGGGAGATGCCAAGATGGGGGCGTTCATCAAGGTTTCTTTTAACTGGGTTAACGCTGCGTCGGCCTCTTCTGTCCATTCAAACTTGTCGGATTTCTTTAACAGTTTGTATAGTGGCAAGGCTTTATCCCCCAGCCGACTAATGAATCTGCTGACGGCTGCAGCGGAACCCGTCAATCTTTGGACATCTTTTACACATGTAGGCTTTGAGATATTCAAGATTGCCTTGATCTTTTCCGGGTTCACTTCTATTCCTCTGTGAGAAACGATGAAACCTAGAAGTTTTCCTGAGGGGACCCCGAATACGCACTTAGATGGATTCAACTTCATCTTGTAAGTGCGCAAGTTTTCGAAGGTTTCTCGCAAGTCCTCAAGGAGTGTATCTTTTTCCTTGGTTACGACAGCAATATCGTCCACGTAAACATGGACGTTTTTTCCAATCTGACTATGCAAACAACGTTGCATGCAACGCTGGTATGTTGCACCTGCGTTCTTCAGGCCAAAAGGCATGGTTACGTAGTAATACGTCCCGTACGGGGTTATAAAAGAAGTCTTGATTTGATCTTCCTTTTTCATGCGTATTTGGTGGTACCCGGAGTATGCATCCAAAAAGCATAAAAGCTCAGAGCCTGCAGTGGCATCTATTATTTGATCGATTCGCGGCAGCGCAAACCTATCTTTCGGACATAACTTGTTCAATCCTGTGTAATCTATACACATTCTGAGTGCAGTTGTGTCTTTCTTCGGTACTAATACCGGATTTGCGGACCAGTCAGTATGGATTACCTCCTTGATGAAATCCGCTGCTAAAAGCCGGATAATTTCCTTGCCAATAGCCTTCCGTCTTCTTCCGTCAAATCGACGGAGACCTTGTTTGACGGGTTTTGATCCGGGAATAACCTTGAGTTGGTGCTCAGCAAGTTCCCTGGGTACGCCTGGCATGTCAGCTGGACACCAAGCAAAAATGTCCCAGTTCTCACGGAGGAACTTGATGAGCTCGCCTTCCTATTTGTCGGTCATCCCAGTCCCTACAACGACGAATTTTGTCGGATCTTTGGGGTCTAGGATTACCTGTCTTGTATTCTCGGATGCCTTGAAGCTATCTGTTGGCTTCCGAGTTTCTTTTCCTGCCGGCATTTCTTTCGGCGATACCTCCTTGGCTAACTCCTTTAATTCTTCCTGAGCTATAACTCTTTGAGCGCAAAGGGCGTTTTGCTTCTCCAACTCGTTTGCCAGCTTGAAATCACCGGCAATGGTGATTACTCCTCCTTTGGGTCCTGGCATCTTCAGCTTGTTGTAGATATAGCAAGATCTTGCCATAAACTTGGCGAAAGCCGGACGTCCGAGTATTGCGTGATACACGCTCTCGAACGGCACAACTTCGAAGGATACTTTTTCCTGCCGGAAGTGATCTTTATCTCCGAAGGTGACATCTAGGGAAATTTCTCCTAGGGACCGTGCTTGCCTGCCAGGGACAATGCCATGGAAGCGTATATTGCTGTAATTGAGCTGGGACTCGGATATCTTCAAGTGCTTCAGTGTATCCAGGTACATTATATTGATGCTGGATCCTCCGTCCATCAGCACTCTTCTTAGCCTAGTGTTTTGAACAATAGGGCTTACAACAAGAGCTTGTGTGCCGGGTTCAGGGATATTTCCGGGATGATCAGACTGATCCCAGATTATCGGTGTGTTGGAATACTTCAAGAATTTTGGGGTTGCAGGAACAACCGCGTTTATTTCTCGAAGTGTCCTTTTGGCCACCTTTGCTGACGGGGTTGCTAGGAAAGTTAGCATTGCTTCTCCGTCAACTCTCGGAAATTTGGGTTCGCCTTTTCGCTGTTGTTCCTGGATTTTATCATCAGTGTCCGATTCACTGTCTTCTTTTTCAGCTTCTGGCTTTTGTTTGGCAGGTTTCCTCTTGGAGCCCTTCCCTTTATTTCCGGATCCTGCATTGCCTTTCATATGCTTGTTTAGCCGGCATTGCGCGTTCGTGTGGGTTGGTTTCCCAAACTGAGAGTGGTGGACGCAGGGTTCCGACTTAATTCTCTCCCATTCTTCAGGAGTGTAATTGATGGGATCCGGACTGCGGCCTTTCCACTTGTTCCCTTTTTCTCCTCCAAAGGCTAAGTTAACCTCCTTGGGCTTTGTTGTTGACTCCGGAGTTCCTTTTTTATCAGAACGAGGTGTTTTCTTGGCCAGTATCAGTGACTCAATATTGCCTCCTCTTGCTCTGATATCGTCTTCGGCTGCAGCATGCTCATTAGCGGTTGTAAGCATAGATCCGAGGTCTTTGTGCTTTTTAGAGCCAACCATGAACGGTACAAGTCCGGGTTTTAGGCCATTGACGAAAGCATGCATTGCTTGTACGTCAGTTACCCCAGAGCAACTATTCTTCATTGCAGTCCATCTGGAGATGAAATCCACGTATGGTTCGTCTTCAAATTGGGTGCAACGGTTCAGCTGGTTGATGGTATTTGGGCGTTTGTATGTTCCCCTAAAATGCTGGGTGAATACTCTCGCCATATCATCCCAACTGTCGACGGTTCTTGATGGTAAACCATTAATCCAATCTCTGGCTCCGTCTAGCAACATTAGGGGAAGAAACTTGACAGCTTCCAGGTCTGTCCCGTTGTTGATCTGGACGGCTGTGTAATAATCTGAAAGCCAGGTATCCGGGTTTGTACTGCCGGTATATTTTTGGTAGGTTGGACCAACTTTGGCAAAGCCAGAATGCAGGGTTATCCTTCGGATCCTGTCAGTGAAACACTTAGGACCAAAGTATAGATCATCTTTTTCTGCTCTGTCAATATGCGCAGAATATCTCCCGGCTGAATGGACAGAAGGGGATCTACTCCTTTCTTTTCCATTGTTACGCGGACGCGTTTTTCCGAGGTTATCTCTATCTCTTCCGTTGTCACGCCCTCTGGGATTAGGTGGAGTCCTGCTCCTGTATCTTTCCTTATCTTTGGGCGGTGTCCGAGATCTTTCACGCCTGTGAGGTGTATCGTATCTTCCAGCTTTTTCAGCTGGGTTTCTCGGAGGTGGCATTATTTTGCCGTCGTTCCGGTGTTTGTCTTCCCGATCGTGTGGTTTATATCCATCTTTCGGGAGATGAGGTCCGGTTCTAGACGCTGCGTCCCGGTTGTCGGGGTTTTTCTTGTCTTTTCTCGGATCCTCTTTTTTATCCGAATCTCCGGGTTCTTCCGGCCCAGGTGCTCCAGCAGCGCAAGTAACAGTTTTGCAGAGGGCGGAATTATCATGCAGCCTCCCAGATCGCTCTTGTCCTCGCTGTTGCTGCTGTAATGCTTTTCCTAGGAAGGCATACACCCCTTGGAGTTTTTCCCCGTTGGAGTACAGATCATTGTTCAAGATGGCGAACGCTGCTTCCGCATTTTCAGCTGCGGTTTTGTATATTGGTTCGCCCTTAGCATCTTTGCCGTTTAACTGCTTTTGCCAAGATGGGTTATAGAACCTTTCTTTCGGCGGCAGTTCTTCCGGTTTTGTAATTCCGGGTAACCTTGTAGGTTTTAAGACAGATCTGTGCTTTCTCTCGTACTCCTCAATTTCCTCCTTCATAATTTTGATGTCATTATGGGTTTGTTGGAGGTGTTGCCGAGATCTAAGCAGTTGTTGCTGTTGCCGTTGGAAAGCTTGTCTCCTGGCTTCCAGCATCTCAGGGGGTTCATTGGGTCCCACTGGAGTTTGTAATAGTTCCTGCTCTTCCAGTTCTGTCATTGGCGGAGCAGTGATTTCCTTAGATTTCTTTTCCGTAGGCTTTGTGCCACTAACATCTCCAACTTCCAGGTTTTCATCAGCGAGATCAGCTGACTTTTTCTTCCGGAGTTTGTACTGGAGTTTTTTAGAAGCACGGTGCTTTTTCTTGGAAGAGGGAGGTTTTTTGACAGGTTCATCCTCTGTCATCTCCTTGACATTAGGAAATATCGGAGAAGTTTCTCCGTCTTCCCTCTCCTCTGCTGGCGGAGGGGTTTTAGGGCTTTCCTGGCTATCGGCACCCGTTGTATCGGCTGGTTTTGCCATTAGCACTTCATGGAATCCCTCTTGAAAGGATTTAACTTTTCGTACGAAGGCATCGTCATCTTCGTCTTCGGAAAAGTTATCCGATCCGGTTTCCGACTCCAGTCTCGCCTCAATGGCGGCAAGCACGGACTCTGTTTCCGAGTTCATCGTCTGGTTGACAGATGTCGGATCTTCCGTCTCTGTGACGGGTATTGGTTCTTCCGTCTCTGGGACGGGTGTATTGTTGTCTGCCTCTTGCACGGGATTTCCGTCATCCGTGTTTTCGGCGATCTCGGATTGCACCATGCCGATAAAGTGGGTATCACTGTTTTGTCGGCGATCTGAGCAAAATCCGGCATCATAGTCGTCTTCGACTGGGTATAGGGCGGGTGGGAGATAATTGCTTTCACCGCAAAACCCCATTGCTTCCGCGGTTAATCCGATAAAGATATTTGCAGATCCAATCGGTAAAACGCAGGCACTTACCAGATGGTTTTGCGCCGGGATGTAGGATCCGTTGTCGAGGAAGCGCCCGACGTCGTTGTCGAATTCCAAGCTTCCGACAGTGATCGATCTTCCGATTCCGCCTAAAATCCCAGATCGGAACTTCACGCCTGACGTCGTTTGCCCCACGGTGGGCGCCAACTGTCGAGACATCGTAGTAGTTTTCATAGACTGGGGTGCCATGAGACTACGGTAGAGACGTGGGGTAACGGGTTAGCGTAGTAAACACAGAACACGGGATTTACCCAGGTTCGGTACGTCGCGACAGTACGGCGTACCTACTCCTGCACTTCTCACTATGAGGGACTAAAGCCCGTATAATAAGGTTACAATGTAAGGGAATAGATCTAGCTACTCGTCGAGGATGAACTTCCCGGCGAGTTGCGCAAGGCTTAAGCTAGAACCTAGAACCTTGAAACTAAAGGAACTTATTGAACTTATCAAATCTATCTCCCGTCCGGCTTTATATAATAGCCGGATTAGGGCTTACAGAACCAGAAACCTAGAAGACTACGTTTAACTTGTAACTTGGAAAGTAAGGAATCCGTCTTCTCCTCCAAGCCAGATCACGCGGGCCGTGATCCGGGTTCTTCTAGAATCCGGCTTCTACGCGTCGGACTACTGGGCCGCCCAATGGACCTAAGTCCATTACCTTGCAGGCCACCCTGGTAGTCCAGCTCTTTTGTCTACCATCTTCTATACCCCTATTCGGTATATATCCGACAGTGCGAATGATAGTTATGCTTACTATATTAAAATATTTATCAAATCATTGCCACAATCTTATTATTTTCATTTTTCTCACAAAACGTGAATCTATTATCGTTACTACTCCCACTGATTCATATTAATTGTCATTGAATCGGACGTATCTAGATATGTTTTAGTGCTAGATACATCTAATTCAGGAAAAAAAGTACCGATCAGAGGGGATACTAGATGAGCATGCATTTCTTATCCTGATAATGCTTGTTAGTTACGCAGCTACACTTACTATATTTTGGAATTTCCTAGCGGTTATAATGTGGGTTATGTCTTGCTCATTTAAGGCTTAAAAATTATAAACTTGGAGAGGGAGAAGAATCAACAAGGAGAAGCGGTCTTAGTTTGAAGATGCAGCATGTCTAACACAATCAATTAAAAGAGTTTGAATGATAATGAAGATAGTCCATTGTTCATATGTTGATAGACACAAACAAGTACCAAATTCTTTAAACAAGCAGATATACTTCAAAAGCTATTTTAAAAGCACTAGAGGGTAAGGTGAGAAGTTGTTGAAGATTAATCATAGGTGGAACAACCCTGCTATCCTCTCCGTAGCCACCGAAATTCTAAACCAACCAGATAGAACAAGTATCAAACACTTGTTGTGCACTACTAAATACAGTCGTGTATATATAGTTAGATGTCATACTATAAAGAAAATTGAAACCAATAAAGGGACATCGGTGAACTATTCTTGAAGATGTGCCAGCCTTTTACCTTGTGTTTCCTTTAGGAACTTAATTGGGGGGCAGAGATGATCCCAGATACATGGGGTTGGTCTTGGATCGCGGACGGAGAGTTTGTGTTGGTGCTACAACAACAAGTTGGCGTTTTGCACTAGGAATTGGCGTTTGACGGTGGTGGCGATGTGCCTGGGGCCTAGATGACGGCGCTACCAAAGTGGTGGCGAGAAAGTATGGGGAGAGGTGAAGCTCTTGTTCGAGGTGCTCAAGATAAAGGGATTCACATCATAATCGCCCAAAAACTTAGGCGCGTAACACAATTTATTTTGGTGCGAATTTTTCATTTGCATGTTTTTTATGTATTACTAATGTGCGCTAGCAGAATTCGCAAAATACGGCCTCTTAGGCGTGTCTTTTTATCTATAGCTTAGTAAAATTCATCATTTTTAACGAACATAACTAGATGGGCAAACATAAATATGGTTCGCGAAGACATCACAAGTTTTCGTATTTACAGGATAAGCGGCATTTTGGTGGGATTGTGTTAATACGGGGAAGATTAGCCATCTCTCTTAAACCATGGATATATGCTAGTGCTTTTGTAGTATGCCAAATTGGATCACATTGTTCAGTTTTCCAATCGTGTAGCTTCAATTTGAATTCATTTACTACATCATATGTGAACATGTTGGAGGAGAATGAGGTGAAGAATTTTAGTGATCCACTTGACTCTTCGATACCGACATGGAAACCGAAGCTGATGCCATTCGTGATAATGAAGTGGAATATTAAAGAGAGGTGTTTGAATTGTTGCAAACGAGTGCGAGAGAAAAGTGAAGCATGAATTTCATGGAGATCGAGGAAATTTTTTGGCGAAAGGATGACATATTCTATCACTCAGTGCGATTATCGGTAGTGACCTAACCGACAAATAATATTGGCAACATTATAATTTTCATTGGAGCATACCGACCCAATCAAACCGTACATTGAGATACTCTAAGGATAATATGATGTGATCAAGCAATGTTGTAACGATTGGAGTGGTTAATTTGATCATATGAGGAATGTACCTCCAAGTTGTTTCACAGTTTATGGCTATTTATTTTGTTGTGAATTTGCCTCAAATTTGTGATGTTATTTGCTTTGATTGTGCTCACACTTACCTTTTTGCAAATGTAGGATCGCATTACACATGAAAGGTACAAGAAAGTGCTAGCATCCAATCCCAAACCATTTATTCTCCAACATTATTGGGAAATTATCGAACATAGTGGGAATTGGAGTTTGAGGGATCAAGAAGCTCCACCAAATAAAGGAGGATTCATAAACTTGGAATATTAGGAAGATATTGATGAACCGAGAGGAAAAATTAAGGGGAATCCTCATGGAAGGAATATGGATTGAGAAGGAGAAGTTAAAGAAGTCGAGGCCGTGGAGAACTTGAGAGAACACATTGTTTAGTTGAATTAGTTGAATTCAAAGGAAAAAATTGATGGCTAAACATATGGAAGCCAAAATGTCCATAGTCAAGTAGAAACATCAACATAAGGCAGAAAAGTTGGAGGTCCAAAGAAAATGAGAAGTGCAATGCCACCTATGAGGAGTGAAAAAACTTTATTGAGAACAGGGTGAGGGCTGACATGCTCGTCGGGGAGAAACGACTCATGATGATGGATCATATTGGGATGAGACGCATTGGAAAGAGAGTTTTTGGGGATGAAAGAATTAAATCATACAACAAATAAGGCAATTTTTTGGTGGTCATATGTGCTATGTGGTGCTATGACCAAGGGTGTTGATGGTCCTTCATCCGATTTTGGTGGTGGTGAAGATGGTTCTGGATGGTCTTGCAAATAGTAGTGTTCCTTGATTAGATCATTGAATAAGTTTCTGATTGCACATTATCAGTACATGCTTGATTGCTAGTTGTTCAATTGCGGCTAATTTTGGATACATACTATTTTCAAGTAAGAGTATTGTAATATATTTGTGTATTAGGTATATTGCATCTTAGTATATATATATCAATGTTGAAATATATATATATATATATATATATATATATATATATGCAAATCAAACCGGTTTTACAGTATCGCGTAGGATGGATCTGGGTGGAACACATCCCCTAAACTCGTACTATAAGACCATATCCACTCGTGGCACCAATACAGTCTCCAGATGATCGCTCGGACGGACGTTATTTGGGCCGTCCGTATGGGCTGCAAGCTGTTGGGGCCGGCGCTTCCCAATCACAGTCCCAATAGGCCCTCACAATATATTTTTTTTCCTTAATTTAAGCATTATGGAAAATACTAATCAAATAAATTGAATTATTACATAGTTTTCAGCACATAAAATAAAGTTCTGCAATAATTCAAAATAAACAAAAAATATTCAACCAACTCAAATAAATTGAAGTTTGACTATTCCTCAGTGGCCAATTGATAGTGAAGTTAACACCCATTGGGAACCCCAAGAGCAAGGTATGATGCATCACAGAAGCAAGTTTCCCTCAGTGATGAGAACAAATTTTATCGAACCAATAGGACTTCACGTCTCTAGCAAAGTTTGAAGTATACCTACACACAACACAAAACCTTGCTTTTCCCCCAACATTTCAAGACGGTTGTAAATCTTGATGTCTTGCCGAAAACAAAATGTTAAAAGTATAGTGTGGAAAATATGGATGAAAACAATGAAAGCAAAAACGGACCAACAAGTTACAAATAATAAAAAGCAAGTAAATAAGGTTATAATGAATGTAAAATAATAGATTGGAGGCCATAATTCACTAGTGGCATCTCTCCATTAAGATAACAAAAAAACATGTTAGGTGAACAAATTTCAACTAGGCAATTGACAGATTTGTAAGAGCAATATTATGATAACAAGAATGTTCATGGAAATATTCATGTAGACATTACGTCAAACAAATATAGAATTATTAACCATCATGTATCTATAACTAGTACTACATTTAGAGAGCGCTTCTACATTTTCCTCTCTAAGATATATTGAGTTGCAAACAGCAAAAAGTTGCCTTAAAAATGGTACATAATGTAAGAATAAATAGAGCATGTACATGATGGTAGTAACAAGAACAAATATGAACAATATGATCATAAGTTTACAATTTATTGGATCCCAGCCAACACAACATGTAGGAATTTCATAAAATCGATCTTGATCAAGTTAGGAAGCTCACAAGATCTTGACATGATAGCACAAGGAGAAGAGACAACCATCTAGCTACTACTATGGACCAGAGTCTAAGGATAAACTACTGACACATTACCTTAGAGGAAATCATAGTGATGAAGGGTGCCAGAACAAGCCCCCCCCCCCATGTTTTAGGGTTTCAGATGACGTTAGCTCTGTTGATGTTTGGTGGAATTTTTCTCCGTCACAGATGGTTTTGGTCAAGGGAGTTTTATATGTAAATATACGACCTGGGGGATCCAGTGGGCCCCATGTTGCTAGGGTACGTGGCATAGGGCTCACCTGGGCCTAGGATCCACGTGGGCCCCTTGTCCCTCGCCTCCGGCTGATATTTGGACTTCGTGCCCTCCTCGTATAAATAATGACTTTCCGATTTTCCACATTTTTTTGTGGCATTTTCTTGTAGAACTTTTATGGAACCAAAAATAGGGTAAAACAAGAACCGGTAGTGGGCATCTTTTTAATTGGTTAGTCCAGAGAAATGCCCAAAAATTATATAAAATAATAGTATAAACATGTAACAAAGATAAGAAACAAGCATGAAACAATAAAAAAAATGTGGATACATTTTACACGTATCACTAATCCTTTTAACACTCACAAATGATACATTATATCATTTTTAAGTTGATGATGAAGACAATAATCACAAATCTCCATATGCATGGCAAGGAAATCAGCAAAATTTGTCGGAACGTTGTGACCAATAGCGGCTAGGGGAGCCTGGAACTCATATGGAAGGGGATCATGAACTGGATTCACGCGCTAACTCTTGATGATAATGTTGTTCATGATCCCACACGCATTCATGACCTCCCACATCTTCTCATTCAGCCATGTGGGTACTGGGCAATAGCAAACCTTTGCTGAAGCACTCCAAATTGCCGCTCGACATCATTCGTGGCACTGTCTCGTTTGGAGGCAAAACAAGATTGTTAGTTGCCTAGAGAATTTGAGATTGTCTCAAATGTCTCCCGTCTTGGATAGATTACATCACATAGGTAGTAACCCTCAGTTTATTGGTTCTCATTGATCACATAGTTGACAGGTGGAGCATGGCATTCAATCAGTTTCGCAAACACCAGAGAGTGATGTAGTCCGTTGATGTCATTGTAATATTATGTGATGCCAAAAGTGTGCCAAATCCATAGTTCATGATCGGTCAAAGCTTCAAGTACCACACTGCAGTATCCTTTATGTCCCCTTTTGTACATTCCTTGCCAACCAAATGGAAAATTCTTCTCGATCCATTGCATGCAATCAATACTTCCAAGCATCCTAGAAAATCGACTTGTTTTGTTATGTGCCATAATCCGAGTTGTGTCTTCTTCATTTGGTCCTCTCAAATAGTGTGGTCCAAGCACGGACACCACCGACATATAGAATTTGTACATGGATTTGACAGCTGCAGAATCTGGCATGCATAGATAGTCGTCTTAACCATCTTCAAGCATTCCATATGCAAGCATCCTCGTAGCAGCAGTGCAATTCTAGAGCAATGAGAAACCAACTATTCCCACACAGTATTTCTTTAACTGGAACCACAGATTGTGCTCTCTCATACCATCTGAGATTTGCGGGAACAACTCCCCATTCATCGAAAAGCACCGACGGAAATCCTTTGGGTGAATGTGGATCGGCAAAATAATTGGTGTATATCATGCAATGGCCCTCCATCCTCTGCCTCGGCTTGGTCTTCTTCTACCAAGCTTTGACTCTCCTCGCTTGGGTGCAGCATTGGCGGCCTTGTCAGCTTCTGTCTGAAGAAGACAAGCAAGAATTGCCAAATTTCCCTCTTCCGGGAGATTATTCGGTGTCTCCTTCCATCAATAAATGGTCCATCATATCATCGTCACTATCCATGATCTATTCAAATGAAACAATGAAAACAATCAACAAATCTCCTATGCGGAAAAAATTATGAAAGCCGCAGCCTACCAGGTAGTCTTCTGAACACCTTTCATGCAAGGTGGGCGAGCGAGGTCGCATGGTAACTATGTGCTCAGTGAAGAGGCGACGAGCATTGCCAGTCTGATAAGACGACGCGAGAGGGGGGCGGGAAGATAGCGTGATTTTTATGTCTGTTGAGTTGCGAGGGCCAACACGTCCTACAGAAGAGGTGGGGGCGCGGCAAGCAAATGGCGACGAGGGAAGGCGTTGGAAATGGAAATGGCAGTGAGGCGGATGCAGTGGAGATAGAGTTTTGTTGTCTCGGTGACACCATTGGCCTGTTTTTTAGTATCCGACATCGCGGCGTGCATAGCTTTGTCCAGGGCACCCAAGCGGCTCACAGTGTGTGGCGGTAGGTTGGGCGCCCCGAACAAAATATTTGGCCGCAACAGACAAAAGCGGGCTATTAGCGCCGCAAGTGGGCGCGTGTTTTCGTCTAGCGCGCCCAATAGAGCTATTGGGAATCCTATTTTCGTTGTGCATGGAGATGCCCTAGAAATATTTATGGTACAAATTTATATGATATGTTCCACCAAAACCGCTTGATACGAAAAAAACGGTTATGATATCTCAATCATATTTTTCAGTATGGAATTTTAAAGGGATCTCAAATGGTCTAGTCATTTTTTTTTTGTGATGGTGGATGTGTGTGGCAGAGAAAATATGGTGTGTGTGTGTTCCTGCTAAGATTCTCATGTGGGACATTCGTCATATAATTTATGCATGAAAACATCCAACGGATCCCTAGAGATGATCTATTTATTTTTTGCCTTGGGGTGTGGCGGATTCTGTGTGTGGCGGAGAAGAGATGCCATGTGTGTCTGCCTAAACTGTCATGTGGGTCATATCTCATATAATTTAAGTATGAGAACATCCAAACGAAGCCCTAGAGATGATCCAATCATTTCTGCGTCTTGGGTGTGACGTTGGCTATGTGACGGAGGAGAGATGGTGTGTGTGTGCCTACTAATATTGTCATGTGGGTCATACCTCATATAGTTTAACCATGCAAATATCCAAACGGAGCCCTATAGATATTCTAGTCATTTTTCTGTCTTGGGGTGTGACAATGGTTCTGTGGCGGTGAAGATATATAGTGTTTGTGTCTGGTGAGTCTATCATGTGGGACATGCCTCATATAATTAAGCATGAAAATATCCAAATGGAATGCTCTAGTTAGTTTCTCGTCTTGGGGTGTGACGGTGATTGTATGTGGAATAGAAGAGATGGCGTGTGATCCTATTGAGACTATCGTGTAGGCCATACCTCATACAATTTAAGCATGCAAACATCCAACCGGTTCCCTAGAGATGCTCTAGTCATTTTATCTTCTTTGGGTGTGACCCTGGTTGTATGTGATGGAGAAGAGATGACGTGTTTGCCTATTGAGACTGTCATGTGGGCCATTGAAAGCGCAAAATCGCCTAAATCTTGTTTTGTGTGTTTGTTAACAACACTAGTACATTTATGAATGTGTGTTAATGTTCAGGGTCAAATGATAAAATTACTAATGGTGGTGTGGTCTCCAAAAAGATCAAAGAGAACTACACATGTTGGAGGTGCTGGAATTTATTCCAGGCCGGAGTCTCCGGTCTCCCGGACCGGAGTCTCTGGAGTGATGAGGTAGTCGACGCAATTTGCATGTGTATTTGCGTTCGGCTTTGCTACTTTCCTTCTAGACTATAAAAGAATGTCCGCGGAAGGGAATAGTCTACGTGGCCCGGGGTAGTCTTTCAATTCCTTTATCGGGTGGGAGAGTGTCAGGATTTTCCTGCGAAGAAGAAGAAGTGTGCAAGTGGTGTCACCTACTAGACACACTCCGGAAAGTTTGTGGAGACTTCCCGGAGTCTCCGGTCTCCCGGCTGTTTACTACGCTCGAACCATCCCAGACGCCCTCGGCGTTTTGGTGCAAAGAAGTGGTGGAAACTCCGCTGAGTCTCCGGTCAGGCCGGAGTCTCCGGCCCAGCAGACCGGAGTCTCCGCTCCTGACGATTTTCCAGCGCCAAGACAAGATGGTCTCACCCACTGCCATGGGTCCAGAGAGTGTCCGGAGTCTCCGGTCCAGTGAGGAGTCTCCGGCCCACCGGGTCCAGTCCGGAATGTTTGGCAGGCCAGGGTCTCTGGCCTTTACACCGGAGTCTCTGGTGTGACTTTCGCAGAAAGGCACCAAACGACTAGTTTTTGGGATTGGGGTATAAATACCCCCTCCCCTTCTTGTTCCTCCAACTAGCTCACCCAGAATTAAATGCCCCATTGATTGAGCTCACCTACCAAGCTAGATCTCCCAATCTCTCCACCCAAACCTGTTGATCTTCGGAGGATTGAAGGAAAAGGCCTTGATCTACATATTCACCAATCGGTTTTCCTTTTCCCCCTAATTTGCTTGAGGGAACTAGTGTAGGGTTTCCTTATGGAAAACCTAGACCTCATTTCTACTCTTGGTGATTCTTGGGAGCCCCCAATTTGGTTGTGGGTGTATTACCCAAGCTCGTTGTAAAGGACTCGATTCCCGCCTCAAAGGGGATCAATAGTGAAAAGTGGACTAGGCATTTGTGGCGGGGTTCATCGGAGAATAGCATGAGTCCTTCGTGGCGAAACTCACACCCCTCCAACGAGAAGTACTCCCCTCAAAAGGAGGAACTCGGTATTACAACATTGTCTCTGCATGCTTCCATTATCGGTTACCTCGCTCCCTCTCCTTTACTTTGAGTTTGTATCTTGTTTATTGTTGTTGTTGTTGTCATATAGGTAAATTCATCTTAGTTGCATATCTAGACAAATACCTTTGTGGCAAGCCTTAATTTGAAGAAAAATTAAAATTGGTCGTAGCAACTATTCACGCCCCCCCCCTCTAGCTAGGTTCCCATACTATCCGTTCAATTTCTATCAGAGCCCTGGCTCTTATTTTGGGATTAACCGCCTAAGAGTTTTAGTATGGACGATGAAAGGGAAACCGCCGATTCCGCGGCACATGTCACTATGGATGATCTCAAGGATTCGAAAGAATCCTTGACCTCATCCATTGATGTCAAAATGACGGAGTTGCAAGATCTTGTGTTGCAACTCTTGAAAGCCAAGGAACCGGTGAATTCCACTTCATCTCCTTCGGTAGAAATACAGGAGGAAGAAAAGGATGGCGATAAGGGTGGATAAGCTAAATGTGAATCCCTTAAGAACACAACTTCTAAGGGAATGGAAGAGAAGGACGAGTACCACAATTTTGAAGGACGGTACTCTCCCGATCCTCCCGTCCCACATCCTCATATTATCCCTAGAGGCGATCCTCCTAAAATTGACGCACATACTTTTGATAATTGGCAATATTATATGAAAACTTACTTGAACTCTTCTTGTATTGAGCTTTAGAGGGAACGCAAGATGGATACAAGCCCCATGACCCCAAGAACTTGACAATAAGAAAAGCGGTAGATTGTCAACTCAAATACACCGCCTTGTCCATAATTAACCAAGTTGTGGGTCCAAACTACATGCCTCATCTTCAACAATATTCCACTGCCAAAGAAACATGGGATGCTATTGTCGTCATGTTTGTAGGAAATGAAAGCATGAAGAGGAATAGGTATGATACCTTGAGCAATGAGGCCAAAGGGTTCTATGTGCATGATGGTGAAAATCATGAGGACATGTACCAGAGACTTAAAACCCTTGCCACCGCCTTTAATGGGGTTGGTGCCACTCATATTGATGATGCTTGGATCAAGAGAAAGTATGTGAATGCCCTCATGCCATTTGAGCATGCGGACTTGAAGACTCTTCAAGGAAGACACGACTATCAATCCTTGACCTCAACCCAAGTGATGCAAGAGATGTTCTCCTACCAAGTGCAAATGAAGAATGCTCTTGACAATCGTGCTCGTGCTATTGGAATGCACAAAGGGGCCTCCGTTGCTTTGAAGGCCAAGGTTGTGACTAAGGTGGTGGATCATCATGAACAGTGCATTGAAGACTTGTCCCCTTTGAAAGATCAAGAGTATGATCTCATGCTTAAGGATGTTATTGCTCTTGCCGTGCAAAGGTTTTGGAATAATTATCCCAAGGCCAAGGCATATGTTGAGGAAAGGAACAAGTCAAGCTATGGAAAGGAAGGGACTCAAAAAAGTGAGAGCTTGCTTCAATTGTCAAGACAAGCATCATTTCATTGCCGAGTGACCTTATGAGAACAGATAACATCATGGAGGGAATCTTGTTCGCAAGGACAAATCATCAATCTCTTACAAGAAACCTATCTTCAAGAAGAAACCTTTCAACAAGAAGACTCCTACTAAGTTTGTGCTAGGGACTCAAGAAGATTATGATTCCGGTGATGATGAAGAAGAAGAAACCACAAGTTAGGTGACTGCTCTTGCTATTGCATTAGCATCGTCATCTTCATCTCTCTTTGAATCCCCCAATGAGAATCTTACTCAACCCTCCACCAAGTGCTTCATGACTAAGGCCTCGGATGTATCACCTTCTACCACCTCGACTCCAAATGAAATAAATAACATTACTAGTCTTAGTGTAGAAGATTAAATTGCCTCTTTGGATCTTTTTATGACCAAGAGGTACTTTAATTTACTCATGATCCAATTGGGAGAGGCCCATGAGTCTCTTGAGAAGAAAAGTGAGATTGAAACAAGGGATGTTGATGAAAAGGCATCCCTCACTATGTCTTCTCAGGAAGAGCATGAGGGCCGAGTCTCTCTTGAGCATGAACTTGAAACTATTGAAGAGTCACATAATGAATTAATTTCTAAACCCACTAAAGAGCGTGACCATGCAATTGCTAAATATAAAAAGGCTAAAAAGGAGAAGGTTGAGTTTGGGGTTGGTCCTGATAAACTAACCCAGGAGCTAGAGAAGCTCACTAAGGCTCACAAGGCTTTGGAGAGTGAAGACTCTACCCTCAAAGAGTCACATGAACAACTTCAAACTCAACTCAATCAATTCAATGTGCCTAGTACCTATACTTCTTCTTGTGATCATGAAAATATTATTTAGGAGAATGCTAGGTTGAAGGAAGAGCTAGCAAGAACCAAGGGAAAGGGCCCTAGTGTTGAGAAGGTTGTGGCTTCTAAGCCACGGGTGGCTCCTAAGACACAAGTGGTTGCTCCTAGACCACAAGTTGGAAAGCACGGTATTGGCTATGTTGCCAAGAGAAAGAACAAGAATAACAAGAACAAGAATAAGGCCAAGCCCGCACAAGCAACGAACAATGTTGTTGTGAGTGGTATTGTCATTAGGGACGACACTACTGGTAGCAACCCCGCGGGAACTAACAATCCTCACCATTTCTTATATGTTAATTTTTATGGTGTTGTGAAAGCTAAATATGTTGGTCCTACTAAGGGTTTCATTGATTACAGTAATTGGGTTCCAATGACCCTTGTTGCTAACATGAGGGGACCCTCCTCGGGTCCTAACTCTAGTCAATGATTTCTTGTAGGACTATGCTTCCGGTGGGTCTAAATGGATAATTGATAGTGGATGCACTAGTCATATGACCGGAAGCAAAGAACTTGTGACGGAGTTGCAAGAAAATACAAATGATGCAACTGTCACTTTTGGAGATAAGTCCAAGTCTAAGGTAATGGGGTTCGGCAAGGTTGTTATTGCTCCGGATGTCACTATTGTTGATGTCATGCTTGTCGAATCCCTTGGTTTCAATTTACTTTAAGTTCGTTCTTTAGGGAAGATGGGTTTTTCCGTCTTCTTTGAACCTGACATCATGGTCCTTTTTTGGAGCAAGACTCTGGACGTCGCATACGTGGGACATGTCGAAAATGAGTTGTATGTGGTGGAATTTTTTAAGTTTACCAACTCTCAAGCGATGTGTCTTTTTGGAAAGGCGGGTGTGGGATGGTTGTGACATCTCCGCCTATCCCATGTCAAAATTATAACTTTGCAAAGTCTTCACAAAGGTGGCCTCATCCTCGGACTAAAAGAAAAAATTTCATTTTCCAAAGAACGTGTTTGTAGGGCTTGTGTTGAAGGAAAGATGCATGATGCCTCCCATAAGTGCAATACCATTATCTCATCAAAGAGGACCTTGGAGCTTCTCCATGTTGATATCTTTGGTGCCTTGCCCGAGGCAAGTCTTGGAGGCAATAAGTATTACTTGGTTATTGTCTATGATTATTCAAGATGTACTAGGGTTTTTTCTTCAAGATGAAGAGTGAGACCCAACAAGCCGTCATCGATTTCTCCAACCAAGTGCAACGTCAACACAATGTTCCCATCATGTCTATTAGGAGTGACAATGGATCCAAGTTCAAGAACTACACCCTAAATGAATTTATTAGTAAACAGGGTATTCGTTATCAATATTCCGCTGCATATACCCCTCAACAAAATGGTGTAGTCGAAAGGAAAAAATCAGACTCTCTTGGATATGGCTAGGACCATGTTGGTGGAGTATTCTTCTCCCCATATCTATGGGCCGAAGCCATCTCTACAGCATGCCACTCCTCTAACCAGCTCTACATTTTCAAGGGCTTAGTGAAGACTCCATATGAAATTATCACCGGCAACAAACCCAACATCTCCTACTTCCGTGTCTTCGATTGTAAGTGTTTCTATTTGATCAAGGTTGTTCGGTTGTCTAAATTCCAATCTAAATCTATTGAGGGTATATTTGTTGGTTACGGGTGTCGAATCCCACACTTATAGTGTCTTTGACAAAACCTCACGGATTGTCATAGAATCTTGTAGTGTGGGTTTCGAGGAAAATGATGGCTCCCAAGTGGCGCAATTTCATGTTTCTAATGTCGATGTTGAAATGCCTCAATAAGCCATAGGAAGGATGGGTGTGGGATTTTTTCACTCCATCAAGGGACACCTTGTGGCGACTCAAGAAGAACTATGCTCTACTCAACTGGAGCCCTCGTCTAGAATAGAAGAATATGCCAAGGAAGCAAGTGATGCACCTAACCAAGAACAAACTCAAGACCCTCCTCTTGTTGACCAAGTTGCTACACAAGAACCAACCACTCCTATCATTCAAGCTAGCCAAGGTCAAGGCCAAGATCAACCTTCTTCATCTTCTTCTCCTCAAGTTGAAGCAAGTCTTGAAAATGATGATCAAGGCCAACATTTCCGGTCAGACAGGGACCCAAATGATCAAGTGATTCCTCCTCGCAATAATGAGGAGATCAAAGCCAGTCATGATAGAAGGATTAGAAAATCTTTGAAGCGTATTGATGCATCCGATGATAAGGTGTTGGAAGATGTCGAGCTAGAAGATCCAAAAGAGCACAATTGGCAAGCTTTAGTGAGCATCAAGCTCACATATCCATGGTGGAACCAAATAAAGTGTTTGAAGCTCTTGAGGACTCAGATTGGATGGAAGGTATGCATGATGAACTCAATAACTTTGAGTGCAATAAAGTTTGGAAGCTAGTTGACAAGCCAAGAGATTGCCACAATGTTATTGGCACTATGTGGATATTCAAGAACAAACAAGATGACCATGGTATTGTCATAAGGAACAAAGCAAGATTGGTGGCTCAAGGCTACACTCAAGTGGAATGCATTGACTTTTATGAAACCTATGCTCACGTGGCTCTCGTTGAGTCCATCCGTATCCTTCTTGCATATGCATCTTCGCACAACTTTAAATTACAACAAACGGATGTCAAAAGTGCTTTTCTAAATGGTCCATTGATAGAGGAGGTATATGTTAAGAAACCTCCGGGGTTCGAGATCCCCAACTTCCCCAACTATGTCTACAAGCTTGATAAGGTGCTCTATGGACTTAAACAAGCACCACGTGCGTGGTATGAGAACCTAGAGAGTTATTGCATGACCGTGGATTTGAAGTTGGGAAGACCGACCCTACCCTTTTCACAAAGAGGGTAAAAGGGGAGCTTTTCATATGCCAACTATACGTGGATGATATTATTTTTTGCTCAATTAAGCAAGTTTTTAATAATGAATTCTCAAAGCTTATGACTAACAGTTTTGAGATGTCTATGATGGGAGAGTTGAGATTCTTTCTTGTCTTTGAAATCAAGCAATTGGCCCATGAGACTTTCATCTCTCAAGCCAAGTATACCCAACACATGCTCAAGAGGTTTAACTTCCAATGTGCTAAAGAGAAGGTCTCTCGAATGCAAGTCTAATGCCATCTCAAACACAATCTGGACGGTAAAGATGTGGACCAAAAGTTGTATCGTTCTATGATTGGTTCTTTGCTTTACCTTTGTGCATCTAGGCCCGATATTGTGTTGAGTGTAGGTGTGTGTGAAAGGTATCAAGCGGCTCCTAAGGAAAGTCATTTGGTGGTGGTCCATAGGATCTTTCGATATTTGGTTCATACCTTAAGATTTGGTTTGTGGTGCCCAAAGGGGGCACAATTTTCTCTCCAAGGGTACACGGACTCGGATTGGTCGATGATCAAGATGATAGGAAATCGAGTTGCCAATTTCTTGGTATGTCTTTGGTGAGTTGGTCTTCTAAGAAGAAAAATTTCATATCTCTCTCCACCGCCGAAGCCGAGTATGTGGCGGCCGCTAGTGCTTGCACCCAATTGCTATGGATGAGGCAAACCCTCAAAGATTATGATGTTCATTTGGATAAGGTGCCACTCTTTTGTGACAATGAGAGTGCCATCAAGATCGCATACAACCCCGTGCAACACACAAGAACGAAGCATATTGAGATTCATCATCATTTCATCTGGGATCATGTGGCAAGAGGTGATATTAAGCTAGCATATGTCCCAACCAAGGATAATCTCATGGGCATATTCACGAAGCCTCTAGATGATTCAAGATTCATATTTTTGAGGAATCAGCTAAATATCATTGATTCAAGGAGTTTGACTTGAGGATCTCGCACACACCCCTATAATTGACTATGTGTTTGGGTTTTAGGTGTAGGCATGGACATAGGGGGAGTGTTATTATAACACACTGGGTTCTCCCTCCCTCCATTAGGCCCAAAGCAAAAAAATGCATTGTTATCTCTCTATTTCTAATGTTGAATTCTGAGCTTCAATGTCGAGAATTAGCAATGCACCCAAGATATATATTTGTTGTGTCATACCATGATATCTTACATGGTGGCTTAGTCCGCCAACCTCTTATCTTGAAGAGTTGGTTCTTATTTGGTTGATATTTGGATTTCATTTGCCTTTATTCTCTCTTTTTGGGTTAGTTGATTTTCATTAGAAACAGACTCAAATTTTGGTTTTTACTTGGTTGGATCTTGCAAACTTTGAGTGTAAAGTACCATCCCTGTTTGGTTTTTCTGATCCCAAGCTAAAAATACCATAAAAGCCAAGTTTTATAACCACATGCATGCCCTACACATAATCTGGATGTTTCTGGAGATTTGGGGCTGGAGACTCCGGTCTGGCCAAAGTCTTCGCCCTAAGCATGGAGACTCTGGTACACCGGAGACTCTGGGGCTTAGGCTGGAGACTCCGGCCTGTCAGTTTCTGCAGGGTCAAAAAGGGGACTGGGGTGGAGGGTTTCCCACAACCCTCTTTCCACTCCGACCCCAAAGACCTCCTGCGCCACCTCCGTCTCTCTAGGGCTCCATCCGGCCACCTCCAGACACCAGAATCCGCCGTCGTCAGGCCTCCTCCACTCCTCCTCGAGGGGGAACCTTCTTCCCCTCCCGGAATAGCAGCATGTCTGACAAGGGTAACATTTTCTCCCCTCCCTCTCTCTTTTCTCTAGAGTTTGACCTAGATGTGATTCATGTGGAGATATTTCCCTTGTCCCATGTGGTAGAACTTCCTAGGCAAAATTTTCATCTAGAAACCATACTTAGATAGTGGTTTACAAGTTTTTGAATCTGCATCTAGAGTAACTGCTGCTGGGCCAGAGACTCCGGTCCCCACGATTGGGGACTCCGGTGTGGTCCGGAGATTCTGCCCCGTGAGGCCGGAGACTCCGGTGCAAAATTAGAAACTTGTGCCCAATATCTCTTGCATTTTCTTCATTTGGCTATCATACATGTATGCTTATCTACTTGCTATTTTTTTCTGATCGGATGTTTTTCAGGGAAAAGGACAAAGCATCCTCCTCTAACCCTCATGTAAAACAAGAAAGTCCCATGCACATTCTCGCAACTATCTTTTCACTGATCCAGAGACTAGGAAAGTGGCTCAGCGCAGGACTATTGAAGATGACCGTAACAGAGAAGAAGCCATCTTAGAGCACCAAAGGGAAGAACTGGCCAAGAAGGCCCGGTTTGATAGGATTTCTACTTTCAAGGGCAAGAGTGAATATAGGGTGATGAGAGCGCGGCCATTCTTCTCTATGGCTCGCACGACTAATCGTCCTAACTATTGGAGGAAGGAGCAGGAGCTCATCTAGACAAAGGTCTACAACACTCTTGCCCATCCAGTTTGTCAGCAAAAGGTTCTCGATTTAGATGCTCTGGGAGGCAAGGAGTACTTTGAGGAAGCCATATGGGTGACTGATACGTCATAAACGTATCCTTAATTCATGATGTTCCATGTTGTTTTCATGCCATATGTTACATGTTTTCCTTACACTTTATGTCATTTTTATCGATTTCCGGGGACTAACCTATTGACAAGATGCCACAAAGCCAGTTCATGTTTTCTGTTGTTTTTAGTTTCATAAAAGTTGTTCTGGAAATATTCTCGGAATTGGAAAATTCGAAGCCCGGAAGTCTTATAATTCTCGAAGGTTCCACGGAGTCCCGGAGGAAGGCCACAGGGGGGCCACACCATAGGTAGGCGCCCTCCCTGGCTGCGCCTAGGGGTGGTGTGGGCCCCTTGGGCGCCCACCGCAATCGCCCTTTCGCCTATATATTCCCCCCGATGCGTGAGCCCAAAATATATACCACTTTTCCCCCAAAAACACCCGAGGCCGCCGTAATCGTCAATCCGAGATCAGGAGGGTCCTCGAGTTCTCTCCGGCACCCTGTCGGTAGGGAAAATCATCACCGGCGGGCTCTACACCACCATGCCCGCCTCCGGAGTGATGCTTGAGTAGTTCATCCTTAGACTATGGGTCCGTAGCAGTAGCTAGATGGTTGTCCTCTCATCTTTATGCCTCATGTTTAGATCTCGTGAGCTTCCCTACATGATCGAGATCATCTTATTGTAATGCTACATGTTGCGTTTGCTTGGATCCGATGATTATTGAATGTTATGTCTCTTGATTATCAATCTATCATGTTATCTTCATGTGTATGTTATTTATGATCTTGCATGCTCTCCGTTGTTAGTAGATTCTCTGGCCAAGTAGATGCTAGTGACTCCAAGAGGGAGTATTTATGCTCGATAGTGGGTTCATGCCTCCTTTGCATGTGTGCTCGAGTGACAGAAACGTGACGGATGGAGGATGTGTTGTTGCCATTAGGGAGAAAATAGCGATGTTTACATTGTTTACATTACACACTTTGCTTACTGCGATTATCTGTTTCTTGCAAATTAATACCCAACGTTTATTCGGATGATATTCGAAGGGTGGATTATTAGTCATAGATGCAGTTGGATGAAGGTTTATGTAACTTGTTGTAATGACCGCATGAATCTCATAGTAATCATCATGCCATGCATGTTTCTTTATCTATCAATTGCCCAGTTGTAATTTGTTCACCATGCATGTTAGCTATCTTCTATGGAGAGACACCACTAGTGAACTGTGGACCCCGGTCCATTTTCTCATACCGATAATACAACCACTGCTTCCACTGTTTTCACACTGCTTCCACTGTTTTCACACTGCTACTGTTGTTTTCATATTGTTCTCATACTGTTTTCCACACCATACATTTAACCTCTTTGTTATCATCAAAACCGGTGAGATTTACAATCTCACTGCTTCGTTGGGGCAAAGTGAATTGATTGTATTGTGTAGATTCCACGTTGTTGTTGATCCGGTAGTGCGCTCTACCACATCAACTACATCAACCTTCAGGAGTTTTTGTCCTCCTACTGGTCGATTCAACCTTGGTTTCTTTTCTGAGAGAAAACTTGCCACTGCACTCTTCACAACCTTTCTCTTGGGGTTTACCAACGTCAGCTTCCATCAGTGACTAGGAAGCTTTGGTCCCGAGAAGCTAGTGGGCATCCAACGGGACTTCAACATCAAGGTTGTTCAGCAGTTCTTTGCCACTGTTACCTTTGGAGAGGATGAGGATATCCCTTTGACTTGTATGACTGGCCCTCTCAAGTGTGAGTCGTCCCTCTTCAGGCTCTCCGAGTTTCTTGTCTATCCTCTCCATGGTGACAACTTGGGAAAGAGGGTGCATGTTACCGGTGTTGTTTATGACAAGAGGAGGTTGGCCCCGCTATATGACAAGATCTCAAGTGTAGGCACCAACAAGGATTTGAAGCGTGTCTACAACATTCTCCTGTGCCTCTTTCGTTGCAACATTGCTCCTACGGCCGGTAATGTGGATGTTATTTGTGGTGGTCTTGTGAACTTACTTCACCAAGCTTTCAAGTTCCACCGTGCTGGACCAGACTGTGAGGGTTTTGAGATTGATGGCATGGGCTTCATAAAGGAAGAGATCTATCATTCCATGATTGAACCAAAAAAAAAGGTGCCTATTTATGCTCGCCATGTGATGAAGCTCATTCTGGAGAAGGTACCTGGTCTTGTCACCGATACCAAGCATCTTCCTGGCTCTCTTCAGATTCTCTATACTCGCTTTAAGAGGGATGAGGATGAGGACACTCCTATGGGTGAGGCTGAGGCCCCGAGGACTAGGAGGAAGAATGCTGACCCTCCTACTCGTCTTCAGGGAACGGAAGAGGTTCAGGATGAGCTCAAAAAGCTCACGTGGTTCTAGCACAACATCCTATGCATGACCATTATTGTTCACAAGGAGAACCACGTGGGTTACAAGGAAAGGAAGGAAATGAAGAGAATGCTCACTAATCTTCAGGATCATGCTGGTATTGTGTGTACTCCTCCCCTTGAGGCTCCTCCTCAGTCCCACACCATGTCCTATCATGAGTGGAAAACATCCTCATTTCAATGGGGTGATTTTTATGAGGTCACTTAAGATCCATCTTCATCTCGCAACTGTGGCAAGGCTCCTATGTCTGAGGAAGAAGAGCAAACTGAAGAAGAGGAGCAACAGTCTAGTGATGAAGAGGATGATGAGGATGAGCAGGAAGATGATGATGACGAGGAGTGCGATGAGGATGATTGATCCTTTGGGTTTTGTGTAGTTGCTATTTTCCCTTTTTGGTGTCTCGATGCCAAAGGGGGAGAAGTGGCTACCTATACTTCTCGGGGATTTGCATGGGTTGCTTTTCTTCAGAATTCAAGCCTTTGGACTTGATTTGCTTTTTATGGATTGTGTCTCCTTTTATCTTAGTTGTTTTTTAGTTTCCCTTTTGAAGTGAACTTTAAATTATGTGTGGTGAGACTATGTTGTGAAGCTATTTTATGGTTGTGCTAATGTTTCCATGCTTTACTTATCTTACCTATATGCAATTTTATTATTCACTATATTTGTGCTTCTGATGTTAGTTTATAAAACATAGGGGGAGCTTACAAAATTGTTGTTGTGTATCATGGTGCACACATCAAGGGGGGTCCCGTCTATTTTTTACAAACCAATGTCTAAGCTATGATTATCACTACAAATACTTGTGTTTTCATCAAACACCAAAAAGGGGGAGATTGAAAGCGTAAATTACCCTAAATCTTGTTTTGTGTGTTTGTTAACAACACTAGTACATTTATTAACGTATGTTGATGTTCAGGGTCAATTGATAAAATTACTAATGGTGGTGTGGTCTCCAAAAATATTAAAGAGACCTACACATGTTGGAGGTGCTGGAATAGGCCAGAGTCTCCGGTCTCCCAGACCGGAGTCTCCGGTGTCAGGATTTTCCTGCGAAGAAGAAGAAGTGTGCGAGCGACGTCACCCACTGGACACACTCCGAAAAGTGTGCGGAGACTTCGCGGAGTCTCCGGTCCAGACCGGAGTGTCCAGGGCGCAGGGGCCGGAGTCTCTGGACTCCCGGCTATTTTAGTGCGCTCAAAGTAGACGCCCTCTGCGTTTTGGCGCAAAGAAGTGGCGAAAACTCCATGGAGTCTCTGGTCAAGCAGTGTGGCGGAGAAGAGATGGTGTGTGTGCCTGTTGAGACTGTCATGTGGGACATACCTCATATAATTTAAACATGCAAACATCCAAACTGGCCCTTGGAGATTGTCTGGACATTTTTTCGTCTTGGGGTGTTGTGGTGGTTGTGTGGTAGAGAAGAGATGGCATGTGTGCATGATGATACATTCATGTGGGACACAACTCATATAATTTAAGCATGCAAACATCCAAATGAATTCCTAGAGATGCTCTAGTAATTTTTTTGACTTGGGGTGTAGGGTGGCATTGTGGTGGAGAAGAGATGGCATGTGTGCCTTCCTTGACTTTGATGTGGGCCATACCTCATATAATTTCAGCATGAAAACATCCAAACGGAGCCTCATAGATGCTCTAGTCATTTGTTTTGTCTTGTGGTGTGACGGTGGTTGTGTGTGTGCCTGCCTAGACTATCATGTGGGTCATACCTCATATAATTTAAGCACGCACACATCCAAATGGATCCCTAGAGATGCTCTAGTCATTTTTTTTGTTTTGGAGTGTGATAGCGGTAGCTTGGCGGAGAAGAGATTGTGTTAGTGCATGTTGAGATTGTCATGTGGGTCATACATCATATAATTTAAGCATGCTAACATCCAACGGAGCCCTAGAGATGTTGTAGTCATTTTCTCATCGGTGTGACAGTCGTTGTGTGGGAGAGAAGAGATAGTGTGTGTGTGCTTTGTGAGACTGACATATGGGACATACCTCATACAATTTAAGCATGCAAACATCCAAACGGACACCTAGATATGCTCTAGTAATTTTATCATCTTGGGGTATGACGGTGGTAGTGTGGCGGAGAAGAGATGGTGTGTGTGCCTGCTGAGACTGTCATGTGGGCCATACCTCATATAATTTAAACATGCAAACATCCAAATGGCCCCTGAAGATGCTCTAGTCGTATTTTCGTCTTGGGGTGTTGTGGTGGTTGTGCGGTAGAGAAGAGATGGCGTGTGTGCATGCTAATACATTCATGTGGGACACAGCTCATATAATTTAAGCATTGCAAACATCCAAATGAATCCCCAGAGATGCTCTAGTCATTTTTTCGTCTTGGGGTGTAGGGTGGCATTGTGGTGGAGAAGAGGTGGCGTGTGTGACTTCCTTGACTTTCATGTGGGTCATACCTCATATAATTTAAGCATGAAAACATCCAAACGGAGCCTCATAGATGCGCTAGTCATTTGTTTCGTCTTGGGGTGTCACGGTGGCTGTGTGTGTGCCTGCCTAGACTATCATGTGGGTCATACCTCATATAATTTAAGCACGCACACATCCAAATGGAGCCCTAGAGATGCTCTAGTCATTTTTTTCGTCTTGGAGTGTGATAGTGGTAGCTTGGCGGAGAAGAGATTACGTTAGTGCCTGTTGAGATTGTCATGTGGGTCATACCTCATATAATTTAAGCATGCAAATATCCAACGAAGCCCTAAAGATGTTGTAGTCAGTTTTCATCGGTGTGACAGTCGTTGTGTGGGAGAGAAGAGATAGTTTGTCTGCTTGGTGAGACTGACATATGGGACATACCTCATATAATTTAAGCATGCAGACATCCAAACGGACACCTAGAGATGCTCTAGTAATTTTATCATCTTGGGATATGATGGTGGCAGTGTGGCAGAGAAGAGATGGTGTGTGTGACTGTTGAGACTATCATGTGGGACATATCTCATATAATTTAAACAAGCAAACATCTAAACGGGCCCCTAGAGATGCTCTAGTCGTTTTTTCGTCTTAGGGTGTTGTGGTAGTTGTCTGGTAGAGAAGAGATGGCGTGTGTGCGTGCTGATAAATTCATGTGGGACACAGCTCATATAATTTAAGCATGCAAACATCCAAATGAATCCCTGGAGATGCTCTAGTCATTTGTTTTCGTCTTGGGGTGTGGGATGGCATTGTGGTGGAGAAGAGATGGCGTGTGTGCCTTCCTTGACTTTCATGTGGGCCATACCTCATATAATTTAAGCATGAAAACATCCAAACGGAGCCTCATAGATGCTCTAGTCATTTGTTTCGTCTTGGGGTGTGACGGTGGCTCTGTGTGTGCCTGTCTAGACTATCATGTGGACCATACCTCATATAATTTAAGCACGCACACATCCAAATGGAGCCCTAGAGATGTTTTAGTCATTTTTTTCATCTTGGAGTGTGATAGTTGTAGCGTGGCGGAGAAGAGATTGCGTTAGTACCTGCTGAGATTGTCATGTGGGTCGTATCTCATATAATTTAAGCATGCAAACATCCAACGGAGCCCTAGAGATGCTGTAGTCATTTTCTCATCGGTGTGACATTCGTTGTGTGGGAGAGAAGAGATAGTGTGTGTGCTTAGTGAGACTGTCATATGGGATATATACTCATATAATTTAAGCATGCAAACATCCAAACGGACACCTAGAGATCCTCTAGTAATTTTATCATCTTGGGGTATGCCCGTGGCAGTGTGGCGGAGAAGAGATGGTGGGTGTGCCTGCTGAGACTGTCATGTGGGACATACCTCATATAATTTAAACGTGCAAACGGGCCCTGGAGATGGTCTGGTCGTTTTTTCGTCTTGTGGTGCTGTGGTGGTTGTGTGGTAGAGAAGAGATGGCATGTGTGCATGATGATACATTCATGTGGGCCATACCTCATGCAACCATCCAAACGGAGCCCTAGATATGATGTAGTCATTTTTTTCATTTTTGGGTGTGACGGTAGTTGTGTGGCGGAGAAAAGATGGTGTGTGTGCCTGCTCAGACTGTCATGTGGGCCATAGATCATAGAATTTAATGGAGTCCTAGGTATGTTGCAGTTATTTTCTCGTCTTGGGGTGAGACTATCTAGCTGCCGTATATAATTTAAGCTCAAAAGATATTCTTGGATCACTGCTAGTTTTTTGATAAAGCTCTCGGTACTCCAGCAATGTCTTCGCTTTACGCGGAACAATGTTTTTTTCTGCCAATGCCATGGCAGGAAAAAGAGAAGAACACTGGTTTGTGCTGGTTGTCTCCGGGTGGGACGAGGTCAAGCAGCTAGCGGAGTGGAGCGGGAGTAGCAGTTGGCTGCGGCGTGCGAGAAATGGCGGCTCCTGCTGCGGCGCCGGTGCTTATGCTGAACAGTGGGCACGAGATGCCAGCTGCAGGTCTTGGCGTGTGGCGGATGGAGACCTCCGACGTCCGCGGCGTCATCCACTCTGCCCTCCGCGCTGGTTACCGCCACTTCGATTGCGCTGGTACGCATCGACTTGGTCTCTTCACTTCTTCTGCACAATGGACCGGATCTTATCTTATACTCTGAATATTTGCTACATCAAACTTAGAAGAGCAGCAAATTTTCTCTTTCAACTCCACCTCTTTTAATATAACTCTTAACTCAGATTAGCAGTAAAAAAATCGAACTTTAGTGCTAACTAAGCTTTGCTATTTGGTTCTGAAGCTTTCTATCAAAACGAAGCTGAAGTTGGTGATGCGCTTGCAGAGGCGTTCCAAACTGGACTAGTCAAGCGGCAGAATCTTTTCATCACCTCCAAGGTCATTACTGTTTTCTCGACACATCGTCATGTTAGATTTAGATATGCTGTTCTGTGTTGTTATAGATCCTCTCTTCTCTCTTGCTCAAGTAGTTGAGCTGAAGAAGATACAAGGAACGAAAAGGACTTTTTGTGCTGCGTGCAGCAATGCAGCTCCTCAGTTGCTCTCTGTTTATTCTCTGGTTACAACAGAAAAACGGAATGAGGCGTAAGGAGCTGCAATCCCAAGTTCCCATCTACGCTCATGCATGTCCACTTGTCCAGGACTAAGCCATGATGACCGTTTTGCTCGCGCTATCCCACGGATTAGTCACCGTAGCCCCTAGCTGCTCTATCTCTAGAATCAAATGGAAAAGATCGAATCCCAGTCGTGTACAAACATATGTTGCAGGGCCCGTTTATTCTGCTAAGAAATAAACTAGTTCAGCTATCTGACGAGAATCCAGCCGTTGTCGACAACTGCCTGACGGTCTACAGTAACTGAAACTTATGCCTTCGGGACAGGGCAAACTTCGGAGATTAAGGTGCAGTTTTCAATCCAACATTCTGAACCAGGACGGTATGACATTGTACTGCGTATTTTTGGCCAACGTGATACAAGCTCACACCAGTCTGTGCTAGGTGCTGATACGGGGATAGCACCAAGAGGATGGGTTATACACATGCCCCAAGTCCTAAACAGTCACTCGTGACAGCCTATGAATTTGTAACTCGGCTGGAACAAGGAGGAAACATGTAGGATTTGTGGTTCAGTTCGTTTCATCTAGATGTGCTTTTGATATTTCCTCCCTGGACATAAAAACTGGTTTGGGAAGTAGTTCTTCCAGTGCATTGTTAGCATTTGGCACTATATGTTATTTTGTGTTGGTTACTGGTGATGTTCCGGTTTATAATCTTAATTCTGGAATTCTTATGTCCTCAGGTGATGTCATTGGTACCCTTTCGCCATGCTCAAGAAAACTATGTTTATCTTGTTAACAGCTGATTATTACTACACTGAAGCGTTAATGTTCAGATTTTGTTACAATCTTCTTTTGACCAAAAGTTATTATGTTAATTGAAGGCTCCTTTTCTGTTCTGATTGCAGTTATGGAACTCACATCACGGGCAGGTGGTTGAAGCTTGTAACTATAGCTTGAACAAGTTGCGGCTAGATTATCTAGATCTCTATCTTATTCATTTTCCGCTAGTTACTAAGCATACCGGTACAGTCTATGTCTTAATTTTACTAATATGAATGAGCAACATTTTTCTCAATTTTGTTTTTTCTCAAAGACACCTTTACTCATTTTTTCACTGGGTGACTAAAGAAAAGAAAAATTTACTCATTATAAGTTGTCTATGCTCTACAGGACTTGGCTCAACTACTATTTCATTTGATGATGATGGTATGCTAGATATTGATGTCACTCATTCATTAGAGACAACATGGCATAAAATGGAAGATCTTGTTTCCATGGGACTGGTTCACACTATTGGGATTAGGTAAAATAAAACATATTATATTTGTACTTCCCGGTTATCCGTGTGTTGTGAACTCTATTTTTAGTTTATGCATTTTTTTTCACATGTTTAACGTGCCTTGATATTGTGATCAATCGCCGTTAGCAATTAGTTTATTTCAACAAAAAGTGTGATAAGTTAGTCGATATCAGGACTTTAGTCTTTTTTAGTCATGTTCTAGATTTGACAGCCCACATTTCATGCTTAGAGGAAGTAGGCCCATTTCAAAGTCTAAGAGTTTTGAATAATTCATGCAGCAACTATGACATCTTCCACACCAGAGACTGCTTGGCATATGCTAAGATAAAACCTGCGGTAAATCAAATCGAGACACATCCTTATTTCCAGCGCGACTCTCTTGTGAAGTTCTGCCAGAAGCATGGGATCTGCGTCACCGCATACCCCTCTAAGTGGTTCCACTGCCAATACTAAGCGGTATGGCTCCGCCTCCTGCCTGGAGGACCCTGTCATCAAGGTTAATGCCAATACTATCATTCTGAATTAAGTTGGTTCAGGATTTTCAAAAAGTTACATTTCACTTTGGTATCTTATATTTGTAAATGCCTGGCAATAATTTATCAACCTGCTTGCAGTCTCTGGCTAAGAAATACAGCAAGACGCCGGCGCAGCTCGTCCTCCGCTGGGGGGTCCAGAGGGGCACAGTGGTCATCCCCAAGACCTCCAAGTTGGAGAGGATGGTGGAGAACTTGAGTGTCTTTGACTTTAACATCTCCAATGAGGATATGGACAAGATCAAGGCCATCGACCGTAGCCACCGCACAGCCCAGCCCGCCAAGTTGTGGGGCTTCGATGTGTTTGCTTGCTGCTGCCACCTTCGGATACGCAGATGGAACAAATAATATGTGCCAACATGGAATCTCTATCAAAACAGTGTGCTATCCTCAGCTGCGCCACTGGGGGGCGAACCGTGTCTCCGCTGCCTTACTTACCTGCAACCGTGCTACATGTGCAACCAAGGAATTGCAGTGCACCCAACTTGGGTTGACCACCTAAAACGTTTTCGAAAGAAAGGGAAAAAAGTTCAGGTATAGATAATAGTCATATCTAGCATGCCATAAAATTTCAAATCTGAATTCATAACGCTCACAGAATACAGATAAGAAACAAAATAGTCAAATCCGGCAATAAACACTGACAAAATGCAAGTTGGGCGTTAACAAAATGCAAGTGATGAAAAATCCCTCTGTTGATTTTGTTGTTCTTCTTGTCAGCAACCTAGACAATCAAACTGAAATCCCCAGCATTAGCGAGCGGTCCAGTGCTGTTTTGTGCAACCATCAGCAAATCAGAGAGAAAACTCCGCTTGTCCGGCACAGATTTGGGCCCATACACACAAATCAACTGCCAGAGAAATCATCTGTCCCAACCAGAAGGATACTGCCGCTGGCACCTTCGGATGGTGAGGAAGCAAAACCTGAGAACCTTGAGCCACAGACCTCAATCACCAAAGCTAGATGAACAACAGACATTTTCGTTTCTTGCATACAAACAAAGGAGGCTCCATTTTCCAGTATAAAATCTGTCGCTGATTCTGAATACACCTTCAAAGAAACATATACACCTAGCACTACTCATTAACAAACTTACTCTCAAAAAAAGTCATTAACAAACTGAAATGCCTCCTTTACAGATAGTACCATAAAACAGCCATGGATATATAGGTCTATTCATTCCTTTTCAACTCTGTTTTATAGGTTTATACCAATAAAAAAAAAGCTCTTGTGAGGAATTGGTGACACTGACATGGTCGAAACGATGAAGAGGAATTTTGTTATTCAAAATGACCGATCACAGTTGCTCAGAGACGATGCGCTATGATGCTACAACCCGCTTACCATGTTCCCTTATTTTCAACCCCCAAAAAAAAAAAAAAAGACAGCATACAATGCGCACACACGCTTTCTCTTCCCGATATGATATTATAGCCTATTAGTATACAGAAGTGGAAGTTCCAGCTGAGGAGTATCAGTTGTCGCAGAACGCGCGGAGGGTTTCGTCCAGGGCTTTCCTGTCGTATTCGCCGGTGAAAACACAGCCTCCCAGAGGTCCTTTCAGAAGGATGAGCCTCAGCAGCCCATCGGCGACCTTCTTGTCGACCTGATACGTCATGCAAGAATTCAGTAAGAATGCTCTTACTAAAGAGAACCACTTGATATGTTCAAACTTATAGGTCCTGCTGCACAGATGCATAAAAAGTAACACAAAGGCGACGATTGTTCGGTAACCAAAGCTGTCTATTTAGTTTTAAAAAAATCTTAATAATACCAACACAAAAGCTTCTGCCAATATTAAGGTACTTACAGCCATGATGTTTTTGAACTTCTCCACTGTCATGCCCTTTGGTGGTGTAACGGGAAGCTTGGCTTGCGCGAGTATGTCAAACGTCCGTTTTTGTATGGACTCGTCTATCCAGCCCAGGCGGTAAGACATGTCAGCTGCCATAACCTATGGTAATGCCATCCACGGAAGCAGAAGATGGTAAGGAGACAAGATAAAATCATTATACAGAAGTGGTATAAAAACGTTGAAGTAATCTTACTGTTCCAGCAGCAACAGCCTCCCCGTGGAGCCATTCTCCATAGCCAAGCCCTGTTTCTATAGCCTGGCAAATAAATGAAATGATCAATGAGTAAAGGGATGCTTCACACAACAGAAGGTTGCTATCGAATTTCCATAAAAGTTGTGGAGTTAGCTTAGTCTCTGGTACAAGGGTGCCCAGATTGTTAGTCAACAGTCATGTAACCATAGAATGATTCTAAAGCAATGGCCATAAGATAACTTCACCAAGGTTACTTAGTCTTATCTATTTTCTCTTATATTTTCCTAGGTGTGGCGACATGACACCTTACAGGATGGTGCGTCTTAAAAAATGAAATCAGGAATCCCATGCAAGAAATACACCATTAACCTAATGTACTCCCTCCGATCCATAAAAAGTGTCGCTCATTTTGTACTAAGTTAGTACAAACTTTATACTAAGTGAGCAACACTTTTTATGGATCGGAGGGAGTAGCATATATACAATGGAGTTGTGCATCACTAGCATAAATAAAATATTTTCATCAAAACAACTTTGTTTCAGATGTTATTCAGAACAGTCCTATAGGAATGCTAATGCTAGCTCAGCATGCACCCAACAAAGAAAAGAATTACAGATCACAATGAGAAACATTTAATGGCTTAGAGCCAAAAAATACATACTTTTGTTTTGTTTTTTTCGTACTTTTACATGCAATAAAAATTAGTACAGGAATAGTCTCTACCAAATGCTACAACTAAGCATCAACAAAAATAAAGCAAACCCTTTACTGGCTTGGCAATTGTTCCAAGTATGTTTATATGGAACAGCATAATGGTAACACAGAATAACTTAACGTGAAAAACAACAATGATCAGAGATATTACGTACATGACCAAATGTGTGACCCAGATTTAGTGTTGCTCGAAGGCCACTTTCCTTCTCATCCTGAGCAACCACTTCAGCTTTGTTTTCACATGATCTCTTTATAGCATAGGTCAGGGCACTTGGTTCTCTACAAACATAGAATTCAAATTAAAACATGACAGAAACATGCCAAACTAAATATTTATGATCAATAGTGGGAGAAAGCTATTCCAATTATTTTAACAGAGAAAATGTGAGGAGTTGCGCTGCTGGAACAACCCTTGAAGCAAACATGAATAATAGAACAACTGAATGGTTATATGGCTCGATGTAAATTCATCCATGCGAACAGGACAGTAAAGCAAACCACACGGAGCTAAGATGACATAAATCTGCATTTAGTATGCTTCGTCTCTCTGTTCTGGCAATTAAGCAGCATTGCATTTCACATAATGGTATTTGAAACATTAAAAATTGCCCAGGAGTTTAATTTTTTTTCGAGAGTATCCAGGAGTTTAATTAAATCATGTTATTCATATGAATACTATGCTTAACAATTATGCATTCCAACAAATGTATGATCATGTTTCAAAACTATTCGATGCAAAGGGGACACTCAACTTCTACAAAAACAAAAAGGAAACATCAAGACTATGATCATACAGCAGATCACTACCGGAATGGTTTAATAAAAGAAATATCCAGGCCACCAAAGGCTCCACATAAACCATGAAAAGACAATGTTGACAGTACATGGGCTCCAAATAATTCAGACTGGACAGGAACGAGAAAACTTAACCAGTTATAATTATACAGGCCAAAACTCCAAAGAAAGATTAGATTAAGAAGCTAATTAGAATATAACTCTTACACTCTAATGAGTAGCACACCACATCAACCTCAGATCTAATGCAATTGTACATCTTTACCTTGCTGATATTTTATTAAACCAAAGTAACATTTGGCAGTGCTAAATGCTAATACCAATTTCAAAACCGGCTTAATTTACCTTGCTAATATTGCTGCCATATTCTTCTCTTGCCACTCAAAGAAGGGCGCGTCTCTTATGAGCCCGTACTTCACCACCTCAGCAACGCCCGAAGCCAGCTCCCTGTCGGGCAATGTATTCAGTGTCTCTGTGTCTATGAGTACACACTGTGGCTGGTAGAACGCCCCAATTAAGTTCTTCCCCAATGGATGGTTAATCCCAGTCTTGCCTCCAACAGACGAGTCCACCTATAGCATTTCATTCAGACCCACATTAGCACCAAACAAAATGGCCACGAACTCTAGTAAAATTTAAATCAAACTTAGGACCTGTGCCATCAGAGTGGTGGGTATCTGTATAAAATTGACACCGCGGAGGAACGCGGCAGCCGCAAACCCGCACATGTCCCCAATGACACCACCCCCTAGCGCAACGAATGTGCACCTACGGTCCAGCCGGGACTCCACTGCCTTGTCGAAAACCTTCATCAGCGTGTCCTGCACATCACAACAAGTTAAGTAACTACATCCAGATGAACTGAAACACCAAGTAAACGCTGAATCCCGCACTACGCACCATGTCCTTGTACTTCTCGCCGTCGGGCAGGATGACGCTCTCGACCGACACATTGGGGTTGTCGTGCGTGAGCGCCCAGGTGACCTTCTCGAGGTAGAGCGGCGCGATGGTGGTGTTGGTCACCACCAGAACCCTCTTCCCGATCACATGCCTGCGCACGCGGATTAGACATCAGGATCACGGAACACGGAGTCACCGGCCCATGGAACAAATACCGTGCTGGTTTCGAGTATACCTCTGCAGCAGGTCGGGCTCGTCGAGGAGGCCAGGGCCGATGTAGATCGGGTAGCTGCGGTCGCCGAGGTCGACGTCGACCACCGTGGAGACCCTAGACACCGCCGGCGGCTGCATCGCGGGAGCGGCGCTGGCGACTACGCGGCTGCGGAGGGCCCTCGCGGGGGAAGCGCGGAGCGGAGGGAATGGGGAACGGGACGACGACGGGATGGAGGCGGCGGACGCGGGAGGAGCCGCGCGCGGGCGGCGGGTGGAGATAGCCGCGCGGGAGGTGGAAGCAGAGGCGGCGGCGAGAAGGGAGGAGGAGGCGGCGGCCGCCATGGGGTGGTCTAGTGGCGAAGCGGGGATGGCGACGGCGGCGGTGGATGTGTCAGGTGACTCCGGTGGGGAGGGGATTTGAGGCGGGTGAAGTGGGGTAGGTGGAAAAGGAGCCCGCGAACGGTTTGGAGATTGATCTGAGCCGTCGAGGAGAGATTGGATGGTGCAGATGGGTGTCTGGTTGGTGGGTGGCGGTGGCGCCGCGGTCACGTACGGGCTCACGTGCGCGGGATGGTTGGTGGAGACGCCGGCTCCTAGGATGGTGCGTCGTGGCGGCTTTGGGTCTACTGAAATGTGGGGCCAGTTGGTGGGGCCAGTGTTTTGCCAGCTTATTCTTCACTCTCTTCTAAGTACTGTATAATTTTGATCTCTTCTTTCTCTATGTTAAGGTGTCAAGCTGAATCCCGTCAATATCCCGTTTCTAGTTCGTTCAAGGGATTTCAGTTTAAAATATGAGACCAAAATTTGAGCTACAAATTCTCAAATGAACACACCTACTCTATATCGAGGGTGACGGAGCATTTCTCGGAGCGGTATGGAAAAGAACAGGAGGCAAATAATCACCCTCTAGTCATGCCAAACATATAGTCCGATTTTTTCCCAGTTTCTCAATTACTTCTTAGCGACCGTTGCATGCACAGAAGTAATATGTATGGTAGTTCTGGGATCGCTTGAAATCAAAAGAGATAGTTGTGTGCACAAAAGCGGTGATCCTAAATTTCTTGCGTGGTGATGAAGGCAATTGTCGTGACTTACGATGGCGTCCAAGACAATATATAGTAGTGCCAAGATCACCTGAAATGAAAAAGGAAAGTAGCTTCTACAAAAGCGGTGATCTTAAATGTCTTCCATGGCGATGAAGAATGTTGTCGTGACTCTTACGATGACGACCAAGGCAATGTATGGTAGTGCCTGGATTGCCTGAAATGTAATGGGAAAATTGCATGCACAAAAGCGGTGATCTTAAATTTCTTCCATGGTGATGAAGACTGTTGTCGTGACTCTTACGATGACGTCCAAGGCAATGTATGGTAGTGCCTGGATCGCCTGAAATGTAAAGGGAAAGTTGCATGCACAAAAGCGGCGATCTTAAATTTCTTCCATGGTGATGAAGACTGTTGTCGTGACTCTTACGATGATGTCCAAGGCAATGTATGGTAGTGCCATTGATCGCCTGAAATGTAAAGGGAAAGTTGCATGCACAAAAGCGGCGATCTTAAATTTCTTCCATGGTGATGAAGACTGTTGTCGTGACTCTTACGATGACATCCAAGGCAATGTATGGTAGTGTCTGGATCGCCTGAAATGTAAAGTGAAAGTTCCATGCACAAAAGCGGTGATCTTAAATTTCTTCCATGGTGATGAAGACTGTTGTCGTGACTCTTACGATGACGTCCAAGGCAATATTCGTCGGAAGTGTAAAAGGAAAGTTGTGTGCACAAAAACGATGATCTTAAATTCCTTCCATGGTAATGAAGATTGTCGTCGGGACTTGGATTGCACTAGGAGGGGGTGGGGGTACATGAAATTTAGGTCTAGTTCTACTCTCTTTTTTTTTGGAAAATCTCTTTCACAACTCTGGTTTTATAAATTAAACAAATTCTGTGAGCTGGATTGGTAGCTTGGCGGTGCTTCTTTGAAATTTTTCTCTTTGTGAGGGACGGAGGGGGCATAATTATGTTGGAGAGAGAAGAATAATTTAAAATTACTACTATGTATAAGTGTCAGGCCCGGCCCTGAGGAACGGGGGGCATAATTAGTATAAGCTGTAAGGGATTAGACGGGTAGGGCCATTCGCTCAAATAATATGTGGTGGGGCCCTAAGATGGTGTAGATCAAATGACAATAAGGCCCACATCATACTTATTAATTAGAGAATTGTTATATCTCAAAATAAAGAAGCGATCAATTTCATGCATGAGAAGCGAGAGTCAAAGAAACCACATAGGCAAGCTCGACCTGCTCACACGGTAACGTCGAGGGGCAAGAAGCCGAGTCGCTAAGAGGATATCACACTACGATCACAAGTTCACAACCACCATGATAACGTGGTTCTAGGTAGAGACGATCTGATAATCGGTATGATTAATATTGACATACCCATTAATGACTATGCATCTAATAATGTTGGAAGAAATTTGAAGATGGCGAGACACAGTGCTATTGCTAGTATACTGACAACCTTGCCCCCGCTCCCCTCCCCTCCCCTCCCGTTGGCGGCCACCTCGGCCGTCGTCCGCCTTTGGCCCTCCATGCCTTGCGCCCATGCCTCCTCCCCGGCGTCCTCTGGTCCGTTGTGCGTCTCCCTCCCTCCTGGCGCCAGCGAGGAAAGGCTTTGCCTCTCAGCCAATAACTCGGATCTGGAGGGTTCCCCTTGTTCCCCTTCCAATGGTAGAGCGCTGGAGCCTTCATTCACCGAGGTTGTGCGCAGCGGCATGGGCCCTCCAGGTCCTCGCCCCTCCATTGGGACGCGTCTTGTCAGGGCGCGGTCACCCCCACCTGCTGCACCCGGCGCGCCGCATGGCGGATGGGTGACCGTTCAAGGAAAAAAGACTCGCCAGATCTCGCGGCGCATGGGCGGCCGCTTGCGTTCACCGGAATCCCGCTGCAGCTGATTGACCTCAACGGCATCTGTTTCCACTGCCTGTCGTATCGCCATAAAGTTTCCAGCTGCACTGCTCCGGTCCGTTGCCTTCACTGCTTCCAGGCAGGACACATTGCCCGCAAGTGCAAAGGAGGTGATCTTCCCCATAGCGCTATTCTCTCACCTTCTAAGATTCATTCCATCCTGCCTCGTGGCCCTCCTCCCGCCAGCGAGCGTTCGCTGCTGATAAAAGAGAGGCCCGCTCCCAAGCCTTCAGTGCACACTCGCCTCACATTTCCTGCTTCCAGCTCGCCCCCCATTACTGCTGCCCCTTCCAAGCTCCCGCCTAGCCCCCCAGTGCATTCTAGGTTGGTCTTCCCTGACCTCCCCGCGCCGCCCAGGACCCAGCCCCCTTCTGCGGCCTCTTCTTCCATCGCACATCATCCTGACATGGTCGCGATGTTCGCTGCCGGGATCGACACCACCGCTCTCCCTTGGGATCACCCCTACGCCCCGGGTGCGGCGCATCGCCCGGACACCGGGTTCTGCTCTCTTGAGCTGAATGTGGAAAGGATCAACGACGAGCTGCACCTCGCCGAGACCGCGGTGACGGTAATCGTGGTGGGAAGCCGCGCTGAGTTCTGGCCTGCCAAGGTGAGGGAGGTGCTGCTCGTGGAGTTCCCGGAGATTCCTCCCGACGCAATCGACGTAAGCCTCTACTACGGCGACTCCTTCCTCGTTTGCTGCTCGGAGGCACGCTGGCGTGACATGCTGGTTGGGCGTGTCGCTCGCCACCGAGGTGCGCAGCTGCAGATCCGGCCGTGGATTAGGAGGTTCATGACGGAATCAGTGATGCCGCGCTACCGAGTGCGGGTCTTCATCGAGGGCGTGCCGCCTCAAGCATTCACCGTGGCGACGGCGCGGAAGGCGTTGCCCTCCTGTCACTTCCACACGGTGGCGGTGTCCTCCTCCGACAAAACCGATCTCTCGTACTTTGTTGTCTACGCCTGGGTTCATGATCCTGATACTATTCACAAGGTGGTGCAGATCGACCTCCCCGACCTCATCACAGCCATCGGAGCCCCATACGAGCCCGTGCTGCCTGCAGGGTTCGACGAGATCATCGATGACAATCCTCTCGCCAACCCAACTTACCCGCCTCCCCCAATGACGAGGTTTACTTCCACAATCCACCTCGACTCCCTCGTGTATGTGCCCGCTACCCTCCCTGGCGGCAGGGATGGTGGGGATGGGCATCCGTCTGCACGGCGATACCCGTGGGCTCGCGGCAGGATCGAAGGCCAATCCGCAGGTCGTGGTGCTGACCGGTCCTCCCAGCAGGCTGGCTTGGTGTTCTCTCGCCTGGGGCATGGGGGTGCCCGGCGCACGCATTGCCACGCCTACACCTTCGTCTCGGTTGGCGATGCCTCGGCGGCGCTGGCGGCGCTGCCGCCGCGGGCTAGGGTTGCGCCTGCACCTCCCATATGCAGGTCGAAATCCTTGCCGCTCATCAACCGGGTGGTAAATTCTCAGCCGTTGGATCTGCCAGGTGCGGGTGGCCCCGTGGTGGAAGAGCTCCACCCCCTGCCTGCTGACCCGCCCGTGATGGAGCCCTTCTCTGATGCATGGATCGACGTGCACTCCCAGTCCATGTTGCGTTCCGTGGGCATGCAGAGCGGGTGCCAGCCCGAGGATGTTCCCTTGCCCGTTTTGGCTGGCCATGCCGAGGCCGGAGAACCCGTGCTGACCGCTGACGCTGGGTTGACCGCTTTTGCAAGCGATGCCAAGCTGCCTATTGGGTCGGTGTCGAATGGCCTCGTTGCTGATGATGGGCCCCTGCTTCTGAGGGACCCTAGGGTGAGAGGAGCTCACCAGGCAGATCGCGGCCCTTCAGCCCGCCTAGGGGGCCCGTGGAGCAACTCTCCACCTTTCTCGCCCAAGAGGGGGAGGCTGTCACGCCTGCCCTGATTCGTATGTGCTCCTCCCCTGCTTCCCATGGGGGCGCCGATCCGCACCCGCCGCCGTCGTGCTCCTACAATCGCCACCCGCACTAGTTCCCGCCTCGCTAGCAAGAAGGCCTCTGACCGGGGCGGATCGGCGCTCGTCCAAGCTCAGCAGTTGCTCTGCCGCTGGCTCGGTCTGGAGACTGAGGAAAAGGAGGACGCCGCCCGGGTTCTGCAGAGGTATGAGGATACCTTCACCAGCGGTCCTCTGTCGCCGGTGCAGATCGCTGCATTGTCGGAATTGGTCGACAAGGCTTCGTTGCGCAAGAACGGGGCAGGGGGAGCCGAGCCGGGGTCTGCCTGAGGGTTGGTTTGCTGCCTGCCCATCAGACTGTGTGTTCTTCATGTCTCTGTTTAGTTAATGGATCGCCTAAGAATCCTTGTCTGGAATGTGAGAGGGCTCAATGCCTCTGCCCGTCAGTCAGTAGTTGGTAGGTTTGTTCGAGGTCATCGTATTTCAATTGTCTGTTTTCAAGAGTCGAAGGTGGAGTCTGTATCCTTACAGTTGATTATCCAGAGCTGTGGTTCCCAATTTACAAATTTTAGTGTTGTTCCTTCTGTGGATGCCAGTGGTGGTCTCATTATTGCGTGGGATGACAGCGAGGTTCAGATCGAGGAAGTCACATCCTCTCGCAACTTCCTTCTTGATGTTTGCACTTGCAGGTTAACTGGCAAATCCTGGCACATGTGTAATGTCTACGGACCCCAAGGGATGCCAGAAAAAATCAACTTTCTAAATGAGATGAAGCTTGTTGTTGCTCACTTGCGGTCACCAATTATTCTAGTGGGTGATTTCAACCTGATTGCTGATACCGGCGACAAGAATAATTCTAACTTCAACAGGGGTCTGATGGCTGCCTTCCGAAGGTTTATTGATGAGTTAGAGATGAAGGACCTGTACCTCCATGGCCGTCACTACAACTGGGGAAACGATCAGCTTAATGCCACGCTCTGCAGGCTAGACAGGGTGATTTTCAATCAGGAGTGGCATGATTTGTTCCCGCGTGCGCTCCTCTAGGATGCTTCCTCTGCTGCTTCAGATCATTGCCCCCTAATTCTTTCTGTTGATGTGGATTTCAAACCCCAGCGCAGATTCAGATTTGAAACCTTCTGGGCTCGCACTCCTGGCTTCCTAGAAGAGATTCAGCTAGCATGGCTTTCTGCCCCTGCTCACACTAATGCCTTTGTGAACTTGCATATCAAGCTTCAGCATACAACCAAACACCTCCAGGCCTGGAACTCTAGACTCATCAGCGATAACAGACTCAGGGCGGCAATTGTAAACGAGCTGATTTTTCGCCTAGATCAAGCTAGAGATGTGAGACAACTCTCTATTGAGGAACACCTGTTTCGAAAGGCGCTGAAAATGAGATGCTTGGGCCTGGCTGCTATTGACAGATGTAGGTGGCGCCAAAGGTCTCGTTTTCTCTGGCTCAAGGAGGGCGACTGTAATTCTAAAAAAAATCATATGAAAGCATCAGCCAGACGAAGGAAGAACTTCATCCCTGCCATTGACATCGACGGTGTCCAACTCACCGAGCAGTTCGATAAGACCCATGCCATTTGGGATCACTTCAATAAGCTGATTGGCACTTATACCCCGCATGCTCAGTCTCTGAATCTTCATGAGTTGTCCTTCCCTGCTGTTGAGTTGTCTGTTCTGGACTCGCGCATTGAGGCAAGCGAAGTTAGGGAGGCCATTTTGGATATCCATCCTGAGAAAGCTCCGGGCCCGGATGGCTTCACGGGACTGTTTTATCGCCTTGCATGGGATGTCATCAGGGCAGATGTTATGAAGGCAATTTCCCTTCTCGAGCATAACAACCAGCAGGGCATACAACTTCTAAATTCTGCTCTCCTGGTCCTCATTCCGAAGGTGCAAGGGTACTGCAAGCCCAATGAATTTCGCCCGATCAGCCTCGTTCATAGTTTTGCCAAGATCTTCACGAAGATTCTTGCTTGCCGCCTTCAGCCTCTTATGCCCTCTTTAATTGCTCCGTGCCAAAATGCTTTCATCAAGGGACGCAATTCATGATAACTTTATATATGTGCAAGGAATCATTAACTCCCTCAAGCATAAAAAGACTCCGGCCCTAATGCTCAAGTTGGACATCTCCAAAGCTTTCGATTCAGTTTCATGGGAATTTTTGATAAAGCTGCTTCGTCACCGTGGATTCAGCTCCGAGTGGCTCAATTGGATCATCGCCCTCCTGGCATCTAGCTCCACGAGGATCATTGTCAATGCTGACCTGTCAGACCCCATCCACCATCGTCGTGGCCTCAGGCAGGGGGACCCTCTCTCCCCGCTTCTCTTTGTTTGTGTCATGGACTGTCTTGCAAAGCTTTTCGACGCAGCTGAGCGTAATCAGGTTCTGGGAAAGATTAGCAACCACACCCTCCGCTTTAGGACTTCCCTTTTTGCCGATGATGTCATGATCTTCATCAAGCCCGAGCTTGAAGACCTGCAGGCAACTCTTGGCATTTTGCAGCTGTTTGGAGCTGCCTCTGGCCTACGCCCGAATCTCCACAAAAGCAACATCCTCACAATCTGATGTCGTCATGAGGACCTGAACTTCTCTGAAGCAGACTCCACCTGCACCTTCGGGAAATTCCCGTGCACCTACCTGGGGCTCCCGCTTTCTGACAAAAGGCTTAAAAAAGTTGACTTTCAGCGCATCATTGACAAATTCATGAAATGCCTTGCGTGTTGGAAGGTTAAGTGGATCACCTTCGCTGGATGCTTGACCCTCGTCACCTCGGTCCTCTCCACCCTCCCCGCATTTCAGCTTATTGCCATTGTTCATCCGAAATGGCTCCTTAAGCAGCTTGACAAATTGAGAAGATCTTTCCTTTAGGCTTCTGGTGACACCGCTTCGGGAGGTAAATGCCTTGTTAACTGGAGCACCGTTTGTAGACCTAAGGAGCTGGGTGGGCTTGGCATCCCCAATTTTCTATTTCAGAGTACCGCCCTACGGATGCGGTGGTTATGGCAAGATGCTACTGATAGTTCTAAACCATGGCATGGCCTGCCAATTCATGTGGACAACACGGTTCGTGCTGCGTTCAGAGCCTCGATTGTTATTTCCATTGGTGATGGGAAGTCTACCAGCTTCTGGCGTTCTCACTAGCTGGCAGGTATCCCTCTTTGCGAGCAGTTCCCTCGTCTCTTTCGGCACTCCAGGAATAAGAAAAGCTCCATCTTTGAAGCTATCTCGAACCGTGCTTGGATCTCGTGCATCAAACCAAACCCTGATATCTCTGTCCTCACAGAGTACCTTCATATATGGAACCTCCTTGACAAGAGTGGCCAAGTGACGTTCACTGATCAGCCAGATGCCTACTCCTGGCGCTGGACTAGCAACCAGGTTTACTCCGCGTCGTCGGCATATAGATTCCTCTTCAATGCCAAGGTCCGTTGCTCGACCCTTGCTGAAGTTTGGCATATAAAAGCAATTCCCAAGTGTAGAATCCATGCCTGGATAATTCTCCGCAACAAGGCCCTGACTGCTGATAACCTTGCAAAGAGAGGGATGCCGCACCAACCTGTTTGCAGCCTCTGCAATACAGAGCCGGAGTCTGCCCTGCACCTGTTCGCCACCTGCACTTACAGCGCTTTGGTTTGGGCTGCCATGCTCGCGCGTACTGGCATCCCTGTGGACACCTCCTGCCCCAGCTCCGTCCGCAGCTTGCAGGATTGGTGGGAGGGCGCCACTGATTCTGCCTCGCAACGCCTCAAGACCCGTTGGCAATCAGTGGCTCTGCTAACCTGGTGGCTTCTCTGGAAAGAGCGTAACAACCGAATCTTCAACGCTGAATTTAACTCTGCTGCTACTTTGGTGGACAAAATCCTGACCGAGCTGCAGGATTGGCGCACTGCCGGCGTCCTTGCGAAGTCGTGGCCGGTGGGAGAGTGATCCTTATGATGTACTTCGGCCACTAACTTCCCCTCTAATTAGCCGTTTGCATCTAACCATGTAACCCATAACCTATACTCCTTCCGGCTTTGTTCCGGCCCCTTTCTTAATAAATCGAAGCAGCACTTGCTGCCTCCCTCCAAAAAAAAAATTTAAAGATAAAATGAATACATTATTTGTTACAATATTGTTTTGTAACCTCTGAAATTTTTATTATTAACATTTCCTATATACATTTTAATGTTTGTATTTCTTTATTTTTGCCCAGGGCCTTCAAAATCTCATGACCGGGCCTGATAAGTGTGAGTACTCGTGCGTTTATGAAGAAATGGTTGTTGTGGGTAGTTTAGCCCCTGCTCATGCGCCCCCCTCCTCCGTCCTGCTCATGTGGGTAGTTCTTCTCTGGCAGGTCACAACTCTTAAGTAATTTAACTCATGAATAACCAGTCAAAGAGTCATAAGGTTTAAGGATGTCATGTGCTGTCAGAGTTTTGACCTCTTTGATTACATCTTTTCATAGTCACAAAATCTCTATATATAATTAATTCTTGCATCCGTGACTGTTAAATAACTGATTGTTACATCCTTTTCCAATCCAAACTACCCCATTATATGAAGCTGTAGCATCAGCACCATAGTTCCCGGCGCAAAAAAAGAAAAAGAAAAACAAACATAAACCATAGTTTGTTTGCTACGAAATAATGGGTGCACGCTATGCAGAGTAGAGGTGTGGTATTCAGAGTAAGCCCGCGTTGATGGATTGAAAAGCACCAACCTCCACCTTTGAAAAGGATGCAGATCCTTTGTGAAACAGCAAGCATACTAGCAGTAGCAGAGTACTACTGTTTAACATATTTCCCTTTTTTTTTCTCTTGATACAGATGTTTCACTCACTCTTGGAAGGAAAAAAGACAGAGCCATTTGCACAAGAATCATACTTGGCTGGCCATTTGCGAAGAGTCATTTTGTAAGCAGTTGGTGGTGTAATGCCAGATTGCCAGGAGCGATGTGCATGAACAGGCTGGCTAGCAGGCCAGGTTCAATTTGTAGTTTAAGGGCTTCTTTGGATTGCAGGGTTCAAAAACACAGGAATGTGAAAAACGTAGAAATCTCACAGGTTTGCTTGTGCAAAACAGAGGAATGTAAAAATGAGGACAACTATAGTAATAGTCATTTGGATGAAACGCAGGAAAAGCACAGGAAACGTGCCTCGATCCTACGCATTTGAGTCTAAAAAAGAGGTTGGAGTAGATGTTTAAATTCCTATGGAATTGGGGCATAGGAATTCAATCCATAGGAATTTTGGTAGACCATTCCTTTGAACCAAACGTAATCCATAGGAAAAATTCCTAAGGATTGGAATCCTGTAAAAATCCTATGGAATTCCTACAATCCAAAGAGGCCCTAAGATGCATGCACTCGGTCGAAACCGATGGTTTCTGTCATGTGTTTATGTAGAATTTCTATATTTCCCAGGAGTCAAAAGAAATAATTTGGACGAGATGGGTATATGCTCTTTAGTACTACTCTCTCCGTTCAACAATAGATGACTTGCATTTGTCTATATATGGATGTATCTGGACACTAAAACATGTCTAGATACATTCATATCTAGATAAGTGGAAGTCATCTATTGTTGAACGGAGGGAGTATGTATTTTAGGATCTATGCCGTGTGCATCGCTCTGATGCAGAGACAGGGGACACTCATTTCTAAAAAAATGTATTTTAGGATCTAAACCATTGTGGCTACATCAAAGGTTATACCCAAGTGGAACAGTCTGGGTCTCATTTTACCAAAGTACTGTAATTCGTAATACTTGCATGTACTACAAAATTCTGTTTGAAAAGGGTTGAGCTCCTTTTTCTTTTTGTTTTTTGAGATGAAACTGTGCGTGCTGGAGTAGGTACTAGATTGTCGGTGCGTTGACAACTTCACCTTAAGCATCTTCTTAAGCACTGCCAGGAAGTAGTACGAGTAATTAATACGTACTCAAGAGTGGACCGTAGAAAGTGGAACGGCGTACCCGAAAAGGAACAGAAGATAAAAAACCAATCTTTGCGAGCGATTGATTGACGTAGGAGGTAGGAGGGCGAGCTGGCGCGCCTTTGCTTGGTTCATCTCCTTCCTCCTCCCACGTCAAGCAAAGGCCACACGCCCACACCTACCCGACCAACTCCTCCGCGTTCCCCAGGAGGCTCCCCGGCGCGGTTTTTGGATCTGCCTGCCTACCGCAAGAAGGGCGGTTTGGCGCCAGTGGCAGGAAGGGCTTTCGTGGCCGATGGGGATCTCGCACCCTCTGTCCGACGAGTTCCCCGGCGGCGGAGGTGGCGGGGGGATGCTGCTGGCGTCGCCACCGCCGGCGGTGTCCTGCTGCTCGGCCGTGGACTTCCTCGAGCACGAGGTGTCCAGGATGGACACGCTCGCCGGCATCGCCATCAAGTACGGCGTCGAGGTAATCCCCCACTCTCCGTGATCCCCGCATGCATGGTTTGCTCTGGTTGCTGCAAGAGGGCCGTCTGCCAGTCTGTGTGCACATCATATTTGTCCTAGTAGTTTACTTAATTAGAGTTGTGGCTATCTCCCAAATACAGTACGTACAAATTAAGTGAGTTTGGTTACCGTGTTGAAGTTATACTGTTTTTTTGTGTGTGTAGATATCTGACATTAAGAGGGCGAATGGTCTTGTGACTGACAGCCAGATGTATGCACACACGGCATTGCTCATACCCCTACGAGGAAGGCCCATGCCGTCCTCCGTGAGGTTGAATGGTTCAGGCCAACGATCGAAAAGGTAAAAATATTTCCTCATGTTTGTTACATCCACATGTTTTGGTTCCATAAGCTTAATTGTTGTTGCTTTTTGGTTATTTATTATGTATAAACTGCAACATCTTCTCTTGCCGATGCTCATTTTCTTAGATCAAAACCTGACTCATCTTGCTAGTACATGATAGTAGCTGTCACACTTTTTTGTGTCTAGTGTTTCTTCCTATCATCGTGATGACATTTTAGCTGCATTTTGTCCATTGTGGTGGGTAGACGATCAATTGGTCTGTCATGCCAAAGATATTTTGATCACTCTAGTTGCACTTATAATTTACTCTATAAGCTTATTCTCCTCTCTTCTTTTTTTCCAGAGAGTGGTCTCCGAACCATCAGCAAAACAAGGACATTCCCGACTTAGATGCAACCAATTCTAGCCTGCAGCGCTCCTCGCTTGCAATGAGCAGTTTGCAGAGCTACTACGGCCTAAATTCTCAAAGAAGTGATGACACGGATTTAAGTACTGAAATGCCCTTGTACGGCGATGGCAGATCTCAAGTTACTGGCAGCAGAACACTGCTCAGCTCCTCCTCTCCGCCAGGATGCATCCGAGGTGCGGGCAGAAGCCTTAACTCGGAAGACGCAACAAATGGTGCGAGTGGCATCGAGAGTGACGGAGTAACCAGAGAAAAGCAAGACGGTTCCATACGCCGGCGGCAGAGAGTGGAAACTGATACACCGGACGACCTTCTCTCAGGGTCAATGAAGATGATCAGAAGCTTTCTTCCAAGACCAATTTCCAGCATCCGTCTAAGCATGGACCCGGGCAGCCCTGATCCCACCGTGAAGGGCAGCGGCTCGTTCCTTGATGGGTTTAAATCCGCTGTGCGGAAGTCGACGAGCATGCCGAGCTTTGCGGACTCGGAGAACAGCAGCGGGGTCTCCATGTGGTCGAGTTCGAAGTGGGCCTTCAACCACGAGTCCTTCACCCGGCCGTTGCTGGACGGCCTCCCGAAGCCTGCACAGGTTCGCGGAACGAAAGCTGCTCTGGACTGAAGCCGCTCCAAGTTCCGTATACCGTGCCATCCATATCAGCTGAATTTGAGGGGGGACGGAAGAGGAAACTTGGTTGGAAATTATCTACCCTGTCAATCTCGTCCCTAAGAGCGGAGAGCATTACATGATGGGACCAGAGTCGTCAGTCAGACGCCATTGCAGCTATGTTATTCTCCCATGCTCTTGAGAATGTGGCATCTGCTGCTAATTCGTCAGTCATCTGGCATAATTGTACATGACCTTACTTATATATAGAGTGAGAAATGCACGTTTGGTCACTGAGAGCTTGTCCGCTTTATTCTGTCGTTGTGCCCTTGTTTGTTTGGTCTTTTCCGGGCTCCTTCATCGCCTCTATGATGGCGAAGAGGGCTTTGAACACCCAATTTTTAGCTGTTGTTTTATCTGTAACTCTGGACTCTGGTGCCGAACAACATTTGCTTCGTGTAAGAGAAGAAATTAATGAAGAAGAATTTCCCCCCTCTATAAAATCCTTTTGTTTTACTCTTTTCCTCAGCCTTGGTATGTTGACTTACACAAAAGAATAAACTCCACTTAGTACTCTGTCCATACTAACCAATTTTGCTTCAGAAGATGCATTGGAGTTGTAAAAAACTTGAAAAGAACTGGGTACTTTTTCTTTACATCATACTGCTGCGTATTATCTTTATGTAGTTGAGAATGCGATATTTTTTCGGATTCGTTCTTGGGAGTTGAACGCTCATCTTGCACAAGTTGCTCCAAGTAGAATCTAAATCTGCACTATTTAGTCAAGTGCTTAGTCTAAAATCTGAGAAGTTATTTTCCTTTTAAGAACCATCTGAGAAGAAGTTGAGATAATATAACCCGTCCTTCTCTATCTATGAAATTCCTAATTAAGGGAGTTCCAATATCTAAATGTTCATGCAAAGCAACAAACGAAATGCAAGAACGAACTGTCACGCAGAATATTGATCGATATAGAATATAGTCATCCCTGTTGTGTTATATAAGTTGCGCTGCCTTTGAGTGCTGTTGTACATTTCGTGTTTAGGATGCCAGTTTCATTGTCTATACTAATATTTTTCTGAACATGTATATTAACTGTGCATGCTTTGGTTGTGGGAGAGCAGCGGTATATCTTTCTAACCTCATTGGCGTTGGAGTTGCATCTCTAAAAAGAGGAGGAAGAAAACCAGAGGCCTTTACAGCGTGCATGGCTATTTTGCTCTAAAGTCAACCTGCCTGTGGGGTCTCAACCACTTACCTTTTGTGTATTCTTGCGTTTCTCTTTGTATTTTTCTGTCAGGTATCACATTGCGTGCAAATCGACGACAATTGTCCCAGTGGCCAACAGATAATATCATCGATTAGCTGGTGTAGCTTTTTATGAGATATTTTCTGTAGCCGTTAAGTCTCTGGTCTTTCTGGTCCTATATCTGTGGCTATGAATTGTACCCTGCCTTTGCTCATCATCATATTCTGTGTATTTTCTTATGTTCAATATGTGGCTTATCTCAATATAAGACATGATTATGGTTCATCACCTATTGCTCTCGCCAAACCTGAGCAGAAACGTGAATCGTTGCTTATTCTTGAGGTATATCTCGTTGTATATGGCGCAGATTACTGGTGAATTTAAATCACCGGAGTAGGATTTAATGAAAAAACGCATAATCCGCATGTCAGGAAATGCTAGCCATTTACCTAGAATTAGCAAAACCAGAATTCATATTTCTACATTAAATGAGTCATGCTATCAGTTTTCTAACCACCTGCTTATAATTATAATTATATACTACCTCTGTCCCCAAATATAAGATGTTTTGGTGGGTTGTCTTAGCCCACAGAAATCTTATATTTGGGGATATGGGTGGTACAAGTTAAACACCATTCATAAGCTTTTTAGGAGATGATCACATATTACCATACTTTTCTCAGGATTAGTGACTGGATCAATTGGAGTACATCCGAAGTTTGTACATTGTTTATTTGTTTTTAAAATATCTACATGGGATTTAAAAATATCTAGCTATTGACTATTTTTCTTGTGACCAATTATAGCATATTTGTTTAGTATAGCATTGGTTGTTCAAGTACCAATCTATTTCTGTTTCTGTTGTGTTTAGCCAATGCTCTGCACTCATTAACATTTTAATTGTGCACATGAAGTGATTCTATATATGCAAAAATTTGTGTTACATTAACAGAGCACACATAATTTGGGTCTAGATCTGTCAGATACATTTGGTACCTAGTATTTCCTTACAAGTCATAGAAAGAATAGAGCAACTGTCAGGCAACACACATAGATGTCCGATCTCGCCGTCGCTTTTTTCTACTCCTTCCAGTACCAGATCCAACAGTGTACTTACATACACACGCCGGCTCTAGCATTTCATTTCCAACGCAAACACGGTTAGTTCAGGGAGCAGGCCCGTCAGGAAGCTTTGTCTTCCTCTTCCTTCCGAGGATGGATGCCTTCTGCAGCCTCGCGCCTCCGACGCGCCATTTCTTGAAAGCGGTCATCGATTCCCTTGCGGAATCAAACACTTGCACAGCGAAAAGAAGATGACTCAGCCCGAACAATAGTAGTAGCGAGACAAATGGATGGTGAGTATACAGAGTTAAGCGCACGCAGCGAGGAGAAGTCTGTCGTACCTCGAGCTTCTTCTTTCGTAAGGCGCGGGGCGAACTTGGGCACTGTCGTCGTGGAGGAGCTGTGCGACTTGCTCAGTATCTCCTTGTACCTGCTGATGAACGCGTAGCGCAGGAACTGCCCAATGGTCTTGTCGCTCACCCTGGCGATGTAATCACGCAAACAGATAAATCATCAAGGAATATGATTGATCTTGACACTTATAATAAAACAGTGTACATCTTAAGCGAAAAACCATGATATAATTAGATATGTGTGTAGGGTTATATCGAACTGTAGGATGACAGACTGTTTCACCAAACTTTAAGGAAGACACCTGAGCTACCTCCAACCGCCCTACAACGGTCCTCTGAATTACTGGATCATCCACTGTATAGATGTGCCGTATATTATCCGAATGATTAAGAGTCACTCGACTAGTCTGATCAGTACTTTGTGCTCCACATCGGATGTGCTTTGTTTGAAATTCTGAAATTCTCATGCGCAAACATATTCTTCAGTCCTACTCATAGTTCACAGTTAATAGGCAAAAACAAATTACCAGAAAACGAGATAGGCAAAACTGTTTTTTAAGTGTAGTATTTGTAGCAACTAAAGTCATTGACTAGTCTTCTGAGTCGGTACCTTGGGGACTCAATCCAACTTAACGACTCATAGACATTGGTCATCCCCTCAATTCATATTTAATTCTCCAGATTACATACAAAGCAAAAAATTGTAATAGTTCTCTACAAATTGAAGTTAACAACAAATATGTGTTCCCTCAGAAAAACAAACGCGTTATCCAAACGTCATTGCGGGTAATACAGAATAGGACAAATATCTTGTTCGTCAATGGGTTTTTGTTGCTCTATTGAAACTGTGGGCTTCAGTTCAGATGCTTTCAGAACATCACTTGGTAATATATAAGATGGCCAGACATTACTAGATAATAACTTGATGGTATACCTAACTTCAATGTATGCAGTAACGAGGCAATACAGAACAACATGTCACACAGTTGGAAAAAATTGGAAAACAGCAGTGAGGACTGCCTGGGATGGGATTGGCCAATTCTAACACCCACATATGGAAGGCAGGCATGCAGCCAAAAACATGCAAGTTAAGCAATTCAGGACCTTTTTTGGCCCGTTTATAGCGATATTCAGATCTCTAAGCTAGCTCAAATTCAAAAGAATGTGTCACATAATCCACGCTACAAAATGGTGCACTTTTGTGGCATAAATTGTAATCTGTAAATCATTGCATAATTATTCAGAAATCACCCGTACCATCAGGAAGCGCCCAAGTCCCTATTAGAGTATTAGGAATAGGATTTTTTTTTGCGGGTAGGGAATAGGATTGACTCCAAGCATGACCAATACATCGTGAAGTGATAGCTCCACCGTTTCACCCAGACGCTCACACGGTCACACCAAGTGGTACATGCAGCTACTAAACCTTTTATAACTTCTGTTCTAGTGGCCATCAAAATTGAAGGAAAAAACATAGGAGAATTTAATGTCTGAATCCTTGGAAGATACAGACTATGATAACTGCACTACAGTCTACAGTGTGCAGAGTATGCCTTTGAAAGGTATAAACATCATAGCTTTTTATTCGGAGATACTTAGCTATGGTGTATTCATCTCATATCATAATGTGTGATCATGAAATCAACACATGTCCAAAGCAAATGTTGACCTGGTGCAACCGAGGTCATTCTTCAGGTCTCTGATTAAAATTTGTAGAATGGTAGATGGGCCACAGAAACAATAGCAGAATCGGCAGGGAACTATATTCAAACCAACAATATACTATATTATTCTGTTCAAATGAACAAAAAAGAACGATCAATCAACATTTCCAACAATAAGTTGTAATCCATGTGAATACTGCCATAACTAAACCCGACGCCTTAAACTAAGGCACGAAGGCATGCATGAGTGTTCCTTATCAAACATTTGTCGGAGTAGATAAAGGGACCTTATGCTAATTATCTAACTAGAAATATCGAACATGCTCAGACCATGAGACTAGACTGATCAGAAATCACTGGATAGGAGTAACCATTTGTATAAACCACAATTTCAACTTATTTGATTAACCTGAGATCAGGAGATGGCACTAAAACATGTGTGTTAGACCTTGACTAAGGAAAACCATATGGTTGTGTACTTGTGTTTCTTTCTGTTCACAAGCAGTCAACATACCTATACACAATCCTTTTATAGACGGAAGGCTCGAGCAGAGCCAGCTTTAAATTAAAGAAGCCAAGACCTATACACAATTTACCGTGATGCACTTGAGTTATTCAAACCATTCCCAGAACATAACTGCATTTTCGTCCAGTTTTAACTTAACATACTAATAATGAAGTAACCTTGTTCATGGAGAAGGAAGCATTTTAAAAGGAAACAAATGCAGAAATAATAATGCATTGAAACATTGTATGCCAACACAATTACCAGGTTAAACAGAACAATTGTGTAGCATCTGTAAGGACCGTCAAAATTCAACATGGCAATGGAGTAGGTATTATATTTCTAACAAAGATCATACAGAAACATTCTTAGTGAAAAACTGAGAATTTAAGTAATTCAAAACTTACAAAGGAACAATCTTGCACCCTAGCTCATAGAAGTAAGGGCAGCGAACCCTCAAATCAACACAGGCTGCATCGGCTTGGATCTCCTTCCGAGTTCTGCAGCATCATATGACCTTAAGACATTTCTTCTAGCATAACCTCAAACATACTAAAAAGTACACAACACTAGCCACAAAACTAAACAATGGATATTCTACTAAAGAGCACTTCATCAAGTTGGGGAGAGCAATTTCCATGTAAGTTTGTTGAGATGGGAATGACAACTAACATAAAATCCCTCTTAACAATTGATGAAGTATGCAGAAGCGCAAACAAATATTACAGAGAAACCTACTTCTGGGTGAAGCAAGGAGGTACATTTATTGACACCGCTTGCTCTAGAGACAGCATCCCATGCGCAAGCCAGAACGGAAGGTCTACCTTCGCACCCTTTTCAACCTGAACATAGAAAATATATATAATCAGTCCCCTTTTCGTCACAAACCAGCGAAAATCCCCCCCAATTCATTTTCTGCAGTAGCAAGAAGAAGTGCTCAAAACACGAAGCATCTGACTACCAGTTGGTGTTCAGTAAAAATTATGGCACACCGGCGAAACAAGAAAACAGCTAGCATTCCATACATCGGTTTTGCAGATTAAAATTGGCAGCATTGTAGGATGCATCTCGGGTAAACATCAGTAAAGAGGTGCACATGTTTCAGAAGTAATTTGTACAAGAACAACCGGCACAGAGAAAGAATTGACAGCGCTGCCCATTGTTATAGGTGGGTTACCACTTATCATCATCCTACACTCGGGTGTTACCCACGTTATCTCTAACACCAATCACCAGGCTTAACATAGCACACAGATGCACAAAAGACACTGGACAGATGCTTACACTGTTTCTCTCAGCACCGGGATCTAGCAGACCAACGCCATTTGCAGTCACTTGGAAAACAGCCGAAATAGGCTGCAATTACAGTATAGCATATTCACCACGTCTGTAGTACAAGCATAAACGAGGCAGAAGATAAGACGAACTCGGTTACCTCCTCCTCCATGAGGATGTCGTCGACGTCGTAGTAGCAAGGCATTTCGCCGAATTGGGACAGGGGGGGAGGGGAGGGGATCAAGAAACTTGAAGAAGAGTGGATGATGTGATTTGCCGGCTCGGTCCTTCGGTCACCGCCCGTGCTCCTGCGGAGACAGAGAACGGGGTCAGAGCGGAGATCCCGGCGAGAGGGGGGAGGCCGTTCAACGCGCAGAGGGGATGAAAGGAGCGGACAGGAGGAGAGAGGAATGGCCCGGGAGAGGAGGCGCTGACCACCGCTCGCCGATGCCCCCGCCGCGTACGCCCGATAGCCGCCGCCGGGGAGAGTGGGAGACCGGATGAGAAGTTCGGGAGGGGGAGAGCGGTGAGAGATGGGGGGAAATTCGGGGGTGAGACAGAAAATGCGCGCCCGCGCCCGCGAGGCTGCAATTTTGGAGGGGATTTCGAAAGTACTCCTTCCTCCGTTGACAAAATTGCACTGCACTTGATATTTTTTTGAAGTCAACCAATGTAAATTATGATCAACAAGTTTATTGAAAAATATCACATCTACAATACCGAATCAATATCATTGGATTGTAACGAAGTATATTCAAAGGATATACATTCGATATTGTAGATACATATAATTTTCTCAATAAGCTTGATCTAACTAAGTAAATTTGACTTTCGTGAAAACCAATACGCACTACTAGAGAGATGGTTATTCCTATCCACTTTGCTCTTGAACTGAATGTTCGGTACCATCTCAAAGTCTGAATATATTCATTCAACTATGGAACAACCGAGAGATCGATTAACTAGCAGCCACATGCACGTTAATCTAGGCCCCCTCCGCCTCTAGGCTTAAGCAAACGAACCAGGAGACTGAACCCGAAAAAAGTGAGACATAAACCGGAAAGATAGAAATTTCAGTCTTTGGCAGCAATTCGATCATAGAAACTGGATAATCGGATTATCCTCTCTACTAGGAGATCAAATTAATTGTTCGAACCAAATCACCATCGGTTGGCTCAATTCAAGAAGTATGAAATCCCAACCGTCCATGCATTGGCCCAAAACACCTCTCCTCGACTCCTCCCTCTATGTTCCCTTCCCATTCTTCTTACCCTAGCAGCCTTAGTGTTGCTACATGTCCTCATCGCCGATGATATAGGTGTTGACCTCTAGGTTGGCCCGATCTTCACGAATCGACGAAGACACGAAGAACGCACGAAAAACGCGATGAACACGATGAACATGAGAGGGGGGATCGTGGGAAAACGCGGGGAAACACAAAGGGAGATAAATAGCGCGAACCAAAGAACCCCAAATCTCCCGTCAACTAAACCCCGAGGGCCGCCTACAGGACGATCGATCCAACTAACTCACCTTGATTGAAACCTCTTTACACCCGTGGCTGGTCCACCACGCCAATAGAACCTCAAGGATTTACGAGAGGGAGATTGGCAACTCCTAACAGAATCCCAAGGGGAAAGGATAGGTAGTTGTGGTGAATCTTGATACAATCCTAGATACACATCATAGGAGTAGCCCCGTAAGAGGAGTCACCTCACAAGAGGGATACAAGGGCAAAGCCCGAAGTTCTCAAATCATCCCTAAATCCTAGATCTAGCCACCGGAGTCCCTTATACAGCATAGGGGGTAGGTGGGGTGAAAATGGGCGTTTTCCATGCATTTTCGGGCAACCGCAGGGAGGCCGGCCTGGGGGGGCCGAGGTGGGAGGCTGGGCGCCTAGCCTGGGGGACGACCTGGGGGCCAGGGCCTTCGGGCGGGTGGCCGGCCTGAGGCCGGGGTGGGAGAGGGGGAGGACGACTCCCCCTGGTTGGTGGCCGGCCTGAGGGTGAGGGGAGGCCGACCTGACCGGGGGTTGAGGCCGGGGACCCCGTTTTCCTCCGTTCTTCCTCCTTTCTTCTCCGATCTCGATGTCGTCTTCTCCCACTTCCTTCCTAGCTTCTCAGGCACCGTCTTGGGCATGATCTTGAGCATCGAGTGCGTCGTCTTGGGATCCATGGTGTGATCCAACCTAGGCATGAAGAGGGGTATCTCATGAGGTAGCGCGCCGTTCACGAAGTTATCGGAAACACACGGAGATAAGAGCGAGTTCACCTTGTCGTGTATCGATGTTGTGCTTGGTGGAATACGGGTGCATCATCTTCCCCCCCCCCCCTTGAATAAGAGTCGTCCTCGACTCTCGTTCCATCCATTCATGAGCGGGAGAAGGAATGTTGACGACAAAGATGTCATTGAAGTTGAGCCGCTTGTCTAAGTTCATGTGACGGTAGGCTCGTAGTTGGGGTGGTGCAAATGCGATGACGATGTTGAAGTGGTCGTCATTGGTTGGGTGAAGAAGATCTTGAAAGGCGGTGTAGTCGTTGAAGTTGATCCTCTTATCGAAGTTCATGCCAAGGTATGCTCGTGGCGGTTGTAGTCCAAAGGCGATGACGATCTTGTTATGGTCCTCATTGGATGGGTGAGGATGAGCTTGAAAAGATATGTAGTCGTCGTCGAAGAGCTCAAGAGGTGGTTGGTCCATTGCTTGCGGGAGCGGTAGAGTGTAGATGAACTTGACACATTGGTTGCACGCCACTCCATGGTTGCATTGTCGTTGATGCTCTTGTCAAAGTCCATGTACATCTTGGCGGTTGGTGTGTAGTCATGGTGGTCATTGTCGTTGACGCGCTTGTCGAACTCCAAGTGCATCTTGACGATTGGTATGTAGTCGTGGTAGTCATTGTCGTTTACGCGCTTGTCGAACTCCAAGTGCATCTTGACGTGTGGAATGTAGACGGAGAAGTCGTTGTCGTGGACGTTCTTGTCGTAATCCATGCACATCTTGACATGTGGGATGTAGGTGTAGAAGGCGTTGTCGTTGACGTGCTTGTCGTACTCCATGCACATCTTGACATGTGGGATGTAGGTGTAGAATACGTCGTCGTCGAAGTGCTTGTTAAGCGCCGTGTAGAACTTGACTTGAGGAGTGTGTATGGAGAATGCATTGTCGTAGAAGCGCTTGTCAAACTCCATGTGGATCATGACGAGCGGAATGTACTCCTTCCAAATCTTCAAGCCGGTGTTGACGTTCATGCGGTGTGGAGCGCCTTGTATGGTGAATAGTCCATGAGGTCGAGGATGCTTGATAGGGTCACCAAATATCTGCAAAATAGACAACAAAGATGGAGAGAAAGTTGGTAAGCCGTTAGTGTCAATAAGCACAAATGGGGTTTTCTCTCAACTCTCGTCTCACTTTTGGTGGCTATCATGGCGATGCCTCTAGGAACACTCATGCTTTTTCCACTCATGATGGGATTGTGGCTCTCACTCACGTGATGGTGGATCTCTCTCTCACCACTCATCGCACTAGAAGCTCGAGAGGGGACACTAGAAGGCTCCAAAGTCTTGGCACTTGAGGTGTGCGGGTTTGTCGAAGTCTTTGCATTGCTTGGAGTCGGTAGTGTCATAGCATATGGAGAGGAAAGCTCAATCATCTCGTCTCTTGGGTCGATCTCCAGGGGTGGAAAGGGTGGCTTTCTTGGAGGAGGAGGTAGGGTCATGGCTTGTGTCGAAGAAGGTCATAGTTCTTCCTCATAGAATGTCGCTCAAGGTGAATGAGTAATGATGTCAGTGGTGAAGTGAATATCGCCTCATGTGTTGAAGGAGGATGATCATGACATGTATGGCGATGTAGATCTTGCTCATGTGCTTTATCATGACGTCATTTGTCCTTCCTCAAAGTATGTCGCTCATGGAAGTTGTGGTTGGGTGTTGGTGGTGAAGTTGTCTTGTCGAAGGCGGGGTGCGAATAGAAAGCACATTTTTGGTGAAGATGAGGTGGAGGATCCCATTCCTCATGTTGGTGATGACGCTCATGGTCCTTTAACATTGTAACATTGAGGCAAAGGGTGCTCAAGTTGTTGTCTTCATGGCCTTCATGATGCGGTGGAATTCCTTGGTCTCGGTGATGTAGTGCTTCATCCAATATGGTAGGAGAAGAATCATGGCTAGCAACTCCATTTGCTTGTTGTTGGCGAGGTCTCTCATGTGGGTCCTCATAAAAAATAGGAAGTGAGAGGTCACTTGGAGCATCTTCACTTGCTTGTTGTTGACGTGGTCGCTCAAGAGGTTCCTCATCAAACATGGGAAATGAGAGATCATGAGTAGCATCCGCGCTTAGTTGTGGTCGAAGTGGGCGCTCATTGGGGTCTTCATCAAAGATAGGAAGAGAAATGTCATGTGTAGCATGCCCACTTGGTTGTTGTCGATGGTGGTGTTCCTTAGGGTCCTCATCAAAGATGAGAAGTGAAGTAGCATGTTGAGAAATCCCACTTGGTTGTTGTCGAAGTGGACGCTCATTGGGGTCTTCCTCAATGGGGAAAGACAAGCCATACGGAGCATTCTCGCTTTCTTGGCGTTGAGGAGGTCTCTCATTTGGGTCTTCATCAAAGATGGGTAGTGAAGTAGCATGTTGAGAAATCCCACTTGGTTGTTGTGGATGGTGGCGCTCAATGGGGTCTTCCTCAAAGATGGGGAAAGACAAGCCATATGGAGCATTCTCACTCGCTTGATGTTGAGAAGGTATCTCATTTGGGTATTCGTCAAAGATAGGCGATGGAAGCTCAATTGGGTCATCCTCATTGGTTTGGCGATGGCGATCATGATGGAGAGGATGGCGCCGGTGGTCATTGTGATGGAGTTGTTGGTGGCATGCTTCATGGCAACCACGAGAAGCAATGTCATGGGCACCTTCTTGATAAGGGACTTGGTCTTGGTGGTCATTGTGGTGGTGACACACATTTTGCCTTGGAATCCTTGAATGTGGGTGAGCATCATCCACGAAGCCATGTAGACTATAGTCATGAGTCCAGCTTGGAGAAGGTGGGTGATGAAGAATATCCGGTCGTAGAGGGTGAACTTGAAGAGGGTCACCACGGCCTTGTCGATGTCGAGGTCGAGGTAGTGGTGATGGCGAGCAATGCTCGAACCAATGTCGTCGCGGAACTTTTGGTGGAGTATGCGGTGAGGTGGTATCAGAGCCAGGTTTATCACTCTCTTGCATTTGTCAGTGATGATCATGGCGACGATCTTGGTGATGATAGGTCGAAGTTTGTTGACGACGAAGCTTGCGGTGTTCCCGCGCTTCATGCGTGGGATGACTCCAAAAGTCATTTGTATGCCTTGGCTTCTTGGCCTTCTCGCTTGATGGGGTCTCGATGATGTCCTTCTTGTGGCGCCGTCTTGATGTTGAAGGAGCCAATCTTGACGTTGCCAACTTGTCGGATTTCTTGTCGTTGCACTATCTTGAGGTTGAAGGGAGTTGTTTTGTGTTGGCCTTGGCATTCTCCTTGAAGTTCCTTGGTCTTGAGAATGAACCATATGACATATGATATCTTTGCCCTCGAAGCTTGGAGAGGAAGTTCTTGTATGTGAGCTCATCCATGTCGGAGTCGAAGTAGTTGTAGAGCTTCATCTTGTCCCTCATTCTTGTGGAGTCATTGTCGGTGTAGTACTCTGCCATGTTTGTGAATGCGTTGTCGGTGTAGCACGGCTCCATCTCTTCATCCAAGCTTGCGGTGTCATAGTTTTAGTAGTGGTTCATTTCGTTGGAGCTCATGGAGTCAAAGTTGTTGTGGTTGGTGTGGTGCTCCACCATGTCGATGATGCTTGGGGAGGAATAGTCGGTGTAGAGCTCGACGTCGTGGTCGTAGTAGTGGTGGTGATCCACCATGTCATGCTCGTAGTAGTGGTCATCCACCATGTCGTGCTCGTAGGAGTGGTGGTCCATGTCTAGCTCGTTGTAGTTGTTGTCGTTGTTATAGTCGTAGTGGTCCATCATATACTCTTCATGGTCATCATGGACTCCTTATGGTCCGCTCTCGCTACACATGTTTACTCACAAGCACCAATGTATATATAGAGTGTGAAGACCTAAGAGCTCGAACCTCACCTTTTGGCAAGTATTGGAACTAGTGGACCATGCCAAGAGAAACCGATAACCAAAATAATGAAGTGACTTGAGTTCGAAAGATCCAAAAAACATGCTCCAAAACACACACGGCTTATGGGTGGATAGGTATGGAAAGTGGAAAGCAAATGGAACAACCGAAAACCAAGATATTGCAATGGAAAGTAGATCACAAAGCAACAACAAGTCGATCTCCAAAAGGTATGGAAACGCACGCACGGAGATAAATGGGACTAGTGCAACCAAAATGTGAGCTAAGGAACCAAATTATCCTAGCAAAGACTATAAAGCTCGTGTTGCACAAGTACAAGGAGAGCCGCTAGTTCGATTGCAAATTATTGGTGGGCTACAAGATTTGCACACAATGCACCACCTTCGAGATGTTCATCGCGCTTGCGCGCTACCTACAAGTGGTATGGAAAGTGGTGGCTTCCTTTTTCTCTCTTATTCATTCTCTTCTCTTCTCTCTCTTTTCTCTTTTGCTTTTTCACTTTTTGCTCACTCACTTTGTGTCAGCATATGAAACTATATGAATTAGCGCATACAACGGTCGCAGAAACTACATGGTACAAGTGTGCAAAGCCCAAGAAATCAAAGATGAACTAGCCTCAATAGGTAAGGTAATCACAAGGTAAGTTGGGTCACAAAGGAATGGCAAGAGGGAGAAGATTCGGGATGATTATACCTCTCTCCGACGATCTTCACCCTATAGGCTGGAAAGTTCCGTGCTTGCTCAAGAAATTAGGCTTCAATGAATGATGGATCTCCTGCAATGGTGATGTAGATGATTTAATTGCCTACAAAACGAGCTAAAGATCCTCAAAACGGAGTCCCGAGTCAAAAGTTGAAAGTAAAGTATGGTCACCTAGAGGGGGGTGAATAGGTGCTACGACCAATTTTAATTTTTCTTAAACTTTAGGCTTGACAAGAAGGTAAATTCTCTAGATTGTGCAACTAATGGTGAATTTACCTATATGACAAGGCAAACAACTAATGCAACTAGGACAACAATAATACAACAAGAACTACAATAAAAGCTACGAGTGCGAGTAAGTAATGAGGGAGGAACGAGGTAACCGATGGAAGCACACGGAGACACGATGTATTTCCGAGTTCCTTCTTTTTAGGGGAGTACGTATCCTTGGAGGGGTGTGAGCTCGCCACGAAGGCCTACTCAACGCCACAAAGGCCTGACCCTATTCTCCGATGAACTTGTGCCACAAAGGCCTAGTTCACCTCTCACTATAGAACCCCTTTGAGGCGGGGATCGAATCCTTTACAAACACTTGGGGCACACACACACAACTTAATTGGGGGCTCCCAACTCTTCTTGAATCACCACAAGTAACAAGAAGCTTAGGTTCTCCACAAGAGGAAACCCTAAGCAAAGATCTCTCAAGCAAATGAGAGGGAAATGGAAATCCGGTTGGTGAAGATGTAGATCCGGTGGTCCTCCTTCAATCCTCAAAGAATCAACGAGTTTGGGTGGAGGAGGAGGGAGATCTTGCTAGTGGGTGAGCTCCATTAATGGTGTCTTCAATGCAGGGGAGAGCTAACCCTTGGAGAGAGAAGTGAGGCTCTATTTATAGCCTCCATCAAAACTAGCCGTTTTTCAGCCAGATTGCGACCAGTCCGGAATGGTCCGGAATATTCCGGACCCCGGAATAATCCGGAGCAATCCGGATGGTCACAGAGCATAATCCCGTTGTGGCCGGAATGGCCCCCGGAATATTCCGGATGCCAACAGAACAAAATCCCGTTGAGGCCGGAATGACCCCGGAATATTCCGGCTGCCGGAATCTTCCGGAATAATCCGGATTGTAACAGAACCTTTTCCCATGGTGACCGGATTATTCCGGAGCCCGGATTGGCCCGGAATATTCCGGGCTTCCCTTTGAAGCTCTGTTTTTGGCCATGAAAAATCCATTTGATCTTCGATTTCTTCACCATTTCTTTGACACCGTATACGTGCTGAATTAAGACCAATTCCTTTGACAAGATAGCACATACGGTTAGTAGCCTCTTTATGTTGTTAACAAACACACAAAACAACGAGATATCAAGAATGCACTTTCAATCTCCCCCTTTTTGGTGTTTGATGACAACATAAAGATTTCACGGGGATAGAACAATATGAACTAAAGAAATGGTGTCTAAAAAATAGACGGAGTTCTTCCTCGATGTGTGTCGTGAGACACACACTTCATAGGCTTTGCTCCCCCTATGTTTTAAACACCAAGCCGTCTAAACAAGTTCACAAAACATGCATAGATAAAGATAGACATAATAGTACGCATGATAATAGTAGCATAACCACGGGGAAGGGTGACACGAATACGTCACGAGGTTCCACACACATAGTACGAAGTTTCAAACGAAGGAAACGAAATAAAGATACCGGAGCACAAGCCTATATGATCGAAATCAAAAGGCAAAAGACTTGTGCCCCAACCCTTGCAAAGCCCGTGGAATCCTAATATGGGGACTCCTTCTCCCCTTTGGCATCAAGACACCAAAAAGGGACAAAGAGTCCACTAACGCCCCAAGAGATCACTCCATGTCGTCATCTTCTCCATTGCCTTCCTCATCATTCTCCTCTTCCTCAGCTTCAGCATCACGTCCTCCAAGTCCAGCAGCATCAAAGTCGTCTTCATCATCAGAATACTCCTCATCTTCAACATCCGCTGGAGGAACCCCGAAGTAGAAGTCATCATCATGGATCTCGGGCATCTCAATGGGGACAAGATCAGCAGCAGCAAGATAGGAAGGATCGACAGGCACGTCAAAACCAGCAGCTCTGCGGTCGGTGTTCTGAATACGCCTAGTCTCCTTGGCCAACTCCCTAGCCTCATGGGAAATGGCCCTAATGTACTTGCACATGTTGAACATAGACTTGAAGAATTTTGCAATTCCACTAGAGGGACGCTCAGAAGTGCCACCGGTGGCAGCAGAAGGAGTGGCCGTGGGGGACTTGGACTTTCCCTTAGCAAACTCCGAAATCTCATCACCATTGATCAAACGAGGAGCCATCTTCTTGCACTTGACCACCTCATATTTTTTCCATGACCTCAATCCCCACCTTGGCATTTATGAACTTCTGAATAAGTGGGCCATAGGCGGGCTTCCTCTTCTCCATGACCCCTAGACAAATCTCTCGGTAGATGAAGTCCATCACATCAATCCTCCTTTGGTTCTTAGGCCTAGTGAGGAACATGAGGTTCACCATGAAGGCCCGCATAGCGGATAAATCACCGGCCTTGATCACAATGGAGGCACGGAAGATCTTGGAGAGCAAGTTGTAGTAAGGGTACATGTTGGAGTTGAATGGCTTAGTCTTGCCTTTGACATTGGGAGGATAGCAAAAGTCCAGGCTAGAGATGTCATACTCTGGGGCTTCATGAATCTTGTAGCCATGATCAGCATAGGTGGCAGTCCAAGTGTAACCCAAGGCCTCAGCAAACTCAGACAAGTTACTAGTGATATTCTCCTCCCCACACATCCAAGTCATGGAGCGACGGGCATCACCCGTGGCGTGGAGAGTGCAATAGAACTGAGCAATCAACTGAGGGCAATACTCACTCTCAGTGTTGTCAAACAGAGGAATCAATCCAAGCTTCTCCAGACAGGCATGCACATGGCGGAGCTCTGAGTTCGTGTACCTATTATAGACGGACATGTCAACCTGAGCCTGCACACAAGTAAGAGGCTGATGGGTAGAATAGAACTCGTTCCAACACTTGAACTGCAGATTTGTCCAGAACCGAGGATCCTCACATGTGGAATCAGGAAAGCGGTACGGGTTCTTCCGCTTGATGAACTTCCACTGAGGAATAGAGCATTCTTTCAGATCAATATCGGGCACCCTCTCAGTGTTATCATCATCACGAGATGCCCCACGAGAACCGGAAGAGCGACCCCTAACAGGGCGAGCACCCCTCACAATAGTTTGCTTCCTTTTCTGACCAGTACGAGCTCTAGGACATGAGAATAGAGGACAAAGGAGTAGCAAAGATAAGTGCATATGCCATATGGGTCAAAGGAACGCCGAAAGGTTTGGTTTAGTGCAACAACTCGAATTTCTGGCAGCATCCCGAAAATTCCGGAATGGAATTTTCCGGAATATTCCAGGCTCCTCGATTTGATTCGAGCAACTGCCCAAAACTTCGAATTTTTGACTCAACTACTAAACCAAACATCAAGGGATACCGAAAAGATGAACCTAAAGTAGATCTACGTGCTGGAAGTTGTAGGATGGTCACGATCTACGATTTGGATCTAAGTCTAGATTTGTTGAGTGGTTAGACTATATCTATGATAACATGGCATCTAGGTAGTGATTGGCAAGAAGAACACATTGATAGACCTTGGAACTAGATCAAACCCTAGTTGAGATTGCATCTAGAACCAAAATCAACCAAACAAAACGAGAAAAAATAGATGCCAAACAACATACCGTCCATGGGGAAGTCCTTGTCCAAAGGAGGGATCCAACAATCCTCCCTAGGGGCAACGGGGACGAAATCGACGAACTATGGTGGCTAGGGCACAGGAGGAGAGAAAGAAGTGGAGGAAAACCGTCCACCCGTGCGTGCGGGGGGTATTTATAAAGGAAAACTGCCCATCCGGAATGGTCCGGAAATTTCCGAGGGCCGGAATATTCCGGCGCATTCCGGAGTCCGGAATGGTCCGGAAAATTCCGGTAGAAGCAGCAAACAGCTCCAAATTTTCTGGAGGGCGAGTTTTGAAAGGCTAGGAACGAAGTGTTGATGTGTGGAGTACGGCATATGCATAGATGAACATGAGAGAGGACAAATAGAGCAAAAACACAAGGGGTTAGGTTTCCTAGTCTTACTTCTCGGGTAAAAACAAATAAGATCGAAATAGCAACGAGAAGTAGTATTCGGAAGGAAAAACACAATAACCACAAGATATCCAACTAAGAACCAACTCTTCACATGGGAAGAGGTTGGTGGCCTAAGCCACCATGTAAGAGTTCATGGTATGCAACCGCGAAGATATATCTTGGGGGCATCGCCAATACTCAACATTGAAGCTCACAATTCAACATTAGAAATAGAGACATAACAATGAAATTTTTGCTATGGGCATAATGGGGGGAGGGAGAACCCAATGTGTTAGGATAACACTCCCCCTATGTCCATGCCTACACCTAAGCTCAAACACGTTTCATCTATAGGGGTGTGTGCAAGATCTTCAAGTCAAACTCCTAGAATCAATCACATTTAGTTCATTCCTCAAGAACAAGAATCTCACATCGTCAAGTGGCTTCGTGAAAATATCCGCAAGATTGTCCTTGGTGGGCACATAAGATAGTGAAATGTCTCCTCTTGCCACATGGTCACGGATGAAGTGGTGGCGGATCTCAATGTGTTTGGTCCTTGTATGTTGCACCGGATTGTATGCAATTTTGATGGCACTTTCATTGTCACACAAAAGAGGCACCTTATCCAAATGAACTCCATACTCCTTGAGAGTTTGCCTCATCCATAAAAATTGAGTGCATGCACTTGCGGCGGCAACATACTCGGCTTCGGCGGTGGAGAGGGATATGCAATTTTGCTTCTTGGAAGACCAACTCACTAGGGACCTACCAAGAAATTGGCAAGCCCCGGAGGTAGACTTCCTATCATCTTGATCACCCGCCCAATCGGAATCCGTATATCCATTGAGAGAAAATTGTGCCCCCTTTGGGTACCACACACCAAATCTTGGGGTATGAACCAAATAACGAAAGATCCTATGGACCGCCATCAAATGGCTATCCTTAGGAGCCGCTTGATACCTTGCACACACACCTACACTCAAAACGATATCGGGCCTAGATGCACAAAGATGGAGCAAAGAACCAATCATAGAACGATAAAGCTTTTGATCCACATCCTTACTCCCTTTTGGATTACGAGATAGATGGCACTTGACTTGCATGGGAGATGTCTTGATCTTAGCATCTTGGAAATTAAACCTCTTGATCATATCTTGGGTATACTTGGCTTGAGAAATGAAAGTCCCACGGGCCAATTGCTTGATCTCAAAGCCAAGGAAGAATTTAAGTTCACCCATCATAGACATCTCGAACCTGTCAGTCATAAGCTTAGAGAACTCATTATTGAAAGCTTGGTTAGTTGAGCCAAAGATGATATCGTCCACATATAGTTGGCATATGAAAAGCTCTCCCTTTACTCTCTTGGTGAAGAGAGTGGGGTCAATCTTCCCAACTTCGAAACCATGATCATCTAGCAACTCCCTAAGGTGCTCATACCAAGCACGAGGTGCTTGTTTGAGACCATAGAGAGCCTTGTCAAGTTTGTAAACGTGGTTAGGAAAGTTGAGATTCTCGAACCCGGAGGTTGCTTAACATATACCTCCTATTTCAGTGGACCATTCAAGAAAGCACTTTTCATATCCATTTGTTGTAATTTGAAATTATGAGAGGATGCATAAGCAAGGAGGATACGAATGGAATCAAGGCGAGCCACGGGTGCGTAGGTTTCATCAAAGTCAATGCCTTCAACTTGGGTGTAACCTTGAGCAACCAATCTTGCCTTGTTCCTAATGACAATGCCATGCTCATATTGCTTGTTTTTGAAAATCCACTTAGTGCCAATAACATTGTGGCAATCCTTGGGCTTCTCCACGAATCTCCAAACTTTGTTGCGCTCAAAGTTATTGAGCTCATCATGCATAGCTTCAACCCAATCGGAGTCCTCAAGAGCTTCATACACTTTCTTAGGTGAAAGTGCATTTCGTTTTCCCAGTGTTTTGTGTGTTAGTTAACAATACTAAGTACATTATTTATCGAGGTGTTTAGTGTGCAGGTGTTACTTTACATCGGCATCGATCACCGAAAAGTCGGTGAAGATTGGCCTGAGAGTTTTGGGACAGAACCCAACCGGATTATTCGGACCGGATTATTCATCCTCGACCGGATATTCCGGTTGCTCTTGAAGGTGCGCGAAAACTGCTAAGGACTAGAAGTTTTGCTCTCAGAAGTGAGCCGGATTATTTGGTCCGGATTATTCATCCTGGACCGGATATTCCGGTTGCTGCGCAAAACTGCTAAGGACTGGAAGTTTTGCTCTCAGAAGTGAACCGGATTATTTGGTCCGGATTATTCATCCTGGACCGGATATTCCGGTTGCTGCGCAAAACTGCTAAGGACTGGAAGTTTCGCTCTCAGAAGTGAACCGGATTATTTGGTCCGGATTATTCATCCTGGACCAGATATTCCGGTTGCTGCGCAAAACTGCTAAGGACTGGAAGCTTGGAGCGACAGGAGTGTACCGGATTATTTGTACCGGATTATTCCGGAGGAGCCGGATAATCCGGTTCAGATCTACAGGATCGCGTGGAGCAAGCTGACCGGATATTCCGGTCCCCTTTTTCCTGTGCAACGACTAGTTGTGAGGAGGGGCTATAAATACCCCTCCTCCTCCTCCCCGAGATCTAGTTCTTCCCCTTAGCATTTATGAGCATTTAATAACTCACCAAATCTCTCATTACTCCCAATCTCTCCACCCAATCTTGAAGATCTTTGGAGGATTGAAGGAGAAGGCCCCGATCTACATCTTCACCGAGCTGTTCTTCATTTCCCCCTCTCTAGCTCGAGGGATCTAGCCTAGGGTTTCCTCTTGTGGAGAACCTAGGCATCTTGATACTTGTTGGTGATTCAAGAAGAGTTGGGAGCCCCCAATTAAGTTGTGGGTGTGTGCCCCAAGTTGTTTGTAAAGGATTTGATCCCCGCCTCAAAGGGGTTCTATAGTGGAAGGTGAACTAGGCCTTTGTGGCGAAGTTCATCGGAGAATAGGGTGAGGCCTTAGTGGCGTTGAGTAGGCCTTTGTGGCGAGCTCACACCCCTCCAACGAGACGTACTCCCCTAAAAAGGAGGAACTCGGAAATTCATCGTGTCTCCGTGTGCTTCCATCGATTACCTCGTTCCTCCCTCTCTTTACTTACTTGTACTTGTTGCATTAATTGCTTGCCTTGTCATATAGGTAAATTCACCACTAGTTGCACTATCTAGAGAATTTACCTTCTTGTCAAGCCTAAACTTTAAGAAAAATTAAAATTGGTCGTAGCACCTATTCACCCACCCCCCCCTCTAGGTGCCCATACTTTGCTTTCAATTGGTATCAGAGCCTCGGCTCTTCTATCGGGCTTAACCGCCTAAGAGTTTAAGTATGGGAGATGAGATGGATGACGCTCCGTCCGATGGAAATGTGTCCATGAATGATCTCAATGCTTTGAGAGAATCATTGACCTCATCCATAGACACTAAATTTGAGGAGTTGCGTCAACTCATGACAACACTCCTCAAAGCCAAAGGACCGGAGGTGGTCGACTCATCCCTTCCGGAAACGGAGGGTGCCAAGAAAGGGGTTGATGGTGAACCACTTAAAACTTCTTCCGCCAAACAATCCGCTAAGAAGGGTGCGAGTGGAAAGGAAGGATATCACGCCGTTGAAGGCCAATATTCTCCCGATCCCCCCATCCCTTTTCCTCATATAATCCCTAGAGGAGATCCACCTAAAATTGATGCATATTCTTTTCGTGAATGGGAATACTACATGGAGACTCACTTGAACTCTTCTTGTATAGATCTTTGGAGAATCACTCGTGATGGATACAATCCATATGATCCCAAGAATCTCACAAGAAGAAAGGTCGTAGATTGTCAACTCAACTACACCGCCTTGTCCATCCTTCATCAAGCCGTGGGCCCCAACCACATGCCGCATCTTCAACACTTCTCCACCGCCAAAGGAACTTGGGATGCTCTTGTCATCATGTTTGTTGGGAATGAGAGCATGCAAAGAAATCGATATGATGCCTTGACAAATGAGGCCGAAGGGTTCTTCATGCGTGATGGAGAAGATCATGTTGACATGTATCGAAGACTCAAAACTCTTGCTACCGCCTTCTCTAGTGCGGGTGCAACATATATTGATGATGCATGGGTCAAGAGGAAGTACATGACTGCCGTGATGCCGTTTGAGGGCACGGACTTGAAGAGCATTCAAGGGAGACATGATTTCTCCTCCATGACCTCAACTCAAGTGATGCAAGAATTGTGCTCCTACAAGGTGCAAACCAAGAATGCCCTTGACAACCGTGCTAGAGCCATTGGAATGCATCAAGGAGCATCCGTTGCTTTGAAGGCCAAGGTCTTATCTAGAGAGGTTGAGAATGAAGAAGATGGAGAAGAGGCATTGCCCCCGTTGAAAGAACAAGACTATGATCCCGTTCTAAAGGATCTCATTGCTCTCACCGTGCAAAAGTTTTGGAACAATCCCCCCAAGGGCAAGAAATTCGTTGAGGAGAAGACCAAGTCTCGTTATGGAAATGATGGGGTTCAAAAAGTGAGGTCTTGCTTCAATTGCCAAGACAAGCATCACTTCATCGCGGAATGCCCTTACGAGAATAGAGAACACCATAGTGGCAAGCTCATTCGCAAGGACAAGTCCAAAGTTGAATACAAGAAACCTCATTTCAAGAAGAAACCCTTCAACAAGAAGTCCCCCACCAAGTTTGTGCTCTTGACTCAAGAGGAGTATGATTCCGGGAGTGATGAAGAAGAAGAATCAACAAGTGAAGTGGCCGCTCTAGCTATTGCTTCCACTCCATCTTCATCATCCCTCTTTGAATCCCCCAATGAAAATCTTCCTCAACGCAATGCCAAGTGCTTCATGGCTAAGGCCACGGAGGTATCATCCTCTCCTAACTCTAAGACCCCTAGTGAACTAGAACATATTGCTAGTCTTAGAGAAGAAGAGGAAAGAGCCTCTTTGGACCGTTTTATGTCTAACATGCAAGGGGAGACCAAGAAGTACTTTGAGCATCTCATGAGGCAATTGGGAGAAGCCCAAGAGGCCCTTGAGAAGAAAGGTGAGATTGAGAGAAGGGATGCGGATGAAATTGCATCCCTCTCAATGACTCTTGAAGAAGAGCATGATGGTAGAGTTTCTCTAGAAGATGAACTTGAATCTATTGAATTATCCCATAATGAACTTATCTCTAAAATCATTAAGGAATGTGATCTTGCTATTGCTAAATATAAAAAGGCTAAAAAGGACAAAGTCGAGTTTGGGGTTGGTCATGGTAAACTAACTGAGGAGTTTGAGAAGCTAACCAATGCTCACAAAGCATTGGAAAGCCAACACTCATCCCTCAAAGAGTTGCATGAACAACTTCAAACTCAACTTACTCAATCTAACCATCCTAGCACCTCTACTTCTTCTTGTGATCATGCAAATATTCTTGAGGAAAATGCTAGGTTAAAGGATGAGCTAGCTAGGCTCAAGGGCAAAAGCTCTCAAGTTGAGAAGGTTGTATTAGCCACCCCACAAGTGGTTGCCCCTAGCCCTAATGTGGTCATTGCTAGACCACAATTGAGTGCTCCAAGGCAACAAGTGGGTAAGCAAGGACTTGGCTATGTAGCCAGGAAGAAGAACAAGAAGAAGAAGAGCAAGAAGAAGAACCTAAAGGGTGCTTCGGGTAGTAATGTCATGAGGGACAACACTACTCGTAGCACACCCGCTCAAGCAAACAATGTTGCCTCAAGTAGTAACGTCATGAGGGACACCACTACTCATAGCACCTCCGCGTGAACTAACAATCCACACCATTTCTTATATGTTGATTATTATGGTGTTGTGCAAGCTAAATATGTTGGTCCTATTGAGGGTTTCATTGACTATACTATTTGGGTCCCAAAGACCCTTGTTGCTAACATGAAGGGACCCATCTCGGGTCCTAACACTCGTCAATGATCTCGTGCAGGGCTATGCTTCCGGTGGGACTAAATGGATTCTCGATAGTGGGTGCACTAATCATATGACCGGAAGCAAAGAACTTGTGACGGAGTTGCAACCAAATGACATTCAAGCAACCGTCACTTATGGGGACTCATCCAAGTCTAAGGTATCCGGATTCGGCAAGGTTGTGGTGGCTCCCGATGTAACTATCGTGAACGTCATGCTTGTCGAATCCCTTGGTTACAATTTACTTTCCGTCCGCTCTCTTAGTAAGATGGGTTTCTCCGTCTTATTTGATGGTGATATTGTGGTCCTTTTGAGGAGCAAGACTCTTGACGTCGCTCACGTGGGACATGTTGAAAATGAGTTGTATGTGGTGGACTTTTCGAAGTCAACCAACACTCAAGCAATGTGTCTTTTCGGGAAGGCGGACTTGGGATGGTTGTGGCATCGCCGCCTATCCCATGTCAACATGAGAACTTTGCAAAGTCTTCACAAAAGTGGCCTCATTGTTGGACTAAAAGAAAATGTTTCCTTTGCAAAGGATCGCGTTTGTAGGTCGTGTGTTGAAGGGAAGATGCATGACATTGTGCACAAGGCCAAGACTATTATTTCATCAAAGAGGATCTTGGAGCTTCTCCATGTTGATCTCTTTGGTGCCGTGCCCGAGGCAAGTCTTGGCGGCAAGAAGTATTGTTTGGTGATTGTCGATGATTATTCAAGATACACTTGGGTTTATTTCTTCAAGTGCAAAAGTGAGACTCAACAAACCATCATCGACTTCTCCAACGAAGTACAACGTCAACACAATGTGCAAATCATGGCTATTAGGAGTGATAATGGCTCGGAGTTCAAGAACTATACATTGAATGAATTTCTTAGTGAAGAAGGCATTCGTCACCAATACTCCGCCACCTACACTCCTCAACAAAATGGTGTTGCCGAAAGGAAGAATCGCACTCTCTTGGATATGGCAAGGACCATGTTGGCGGAGTACTCTTCTCCCCAATATTTGTGGGCCGAGGCCATATCCACCGCATGCCACTCCTCCAACCGCCTCTACATCCGCAAAGGCTTGAGCAAGACCCCATATGAGATCCTCACCGGCAACAAGCCCAACGTATCCTACTTCCGTGTATTCGGTTGTAAGTGCTTCTATTTGATCAAGGGTATTAGGTTGTCGAAATTTCAATCCAAAACTATTGAGGGTATTTTTGTTGGTTACGGTGCCGAATCCCACACTTATAGAGTCTATGACAAAGCCTCACGGATTGTCATAGAATCTTGTAGTGTGGTTTTCAAGGAAAATGACGGCTCCCAAGTGGCGCAATTTCATGTTTCAAATGTAGATGTTGAAATGCCTCAAGAAGCCATAGGAAGGATGGGTGTGGGATTCTTCCGCCCCATCGAGGGACACCTTATGGCGACTCGAGAAGGACTATGCTCTACTCAAGTGGAGCCCTCCTCTACATTAGAAGATCAAGCCAAGGAGCCAACTACTACACCTAACCAAGAACATATTCAAGACCCTCCTCTCATTGATCAAGTGACTCCGCAAGTCGTACCCACTCCTCTCACTAATGCGAGTCAAGATCAAGGCCAAGATCAATCTTCCTCTTCATCCTCTTCTCAAGTTGAAGCTCGTATTGAAGATATTGTGGATGACGATGGTGATGATCAAGGCCATGTTGGTCAAGATGGGGACCCAAATGATCAAGATGATCAAGTGATCCCTCCTCGCAATAATGAGGAGATCGAAGCCCGTCGCATCAAAAGAATAAGAAGAGATTTGAAGCAAATTGATGCCCAAGATGACAAGGTCTCGGAGGATGTTCAAACTAGAAGATCTACTAGAAGGCAATTGGCTCATTTTTGTGAGCATCAAGCTCATATCTCTATGGTGGAGCCTAATAAAGTGTATGAAGCTCTTGAGGACTCCGATTGGGTTGAAGCTATGCATGATGAGCTCAATAACTTTGAGCGCAACAAAGTTTGGAGATTGGTTGAGAAGCCCAAGGATTGCCACAATGTTATTGGCACCAAGTGGATTTTCAAGAACAAGCAAGATGAGAATGGCATTGTTATTAGGAACAAGGCAAGATTGGTTGCTCAAGGTTACACCCAAGTTGAAGGCATTGACTTTGATGAAACCTACGCACCCGTGGCTTGCCTTGAGTCCATCCGTATCCTCCTTGCTTATGCTTCTTCACATAATTTCAAATTGCAACAAATGGATGTGAAAAGTGCTTTCTTGAATGGTCCATTAAAAGAGGAGGTATATGTTAAGCAACCTCCGGGGTTCGAGAATCTTAACTTTCCTAACCACGTTTACAAACTTGACAAGGCTCTCTATGGTCTCAAACAAGCACCTCGTGCTTGGTATGAGCACCTTAGGGAGTTGTTAGATGATCGTGGTTTCGAAGTTGGGAAGATTGACCCCACTCTCTTCACCAAGAGAGTAAAGGGAGAGCTTTTCATATGCCAACTCTATGTGGACGATATCATCTTTGGCTCAACTAACCAAGCTTTCAATAATGAGTTCTCTAAGCTTATGACTGACAGGTTCGAGATGTCTATGATGGGTGAGCTTAAATTCTTCCTTGGCTTTGAGATCAAGCAATTGGCTCGTGGGACCTTCATTTCTCAAGCCAAGTATACCCAAGATATGATCAAGAGGTTTAATTTCCAAGATGCTAAGATCAAGACATCTCCTATGCAAGTCAAGTGTCATCTCTCTCGTAATCCAAAAGGGAGTAAGGATGTGGACCAAAAGCTCTATCGTTCTATGATTGGTTCTTTGGTCCATCTTTGTGCATCTAGGCCCGATATCGTTTTGAGTGTAGGTGTGTGTGCAAGGTATCAAGCGGCTCCTAAGGATCGCCATTTAATGGCGGTCCATAGGATCTTTCGTTATTTGGTTCATACCCCAAGATTTGGTTTTTGGTACCCAAAGGGGGCACAATTTTCTCTAAATGGATATACGGATTCCAATTGGGCGGGTGATCAAGATGATAGGAAGTCAACTTCCGGGGCTTGCCAATTTCTTGGTAGGTCCCTTGTAAGTTGGTCCTCGAAGAAGCAAAATTGTATATCTCTCTCCACCGCCGAGGCCGAGTATGTTGCCGCCGCAAGTGCATGCACTCAATTGTTATGGATGAGGCAAACTCTCAAGGAGTATGGAGTTCATTTGGATAAGGTGCCTCTTTTGTGTGACAATGAAAGTGCCATCAAAATTGCATACAATCCGGTGCAACATACAAGGACCAAACACATTGAGATCCGCCACCACTTCATCTGTGATCACGTGGCAAGAGGAGACATTGCACTATCTTATGTGCCCACCAAGGACAATCTTGCGGACATTTTCACGAAGCCACTTGATGATGCAAGATTCTTATTCTTGAGGAATGAACTAAATGTGATTGATCCTAGGAGATTGACTTGAGGATCTTGCACACACCCCTATAGATGAAACGTGTTTGAGCTTAGGTGTAGGCATGGACATAGGGGGAGTGTTATCCTAACACATTGGGTTCTCCCTCCCCCCATTATGCCCATAGCAAAAATTTCATTGTGATCTCTCTTTTTCTAATGATGAATTGAGTATTGGCAATGCCCCCAAGATATATCTTCGCGGTTGCATACCATAATCTCTTACATGGTGGCCTAGGCCACCAACCTCTTCGTTTCGAAGAGTTGTATCTTAGTTGGGTCTTATTTGACATTTCATTGCATTTCTAGTGTTTTTCCCTTCTAAGTGTTTCGTCTTAGGAAAATCCCACTCAATTGGTCTTCTCGTTGTTTTTGTTTCTTACTTTTGAGAGGAATAAGTACTAATATTCAGTTCGTTGATCTATCCTAAGAAATTCTATCAAAAAGCCATTCTTTTCTAGCACTTGTGTCGTCCTTTGAAACGAGGAAATTTCGGATCAGGAGGCAGCCGGAATTTCCGGTCCAGTTCTGGACCGGAATATCCGGGTGTACCGGAATATCCGGTTCAAGTATGAACCGGAATATCCGGTTCGGCGAAAATCACAAAAACTGGGACCCGACGGGGAGGAGGCAGTTCTTGCCTTTTTCCCATCGGTTCCTCTCCACCCCCAAACGCCGCCTCTTCGATTCTTGGCCACCCGGGTCGATTCCTCCGCGGGATCTTGAAGTTTTGGCTCGGATCTCGTTCCCCTCCTCCTTAGGAACGCTTCTACCCAAGCATCTTCCTCCATGGATTCCGGTAATGTTCAATCCTTTTGAATCTTGGTGCTATAACCCTACCAATCCGTGGATTTGCGTTTTTGTTGGCAATGCTTGGTAGAACTAGTTCCCTAGAGGTTCCTTTGCATGCTAGAATTGATAGATTAGATTCACTCGTGTACGATCTAGTTTTGAAGTCTAAGATCTAGATTTGTTTTGTGATGTTCCGCCACTACCGGAATATCCGGTCCACGACTGAACCGGAATATCCGGGTAATCGGAATATCCGGTTCAGTTTTGAACCAGAATATCCGGCTATGTTCTGTACTGTTTCAGACAGCCCAAAATTAATCTTTCTCAGATTTCGACTTAGATTGTTTCCTTGAATCTCCTCTATTAGTTTTATGCATGTTTGTTTCCATTGTTTGACACGAGTGTACTTATCTTGTGCTATCCCCCTATTATCTTGCTTCACAGGTGGTGGTTCTGAGAGGCGCCCTCCTAAGCGTCCCAAGCAGGTCTCTGTCAAGAACAAGCGCAAGGCACGGCTCAACTATAAGACCGACATTCCTGTTCCGGAGTTCAATGCGCTCAGGCAGAAGGATGTCTACCTTGGCCCTCGGTTTGCAAATATTGATCCTCGTTTCTGGAATCTGGAGCAGTCCTACATCTATACTGATATCTATTGTGACTACCGTCACCCCATCCGTGTGATGCAGCCGTTTGACTTTGCTGCCCTCAAGGCCAAGGAGGAATTTGCTGATGCTGCTAGCATTGTTGAGCGGTTTGGACTGGTGAAGCTTATGGAGACCCAGTGCAACTACAACACACAGCTTGTGATGCAGTTTATGTCCACTCTAGTGTTCAGTACCCATGATATTGTGTGCCGTCTCAAGTGGATGTCCGAGACCACAGCTTGTGAGGCTTCCTTTGAGAGGTTTGGACGCCGTCTTGGATATTCTTACAACGCTCACCCTCCTCTTGGTCGTCGCGTCCATGAGGTTGATAGTCCTAGGAGGGAGGTCGCCATGGCTGCGTTGTATGCTCCTGGATCCACCATTGGAGGACTTGAGGGACTGCTTCCCCTCTATGATCAGCTTGTTCGCATGTTCAGATCTTTCCTTGTGCCAAGTGGGGGTAACAATGATGCTCTCACCACTCCTCTTTGCAATCTTCTGATTCTGGCTAAGGAGTGCATGGAGGAAGAGGACCCATCTGTCTCCTATACTGTGGATGTGATGGACATCATCTATCACGAGCTCTACGCTGCTATGATTGGTGGCTACACCATTCCCTATGCTCCTTATATCATGATGCTCATCAAGCATGAAATGCGGAAGGAGTACACCGAGTTACCCATGGTTGAGCACAAGGTCAAGAGGTTGTACATCAAGAGGAAGAAGAAGACTGCTGCTGCTGCCTCTCAGGATGCTTCTTTTGAGGGTGGTTCCTCTATGGGAGGTCCCTCTACTGGTTCTCACTCTGCGCCCATTTCTGATGTTAGCACCTTGCGCCATGTCAGGAAGCTCTCCTGGTTCCAGCGTAATGTGCTCTGCATGAAGGTGGACATCCACAAGGAGCAGTACAGGGCTTATCGCCGCGACACCGCCATGGCTAGTGCACAGAGTCAGATTCTGCACCACGTGAGTGGTGCCACTGGTGATGTACCTGCTCCTCTCGCTGTCCAGTCTTATGCTGCTTGGTCTGCTGAGGATAGCACTCCCTGGGCGAGCATTGAGGCGGCTCTCCGTTCTACTCAGGCTACTACTTCTGGAGCTGGTGATGATGAGGAGGATGAGGATGAGGAGTCTGATGCTGAGCGCGAGGCCAAGGGCGAGTCCGAGGAGTCTGCTGGCGAGTCTTCTGAGCACTCCAATGCTTAGACCGTGTCTGGGACGTTAGATTAGCTATTTCCCTCCTTTTTAGTGTCTCGATGCCAAAGTGGGAGAAGTAGCTATTAGACTACGGGATTTGCATGGGTTCGGGCACAAGCATTTGCTTTTATCATTCTTTGAGAGCTTGTGTCCATTTTAGTATCTTCGTTTATTCGTTTGTCGTTTTCGTGAACTTATGTCGGTTATTGTCTCGTTTAAACTATGTGTGCTATTGTCTGTGAGACTTTGTTGGTTATCTGGATATCATCATGGATTATCTATTAGTGGTGTTATGGTTATCTATCGTATGTGTTGAGGATATTATCTGGTTGTGCTTGGTTATTCTTGGATATATTATCTTCGCACAAGGTATATACTTCTATCTTACACTCAACATATTGGTAGTATTGACTCATTGGCATGTTTGCTACTCGTTGGAAATTTCTCCCCATACATCCTTGAATCTATTTGCATTTGAGGCAAACAAAAGATATGCATAGAGATAGGGGGAGACGTTCCCATCTTGTTTCAAACATGTTCTTGTCAAGGTTTTATTGCAAATCTTAGTATTGTCATCTAACACCAAAAAGGGGGAGATTGAAAGTGCATTTCGTTTTCCCAGTGTTTTGTGTGTTAGTTAACAATACTAAGTACATTATTTATCGAGGTGTTTAGCGTGCAGGTGTTACTGTACATCGGCATCGATCACCGAAAAGTCGGTGAAGATTGGCCTGAGAGTTTTGGGACAGAACCCAACCGGATTATTCGGACCGGATTATTCATCCTGGACCGGATATTCCGGTTGCTCTTGAAGGTGCGCGAAAACTGCTAAGGACTGGAAGTTTTGCTCTCAGAAGTGAGCCGGATTATTTGGTCCGGATTATTCATTCTGGACCGGATATTCCGGTTGCTGCGCAAAACTGCTAAGGACTGGAAGTTTTGCTCTCAGAAGTGAACCGGATTATTTGGTCCGGATTATTCATCCTGGACCGGATATTCCGGTTGCTGCGCAAAACTGCTAAGGACTGGAAGTTTCGCTCTCAGAAGTGAACCGGATTATTTGGTCCGGATTATTCATCCTGGACCGGATATTCCGGTTGCTGCGCAAAACTGCTAAGGACTGGAAGCTTGAGCGACAGGAGTGTACCGGATTATTTGTACCGGATTATTCCGGAGGAGCCGGATAATCCGGTTCAGATCTACAGGATCGTGTGGAGCAAGCTGACCGGATATTCCGGTTCATACTTGAACCGGATATTCCGGTCCCCTTTTTCCTGTGCAACGACTAGTTGTGAGGAGGGGCTATAAATACCCCTCCTGCTCCTCCCCAAGATCTAGTTCTTCCCCTTAGCATTTATGAGCATTTAAGAACTCACCAAATCTCTCATTACTCCCAATCTCTCCACCCAATCTTGAAGATCTTTGGAGGATTGAAGGAGAAGGCCCCGATCTACATCTTCACCGAGCCGTTCTTCATTTCCCCCTCTCTAGCTCGAGGGATCTAGCCTAGGGTTTCCTCTTGTGGAGAACCTAGGCATCTTGATACTTGTTGGTGATTCAAGAAGAGTTGGGAGCCCCCAATTAAGTTGTGGGTGTGTGCCCCAAGTTGTTTGTAAAGGATTTGATCCCCGCCTCAAAGGGGTTCTATAGTGGAAGGTGAACTAGGCCTTTGTGGCGAAGTTCATCGGAGAATAGGGTGAGGCCTTAGTGGCGTTGAGTAGGCCTTTGTGGCGAGCTCACACCCCTCCAACGAGACGTACTCCCCTAAAAAGGAGGAACTCGGAAATACATCGTGTCTCCGTGTGCTTCCATCGGTTACCTCGTTCCTCCCTCTCTTTACTTACTTGTACTTGTTGCATTAATTGCTTGCCTTGTCATATAGGTAAATTCACCACTAGTTGCACTATCTAGAGAATTTACCTTCTTGTCAAGCCTAAACTTTAAGAAAAATTAAAATTGGTCGTAGCACCTATTCACCCCCCTCTAGGTGCCCATACTTTGCTTTCATTAGGCTCCACCATAGATATATGAGCTTGATGCTCACAAAAATGAGCCAATTTACTTCTTTTAGATCTTCTAGTTTGAACATCCTCCAAGACCTTGTCGTCTTGGGCATCAATTTGCTTCAAAGCTCTTCTTATCCTTTTGATGCGACGGGCTTCGATCTCCTCATTATTGCGAGGAGGAATCACTTGATCATCTTGATCATTTGGGTCCCCATCTTGACCAACTTGGCCTTGATCATCATCATCATCAACAACATCTTCAACACTAACTTCAAGTTGAGGATAGGATGAAGAAGATGGTTGATCTTGGCCTTGATCTTGACTCGCATTAGTGAGAGGAGTGGGTACGACTTGCGGAGTCACTTGATCAATGAGAGGAGGGTCTTGAAAATGTTCTTGGTTAGGTGTAATAGTTGGCTCCTTGGCTATCTTCTATTGTAGAGGAGGGATCCACTTGAGTAGAGCATAGTCCTTCTCGAGTCGCCATAAGGTGTCCCTCGATGGGGCGGAAAAATCCCACACCCATCCTTCCTATGACTTCTTGAGGCATTTCAACATCTACATTAGAAACATGGAATTGCGCCACTTGGGAACCGTCATTTTCCTCGAAAACCACACTACAAGATTCTATGACAATCCTTGAGGCTTTGTCATAGACTCTATAAGTGTGGGATTCGGCACCGTAACCAACAAAGATACCTTTAATAGTTTTGGATTGAAATTTAGACAACCTAATACCCTTGATCAAATAGAAGCACTTACAACCGAATACACGGAAGTAGGAGACGTTGGGCTTGTTGCCGGTGAGGATCTCATATGGGGTCTTGTCCAAGCCTTTGCGGATGTAGAGGCGGTTGGAGGAGTGGCATGCGGTGGATATGGCCTCGGCCCATAAATATTGGGGAGAAGAGTACTCCGCCAACATGGTCCTTGCCATATCCAAGAGAGTGCGATTCTTCCTTTCGGCAACACCATTTTGTTGAGGAGTGTAAGTGGCGGAGTATTGATGACGAATGCCTTCTTCACTAAGAAATTCATTCAATGTATAGTTCTTGAACTCCGAGCCATTATCACTCCTAATAGCCATGATTTGCACATTGTGTTGACGTTGCACTTCGTTGGAGAAGTTGATGATGGTTTGTTGAGTTTCACTCTTGCACTTGAAGAAATAAACCCAAGTGTATCTTGAATAATCATCGACAATCACCAAGCAATACTTCTTGCCGCCAAGACTTGCCTCGGGCACGGCACCAAAGAGATCAACATAGAGAAGCTCCAAGATCCTCTTTGATGAGATTATAGTCTTGGCCTTGTGCACGATGTCATGCATCTTCCCTTCAACACACGACCTACAAACGCGATCCTTTGCGACAGAAACATTTTCTTTTAGTCCAACAATAAGGCCACCTTTGTGAAGACTTTGCAAAGTTCTCATGTTGACATGGGATAGGCGGCGATGCCACAACCATCCCAAGTCCGCCTTCCCGAAAAGACACATTGCTTGAGAGTTGGTTGACTTCGAAAAGTCCACCACGAACAACTCATTTTCAACATGTCCCACGTGAGCGACGTCAAGAGTCTTGCTCCTCAAAAGGACCACAATATCACCATCGAAAAAGACGGAAAAACCCATCTTTCCAAGAGAGCGGACGGAAAGTAAATTGTAACCAAGGGACTCGACAAGCATGACGTTCACGATAGTTATATCGGGAGCCACCACAACCTTGCCGAACCCGGATACCTTAACTTGGACGAGTCTCCATAAGTGACGGTTGCTTGGATGTCATTTGGTCGCAACTCCGTCACAAGCTCTTTGCTTCCGGTCATATGATTAGTGCACCCACTATCGAGAATGCATTTATTCCCACCTGAAGCATAGCCCTGCAAGAGATCATTGACTAGAGTTAGTACCCGAGATGGGTCCCTTCATGTTAGCAACAAGGGTCTTTGGAACCCAAATAGTATAGTCAATGAACTCCTCAATAGGACCAACATATTTAGCTTTCACAACACCATAATAATCAACATATAAGAAATGGTGTGGATTGTTAGTTCCCGCGGAAGTGCTACGAGTAGTGTTATCCCTAATGACAACACCACTCAAAGCACCATTGTTGGTCTTCTTCTTGCTCTTCTTCTTGTTCTTCTTCTTGGCTACATAGCCTAGACCTTGCTTGCCCACTTGTTGCCTTGGTGCACTCAATTGTGGTCTAGCAATGACCGCATTAGAGTTAGGTGCAACCACTTATGGGGAAGGGGTCACAAATGTCACAACTTGTGGGTCTTTACCCTTGAGTCTTGCTAGCTCATTCTTCAACCTAGCATTTTCCTCAATAATATTTGCATGATAACAAGAAGAATTAGAGGTGCTAGCATTGTTAATTTGATTAAGTTGAGTTTGAAGTTGTTCATGCAACTTTTTGAGGGATGAGTGTTGGCTTTCCAAAGCTTTGTGAGCCTCGGTTAGCTTTTCAAACTCCTCGGTTAGTTTACCATGACCAACCCCAAACTTGACCTTATCCTTTCTAGCCTTTTTATATTTAGCAATAGCAAGATCACGTTCCTTAGTGATGTTTGAGACAATTTCATCATGAGTTAATTCAATTGATTCAAGTTCATCCTCTAGAGAAACTCTACCATCATGCTCTTCCTCAAGAGTCATAGAGAGAGATGCAATTTCATCCGCATCCCTTCTCTCAACCTCACCTTTCTTCTCAAGAGCATCTTGGGCCTCTCCAAATTGCCTCATGAGATACTCAACGTACTTCTTGGTCTCCCCTTGCATGTTAGACATAAAGTGGTCCAAGGAGATTCTTTCTTCTTCTTCTCTAAGACTAGCAAGATGTTCTAGTTCACTAGGGGTCTTAGAGTTGGGGAAAAGATATACCTCCGTGGCCTTAGCCATGAAGCACTTGGCATTACGTTGAGGGAGATCGTCATTGGGGGATTCGAAGAGGGATGAAGATGATGGAGTAGTAGCAATAGCTAGAGCGGTCACTTCACTTGTGGTTTCTTCTTCTTCATCACTCCCGGTATCATACTCCTCTTGAGTCAAGAGCACAAACTTGGTGGGAGACTTCATGTTGAACGGCTTCTTCTTGAAATGAGGTTTCTTGTACTCAACCTTGGACTTTTCCTTGCGAATGAGCTTGCCACTATGGAGCTCTCTATTTTCATACGGGCACTCCGCAATGAAGTGATGCTTATCTTGACAATTGAAGCAATACCTCACTTTTTGAGCTCCATCATTTCCATAGCGAGACTTTGTCTTTTCTTCAACAAATTTCTTGCCCTTGGGAGGATTGCTCCAAAACTTTTGCACGGTGAGAGCAATGAGATCCTTTAGAACGGGATCATAGTCTTGTTCCTTCAAAGGAGGCAATACCTCATCTCCATCTTCGTCATTCTCAACCTCTCTTGACAAAGCCTTGGCCTTCAAAGCAACGGATTCTCCTTGATGCATTCCAATGGCCCTAGCACGGTTGTCAAGCGCATTCTTGTTTGCACTTTGTAGGAGCACAACTCTTGCATTACTTGAGTTGAGGTCATTGAGGAGAAATCATGTATTCCTTGAATGCTCTTCAAGTCCGTGCCCTCAAATGGCATCACTGCAATCATGTACTTTCTGTTGATCCAAGCATCGTCAATATATGTGGCACCCGCACTAGAGAAGGCGGTGGCGAGAGTTTTGAGTCTTCGATACATGTCAACATGATCTTCTCCATCACGCATGAAGAATCCTTCGGCCTCATTGGTCAAGGCATCATATCGATTTCTTTGCATGCTCTCATTCCCAACAAACATGATGAAAAGTGCATCCCATGTTTCTTTGGCGGTGGAGAAGTGTTGAAGATGCGACATGTGGTTGGGGCCCACGGCTTGTTGAAGGATGGACAAGGCGGTGTAGTTGAGTTGGCAATCTACGGCTTCTCTTCTTGTGAGATTCTTGGGATCAAATGGCTTGTATCCGTCATGGGTGATCCTCCAAAGATCTATACAAGAAGAGTTCAAGTGAGTCTCCATGTAGTATTGCCATTCACGAAAAGAATAAGCATCAATTTTAGGTGGATCTCCTCTAGGGATTATATGAGGATGAGGAACGGGGGGATCGGGAGAGTATCGGCCTTCAACGGCATGATATCCTTCCTCTCCACCCGCACCTTTCTTAGCGGATAGTTCGGCGGAAGCAGTTTTAAGTGGATCACCACCTACCCCATTCTTGGCACCCTCCGGTTCTTCCGGAAGGGATGATTCGACAACCTCCGGTGTTTTGCCTTTGAGGAGTTGTGCCATGAGTTGACGTAACTCATCAAATTTTGTGTCTATGGATGAGGTCAATGAATTTCTCAAAGCATTGAGATCATCCATGGTCACATTGTTAACGGACGGAGCGTCGACCATATCATCTCCCATACTTAAACTCTTAGGCGGTTAAGCCCGATAGAAGAGTCGAGGCTCTGATACCAATTGAAAGTAAAGTATGGGCACCTAGAGGGGGGGTGAATAGGTGCTACGACCAATTTTAATTTTTCTTAAAGTTTAGGCTTGACAAGAAGGTAAATTCTCTAGATTGTGCAACTAATGGTGAATTTACCTATATGACAAGGCAAACAACTAATGCAACTAGGACAACAATAATACAACAAGAACTACAATAAAAGCTACGAGTGCGAGTAAGTAATGAGGGAGGAACGAGGTAACCGATGGAAGCACACGGAGACACGATGTATTTCTGAGTTCCTCCTTTTTAGAGGAGTACGTCTCGTTGGAGGGGTGTGAGCTCGCCACGAAGGCCTACTCAACGCCACAAAGGCCTCACCCTATTCTCCGATGAACTTGCGCCACAAAGGCCTAGTTCACCTCTCACTATAGAACCCCTTTGAGGCGGGGATCGAATCCTTTACAAACGCTTGGGGCACACACCCACAACTTAATTGGGGGCTCCCAACTCTTCTTGAATCACCACAAGTAACAAGAAGCTTAGGTTCTCCATAAGAGGAAACCCTAAGCAAAGATCTCTCAAGCAAATGAGAGGGAAATGGAAATCCGGTTGGTGAAGATGTAGATTCGGTGGTCCTCCTTCAATCCTCAAAGAATCAACGAGTTTGGGTGGAGGAGGAGGGAGATCTTGCTAGTGGGTGAGCTCCATTAATGGTGTCTTCAATGCAGGGGAGAGCTAACCCTTGGAGAGAGAAGTGAGGCTCTATTTATAGCCTCCATCAAAACGAGCCGTTTTCAGCCAGATTGCGACCAGTCCAGAATGGTCCGGAATATTCCGGACCCCAGAATAATCCGGAGCAATTCGGATGGTCACAGAGCATAATCCCGTTGTGGCCGGAATGGCCCCCGGAATATTCCGGATGCCAACAGAACAAAATCCCGTTGAGGCCGGAATGACCCGGAATATTCTGGCTGCCGGAATCTTCCGGAATAATCCAGATTGTAACAGAACCTTTTCCCATAGTGACCGGATTATTCCGGATGTATTCCGGAGCCCGGATTGGCCCGGAATATTCCGGGCTTCCCTTTGAAGCTCTGTTTTTTGCCATGAAAAATCCATTTGATCTTTGATTTCTTCACCATTTCTTTGACACCGTATACGTGCTGAATTAAGACCAATTCCTTTGACAAGATAGCACATACGGTTAGTAGCCTCTTTATGTTGTTAACAAACACACAAAACAGCGAGATATCGAGAATGCACTTTCAAAAGTTATGGCAAAAAACGGTGAAGGAACACGGCGGTTTTCTAGGAGGCCGGCCTGGCCGGGCTTTGAGGCTGGGGTGGAGGCCGGGACGTTCTGTTGGGGGTCCGGACTGGGGTCCTTTGAGGCCGGCCTGGCCGGGCTTCAGGGGGACGCGATTTGGACCCGATTTTGACTTTTTTGGGCGAAAAAAGGCTCCGAAAATCACCAAATCGAAGGGGGGAAAGGTGGAATTAAGCCACAAAAACGTAAGGGAAGGTAGATCAACAAGTTTAGAAATAGATCCATGGATCAAAACCTACCAAAACGCACTCAAATCACAGATCGATCCAAAAGCAAATTGGGGCTATTTTTGGTGGAAAATTTCGAATTTAGGCAAAATCAAGAAAAAATTGGGGGAAAGAGGGTGTCAAATCTGTGGCAACCTTGCTCTTGATACCAGATGATATAGGTGTTTACCTCTAGGTTGGCCCGACCTTCACAAATCGGCGAAGAACACGAAGAACGCGATGAACACGAGAGGGGGAATCGAGGGGGAATTGTGGGCAAACGTGGGGAAACACAAAGGGAGATAAATAGCGCGAACCGAAGAACCCCAAATCTCCCGTCAACTAAACCCCGAGGGCTGCCTACGGGACGATCGATCCAACTGAACTCACCTTGATTGAAACCGCTTTACACCCGTGGCCGGTCCACCACGCCAATAGAACCTCAAGGATTTACGAGAGGGAGATTGGCAACTCCTAACAGAATCCCAAGGGGAAAGTATAGGTAGTTGTGGTGAATCTTGATACGATCCTAGATACACATCATAGGAGTAGCCTCGTAGGAGGAGTCACCTCACAAGAGGGATACAAGTGCAAAGCCCGAAGTTCTCAAATCATCACTAAACCCTAGATCTAGCCATAAGAGTCCCTTATATAGCCTAGGGGGTAGGTGGGGTGAAAACGGGCGTTTTCCATGCATTTTCGGGCAACTGCAGGGAGGCCGGCCTGGGGAGCCGGCCTGGCCGGGGTGGGAGGCTAGGCGCCCAGCATGGGGGCCGGCCTAGGGCCAGGGTGGGGGCCGGGGCCTTCGAGCGGGTGGCCGGCCTGGCGCCAGGGTTGGCCAGCCTGAGGCTGGGGTGGGAGAGGGGGAGGCCGGATCCCCGTGGTTGGTGGTCGGCCTGAGGGTGAGGGAAGGCCGGCCTGGCTGGGGGTTGAGGCCGGGGACCCCGTTTCCCTCCGTTCTTCCTCCTTTCTTCTCCGATCTCGATGTCGTCTTCTCCCACTTCCTTCCTAGCTTCTCGGGCACCGTCTTGGGCATGATCTTGAGCATAGAGTGCATCGTCTTGGGATCCATGGTGTGATCCAACCTAGGCATGAAGAGGGGTATCTCATGAGGTAGCGCACCGTTCACCAAGTAATCGGAAACATAAGGATATAGGAGTGAGTTCACCTTGTCGTGTATCAATGTTGTGCTTGGTGGAATACGGTGGGCTGCATCAGCCGACCTCTGCATGGATAGAAACATCATTTGCAACGATGTCACCCACCCACTCGGGTGTCGACTATCGACCACCGCCACTACCTAGACACCCCCCCTATGGAGAAATTCCTCCACCCACCCAATTGATAGTTTGATAGCCTATCATTTGGCACTCTCTTAGCAGCAAACAGGGTAGTTTGCCTGCTCCTCCAGCCTCAATGCAACAAGGCATGACGATGCGGCGAAGCTAGTGTCCTAGCTTCTTTGTTTGCTCTTTCCGATCATGATCGAAGACTAAACTAAAAGTACCTAAGACACAATACAATACATGTGTCATTTCTAGAAGATCATTAGTGTTAAATACACAAGATACTACACTGGTGAAACCAGAAATACCAAACGCCAAAGCCTAACTGTCTCGAATAAAAATCCCCATAGGCCATATCCAATGAAGTTTCAGTGACGATTGGTTTGGCGTTGTAGGAGAGCTTGGGAGTTTTCCCCCCTCGATGTACACGAACGACAAGGTTTGTTATTATTTATATATGTTGGCATGGATACATGGGCGCCATATATTTTGCATCACTATTTTATATGATAATTTTTCCTTGTTCATCAATATTTTTTACTAATAGAGCACTATACTTATTTTATTGGGATTATTACTCCTGTGCCCCTGATTCCTTAGTTCTGCTCACTCCTCCCCATGCTTGAAATGTTTACTCACTTTTCCCTCTCTCCTTAGGTGAAACTCCCCAGAATGCTCACACCTGACGTTGTTGTGTCTTCCGTTAACTCTGACTAGTGGGCCCGTGTGGGACTGTGTCGCTCGTTGGACCTGACAAGTGGGACAAGTGCGGTTGCGTTTCTATGGGCATTGTCCGTTGGGCTGTTGTATGCTTCGTACGTCGTAGAAAGAGCCGATTTTATTGATAATTAAATTTAGCCTGCTAACATACCCACGTGCGCGGTCAACCTTTTATGCATGCCATCGTTTTCAGCATGCTATGCATGCGTCCGACGTTGGCATTGATGAGCGCAGCGTTGACTAGTTTACGTGATTAAAAGGTTGTTATTCAGCCACCATCTAGCAATGCACGGTTGCGATTCAACGGAAATGCTGCCATGCACGCAGCCACCAAGTCACGCACACGGGTGTGATTCGGTCGCCACCTATCCACCTAGCCACGCACGCAGCTTGATTCAGTCGCACGCTCGATTAATTTGTCGCTTCGAGCCGCGTATCGGGGCACGGCCGGACTGAGTGATGAAAAATGGCGGTTCCTCCACCCCCTCCTATCCACAGTACAACCGCGACACCTCGATGCAGTGTGAAAAAAGTACAACCGCGACGCCTCGATGCAGTGTGAAAAACAGGCGGTTCCACACACCCCCTCCTCTCTCTTGGCTACTTAAACCGCGTCTCGTAACCTCCTCCTCCACATCTTCAATCTCCGCCTCCTCCCAATTGTCTTCTCTCCAACCAGAGCCAAAGCACAACCGACGACTCAACGTACATGAAGATGCAGTTCAACGCGCCCACCTTCCGCTTCCCACCCACCGTGCCGAAGGTTCACTACCCCCCGACAGGGTGTTGAGACCGCGCTGCGCGTCTGGGCGTTCTCACGCAGGAGGAACAATACGGATTTGGACCGTCTCTTCCTCCGTGCGGGCTTTAACCACCTCCCGGTGGGGTCGCCAGTCATGTTCCGTCTGGAGGAACAACGCGCCCACTCCACTGCTCCAGTGGTAGGCCTCGTCGCCTACTTCACAAACAGGTTTGATGCGTACTACCTGCTCGGCCGCGTGTTCTTGTGTGGATGCGAGTTCAACGCATTCACGGCCTACAACATGTATACCGCCTTCGAGAGCATCTTCCCCGAGGAAAACCACATGCACACCCTCCCCTACTATCTCGGCGATGACGGCGTCGAGGAGCAGTGAAGACGACAAGTTCGGCGGCAACGAGGAGTGAAGACGACGACGGTGAAGTCCAGACGGTGTTGGTGTTGCGCTCCCGTAGTGTTGCCGGCACTTGCTAGTGTATCGTGCTATGTACCGTATATCATGTGTTCCCCGTACTATGTACCGTACTATGTAAGGATCTAAGAATCTCATATCTAAGTTATTTATCGTTGGTCGTGCGTGATGTGTTTTTTTTTATCTGTATTCATATTATTTCCAAGTGGTTTGCCCCAAGTTAATTAAGGCACGACTAAGAGCACATACAATGCAGCCTATTAGAGTAGACACAACATTTTGTATCCTTTCTTTCCTATATTTGAACTAGTAGTTACACTAGTTTGTGAAAAAGAAAAGAATCCAAACTAAAAGGTAAGTAAGATAAATTTATGAACTACTGTAGTTCTGTGTATGCTGAGATAAGGACAAAAATTAAAACATATTTGTGAACTAAATAAGGTTAGATATTTAACTAGTCGAAAAATAACTCATTTTTTTGCGCGTGCATGACAACTAACTTGTGGAAAAAAAGAAAAATAATATTTTTTTCCCTTCTTTTTTGGCATTCTTAAAACCCTTTGCATTTTGTGAACACTTTGTATTTTACTATCACCTCCAGCAAATAGAAGAGGGTGGGCAATCAAACCTCAAATAAATGAAATATCTTTGAATCGTTGAAAGAAAAAAAATCAGAGCATCGCGTGTTTGTGGAATTTTCCTAGAACTCGGTGTAACCAAACTGAAGCTAAACTAAACTGAAGAGAGTGTTCCTCTGAAGAAGAGATGATCTAGAGGTATTTGTGTTGCGCAAGTAGTGCTAAGTATCATCTGGTCAACTAAAAACTAGGTACTGTAACAAACAAACTTGGATGATACGATCTCAAAACGAAATAATGAATTATAAATCCCAACTCCGTGGATACAAGGAGAGAACCCAGATCCGGAAACAAAAAATTCAGAGCTAAAGGATGCGAGAGGAACCAAGATCTACCTTCCCCTCCGTCCTGCTCTCACATCTGACGAACTCGCGCTCAAAGTTGCCATTTTTCTCCTCCTTTGAAGTCCACCGCTTCAGTGGCGCGGTGCGTGGGTAGTCCGGACACTGCTGTATCGACACTGAACCATACGTAGGCCACGAGGGGCGGAAGGATGAAGTGGAGGTTGACATTTTGCCGGAGAGGAAGAAGAACTGCTCTGTCGCCGAGATCCAAAGGGGAGGCCAGCACGAGCTGTTGTGTGACTGTGTCGATGGGTGGAGGAGGGCACGGGCTGCTGTGTGACTGTGTTGATGTGTGAGTGGAATACAATGACGCGACCAATCAGGATTTAGAACTAGCCTCCTGCGGATCGCTCGCCCTTCTAGAAGAGTGAACTCTGATCTCAACCGTCGACGCCATCCAACGGCGCGAAGACGGCGCGTGCCTGTCCTCAGAATTCCTTCTAGAAGGTCAGATCTTACGACTGGCATTGGCGGTAGGGTATGATCGGATGGCTGGCGTTCAGCACTAGGGTTTTGGGGTTACGAGGTTATCGGGGTTTTGAGGTTATTAGGGTATGACAGAACTTCAAATAGCCATAACTAATTCATAAAAATCAAAAAATGGAAACGAAGCGTAGTTTGTCAGCTTATAAAATATAGTTACTAGAAAAAATATAAACATGCTATAGAAACATTTTCAAGAAAAATCATTTTCACAAGCGAGCAATCAAAATCAGGTTCAAATGACCATAACTAATTCAAAAAAAATCAAAATAATGCACGGTAAGCTCACATAGCCGTCATATGTGACGTGGGTATGAGAAAAAAAATATAAACTTAGTGTCAAGAAATTTTCATGAAAAAGGCTTCTCACAAATGAGCAACCGTGTATAGACATGTTACAGAGTTCGATGGAGAGTGAAGGAGGGTTTTGGTTTTGAAAAAATTCAAATAAATCGAAAAAATCACCAATGCTTCCTCTTGGAGCGAATCAGACAGTTCTGAACTTACTTTTATATTTTCATATCTCAAACGTGTGTTTTGGTGGTTTTCAATTAAAAGGATTTTTTCAAAAAATAAATAAACAATATGGAAAACAATTCAATAAATAGTGAGACTTCGATTGGACACTATTTATATGGAATAAGTGTCACCTAAAAAATATTGGCTCATTTAGAGAAGGTCGAAAAAAGCTTGATTACAAATGGGGCTGTTTAACCTAGATTCAGATCTCATTTGTAGCACATGTCTCTTTCGGATTGATCACCTTCATATAATGGGGTTCAAATGTTGGTGAAAGTTCAATTATAGATCAAATAAGTACTAAAGAGCAACATACTTGAATTTTTTGTACAACTTCAACTTTGGCTCAAATTATAATTTTGTTCCAAATTCAAATATTTCTTCAAATTCAACCTTTGTTTCAAATATGCATTCTGCCTCACATATGATACCAAAGCACAAACAATATTATTAAGACTTATAAGTTATGACAAGATCTAAAGTTGACAACATAAACACCTAACTACAAATCCATCAAATTCAAATTCATAGTTCAAATTCAAATCTTCGACCTGGTACTTGTGTGAGCAGATGGCTTCACCGTCTTGCTCCGGGTTTCCCAAGCTGGAGTACTCTTTGGAGTCATCTTCTTCCTTCTGATCTTCCCTTGGGGTTGTGGCCGTGGAGGTGGTGATGGAGTAATTCCACTCGGCGAGCACTCGACGACAAGTTGACGGTCATCTATGTGTTCAGTAATCCTTAAAGGAACAACTGGTACAATTACTTTGTCCTCTTCTTCTCTTATAGCTTCAAAACCATCAAGAGTCATGGATTAAAATTCTAAGCCATCCGATGACGACTGAACTTCATTTTCTTGGGCTCTATCCTCTTCTTCTCTTATAGCTTCCTCTCTACACCTTTTCTTCCCTCTGCCTCCATTTATCCTAGTGCTGAGAAATAAAATTATAAGACATATGGAGAAAAGAGAACAAAATGCATAAAAAAGAGGATGCACACACATACCAAGGTACTTCTTCAACAAGGAGTGCATCTTCAGACTCAATTGCTGCTGCATGGTCCCTTCCATCTTCAATCTCCATTGTTGATGCATTCTCCCCTGCATTTGCTGTTGTCCATCGGTCCTCTTCTCCAAATGATGCATCCAGTGGATTGGAACAAAGCCTAGCAATGTGCCCCAGAATTCCACATTTTTTGCACGCCCTCTTTTTTGGTACACGACCCTCTTCACCTGCTTTGTACCTGTTTTTTCTTGGTCTTCCTGATGGTCTAGTCAGTAAAGGAGAGTAGAGTTTGAACCCTGGATATACCATGTTCCATTGGTCTTTTCCCACAAGTGCAGGCACATTGTGAGCATAAGAAGCCTTAAATTTAGCAACAGAGAAATACTGAGAGCAATACTGATCAACTTCACCATCTTCACCCCCAATCAGAGTCATAAGATGTAGAACATGTATGCATGGCTTCCCACAAATCTGCCACTGCCTACAACTGCATTCCCTAGTGGCTAGGTTAACCGGATAACTACATTCCCTATTTTACTTTCAGTGTACGCTACCTCAGCCTCGTATATCGACGATCGAATGCATCTCATCTTCAGTCCTCTTGCATTGTGATGCAATGCCTTAATCAGTGATGGGAGTATAACATGGCCAACATATTGCGTTTCAGCAATTCTTTTGCGAAGAGCCATCTTTATCATGATCATCTGCCTCATCTTGTCAAATGCTTGCCAAACCAAATAACCCTTCGCTGACTTGAACTTTGCATTGAAGCATTCCGCAAGATTACTGGTCACATAGTCCACTTTGCATATGGTGTTGAATTTGCTTCTTGACCACACCTTTCCATGATGTGCATCCATATACTCCTTCACCTCTAGATGTTTATGAGCATACACCACTCTCAAATGGTGCTCATTCTTCCTTTCACTGCATGTGTACGATGCTGGCCATAAGTTCTCATAAAAAACTTTTCTTTTGAACTTCTTTTTAAAATTCTGCGCTAGGTGTCGCATACATTCCCTATGCTCCACTCCAGGGAATACAATTTCTACTGCACTCTCTAGACCTTTGCAAGCATCTGTATGTATAGCTAAACCCGGGGGTGTGCCTATAATATTGCGCAACTGATGTAGAAACCAGACCCAACTTTCCTCGGACTCTGCCTCCACAACACCAAATGCAACTGGGAATAGCCAGTTGTGTCCATCAACTACAGATGCTGCTACTAGATGTCCTCTCTATCTTCGAGTCAAACTGGTAGCATCTACAACAAAATAATGTCTGCATCCATCAAGAAACCCCTGCCAACAAGCCTTGAAACATACAAAATCCCTTCTGAAGCACTCCTTCTCAAATGTCTTCCCTTTTATCTTGAATGGAACAGTATGCTTGTCAATTTCTACAACACTACCTAGACTAGACATCTCTACTTCAACCTTGAAGGTGTAAAGCAACTGAAAACTTTAATTCCATTGACCATTAATCTTGTCAAGAGCCATTTCTTTAGCTTTGAAAATCTTCATGTAAGGAATTACAATCTTATACTTCTCAAAAAGCTTCCCTTGAAGTGTTGTTGGACCAAGACTAGTTTTTCTCTCAGCCAATCCAATATTGCATCTGCCACCCATCGAGTTTTTGCTAGTTTGGATTTTTCCTTCGCCCATCCCCCTCCAGGTGGACATGTGTGCTTGTGTGGGTTTTTCTTTATCTGAAACAAAAGAAAGGGTAAAAATAATGGATAAAAAGCATTACTCAGTGATCTGAAATAAAATAATCAATCAACTAGGAGTACCTGAATCAGTTTGCTCTTTATCATACGAGATGCATGCAAACTCCACTTACACCTATCATATGGACAATAAATTGTGAACCTTTTTGGCTCACTCCTTTTAATCTTATACAAATTTTCAGTAAGAATGCAATATGTTGTTACTGCATTCCGACAGTCCACCATCGATTGGAATATGGTGGCTTCAGTAAGATCAGGATTCTCCCTGTTCCACTCAATTGTTGGCACGTCGTCACCATCGTATTCATCCAAAATTAAGTTTTCATTGTTCTCCGCATCCTCTTCATCGTCAGTGTCATCAAACCTAACTCGGCTCATGGGCTCCTCCGGATATTCATCATCCACTGCTTGCTGACTGGCTCTATCTACCAGTTCAGGGTACATTATCTCGTCTTCATCATCATTTCGAGGTACATCCTCGTCAGGTTCCGCATCTTCTTCTACAACGACCATAGCAGGTACAGGAGAAGCAGCAGCACTACCAGCAGCAGATTCAGCAGTAGACATGTTGTGGCTCCACGAACCACTCGCTTTATTTGGTCTCGACCTACAAGGAGTCCCGGGGTGCTAGCTATTAGCAGAGACAGATGATTGCGGAACACTCTTCCCCTTGACTGGTTCTGCGCATGGCTGAAGCATGTCGATACGAAGTTTACCGAAACGGCTGCCAGCATTCAGAGTAAAAAACAACCCGAGATGCTCGTCGCAAGTTAGTGGGAGAAATCTTTGCTCGGTACTGCTGAAGTAACTCAATTCAATAGCATCGTCATCGCTCCACGGATAGGCTGAACGGAGGGTAGTGAGAAAATCTCTAAAGCAAATGTTTGTTTCTATCACAACCGGATAGAAAAACGAATAAAGTAAATACGGGTTAGTACCATGCAACACACTAGTTTCCATTCTAACCGTCAACCGGAAAGCCAACGCAGGATCAATCCTATTTAGTTCAAACATACGGATGCAGTTAGGCATGGGACAGAGGAAATCAATTGGAACGATTCAAGCTAAAAAATGACAAATACAGACTTACTTACAATCTAGAACACCAATTCAAGGGGAAACGTTGCTTACCCGGGTCTAATCCATGAAGTATTTGCCGTTGATTCGACCAAATCCTCTCCACGACTGAGGGCATTCTGGGGGGTCCTGGATCAACATGGCTTCAGAGATGGTGAGGTGGGGTGATGGTGAGGTGGGGTAGATGATCCGGATAACGCGGCGGAGGGGATAGGGCAGCAACGAACGCGGCACAACGGCGGCGGAGGGGATGGGGCGGTGGCGGAGGGGGCGAGGCTGCGCGATGCGGCGGTGTCGATCAGTTTCAGCTTCAGACAAGCTCTCTTACGTGTCTCCTTGTGGTCCCACTAGGAACGCAACGTTCAAAGGAGAACCCGGCCCCACTCGTCAGCACAAACACAAAAGTTGACGGTCAATGCATTGACTGGACGCGGCAAACACCAGTTATCAACTTTTGCGAGAGTTTCAGCTAAGAGAATGGGGAAAAGTGAGCAAAAGTTTAGAGCATGGGGAAGAACGAGCAAGACTAAGGAATCGGGGGCACTGGAGTAATAATCCCTATGTTATTTCGTTGTTTTCTCTATGTCTTACAGTTTTACAGAATTATTTACAAGACTCAGAAATCAGCTAGAAAAAGCACCTATTAGAAGGGATATTTTCTGGACGTCAGAAAAATCGTGAAAAAAAATATCAGAAAAAAAAGTTTTGTCAGAAATCACTAGGGGAGCCCGAAGGGCTGCCATAGGGGAGCCAGGGGGCAGCCAAGTTCCTCCCGGGAGCGGCCTCCCTCTTGGGCACGCCTGGTGGGCCCTAGGGCCCTATCCCCTCTGACTCTCCTTCGTGGTACTTACCCCCCCTCCGCCCGTGACCTAAAACAGCGGGAGGCACTTCGTAGAATTTTTCTGCCGCCTCTTCGCGACGGAAACGACGGAGAGAATAAAGCATCTTCTTGGCGGGGAGATTCCGTGAGTGAAATTTCCTCTCGGAGGGGGAATCGTCACCACCGTCACCTTCCTCGAACCGGGCATTATCAAGATCGTCACCGTCGTCACAATCAGTGTCGTGGTGGGTGTCACACCAGATGGCATGGGATGGCTTAAGGTGGGGGCCGATGGACGTTTTTGGTATCCGGGGAGGGATAGTGCGTTAAGAAGCACACATAGGAAACAACAAACACACCTATGTACCCACGTCCAGGGCCCTCGTGAGGAGGTAAAGCCCCTACTCCTACTTGTCTGCCTCTATATATGTGGGTAACCGAGTTACAGGGGGTTGCTCCTCGAGCTCTTCTAGCTAGAGGAAGAAGGATCTACTCAGCACCGGTGGAAAGAAAGGTGAAGGTTCATTGTCCCTCACACAAGAGGGGTGTGGCCATCTTATATATCGGGGCCACTGACAGAGAGTACAAAAGTTAGGTGGAAGGCACAGTGGCGTATCGCACGCCGTCCGGCACGGGGCTGAAAGTATCCTCTATGATACGTACTATGTGCCTTGTCCCCTCTGTCAGAGACACGACATGGCATCGCCCATACCTCTACATTGTTTCCATGTACGCTCCGTGTCACCCGCCTAGTAATTTGAACCGCATGCCTGTACATCTCCGTGATCTTCGGGATACACCTGCTCCATTGACTTTGGTCCGGGATAGCAAGTTCTTCCCCTAACCCGGTTTCTCCAAGTGTAACTCGGATAACCCGGTAGAACACTCACCTGCAAGATAATACACAAAGCACCATATACGGACATATCTTATGTCGGTCATCATATGCTGGTAGGGCACTTATGTCGGTCAGGTTTGACTCGGTCCACTCCTTGGACACCATTTCACACCAAGTATGACCCTACCCGGGGGTAGCCCCTCGACATTAGTCCCCGAAGCTGGTATGGTCCAGCAGACCCGTATGATGGGTCGTAGAAGCTTAAAGAATAACTCCACAATACTCAACCTACATACCGCTTATGTCGGTTCCAACCTCAATCTCGGAACCAATCCACGATCATCACCAAGGATTCCACCGAATCTCCAACATAATGTGGGCCGAGTCATTGTTTCTCCGAGTTTCAAAACTTAGCCATTTCTCTTCTTGGTTCGAGCCCAACAATTACAAGGTGAAGACGCCTCGTTTCCTCTACGTCGTGCCGCACCACGTGGAAGAAAACCGCGACGCGCCCCCTTAGTTCCAGTGCACGACTGCACACGCCCGCACGCACACACACACACACACACACACACACACACACACACACACACACACACACACACACACCGCGCGCACGCCACACCTGCGCTCTCGGCCCCAAGCGGTGTCAAATCCACGCAGTACTCGAGTGGATTCTCCGAGATGCCCGAGATTTACTGCGCCACATCCTGCAGTTACCACCTTACGTGGCATAGTGGGAGAAGTTAACCGCTTTCGTGCGGTCGTGGGCACACGCAGAAACTGCTCAATTACTGTCCACGATCGATCCCACGACCTCCTCGCCTCCCTGCGATATAAATACCCGTGCGGGGCACACCGGTTTCAATCCTTCGCCACTTCACCCCCATCTTCCATCTCCTTCTCTCTCGCGCGCACACAACACGTCCACCGCATCGCTGCGCTCCGTCGCACTCTGTCACCAAGCCGAGGACACAGCCGTGCCTGCGAGCACCACACTGCGTCGGAACATCGTCGGCCTCCTCACCGTCGCCGCACATTTGCGCGTGCCCCTCTCCAACACTGGTCACTGCATCTCCACCGTCACCTTTGAGCTCAACCACCTCATCGTCGTCACGCTCTTCCTCTCCGGCCCCGCTCTTCACCACTGGAGCGGAGCCACCGCGGGGCCAATCTCCGTTGCGGTTCTTAGCCTCTCTCTCCTTGAGCAGTTCTCTGGGAAAACGGATCTCCCAAAGATGCTGGAGTCGTGGTCCGCCACCATGTACTCCAGTTCTCTCGTCGCCACCGAGTAGGAAGAAGATTACTAGGAGAAGGAGTGCATTCGGGCCGCCCGGGAGGGCTTGCAGGTCAAGGCCTCCGATATCAAGTGTCTCTACGACACTCGGCGCATCCCGGAAGGGGTTGTCTGTCGGCTTCCCAAAGACGAGATCTACCCCGAGCCCGAAGCCGGTGAGTTTTTCATCTTCCTCGCTCTCTTTGAGCGCGGGTTCGGTCTCTCTCTCTGACTTCATGCACGAGTTCTGCGTGAAGTTCGGATTACAACCACATCATCTCCTGGCAAATGCCGTCACCACCTTATCTTCCTTTGTCTCTTTCTCCAAGGGATACCTCGGCCTCTGGCCCACTATAGATATTGAAGGGTTTGTTGCAAAGAAAACAAAAAATTTCCTACGTGAGAGACACCCGGAAGACCAAGATCTAATCTAGGAGATGAAAGCAACGGGCATAGATAGAGTCTTAAGAAAACATACCCTCGAAGACTCTAAGTGTTACGAGATCGAATCTCGTTGTTGGCGTAGTCGTACTCACACCGATCTCAAGACCTAGAAGATGTGCACCACAATCCGGCGGTGCCTCCGTTGATCGGTCACACGTACGGATTGATGAAGACCTCTGTTCCCTCGATCTAGCGGGGCAGCGAAAGTAGAGGATCCCTCTGAACTCCAGCAGCACGACGGCGTAGTGTGGTGGAGAAAACATCATTCAGGGCTTCGCCAAGCGCATGAACATGAGGTGGAGTAGCGGGAGGAGGGAGGCGGAGATGACACCAAGTGGGTGGAGGAGGGAGAGCCCTCACCCTCCTTTTATAGGGGAGGGGGAGGCATCCCAAGGGGGGTGCGGCCAGCCCATGCAGGTGCCCCCACCTCTTCCCTCTTCATGTGAGTGGACTCTCCACTCACACCCACTCATCCTCCACTTAAACTCCACTCAAAAATCCCAAAGGTTTTTCTTTAATAAATAAATAAAACATTTTTATTTATTTATTTCAGTATTTGTTAATTCTATTAACAAACATTTCCATATATCACCTCTAATCATTTGTTAATTCTATTAACAACCATTCGATGGAAAATCCCTTGAACTATTTCAAATTTACCCGAAACGATTTCGGTGTTGTCCAAACTTTTATCCGATATTCCGTATCCTCTCAAATGTGTCATCGAACCTTAAGTGCGTCACCCTACGATTCGCGAATAATACAGACATGATCGAGACACCTCTCCGATCAATAATCAACAGCGGGATCTGGAGATCCGTGATGACTCCTATATATTCAACGATGAATCTCGTGATTGTGTGAACCATCAACATCGTAACTAATTCCCTTTGTCTCGCGATATTTTACTTGTCCGAGATCCGATCATTGGTATCAACCATACCTTGTTCGATCTCGTTACCGACAAGTACTCTTTTACTCGTTCCTAGATATGACATCCCTGTGACCTAGTCACGTGCTTGCAAGCGGTGTCGATGTGATATCACCGAGAGGGCCCAAAGTATATCTCTTAGTCATTTGGATGGAAAATCCGCACCCTTGATCCACGAGCCTCAAGTAATACTTTCCGAATACCCAACGACACCTTTATAGTCACCCTGTTACGGTGTGATGATTGATGAAATCAAAGCACCCTTCCGGTATTAGTGATTGACATGATCTCATGGTCTAACGAATAAGTACTTTGTATGCAAGATATAACAATATAAACTAAATGACTTGATCGTATTGTTATACTTAATTTGGGTCTATGGTCATCACATCATTCTTCTAATGACATGACCCCGTTATTAACAACATCCAATGTTCATGATCAGGAAACCTTGATCATCTATTAATCAACGGGCTAGTTAAAAGAGAGACTTTACTAGGAACCATTCAAAACCCTGTGTCCCCTTAAGATATAATCATCATCCTTATCCATTGTTGTCATAAACATCGCAAGACATCTCATGTCCTCCCGTTTCTCTCGAAAATAATTCTTCCGTCCACCAACATTAATTTTACGTCACATGACATCTCATATACTCACAGGAACACCTCTGATTGGCACCAAAGTTGTTCCTATGACATTGAAATGACTTTGACCATTCTCATAAACCATTAGAACTAAAAAAACAATCTCAATTAAATATTTACACATCTTAAGCGTGTGACACATAAACGTTCGATAACACACATCTATGTTCGGGAACTTACCCATCAATAACCAACAGCGGGACCATTGACGTCAATGATGCCTTCTGTGCATTCACGAATGACAAGAGAACCTTTCAGTTAATCATTATTCTTACCCCTTTAACTGCACGATACCAAAAATATCACAAGGAGAGACAATGTGCTCAAGTGTGATCAAACTCTTTGATAATAACACATAAAAATCGTACCTATATTGTTCTTTTTTCTCGTACGTATCCCAGATGTCCTTGTGATAAATCACACCGTGTCTCCCCATATGATTGGTTGATATCGGTTATATTGGGAGGGACCAAAGGATGTATCTCTCCATCGTCCGGAGGAGTTAACTACCGTTGTTGAGCAATCTCAGTTCCATTACACACCCTAGGTCATACCTGAATATCACAATTATAATCTCCTTTTACTGTAGACGGTTGATGACATCCAAAATACAATTTTTGAATCTGCGATCAGTAGATATTCTCGTTATATATGGACCATAGCTAATGATAATTTCATACTCTATTTTCTAAATCACTAAAACATTAGTTTAACTCCTAGCAAGATCATATACTTGGGTCGGTTCGACACTATTGTTATCTTAACAATATACCATCGTAGTTGCTTGACCTATACAAAGTCCATGACCAGGAAAACATGATCATCTCATAACATATAAGCTAATTTTGGAGACAAGATTAGCAACAATTATTTGTTCATATCTCTACACCTGCTTGTAGGCTTTCCTTTGAATACTCACTATTCAAGTACCACAACACTTATATATAGCACAAACATATAAACTTAATAATGAAGTTGGAGATAAATAATAACTTAATATTATTATCTCTAGAGAATATCTCCAACACTTCTCACATAGCCTTGACCGTTTTTGTTCGGCTACACATATAACATCCATACGTGTGCCCAACCAACACTTGCATATCAAAACATCCTCATGAGTGGTATATGAAACACCTCGCTTTGTTGTATCCTTCTTATTATTTATTTTCTTCTTCTTTCTACCATCGGATGAATCACCAACGCTAAAAAAGAGTGCAATATGGCAACCTGAGCATCCTGTGTCCGATCTCCCCATATCGGATCAAATCCATCAATAACTCATCCTAGCAATGCTAATAATTAAACTACTAACCTATTGTTCATCTAAAGTATTCATTTGTAGTATAATTTCACACCCGCGTATTGTCTTGACTATCGTCAAACATGTTGTGAGCATGCTGGCTCTCGGTGATGCCGGACGCTGAACGCGTCTGCTGGAGTGACGGCGAGTCCACCGCCATTTCCGTCTCCTGCATAGGATCCACCTGCGACGCAAACTCGTTTGTGATATGCCAGTTCTCCAGACTATCGTCTGTGTTGGTGGTTCAGGAAGTCGAACTCCTTGCTGTGACAGGCGTTGATGGAGGTGCCCGCCTGGTGGTGGGGGTGGGCATATTCATACCAGCCTCCACCATCTCCGCAGCTGCCTGCCTCACGACCTCCTTCTCATTCTTTGCCTGCTTGCGGGCACGCTGCTTCTCCCGCCTCAACTTCAGGCCTTCCGGGCGAGTATTTCCGGATTGACCTCCGATGCAGGCCAGTGCTCAACTGATTCAGAAGAGGCGCCCTTATCCTGAGACTTCACGGGCGCTCCCCGTCCATCCTCTCTTCTCACGACGGCGGTGGCTAAGGACGGAGACGGGCATGTGGTATTTGCCGGGTGCGGTAGAAGAAATGAAATGGGAGGAGCGACAAATCGGCGAACATTTTGTTGGAATTGGGGTGGCTCCAACTTTTTCGATCCGACAGGGCGGACAAGCCGGGGCACGCCCAGGCAACCCCAAACCATCCACACATATGGGTTGGCTTTGGGATCTGTCGGTCAACCCGTACGTTTGGGGTGTTTTCGGGTTTCATGGTCGGGTGGCCTTTTTGTGCCGGATAAAAGCCTTACATTCCGCCTCTTGTTAGGGCATGTCCAACGCTCCATGTTTGACACCTGCCCTAGCACTCCACGTAGGTTCGGGTGGTCCAGTTTTCAAAAGGTGCAAGTTGCGGAGACGAGCGGGATCGTGTAGAGGAGTCTATTTCCTTACTGTCAAATATCACAGGACCACACTTGCCTTGCCCGCGAAAGAGAAGCGGAGAGCAGCTAGCCTCGAGAAAGTGAAGTGGAGAAATCGGGAAAGTGTATGAGAGAGAGAACACGCCCCCCACACTCTACTGCTTCCACTTGACAGTATTTGCATCAAACATTTTTAGTGCTACAAAGCTATGCGGAAGAGATGAGACCGCCGGTTGATACCGCTTCTGTTGCTCGTGCGCTTATACATTATATCTAGATTTGACATGAATGTATATTGAGATGACAGAGCTTCTCTTGAGATTTGAGGGTCAAAAATATAAAATCGTGTATATTTGAGCCCAAACGTACAAAATTTGTACTCATATAATGTTTATCTGGAAAATATGGATTTAATTTCTTGTTTTGTACTCCCTCCGTCCCAAATTAATTGTCGCAAAGTTTGACAAAAATGGATGTATCTAACACTAAATTATGTCTAGATATATCCACTTTTGTCAAACTTTGTGACAATTAATTTGAGACGGAGGGAGTAGTAGAAGAGGAAATAGCTACACATGGCGAAAACCTGAAAAAAGAAGGCGAAGAAAACCAAAAAATAAAAGGACGAGAAACGAAGAAAATCTGTGCTGCAAAACCGGCCCCTTTCGCGCTGTAGCTCCGCAGAACAAGTCGTGAGGCTCCCCGCCGCGAACCCCGCCCCGCAGCCGCTCGCCACCGCTCGCCAGCACCGGCAATGCCGCGCGGCCGCTCCCGCACAACGCCCCTCGGCGCCCCGCCCTTCAAAGCGGCGCCCTCCTCCCCCGACCCCTCGCTAGTGCCGCCACCCCCATTCCACCCTCCCCCTCCCCCACCGCGCTAGCTGGCCCACATGACCGCCGCCGCCGCGGTGCTCCTGCTGGCCGCCGCGCTCCTTGCGAGCGCGGCGTCCGGGTTCGAATGGACCTTCACGAAGAATGGGTCCGTCGTGTCCTACGACGAGCGCTCCCTCCTGATCGACGGCAGGAGGGACCTCTTCTTCTCGGGCGCCATCCACTACCCGCGGAGCCACTCCGAGATGTGGCCCAAGCTCCTCAAGAAAGCCAAGGAAGGCGGCCTCAACACCATCGAGACCTACATCTTCTGGAACGCCCACGAGCCAGAGCCCGGCAAGGTAACAAACACTCTTCCTTTCACCAGGCCAAACATTTTACTACGACATTTTAGGTAGACGCAAATGCGGCAGCTCACATTTTTGCGTATAATAAAATGCAGTACAACTTCGAAGGCCGGCTCGACCTGATCAAGTTCCTCAAGATGATCCAGAAACACAACATGTACGCGATCGTGCGCATCGGCCCATTCATCCAGGCAGAATGGAACCACGGGTCCGTGCAAAATCTGTTTCTGTTGATAATGTGGTAAAGAATTAGCCAGGTCTGCAATCCTGATGCATATGCTCAGCTCATGTGGTTCCTTCTTCTGTTTGTTTGTTTGTTTTTCCCTCAGTGGCTTGCCTTATTGGCTTAGAGAGATTCCGCACATAATATTCCGCGCGAACAACGAGCCTTACAAGGTAATCTAGTCACACGCAGTTGCAGGCCTGGTACGTGTGCATCTGTGCCAAGAATTTCAGACAGATGACGGTCGGTGTTTCTAATGCAGAGAGAAATGGAGAAGTTTGTGAGATTCATAGTGCAAAAGTTGAAGGATGAGAACATGTTCGCGTCTCAAGGGGGTCCCATCATTCTAGCCCAGGTCGGTTGATCGCTACCTGTATGATGTCATTTATCTACATCTGTTCATCGCACAGCCGGTGATTCACGCGCCGTGTGATTTTCACAGATCGAGAATGAGTATGGGAATATAAAAAAGGATCATATAACAGAAGGTGACAAGTACCTTGAATGGGCTGCTGAGATGGCCCTTAGCACCAACATCGGAGTCCCGTGGATAATGTGCAAGCAGACTTCGGCTCCTGGTGAAGTGGTAACTCTTCCTTTTACGAAACATGTGGTGAAAGCCTGAAGATGTTATAAAATGATTAAGACATGGCACTTTTTAAATTTAAGGTTCTAGTTGGAAAGGGTACTAATAATCTTCCAAAAGTTGAACCCCTATTTTTGTGAAATTCCTGTGCACCAAACAGGCTCTTAACTTGAACATCTCCTCTGAGAGAGAATGTTTTATCCAGAGTGTATTGCTTTGTCTCGATCTCTTAATATGTGCCTCACTCTCACTAGATTCCTACTTGCAACGGAAGGCACTGTGGGGACACATGGACAATGCGCGACCAAAATAAACCTCGCCTTTGGACTGAGAATTGGACTGCACAGTAAGTTGAAGTTATTCATACTCAACATTCTACTTGTTTTCTGAAGTTGATATGACGTTGATGCTTATGGAAACGCACCCGGGTAATACTTTTCTGGCCAACTTACGTAAGAAGAACATGTTAAATTTATCTGTGTATATCTTGTTTTTTTATTACCATTATAATGATGTGTGGATTATGCAAAATATCTGCAACATACTTCCTTTTGATGATACTGCCATAGCGTCATATCTTGTGCGTGATTACCTAAAATATCCGCAGTATATTTCCCTTCTAATGATACTACCATACCGTTAATATTGTTGTAATTGAATGTGGGATAAAAAACATTTGTGTTTTGGCTTTAGAAAAGACACTTTCATCTGCTGTCAAGTGATTTGTCGACATTAATATTTAAAGTAATTTCTTGCAATATGCAGGTTCAGAGCATTTGGTGATCAATTAGCTGTGCGTTCAGCAGAGGACATTGCATATTCCGTGTTACGTTTTTTTGCCAAGGGTGGGACATTGGTAAACTACTACATGGTATGTTTATCCAGGTGCATTTTTGCGACTATATGCATTCAAAAATTTCACATAGAAGATACTAGAATATCTCATGGAATTGCATATTAACTTGTTTTGAACAGTATTATGGTGGAACAAATTTTGGAAGGACAAGTGCTTCCTATGTGTTGACTGGATATTATGATGAAGGTCCCCTTGATGAATACGGTTAGATTGGCTCAACTGTATATTTCTAGTTTTCCCCGCTTCCATCTGTTGCTTCTATTGTCTGTAACGATCTTGTTACGCGTTCAATGTACTTATCCAGGTATGCGGAAGGAGCCCAAATTTGGGCATCTCAGGGACTTGCACAATATAATCAGGTCATACCAGAAAGCTTTCCTTGAGGGGAAACAATCATTCGAGCAATTGGCTCATGGGTATGAGGTTGGGAACAACTGCTTCCATCATTTCTTGCAGAAATACTTGAGATGTTTAGTGTGAAAGTGTTTTGTAAATTAACAGTCAATCTTCTTATGAGTTTGATAGTTTCTTGCACCTGCAGGCACACAACTTCGAGTTGCCCGAGGAAAATTTGTGCTTGGCTTTCCTCTCCAACAACAATACAGGGGAGGATGGAACTGTGATTTTCCGAGGTGAGAGGTACTACGTGCCGAGCCGCTCCGTCTCCATCCTTGCAGATTGCAAGAATGTGGTGTACAACACAAAGAGAGTATGTGCGCTGTATAGACTCGCTGCAAATTAGTATGGACCTAGCTTCAGTAGTTATAAAGAGCATGCCTTCCTGACTTGTGCTATCCCTATGTTATGCTAGGTGTTTGTTCAACACAGTGAAAGGTCATTCCACACAGCCGACTCGTCGACCAAGAACAGTGTTTGGGAGATGTACTCAGAGCCGATTCCGAGGTATAAACAAACTAATATCAGGACAAAGCAACCGCTGGAGCAGTATAACCTGACCAAGGACGCCAGTGACTATTTGTGGTACAGCACAAGGTGTTGTTTCCTTCATCACACCTTCGTTTCAGCTCATTATCATGAACTTTTATTCTATATTTTCCTCACAGGTAGCAAGATTCTGAATTCACTGTTTTGTGTTTGTTTACAACATCCGTGCAGCTTTCGCTTGGAGGCAGACGATCTTCCCTTTAGGGGTGACATCCGGCCTGTGGTTCAAGTCCAAAGCAGTGCACATGCATTGATGGGATTTGTCAATAATGCCTTCGCAGGTAACTTGGGCCAACTATGTAACAGTCTTGTTTATCCAAAAGCGGATACCAATTTCAAGCACCAACAATTGTACTAAAAAAAGGCTTCATAAACACCATCTGTGCAGGGAGTGCTCGTGGAAGCAAGAAAGATAAGGGTTTCGTGTTCGAAAAGCCCATTGATCTAAAAGTAGGTGTCAACCATCTCGTGCTGCTGTCATCATCCATGGGAATGAAGGTAAAGATCTGACTGTTTCGGGTCCTAACTGGCTGGGTGCTGGATGCACACAATTTATGTTGACCTGTTATAGTTCTGTTTGCACATTTTTCTGTTGTTTGCAGGACAGTGGTGGCGAACTTGTTGAGTTAAAGGGTGGCATTCAGGATTGCAGAATACAGGGTCTCAATACTGGGACCTTGGATTTGCATGTCAATGGCTGGGGCCATAAGGTACAGGCTGTTGCACTTAATGATTTGAGAAACTTATACGCCTTTCATTAGCTCTTCAAGGCATAATGCACTGATATACTAAGAATGAGCTCCTCCTTCCTTGTTTTAAACAGATCAAATTGGAGGGTGAGGAGAAGGAGATTTACACGGAAAAGGGCATGGGCACTGTTCAGTGGAAACCTATCGAGAATGGACAGGCTGTCAGCTGGTACAAGGTAACCTGGGCCACGAAAAGGAACATTCACTATCTTCAATCTTTGTTTCCAACTCTCATTGTCACTGTATTTTGCCATGTTAGAGATACTTTGACGAGCCAGACGGAAAGGGTCCGGTTGTTCTTGACATGACTTCCATGAGTAAGGGTATGATCTTTGTGAACGGCGAAGGCATGGGTCGCTATTGGACCTCGTACAGAACTATTGCCGGAGTTCCTTCCCAGGGACTGTAAGAAATTTCAGTGCTACTGAGAAACACATTCCAGTTTTGGCCTACAATAATTTTGCACTCTTAAACTTATTATATTTTCCTTCAGATACCATATTCCACGGTCATTCTTGAAATCTAAGGACAACCTGTTGGTTGTATTTGAGGAGGAGATTGGCAAGCCGGAAGGCATCCTCATCCAGACAGTGAGGAGAGATGACATCTGCGTGTTCATCTCGGAACACAACCCTGCACAGATCAAGACATGGGACACAGATGGAGGCCAGATCAAGCTCATAGCTGAAGACCACAGCACCCGGGGCGTCTTGACCTGCCCCCCGAAGAAGAAGATCCAGGAGGTTGTCTTCGCCAGCTTCGGCAACCCGGAGGGCCACTGCGGCAACTTCACTGTGGGCACCTGCCACACTCCTAATGCGACGGACATCGTTGCGAAGGTACACACATTCTCCGTCAATAATGTGTATCATCTGTAACACTATAGTGTTTTTCTTGTTTTCGCGTATGATTGGTGATTAATCTCTGGAGTACATGGACAGGAATGCCTCGGCAAGAAGTCGTGCGTGCTGCCAGTGGATCACACAGTGTATGGCGCGGACATCAACTGCCCCACAACGACAGCCACATTGGCGGTGCAAGTGAGGTGCCACGACAAGAACGGCGGTTCAGCGTAACAAGGAAGAAAACGACACTTTCTCTGATCTCCTGCTTCTTCGTCTTGTTTGTTTGGAACTCCACCGATGCAATTTGTGCCTGTTGTGATTGTAATTCTACCGAGGCTTGCTTGGTCGGGATCGTGGGGAGTTGAGTTGACACACAAATGCGAAGAAAACTGCTGAGTGCTGATTGGCTCGAAGTTCTATTTTCCTTGCCCCCCCTTCTTTCTTCTTTTGTTGCTGTTATGTGCTGTTTCATATTAACCATCACAGTAGATGCTGAATAATTGTGAGCGGTAGTTTAGTGAAGTCCAAATTTGGCGCAAAAGAATCGTTGACCTGACCGAATGGATAGAATAATTCAATGGATTTGTCCTGTATAACTCTTATCATGTTCGTGGGCATCCTCAAGCCTTCTGCTGATTGATTTGTACATCTCATCTTAGGAAGAAACTAGGTAAATGGCAAGTTATTTATATTGCCAAATTTCAGATGCAACTTCGTTGTACGATAGAGTACATTTTATTTTATACTGGAAAAATGTTGTATCTGTTGAACAGTTGCACTGCAAAATATAAATACCATCTGAACCGTGTTTTGAAATTTCGGCCGTACACAAATTGAACAACACTTCAAACCCATAAAATTTGATATTTTTTAATTCAAATTCAAGCACAACATAGGTTCCAGATGAAGGAAGTAATCCACATAAAACATGATGACACATGAACAAACTATTGCGACATTGCCCATGAAGTTGCCACTTGTGCTTGAAAAGGTAATCTCGGAGTTGCTCATGCATTGATCTTCAGTTCTTCAATGCACTATGAAATATGTGAATTCAGTCTTTGTTCTGATCAACCATCACATGTTCCCATAAATTTGTACTCAAAGTTCTCCACTTGTCTCCTCTCATTCTCCACTACCATGTTATGCATGATCAAACATGTTGTCATGATCACTCACTGATGCATGTGAACACACATTCGTTGGGAGACCCCCAAGAGGAAGGTATGAAGAGCGCATCAGCAAGTTGAATCGACCAGTAGGAGGAAGGAGTAAGTTCAGAAGGTTGATGCAGTTGAGATGGTAGGTCGCACTATCGGTTCAGCAGCAACGTGGAACCTACACAACACAATCAAATTACTTTGCTCCTACGAAGCAGTGAGGTTGTCAATCTCACCGGTTTTGCTGAACACAAAGAGGTTAAACGTATGGTGTGGAAAACAGTATGAGAACAATAGGAAAACAGTAGCAGTAGTGTGAAAATAGTAATTGCCGTGGTTGTATTATCAGTATGAGAAAATGGACCGGGGTCCACAGTTCACTAGTGGTGTCTCTCCATAGAAAATAAATAACATGTGTGATGAACAAATTACAGCTCGACAATTGATAGAAACGAAGGCTGCACCGTAGTGCATATGCAAGACATAAAGATTACTATGTGATTCATGTGGGCATTACAACAAAATACATAGACCGTCATCCAACTGCATCTATGACTAATAATCCACCCTCCGAATATCATCCGAACAAACATTGGGTATTAAGTGCAAGTAACAGATAATCACAGTAAGCAAAGTGTGTAATGTAAACCATGTAAACGAAGTAAACATCGTTGTTTTCTCCCTAATGGCAACAACACATCTTCCATCCGTCACGTTTCTGTCACTCGAGCACATATGCAAAGGAGGCATGAACCCACTATCGATCATAAATACTCCCTCTTGGAGTCACTAGCATCTACTTGGCCAGAGCATCTACTAAAAACGAAGAGCATGCAAGATCATAAATAACATATACATGAAGATAACATGATAGATTGATAATCAGAAGACATAGCATTCAACATTCATCGGATCCCAGCAAACACAACATGTAGCATTACAATAAGATGATCTCAATCATGTAAGGCATCTCACGAGATCTAAACATGAGGCATAAAGGGGAGAAGACAACCATCTAGCTACTGCTATGGACCCGTAGTCCAGGGATGAACTACTCACGCATCACTCCGGAGGCGGGCATGGTGGTGTAGACCCCTCCGATGATGAATTTCTCTCCCGGCAAGGTGCCGGGGAGAGCTCCAGAACCCTCCCGATCTCGGGTTGACGATGATGGGGGCCTCAGGTGTTTCTCGGGAAGAAGTGGTATATTTTAGGGTTCACGTATCGGGGGGAATAAATAGGCGAAAGGGCGATGACGGTGGATGCCCGAGAGCCCACACCACCCCCAGGCGCGGCGAGGGGGCGTGCCGCCCTATGGTGTGGCCCCTGTGGCTCCCTATGGCCCCTCTCCGGGCCTCTTCGGCACTACGTGGAACCTTCGGGAAATCTAAAACTTCCGGGCTTCGAATTTTCCAATTCTGAGAATATTTCTAGAACAACTTTTCTGAAACTAAAAACAGCAGAAAACAGGGAACTGGCTCTGTGGTATCTTGTCAATAGGTTAGTCCCGGAAATCGATAAAAATGACATAAAGTGTATAGCAAACATATTGCAAATAACATGAAACAATATGGAACATCAGAAATTAAGGATATGTTTATGACGTATCAACATCCCCAAGCTTAGTTCCTACTCGTCCTCGAGTAGGTAAACGATAAAAACACATAATTTCTGAGGTGACATGCTACCAACATAAACTTGATCATCAATATTGTAAAAGCATACGTGAGATGAGATCATAGTACTTTACACACAAGCATGATAGATATAATTCTAGCAATAAAACATAGCAATCACTTTGCATCATGAGAAGTAACACAAATAAAAGATCATGAATAATAATGCACTCAAAAGTTATACGTTTGTTTCAAGCATAGAGATAACATAGCAAAGTGATATTTCACTTGTCCTCAAGAGTGGGAAAAAACATAAATGCCAGGACACCTTCAAAGTTTAAGAGGAAGACTAGAACAAATAATTTGAGAGCAAGTAATAACACGTCATGAAGCAATTAATAATGTTTCTGGGACAAATGCACATTAAACTCAGAATGGCAACTACGTTCTCTCAATGGTGCATAAAGTTAGAAGATGGAGAGTCAATATAAAAGTAAAATAAAGGCCCTTCGCAGAGGGAAGCATGGATCACTCATGTGTTAGAGATTTTTATTTTATTAAACAGAGGTATAAAATGTTTGACACTCCTCCTTACCTTTCTTACACAAACCATGGCTAATCGAATCCTCGGGTTCCTGCCAACAATCACATACCATGGAGGAGTCTCTATTTTTAGAGAAGTGTATGCTTATATCAACGAATGGTAAACAATACATCCCAAGCCAACTAGACTTCACAAGAGCGGCTCCGATTGAAGGACACAACTGGGTAGAAGGTCATCCCTCTTTCTCTTTTGTTTACACAATTATGTTTTGACTGATAAATCAGAGACAAAAATAGTGAAGAGAATTTGTTTGTATTAATTTGGGGCCGGGAACCCCGCTGCTAGCTCTTCTATCAGTTGGATAAGCTGAGGAAGCCACTAGTAGATAAAGATTCTCTATTTACGTTCTCATGAGCCAAAACAGGAACACAAAACAGGAGTAGTTTTAAAAGTTTTAAAGGTAACACATGAGCAATTTACTTTGGAGTGGCGGTTAAGTACCACATGTAGGTAGGTATGGTGGACACATTTGGCATACTTTGTTTTTTTGGGAGTTGGATGCACGAGTAGAGCTCATACTTAGTACAGGTGGAGGCTAGCAAAAGATTGGGAGCGACAAATCAGTAGAGCATAATGGCCATAATCATGCATAGCGACAAAACATCATTAATCAAAGCATAAGTGGTACTACTAGGTCAAAAACTAAATGATCATAGATGATATAAGTGACTGGTTTGTATTCACAAACATGGTGTAAGCATGCGCCAAGTACACCAAATAAAACATTCAAAAGAGAACACCACAAATTTATGCTTCAATATGACAAGAACAACTCATGATTCTTTCAATGGCACATTAAACACTCTCAGCTATTTGAGACAAATCATGCTACAAAAACAACACTATGTTTTACGATTAAAATAACATCTAGCATGGCAGGAAAAATTCTAGCCACAATCTATACAAGTTTCTATTTGCATCGTTATAAATTCTACCACATGCTGCAGTTTCTTTTCCCAACAAGCACCATACAAAATATGTTCTAATAAAAACTCTCTAAATGATACAGCAAGCAAGCATGAGAGTACTCACATAAATCTACTAAAACTAACATCTCTGAGTAAGATATGCATGAAAACAGGAACTAAACAGGAATACTGCAGCAGATAGAAGAAAAACTAAGAATACGAGCATATCAAGTATTCAAATTAAAAAGCGGAGCGTGTCTCTCTCCCACACAAGGAATGCTAGGGTCCAACTATATTATTTTAGCAAGGAAAACAAAAAAGAAAACAAAGGAAAACACACAGACGCTCCAAGTAAACTTCATATGATGTGACCGAATAAAAATATAGTTTCACTAAAAGTGACCTGATAATTTGTTGATGAAGAAGGGTGCCTTGGGCATCCCCAATCTTAGTTGCTTGAGTCTTCTTAGAATTTGATGGGATGAACTACGGGGGCATCCCCAAGCTTTGACCTTGCACTCTCCTTGATCACATTATATCACCCTCTTCTCTTGGCACTTGAAAACTTCCTTCACACCACACTCAAAGAGTAATTCACATTAAAGGGTCAGTGAAACAAAAAAAAAATCACGCGTTCTATATAGGAACAAGTGATATTGATACTTTTAAACATTATCTACATCTACTGATGTTTCGTGAAGCAAAGAAATCCACTTGACATCGTAAAAGAGCAAATGTAAGAAAAATGGCAAAATCTGTCATAACCAGAACATGCTGTAAAAACGAATGTTTTCGGGGCACTTACGTTGCTCAGATCGAAAAATTTAAAGAAAAAAAGTTAGGAATTATCTGAGGAATAAGCACAAAAAATTTCAGGCCATTCTGATCTTTCTGGATTTTATACGATTTTTAACGGTGGACAGCATAAATCTGTTTCCTGCGCAGAAATCCAAAACCAAGTCCAACTTTCGTTAGAAACTTTACTTGGCACAATTAATACATGAAAATAAAGATACAAAGGAATTGATAAAAAAATTATACAACCCCTTGACTTAAATAAAATAGAAAAAAAAAATAAAAAAAATAAAACCATGGGTTATCTCCCAAGAAGTGCTTTTCTTTAACGCCTTTTAGCTAGCCACAGAAAGCAAGAAGATGCTCACATAAGAAATATGAATTAAGCAAAAGAGATCATCAAGAAGCAAATATAAAATAAATTTAAGTCTAACCCACTTCCTATGCATAGGAATCTTATACAAAAATAAATTAAAGAAGCTCAAACTAGAAATCATGGGAAGGTAGAACAAGAGCAATTTTAAAACTTTCAACAAAAATATAGGTGTTTTAGTAACATGAAAATTTCTACAACCATACTTTCCTCTCTCATAATAATTTTCAGTAGCATCATGGACAAACTCAACAACATAGATATCACATAAAGAATGTTTGTCATGATCTAAAAACACACAATTCATATCAAGCTCCAAAACATTGGGATCAAAATTTAAAATCAGTTCCTCTTTTTTACCACTTTTAGAAATATAAAAAAGAGATGATTGATCACTCATAAAAGGTATAGGACACATTATAGCAATCCTATTTTCGGTAGCATTATAATTTATAACATCAAGTAACATAGGAACATCATATAGAGCATTATCATATAAATTTTCTAAACAAACTTCCTCATTATCATGCATATCAATATTTGGAATAAAAAAGGATTATCATATAATTTATCGAAGTAGCATGGATTATCATAAATAACAGTAGCAATATCCTTCTCACAAGTTTCATTCATAGTAGTATCAAGGTCACAAGTATAGCAAGCATCAATTTCATCAAAAAGAGATATTTCAGAACAGTCAATAGGATCATCACAATCATGAGTTAAAGAGTTACTCTCATTTGGAGGTAGACATTGGTAGTTACTCCATTCTTCCTCCTCTTGATCATCACTCTCCTCCTCTTTTTCATCCAATGAGCTTCCAGATTCGGCAATTTTTTCTTCCATAGGCTCCTGCAAGGCATTACTCTCCTCCTTTGGGGGAGAGCATCTACTAAGATATTGAAGAATATAGTAATTACAATCCTTATAATTATCAAAGTAATATTCAAGTATAGAATAAATCTCATATTTATAAGGTGCATCATCAATACTTTCAAGCAAATAGGCAATTTGGAATGCACCCTTCCAAGTAATAAACTCCTCAATTTGTTCCACATCATCAAAGTAATTTCCCTTAACATAAGAAGATATGTTAACATCATCATTATACTCACATTGAAAAGGGAGGTGTTTATACCTCCTACATCAACAAGATTTATCAAAGCAATAAGTAACATCATAAGTAGAGCACAAGTTTCTAGCAATGATATATAATTTATTAATTTGTTCCCATACGTGTTTCCCTTTTTGTGACAAACGGTGTTCCTTATAATATATTTGTTGATCTTCTCTGAACCCATCTTTCCAATAAGATCTAGTTTCAAAAATATAAAACATTGATAGCAAGCATGATAAAGCAAAAACAACAACTAGAATAAGAACTAATTTTTTGTGTGTTTTTGATAAAGAGAAGCAAATACGATAAAATAAAATGAACTAAGAAAAACAATAACAAAGTAAAGAGATTGGAAGTGAGAGACTCTCCTTGCAGAAATTCTCTTCCTCCTCGGCAACGGCGCCAGAAATTTAGCTTGATGCGTGTGAACACACATTTGTTGGGAGAACCCAAGAGGAAGATATGAAGAGCGCATCAGCAAGTTTCCCTCACAAAGAAACCAAGGTTGAATCGGCCAGTAGGAGGAAGGAGTAACTTTAGAAGGTTCATGAAGTTGAGATGGTAGGGCGCACTACCGGTTCAGCAGCAACATGGAACCTACACAAAACAATCAAATCACTTTGCCCCAACGAAGCAGCGAGGTTGTCAATCTCACCGGTTTTGCTGAACACAAAGAGCTTAAAATATGGTGTAGAAAACAGTATGAGAATAATAGAAAAACAATAGCAGTAGTGGGAAAACAGTAATTGCCGTGGTTGTATTATCAGTATGAGAAAATGAACCGGGGTCCACAGTTCACTAGTGGTGTCTCTCCATATAAAATAAATAACATGTGTGGTGAACAAATTACAGTTGGACAACTGATAGAAATGAAGGCTGCACCGTAGTGCATATGCAATACATAAAGACTACTATGTGATTCATGTGGGTATTACAACAAAATACATAGACCGTCATCCAACTGCATCTATGACTAATAATCCATCCTCTGAATATCATCCGAAAAAACGTTGGGTATTAAGTTGCAAGCAACAAATAATCGCGGTAATCAAAGTGTGTAATATCAACAATGTAAATGAAGTAAACATCGCTGTTTTCTCCCTAATTGCAACAACACATCCTCCATCCGTCACGTTTCTGTCACTCGAGCGCAGATGCAAAGGAGACATGAACCCACTATCGAGCATAAGTACTCCCTCTTGGAGTCACTAGCATATACTTGGCCCGAGCATCTACTAACAACGAAGAGCATGCAAGATCATAAATAACATATGCATCAAGATAACATGATAGATTAATAATCAGAAGACATAGCATTCAACATTCATCGGATCCCAGCAAACACAACATGTAGCATTACAATAAGATGATCTCGATCATGTAAGGCAGCTCACGAGATCTAAACATGAGGCATAAAGTGGATAAGACAACCATGTAGCTACTGCTATGGACCCGCAGTCCAGGAATGAACTACTTATGCATCACTCAGGAGGCGGGCATGGTGGTGTAGACCCCTCCGGTGATGAATTTCCCTCCCGGCAGAGTGCCGGGGAGAGCTCTAGAACCCTCCCGATCTCGGGTTAACGATGACGGCGGCCTTGGGTGTTTCTCGAGAAGAAGTGGTATATTTTTAGGGTTGAAGTATTGGGGGAATAAATAGGCGAAAGGGAGATGGCGGTGGATGCCCGAGGGGCCCACACCACCCCCACCCGCGGCCACAAGCGCGCCGCCCTATGGTGTGGCCCCCCTCCGGGACTCTTCGGGAATCCGTGGAACCTCCGGGAAATCTAAGACTTCCGGGATTCGAATTTTCTAATTCCGAGAATATTTCTAGAACAACTTTTCTGAAACTAAAAACAACAGAAAACTGGAATTGACTCTGTGGCATCTTGTCAATAGGTTAGTCCCGGAAATCGATAAAAATGACATAAAGTGTATAGCAAACATGTAGAAAATAACATGAAAACAACATGGAACATCATAAATTAAGGATGCGTTTATGACGTATCACTCACAATGTTTGTTGGTTCCAAAATGTAGCAAGTCCATGGATAATAGCAAATCGAGCTTGCAACACCCCCCAAAAGCTCTCCTAACATTCTTTCCCACAATTTCTTGAGACTTGGCAAAGTGAACTCTCTTGTTACCTTGAGGGTGTTGGGGTGTTGAATTGCCGTTACATATGTGGAACATGAGAGGTAGATGTCATCTGCAAGGTAGTAGCTAGCACATATCATACTAGTAACCATTGAGTACAAAGTTAAAAGGTGGAGCTTCTCCAACAACAAGCCTCGCAAACATAGGAGATCTTCACAAGACATTTAGGTCACTGTTGAGGCAGGGCGGAGACGGGCAGTGTCGGGCCCAGGATTGCGACAATGGGTATTCATCAATATAAAAATACATAAAACACAACTGAAATTAGTGAACGCGGTGCAGTTTGATCACAAGACCAGTTGATTCCATGCAATTGTTCCAACCAAAGTCATCCGTGAGTGTTTATATCACAACTTTCTTGGGATTTTATATACAAATCATACTAGATTCGATGGTAACGAAAGTTTGCCAAAAATTATGGGTATTTAGACAATGTATGCCTGCCCATGGAGACGGGGAACACCCGGTGGTAGGGGAGAGGATATATGCCGCTGCTGCAGTCGTGGTATCCCCGGGTGTTTCTATTGAGGCTGGTGATGTCGTCATGACCCCGTTCCCCTTCGATTCGAAGCTCTTCTTCCGCTTAATCGCCGCCTGCCGCGGTTTCTTCGGTGCGGGCGCGTCGAGATCGACGGGAGTGGAATCGGTGGCTGTGGCACGACCCACCTTCCACGCAGCTACGGCTGCAGGACGGACACCTGGAGCACCACCCTGCACGACGATGTTCCCGTGCCTCTTCCTGCGCTGGCGGCGCAACCCCGACGGAGACGGTAACCAGGGAAGGGTCGGAGGCGTCCATGCCGGCGTCGCACAACCTGGGGGCGCCGGCCGGGGTCGGGGAAGAGAGATCAGCGGCGGCGGCGGAAAAGGGTAAAGGGAACTGGCGCGCCGATTTTCCCTCCAGCCAATAAAAACTAGGGATAGAGGGAGCGCTCGGGTCGGCCTCCCGTCCCTCTTTGATAAAGGTTTCGCGGGGGGATTTCTCGTGCCCCTTAAATAAATTATGGGCCGGCGGGATTTGGTGCGTATGGTATGGTCGGTTTTTTCTCCCATCCGCTGACCTCTCTGTTAACACTCAGTCTAAAGGTACACTAGTAATTCTACACATAATTTGTCAGTTGACGTTGACCACGTGTATGCAATACTGTAGCCTAGTAATTTGCTAGCCGAGATCACCAACAATTTTCCATTCAATCTAGGTATAAGTACTATCAATTTTTTAATGATTTTATCTATATTAGTATAGAAAAGTTGATAATAAACCGTATATTTATAAGACCTAGTTATGGCTCTAATATTGTGATTTGTCCGCTATTAACGACTTGGCAAGTACTGTAATATTATAAGATAAAATTTTCGCTAGTAGCTTGCTCGAATATCGTAAAAAAATTGACATGGATGTGCCTCGTCCCCCCTATTATGTCTAAATCCTAGCTCCGCCCCTGCTGTGAGGGCCAGACATCCTAGAGTAACAATACCAAAACCATAGATCCTCAGATGTAGATGCTTCAAGCATGATTACTTGATCATAACAATGTCGGTAAATTTCTCGTGCCATGTGCGGGTAATTCTTCCATATCCATTGCATGCCATTGAGTCTTCGAAGCATGCAAGCGTAACCGAGAACCCTCTACCATTACCAATCTCCACCGATCTTGAAGCATCATCTGCATTGGGTGTTCTCAAATACTCATCCTGAAGACCACTATCATAAACTTTGAAAAAACTTCACTCTTAATGGTGAATCCTCCCTAATGTGAACATATGCACCCGTGGCGTCAGTTGGGACACCATATGTAACCACTATCATATAGAAGTTATCTTTTGCGGAACACTGTCCAAGTTCTCTAGCTATCATCTTCTTCTTGGAATATTCTTGATTGTCTTCCATAGAAGTTACAATGGGCAAGAAGAGCTCTCTCGATTTTTAAACCTACCTCAGATTCTCGGTGGATACACAAAAGCATCTAGAAAGTAAACCTTGATAAGCACGTAATGATCATGCTACCTACCTCGGAAGAATGTGCACACGTCCTCACTAAGAACCAAATATGTGTCGTTTGTTTCTCTCCTATGTTCCTCTTGTTTCTCTCCTCCCGATAAATGATCAACATGTCGCACCCGACCTTCTAGGGGATACTCGCCGTTCCGTTGAACAGTAGTAGATTGGATTACGGGGCTTACCGGCACCCGCGTCCTCTTACGAGTAGGCCAACACACGTATGTGTGACAACCAACCCCTATCTGTTCAGCGTCGACGTAAACTATCCCATAGAAATCAGGATACTTCCATTGACGTACTTCAAACATACACACATGGTACGTCAACGGCATTGGAACAAGTGATATCACAACAGATCTCTACGACACAAAAGATCGAAATAAGTTGCAAATAGCTCTCATTAGAGCAGAGATAGCAAATACAATCATTCAGAGGACACATGTCCCAACATATCATCATTACATCACAGCGGAAGCATCCAAAATGTCTGAGTACAGACAAGATCCAAATAGGCCTAAGAGGCCGGAAACGAAAAGACGGAGCCCATCCACGAAGTCTCGGATCCTGCCCGGGTCCGCTATCTACTCGTCAGCAGTCTCGTCATACTCCACGTAGTTGCCACCATGTAGATCCTCGGAAACGTAGGTCTGCGGAAACCACAACCCCAAAGGGGTCAGTACATAAACGTATTGGCAAGCAAGACTCATAGTTCACCAAAGTGTAACCCGTCAACACCAAGCACAGATGCTTTGGGTCAACGGAGGAAAGGGGATATAAAGGATGCTGCAACTGGCTGCTCTAAACGACTACAGAGTTTCTACCACTTCCGGCTACCAGAAAGGAGATAAGATCGTGTATCGTAACCAACCTATCAACTAACCTCAAACAAACCCATCCTGGATCTCGCCCCTTATCCAAAGAAGCAATCCGAGGATAACTCACACAGTTGAAATAATGATGGTTCATATTATTGTGTCAATAAGCCTATTACTAGTCAAGTTGTTAATCATTGGGTGTAAGGTTGTTAATCATTAGGTTTAAGTTGTCCTGAGTACTTGTTAGCCAGTACTTTCACCAAGTAATCCATAACCGCGGAAAACACGGCTTCTCGAGAAGATTTATCCCTGCAGGGTTGCACCAATTTGGCCGTACACACATGAATAACCCGCCAGATGGAAAGGCCCTTCCACCAAGCGGGGCACTCAACACAACTCAACTCTTCTTCGCATCAAGCCCAAAGCACCTTGGGCGCACGACTAATCGAGCCCCGAAGAAAAGGGACCCTCATAACACTCTAAGACCGTGTCCTCCTATATGCCGACTACGAAAGTTCCACCCGGGTACCAAGGGCTCGCAAGATCATGCATGCAGCAAATGGAAAACCCGAACTAAATGAGGCGATTTGGACGAGATGCGAATCGAGTCAAATTGAGGGGGGCGCCCATACTCGCTTCCCACATGCGGGTAGTGCGCTCATCATGGATCAGTAGACAAGACCCTTTTCCTATTAGGGTCGACACTAGCAGGCCTCAAAACCAAAAAGGGCCTCCTGCCGGTGCCTTATCATCAAATTTATTATTGATAATAACATTAGCATGATTGATTGATTAAACATCGAGCCCCCAGAACAATAATGAAAATATAGTAACTGAAAGTAACGGGTAACAGACTCGAGCAAAACAACCTAAGCATGCTAGTAAGACACTTGCTCAATCAATAGGGTTGTAGGAGGGGTGGTGAGGCAATATCAGGGTTAAGGGATTCATGTGATAGGTTCGTAACAGAAGCAACTAATCATAGGGCTAGCAGGATAGACAACGAAAGTATCGGTAACCAATGTTGAAAGGAACACGATGGTTCATGTGAGTGATAACTTGCCTGCAAAACCCAGTAGCCTGGTACTGAGCTAAATCCTTAGAAGGGGTGTCGTAAGTATCGTCGGTCTCAACGTCGTCGTGTATCCGAGAAGAGGCAAACAAACAATGCAGAAAGATAAACAATCAATATCATGGCATAGTGCACAAACATGGGATGATGCATGACCATTTAATTGATGCATCAAAATAAACTAGTTGACAAGATAACAACATGATTAAATGGACCCACAGGCAATTGGATTGCATATGGAAAGCCCATGAATTATGGTTGAATTAATTGTTTTACAACTAATCATCATGTGGAAGTGAATTAGCATGATGCATGGATGAGGAAAACAACAAAATAACAACAATAGAACCAAATGGAAATAAGGTTTACCAAGTTTAGGATTTTATTTATCAAGTTAAGAAATTTTGGTTACTTAAAGGTGTCACTCAAGGATTTGTTGTTTTCACCACTTTAAATTGTTCAAAATAGATAACAAAGTTTATATTTGAAAAGAACACACGATTTTAGGTGGATTACATGTTTCAACTGTTGAAAAAGGATTTCAAATAAATTATTTAGGAATTAACAAGTTTAAGCAAGAATTAAATGAATTTAATTCAAACATGAACTTATTTGAATTTTTATTTGTGCAAAACATTAAGTGAGATTCATATTTGAAAAGGTTATGCTTTTATGGTTTGAAAACATATTTTATAGTTTCAAAAAGAATTTAATTTGATCAAGTTATGAATTTGGCCATATTAAATGAATTAAATAAGATTTAAATCATTTAACCCATTTTAATTATTCAAAACATGAAACAAATTTTATATTTGAAAAGTTGGTTTAATTTTGCATGGAAAACATATTTCATTTGTTGAAATTGGATTTAAAATGAGCAAGTTATTATTTTGGCAATTTTAAATGCAATAAACAAGAAACAGTTGTTTTCAGCAATTTAAATTATTCAAAACAGCAAACAAAATTTATATTTGGAAAGTACATGAAAAGTTGATTGGAAAACATATTTAGTTTGTGGAATTTGGAATTTTTATGAACAAGTTATGAATTTTGCAAATTTAAGTGAATTTGACAAGTTTTCAAATGTTTCACCAATTTTAAATATTCAAAACAGTAAACAAACTTTATATTTGGATAGAACATTCAATTTGGTATTGAAAACATATTAAAAATGTTGGATTTGGAGTTAAAATGATTTAATTATGCAATTTACAAAATTGAGGTGCAATCTGCCATTTTTATGAATCTAGGGACTTGGAAAAAAAATTATTTCAGGGCTAGAATTTAATTACCAGGGGCCTATGTGTGATTACTGAGAAGTTCTGTGACCAAACAAGGAAATAAAAAAGATTGTTGTAATTGTGTGGGAGGGGGGATCGAACCCCCCACCTCCTGTTTGCGCTGGGTGCTGGTAACCAGATGGGCTGTTGCTGTGTGTTTGAAAGGAGGTGGACTGCGGGGGGGTATGAGCTTCTGTTACGCTGTAACTTAACTGAAAAAAGCTCGTTCCATCTCTGTACCTATACAGCGACAGAGAAGAACAGGAGGGCAGCGATGGCATGGTGATCGCCGTGGCCGTGGGGGCGGCGTGGTGGTGTGGGCCGAAGGGGGGAAGGGAGATGAGGGAGGAGGGGTAGCGATCGGGGGGAGGCTCACCTTGGGGCGAGCGGACAGCAGGAGGGGGCGGACGTGCAGGTCGGGGCAGGTTGCAGGGAGGCCGGCGGTGGAGAAAAACTTGACGGCGGCGCCGCCTCGGGCATCCTCCCGTCTCCGTGTCTTCACCAATTTCGACAGGGAACCCGCCCTGGTTCCATTCCCGGGGTCAGCAACTCCTCGAGGTGACCGTGGGGATGTGATGGTGGCGGTGTCTGACGGCGGTTTGGGTGGAGGTTCAGAGACAGATGAACTCGGGGGGGGGGGGAAGAGAGGTGAGACGGCGGCGCTAGGGTTAGAGGAGAGGGGGTTGCTAGGTCAGAGGGGAGGTGGAGGCCAGTTTTTAAGGAGGAGGAGCATGGTACGGCAGCACATCGAGGAGGGGGAGGAGGTGATCGACGGTGGGGACTGCTGTCGTACGATGATGACGACTGCTGGGAAGAAGACGACAACAGAAAGAGGTACTGGGCCAGAAAGATAGGTGGGCTTGGGGGGAGAAAAGGGAAAGGGGGTGGGCTGGCTGCTGTGCTCTCTCTCTCCCTTTTTTAATTATTGGTTCCAATTTTTTTTTTGTAGCAATTAGAAAATGGAAGCAAAAGATAGGTTTTTGATTTGATAAAAATTTGGAAAAAAATCATGTGGGTTTGTTATTCCAACATCTACCACTTGGCCACTTAAGTTTTTGAAATTCAAATTTATTTGTTGTTTTTGCACATTGGTTTGAATTGGAATAATTTGCAAATTAATTGATTAATATTTGAAAACAACAAGTTTAGTAGGGTGAACCCTATTATTAATTGGATTAAAATATTAGAATGGCTTGGTAGTTTTCATGACTTGGAATTTGGTGCTGTTTGAATTTGCAGGGTATTTGATTGAATTTTATGATTAATTGGTTAATGAGACAATATTTTAAAGTAGGGTGATCAAATGATTTTAATTGGAAACAAATGGTTGATTTGTTTTGCAATTTTCATAACTTTCAACAAGGGTTGTTGTTTGGAAGAAAATCATAACTGAATTTGAAAAGGGTTTGATATTAAATGAATTTTTGATAGAAACAAAACAACAGTTTTGAGATCACACTTTTATGGAAACAAATGATTGTTTTGATTTGAAATATCATTTTGGAAATTGTAACATCACAAGGATGAAACAAAAGGTTTGAATTTTGGTTTGAAATTCAAATAGAAAACAAAGGAAAACAAATGAAAACAGTTGGAAAACAAAGCAAAACAGAGAGTAACAAATGGAAAACAAGCAAAACAAATGCAATCAACATGATGCCATGATGCAAAACATAAAATAACAGAGAGCAAAACATTCTAATGGCTATTTTTCATACTTGGGATGTTACAAAACGCCCCCCATTGAAGGAATCGCGCCCCGAGATTCCTACTGAGAAAGAAAAGGTCCGGATACTTCTTGGGAAGATCCTCTTGAACTGTGACACGTGAAACACATCGTGCACCTTGGATAGTTTTTCTGGAAGTTCAAAACGATAGGAATTCCTGGCAACTCTTCTGGAAAGATGTCAGGGAATTTGGAGACCACCGGAACATTTTCAAGTAAAGGGAGAGGTTTTGTATTGAGGGTGTATAGCTTGATAGAATTTGATTAATTTATAGAATAGATTATCTGGAATGTGTTGATTCAGGAATGCTTCCTCGAAACACCCCCAGGTGATAGGAATGCCAGCTCTCAAGCCTGGTAGTTTTCGAAACAACAACAACCTTTCTGGCCAGATAGACTTGATATTTGGGAAGTTTTTATTAGACGTCGGTAGAAGAACTAAAATGGAAAACAACAACAAGATTTCAACGGACGAAAAGGATGTTGAGAAGAACAGGATAACGAAGCAACACCGGGGAAAACGAGACCAAAACTCTTGAGGTACTATGGAAAACCCATCCGGGCTTCTAAAGGATCAATATCTACTGCTTAAGGAATAGAGGATCTGCTTCCGGGGCTTACACGCCTCCGTTCTCAATCGTGAGTAGGCAACATGATAAATCATGTCACAACCACCTCCATTCCTATGGTCTAGTAGATATAACCATCCTAGAGAAACCAGAATTCGTGAAATCCTAACTTGAAAGTTTAGATGAGAAGGGAAAACAACGTTGCACTTCCTTACCAGAACAAGGGAGGGTGGGTGGGGAAAGAAGAAAAAGAACAGAATTCCTACTCTCACGTTTCATTTTTCCTATATAGCTACAAAATAGTTTCTAGACTCAACTGCGACCAGTAAAAAGGGATCCTACAGGCAGACAGGCTCTGATACCATTTGTCGCACCCGGACTTCTAGGGGATACTCGCCGTTCCGTTGAACAGTAGTAGATTGGATTACGGGGCTTACCGGCACCCGCGTCCTCTTACGAGTAGGCCAACACACGTATGTGTTACAACCAACCCCTATCTGTTCAGCGTCGACGTAAACTATCCCATAGAAATCAGGATACTTCCATTGACGTACTTCAAACATGCACACATGGTACGTCAACGGCATTGGAACAAGTGATATCACAACAGATCTCTACGACACAAAAGATCGAAATAAGTTGCAAATAGCTCTCATTAGAGCAGAGATAGCAAATACAATCATTCAGAGGACACATGTCCCAACATATCATCATTACATCACAGCGGAAGCATCCAAAATGTCTGAGTACAGACAAGATCCAAATAGGCCTAAGAGGCCGGAAACGAAAAGACGGAGCCCATCCACGAAGTCTCGGATCCTGCCCGGGTCCGCTATCTACTCGTCAGCAGTCTCGTCATACTCCACGTAGTTGCCACCATGTAGATCCTCGGAAACGTAGGTCTGCGGAAACCACAGCCCCAAAGGGGTCAGTACATAAACGTACTGGCAAGCAAGACTCATAGTTCACCAAAGTGTAACCCGTCAACACCAAGCACAGATGCTTTGGGTCAACGGAGGAAAGGGGATATAAAGGATGCTGCAACTGGCTGCTCTAAACGACTACAGAGTTTCTACCACTTCCGGCTACCAGAAAGGAGATAAGATCGTGTATCGTAACCAACCTATCAACTAACCTCAAACAAACCCATCCTGGATCTCGCCCCTTATCCAAAGAAGCAATCCGAGGATAACTCACACAGTTGAAATAATGATGGTTCATATTATTGTGTCAATAAGCCTATTACTAGTCAAGTTGTTAATCATTGGGTGTAAGGTTGTTAATCATTAGGTTTAAGTTGTCCTGAGTACTTGTTAGCCAGTACTTTCACCAAGTAATCCATAACCGCGGAAAACACGGCTTCTCGAGAAGATTTATCCCTGCAGGGTTGCACCAATTTGGCCGTACACGCATGAATAACCCGCCAGATGGAAAGGCCCTTCCACCAAGCGGGGCACTCAACACAACTCAACTCTTCTTCGCATCAAGCCCAAAGCACCTTGGGCGCACGACTAATCGAGCCCCGAAGAAAAGGGACCCTCATAGCACTCTAAGACCGTGTCCCCCTATACGCCGACTACGAAAGTTCCACCCGGGTACCAAGGGCTCGCAAGATCATGCATGCAGCAAATGGAAAACCCGAACTAAATGAGGCGATTTGGACGAGATGCGAATCGAGTCAAATTGAGGGGGGCGCCCATACTCGCTTCCCACATGCGGGTAGTGCGCTCATCATGGATCAGTAGACAAGACCCTTTTCCTATTAGGGTCGACACTAGCAGGCCTCAAAACCACAAAGGGCCTCCTGCCGGTGCCTTATCATCAAATTTATTATTGATAATAACATTAGCATGATTGATTGATTAAACATCGAGCCCCCAGAACAATAATGAAAATATAGTAACTGAAAGTAACGGGTAACAGACTCGAGCAAAACAACCTAAGCATGCTAGTAAGACACTTGCTCAATCAATAGGGTTGTAGGAGGGGTGGTGAGGCAATATCAGGGTTAAGGGATTCATGTGATAGGTTCGTAACAGAAGCAACTAATCATAGGGCTAGCAGGATAGACAACGAAAGTATCGGTAACCAATGTTGAAAGGAACACGATGGTTCATGTGAGTGATAACTTGCCTGCAAAACCCAGTAGCCTGGTACTGAGCTAAATCCTTAGAAGGGGTGTCGTAAGTATCGTCGGTATCAACGTCGTCGTGTATCCGAGAAGAAGCAAACAAACAATGCAGAAAGATAAACAATCAATATCATGGCATAGTGCACAACACATGGGATGATGCATGACCATTTAATTGATGCATCAAAATAAACTAGTTGACAAGATAACAACATGATTAAATGGACCCACAGGCAATTGGATTGCATATGGAAAGCCCATGAATTATGGTTGAATTAATTGTTTTACAACTAATCATCATGTGGAAGTGAATTAGCATGATGCATGGATGAGGAAAACAACAAAATAACAACAATAGAACCAAATGGAAATAAGGTTTACCAAGTTTAGGATTTTATTTATCAAGTTAAGAAATTTTGGTTACTTAAAGGTGTCACTCAAGTATTTGTTGTTTTCACCACTTTAAATTGTTCAAAATAGATAACAAAGTTTATATTTGAAAAGAACACACGATTTTAGGTGGATTACATGTTTCAATTGTTGAAAAAGGATTTCAAATAAATTATTTAGGAATTAGCAAGTTTAAGCAAGAATTAAATGAATTTAATTCAAACATGAACTTATTTGAATTTTTATTTGTGCAAAACATTAAGTGAGATTCATATTTGAAAAGGTTATGCTTTTATGGTTTGAAAACATATTTTATAGTTTCAAAAAGAATTTAATTTGATCAAGTTATGAATTTGGCCATATTAAATGAATTAAATAAGATTTAAATCATTTAACCCATTTTAATTATTCAAAACATGAAACAAATTTTATATTTGAAAAGGTGGTTTAATTTTGCATGGAAAACATATTTCATTTGTTGAAATTGGATTTAAAATGAGCAAGTTATTATTTTGGCAATTTTAAATGCAATAAACAAGAAACAGTTGTTTTCAGCAATTTAAATTATTCAAAACAGCAAACAAAATTTATATTTGGAAAGTACATGAAAAGTTGATTGGAAAACATATTTAGTTTGTGGAATTTGGAATTTTTATGAACAAGTTATGAATTTTGCAAATTTAAGTGAATTTGACAAGTTTTCAAATGTTTCACCAATTTTAAATATTCAAAACAGTAAACAAACTTTATATTTGGATAGAATATTCAATTTGGTATTGAAAACATATTAAAAATGTTGGATTTGGAGTTAAAATGATTTAATTATGCAATTTACAAAATTGAGGTGCAATCTGCCATTTTTATGAATCTAGGGACTTGGAAAAAATTTATTTCAGGGCTAGAATTTAATTACCAGGGGCCTATGTGTGATTACTGAGAAGTTCTGTGACCAAACAAGGAAATAAAAAAGATTGTTGTAATTGTGTGGGAGGGGGGATCGAACCCCCCACCTCCTGTTTGCGCTGGGTGCTGGTAACCAGATGGGCTGTTGCTGTGTGTTTGAAAGGAGGTGGACTGCGGGGGGGTATGAGCTTCTGTTACGCTGTAACTTAACTGAAAAAAGCTCGTTCCATCTCTGTACCTGGACAGCGACAGAGAAGAACAGGAGGGCAGCGATGGCATGGTGATCGCCGTGGCCGTGGGGGCGGCGTGGTGGTGTGGGCCGAAGGGGGGGAAGGGAGATGAGGGAGGAGGGGTAGCGATCGGGGGGAGGCTCACCTTGGGGCGAGCGGACAGCAGGAGGGGGCGGACGTGCAGGTCGGGGCAGGTTGCAGGGAGGCCGGCGGTGGAGAAAAACTTGACGGCGGCGCCGCCTCGGGCATCCTCCCGTCTCCGTGTCTTCACCAATTTCGACGGGGAACCCGCCCTGGTTCCATTCCCGGGGTCAGCAACTCCTCGAGGTGACCGTGGGGATGTGATGGTGGCGGTGTCTGACGGCGGTTTGGGTGGAGGTTCAAAGACAGATGAACTCGGGGGGGGGGGGGGGAAGAGAGGTGAGACGGCGGCGCTAGGGTTAGAGGAGAGGGGGTGGCTAGGTCAGAGGGGAGGTGGAGGCCAGTTTTTAAGGAGGAGGAGCATGGTACGGCAGCACATCGAGGAGGGGGAGGAGGTGATCGACGGTGGGGACTGCTGTCGTACGATGATGACGACTGCTGGGAAGAAGACGACAACAGAAAGAGGTACTGGGCCAGAAAGATAGGTGGGCTTGGGGGGAGAAAAGGGAAAGGGGGTGGGCTGGCTGCTGTGCTCTCTCTCTCCCTTTTTTAATTATTGGTTCCAATTTTTTTTTTGTAGCAATTAGAAAATGGAAGCAAAAGATAGGTTTTTGATTTGATAAAAATTTGGAAAAAAATCATGTGGGTTTGTTATTCCAACATCTACCACTTGGCCACTTAAGTTTTTGAAATTCAAATTTATTTGTTGTTTTTGCACATTGGTTTGAATTGGAATAATTTGCAAATTAATTGATTAATATTTGAAAACAACAAGTTTAGTAGGGTGAACCCTATTATTAATTGGATTAAAATATTAGAATGGCTTGGTAGTTTTCATGACTTGGAATTTGGTGCTGTTTGAATTTGCAGGGTATTTGATCGAATTTTATGATTAATTGGTTAATGAGACAATATTTTAAAATAGGGTGATCAAATGATTTTAATTGGAAACAAATGGTTGATTTGTTTTGCAATTTTCATAACTTTCAACAAGGGTTGTTGTTTGGAAGAAAATCATAACTGAATTTGAAAAGGGTTTGATATTAAATGAATTTTTGTTAGAAACAAAACAACAGTTTTGAGATCACACTTTTATGGAAACAAATGATTGTTTTGATTTGAAATATCATTTTGGAAATTGTAACATCACAAGGATGAAACAAAAGGTTTGAATTTTGGTTTGAAATTCAAATAGAAAACAAAGGAAAACAGTTGGAAAATAAAGCAAAACAAAGAGTAACAAATGGAAAACAAGCAAAACAAATGCAATCAACATGATGCCATGATGCAAAACATAAAATAACAGAGAGCAAAACATTCTAATGGCTATTTTTCATACTTGGGATGTTACACAACACCACTAACATCTCAAAGTCACCATCTTCCTTCTCATCTGACGATAAGTCAGAGCAAAATCTTGGCCAAGCATTCTCATTTTTAAGTGGAGCCCAAGAACTACGCCGATGCAAACTGTAATTGTAATTCCGTGGGAAAATGGAAAGGGGAAAATGATTTTACCTTGCGTTTTTTTTCTTGAACACCTTCGAACTCTTAACGGCGACTTTTTTTTGCGAGAAGGAGAATTATATTAAATCAAGGTAGGATTACAATCATGGTTTACATGGCCAATGATTTCCTGAGGGAAGCTTCTTAGCCAGACCTCTCGGTTCTAGTGTGAGGGAGGCGCTGGAATTCCCTTATCGGATCAAGGTTCTTACTTCTACACAATCAGTCTCCACCGTGAACTCCATATTTGTCCCGTGCAGGGTTAGCTGGATCCCCGACTTAATGGCGATTATTGATTGGATGTTAAGGGTCCTCGGGATCTGCTAAAGATGCTCTAATAAGGGCATCCGCAATAGGTTGTATGATACCCCGTATGATAGAGTAGCCAACTCATCAACCAACAATATATCATACAACTATTACAATGGTTTGTTGGTAGAGTTGTTGGTAAAGTAGTATGTTCTAGCCAATCCTATAGTCATTTTAGTGGGACCAAAGGAAAAAGTATCTTGGCATGCGTGCTAGCTTGTTGGTTGCATATCATACAACTCATCTTCTCTCACCTCATTATTACTTGCCATGTAGGCATATTTCTGAGTTGGCAATGCTATCTTATGGACACTATTGGAGATGCCCTAAGGAAGTACACAATGCAATCTCTAAATTTTATAGTTTACCTAGAGAGAACTTTAAATATTCAGTCGGTACAAGATATATATAGACAACTTTGCGGGAAGCATGTCTTGAAATTGCTTTTGGCGAACTCCCAAGTGCGCACTGAATAGTCACAAGAGAGTGGCTATAAAAAGAGGAATTTAAAAAAGGAAGTACACAATGCAATCTCTAAAATTTACAGTTTACCTAGAGATAACTTTAAATATTCAGTCGGTACAATAATATATATATAGACAACTTTGCGGGAAGCATGTCTTAAAATTGCTTTTGGCGAACTCCCAAGTGCGCACTGAATAGTCACAAGAGAGTGGCAAAAAAAAAGAGGAATTTAAAATTATTATGGGGCGTTGCGAGAATCGAACTCGCGACCTCTCGCACCCAAAGCGAGAATCATACCACTAGACCAAACGCCCTTGGATGTAAGTGTTTCCTAATTACCGATTATGGTACGATAATGTTTAATTGTCACGGTATGCATTTCCCTCCGATATTTCGCCCTTCCCCTCCAAATTCCCCGTTTCCCTCCTCGCCGCCGGCATACCCCCCCCCCCCCTCTCTCTCTCTCTCTCTCTCTCTCTGCGGCGCAGACAGATCCCAACACCTCGCCGCCGCCATGGCAGACGCCGGCGACGACCTGGACCTCCTCATGTCCCTGGACGAGGACGGCGCCCAGGTCGTTCTTGAGACCCCGCCGTCCTCCCCGCGCCCCGCCGGCGGCCACGGCGCCTACACTCCTCCGAGGGCCGCGCCGCGCCCCGGCGGCACCGACATGTCCGTCTTCCGCGACGCCGTCAAAGACTACATCGAGGCCGTCCCCGCCTCCACCTCCGGCTCCGGCCACAAGCGGCCCAAGCTCCCCAAGTCCACCCAATCCCTCGTCGACACCTACTCCGGCCTCCGCATCAAGAACATGGCCGTATCGCCGCTCGAGATCGCCGACCGCTTCGCCGAGATCCGATTCGTCCGCATCTCTGCCTTCCAGTACGGATTCATTCAATCAATTTTTAGTACAACTGCACATTTGGGCTCGTGAACTCACCGATTTAGGGGTGGACAGGAACCTGGCCGGCGGCGACACCTTCTCGGGCTGCTGGGCAACCGCCGGCGTGGTGCTGGACAAGGGCACGACGCGGGTCAGCGCGCAGGGGACGGACTACAGTATCTGGAAGATGGGCGCCCTGGACGACTCCGAGGTGTCGGTGTTCCTATTCGGGGATGCCCATACCCACTACTCCGGGGGCGCCGTCGGCGATGTCTTCGCGCTCTTCAACGGCAACGTCCGCATGGACAAGGGGGTACTATGCTGGCCACAGTTTTCTTCTCATTTTTTTGTCATCAATTGATGCCCTGAGGGTGATGCTGATTTGGTTCATTGTTACGGTGGTGATATTCCTGCAGGGCAAAGGGTTCTCGGTGAGTGTCGGCTCGGTGGGGCAGATGATGAAGATGGGCGTCTCAGCGGATTTCAGTATCTGCAAAGGGAAGAGGAAAGATGGCATGGCTTGCACCATGGCCACAAACAAGTATGTAATTCCTGCATGATGAGGCTATCTCTGAACAATTGTAGTTGCACACTACCAATAAGATTCAAGAAGACATAGAAACCACAAACTGTACCCGAACACTGAAGAAATTATGTGGTCATGTCCTCAGAGATTTTAATACTTATCAAGAATACAAATGTGCTGGAGTTGAAATGACATGAATCCTATTTAGGTATATGGCCGCCTTCCTGCAGACCATGATTAGACCTTGCCCAAGGTGCGAGGATCATGGCAATCATAGCATAGTTTAGTGGTGTGCACATTGCCTTTCACTCTTTCTGGCTGATAAACATGTTTGATTCACACCAATCACGGGTTTGAGGGCCTCTTTGATTTGGACGAAAAACTTAGGGAAAACAAAGGATTGGTATCCATAGGAATTGGTCACTGTAGCACTGTTTGATTCATAGGAATGAGGCAAAGGAATTGTACAGGAAATTTTTCTTTGGATGTCATTTCAAAGGAAAAAAAAGTAGAAAATTAAGCATCCACTAAGACCTCAATTTTTTATTCTTACACACAGGATCGAGGCAAAGCACAATGCATGTGTCAGTGATGAAACCTATCTAGTTAGTATATGAGCATCATTAATTGTGTTCTTAACATTCCTGCAATTCAAACAACCCAAGCCAAACATTTCCTGTGTTGCATGTGCATTTCCATCGAATTTCCTATTCCATTCTCATAATCCTGTGAATTAAAGAAGCCATGAGTGGGTTATTTGTATAGATTTTCTAACATGATTGTCTGTCATCTAAACTGTTGCTTGGTGACTAGGCGGTTAGCCTTGCAATGACTAAGTTAGACATGGAAAGAAATGGTGGTACGATTGTATTATGGCTATTTAAGATAGCATTGCTATTGTCGCTGCATGACGAGTGTTGCTTGTAGGCCTGAAAATTTGAACAGTGGAAGCAAATTGTAATTGAACATCTTTTTTCTTATCCTGAACAGCGGATTTACATGCGGTTTAGATACATACTGTTCTGGCTCTGAAAATTTCCTGTTCCTTTTCAGGCGTAAGGGATCGTACTGCAAATTCCATTCATCGGTAAGAATATGATAACTGTCGGTATTTTGCACAGAGATAGGCATGCAATGTCGATTAACTATGCTTGTTTCCCATTGGCAGAACACAAAATCGCAGAAGTACTCTACCGGCAGAGTGGAGCTTAAGGGTGGGTAAGTGAATAACAAAAAGAAGGGTCCTAGCTTTCCTTGTATTCCCCAATAGTTCCTCATTATATCCACATAATTCTGTATACTTTCTTCTTCAGGAACTTCCAGTTTGCTGCCAATTTACGTTCCAGAGGGATTTACATGAAGCCTCCCTCAGAGCAATCTGGTCCAAGAAATCCATCACGGCCACTCAAAGTAATGTCTGTTGATGGGCTAAAAAGGGCTTTAAGGTATTTTATCTGTTCATCTTTTCTCCTTTTATCACATGATAAACATGAACTTCTGTAGTGAGCAAATGATGGTGTGAAAACTGTGAAATACGTGCATACTAAATCCAGAACTATCCTCTAGTATATGATGCCAGACTTATGATCGAAAGTGCAGCAGCCCTTTTAATAGCATGAGCTGAAGACACATGCCATGTTAAGCATGCTTTTTCTTAATAGTTCTGACGTTGTCTTGCAGCCATGCGGATAAAGTGACCACTAAGAACAACTCTCAGGGCATAAGGTTCCTCTCCCATGTTACAGGTGAAAACACAATCCTCACTCTCAGCCTGTAGCCGTTATACTTCAACGGGAGTTTCACCTGCTTGATGCAGAATCTGCTGTGTTCACCTGCCAATGGCAACTGATTTTCTTCTGCATCGGCCAGGCGGTTCGGAACCGAATCTCGTGAGGAACAGTTCTTCTACGGTTGTGGAGAAGCCGAAGTCGACCTGGAGCAGCCTGTCGGCAAAACTGAGCGCAAGCAGAAGGTGAGCCGCAACGTGTCCCCATTTCGCCTACCGTAGTCTTCACCCCGCTCCATGGAGCAGTTCATTTGAACTGGGCGTCCATATTTACTTGCAGGGCGGCATCTTCTGGTGCCAAGGTAGCACCCAAACCGGGTTTGCATAAGCCACAGGAACAGGACACCAAGAAGAGAAAGGCAAACGATCTACCACCAGAGAAAACAGTCGAGCTGGATCTAGGCAGCTCGGACGACGAGGAGATGGACATCGTGCTGCGACGCTGATTGGCCTGGCCAGCAGCGTGGCCAAGTGGCTCACTGTATTCCGGTGGCTGTAGATGTACCAGTGGCACACACTAGCCAGCTTCATGGTCAAGTGGCTCACTGTCTTCCAGTAGCTGTAAATGTACAGCATGAGTATACAGGGACGATCTACAGGTCTGCGGTGCCCTTTCACAGACAGTACCGCTTGTATACTTGATTCCTGTTTCAAGAATTGACAATGTGAAAAATACCCAGGCAAGTGTTTTCTGTTTGCCTTAATTTTGACGTTGAGCAACGCCTGCCAGGTCTGGAGCTTCTCGTGTTAAAATGTCACCCAAGTTTGGTAGATATTCAACGTCCTGGCAGAGACTATCGTTTGAGGAAAAAGCAAAGGGAGGGAGCTTGGCTCCATGGAGTTTATTTTTTCTGAAAAAAATCCAAAACTTTGTTTCAAAAAATTATGAACAAAAATCCTAGATGTAGACGGTGTCAAACTCCACCAGTTTGCAAAAAAACAGCATGAGATGTTTTGTATTTATAGGCTACAGAAAAATGGTAAGTCTGACAAAATTTCAAGTTTAAAAGATGCGCAATGCTCACCACACCCAGATCGACACTTTTGTTATTCTTGCTTAGCGTAGAATAGAAATTATTTTGTATCGGATTCGATTTTTGCACACTAGTAGGGGCTCATCGTTATCTGCATCTAGCAATTTTTTTCTGAACTTTTTATACTACTTGTAAAAATGCTATTTTTTAAATTGCGAAATGAAGTGCTCAGTGAGCTCCAACACGACGCACTCTATTATCATTGGAAAATTTTAAACCTGAGTCCATATCAGTATGCTCCGGTGCCTGTGTAAACTGATGATCGAAGAAACAATACCCAGTTCCTATTTCTGTCTAGGGTGGAAACGGATCGGTAAAGCAAATGCAGCTCTCAATGATTTGCTATTTGGCATCCAATCTAGTCCCTCTGTTCCGAAATACTCGCTTTGCCATTTGGCCTCCAATCTACTCCCTCCATTCTGAAATAACTTTCAAAGTGAATGTGTCTAGACAAAAAACAAACTTGCCTAGATACACTCATTTGATAGTAAGCATTGTGGAACGGAGGGACCAAAATGCAACTTCTATAACTGGACAAGCAATAAACACCAGCACTCAGCAGAAAAGCCAGGGACCAAGTGCACCTAGGACCACCATGCAAAGATCGAACTAGAATTAGTGCAGAATAACCAGCAACTTCCTCATAACCAGGTTCCAAGAGTGCACCAAAAATATCAGCAGCACCACCAAAAAGGGACCAGAGTCAGCTCAGCGAATGAATCACCCTCCTCACGAATCGACCAGAACCAGAACCCCTACTTACAACTTCTCTCTCCCTAACGTAGCACAAAGTTTTGCCAAACCACCGAAACGGTTAACAGCTGCTCCCCCACACAGGCACTATCGACGCCAACGTTTTCCTCTCCTCTTCCTCCTTGCTGGTTATTCGCATCACGAGCTTGTTACTCGAAGGCCCACGAGTTCTCCTTGCGCACCGCCTCCTCTTCCTCTGGGCTGAAGTCGTTCACGATGTTGAACGTCGCTCGGATCTCCTCTGGAGTCTTCCCCTTGATCATGTCCGCCACCGTCTGGCACGTCAGGTCCAGCAGCCCCTTGATGTCCAGGTAGTTGGCCGCCTATCCATCCAGGCAAAGAAAAAGCAAGATTGATCAGGCAATATACTAACAGATTAGACAGATAGAAAAATACAAGCTACTTAGCTAACTGCATCATCCACATGGAGAGAAACAGACTTGTTATTTAAAGAATGCTAGCAACACAGCATTAACTATCAACAAATATAGTACTCCCTCCGTCCTGGTGTATAGGGCACATATAGCAAATCTCTAGGCCCAAGGTATTCATTCATTGGGGTTTAAAGATTGCATGTATTGGTGGAGAGGGGTGGAGAAAGGCAACCAACCACTAATTAGAAGAGAATTAATGCAAAATGTGCCTAATAGATGGGACTGCATGTATTTGATATTATGCCCTATACACCAGGACGGAGGGAGTAAGCACTATCTCAAGTCTGAGTAGGACCAGTTGGTTCCACAAATAAACAAGTTCCACTACTATATTAGCCTTGAAAGAAGGATAAATAAACATAGCATCAGACTACTAGGTTACTGCAGCATCCACATGGAGAGAACAGTTCCTATTTAAAGAGTGCTAGCAACAGAGCATTAGATTATTATCAACAAATATAGTACTCCAGTACAAAATGAACTACTTCCACTACAATATTAGCTTTGGCACATGGACAATGTACATAGCATCAGACTATCAGATATTGCATCATCCAAATGGTGAGGGAGCACAAGTAGCACTATATAGCAGGACAATATCAGCCACTGCTATAGCACTATATAGCAAGTCAATATCAGACTTGCAACAATATAGCAAGTATAGCAAGACAATATCAATACACATAGCAGCCACTGATATACTAGCTCACAACAACTATATTGGCACACACAGAAGGATTACAATACAGGTGCACAGAATCATACACCAGCAAGATGGATAACCTAAGACAGCTCTATAAAAAACAATAAACCTACCAGCTAGGAAGAGTGAGCCAACCATATTATACTATGTGGCCATCCTTGATCAAAGAGTGGTCAAACACAAATACTAGATAACCTAGAATAGCACTCTTGACTAAGCATGGAACAGTCATTTAATACCACATTAAAGCATCACAAGCCACCACAGAGGAACAACTGAGCCATATAATATCTTTCCTGTCCTGCTGGCAGTTTTAACCCATATCTACCTATGACAATAAATGCAAGCCAGATAACTGTAGTTCTGATTTTCAGTAGCAGATTAAATGAAACAGCATTACACAGCAATCCTGATTTTATCACACTAGTTTAGGGCACAAATATACATGCTATTAGACGAAATAAAAAAAATGAGACAGAAACAGCTATGTAAGAAGCTTAGCCACAGCCACACACCATGCCTTGCTACCACAAATAATTTCACAAAAGAAACATAAATCATAAATCAGTTGTGTAAGACTCTCACAAGCTCATGTCATGACCTACTAGATGGAAATTCAGAATCACATATAGAGCATCACATTTAATCTCAAACTGACAGAACTAAGATGCAATTACACCAGGACTTCACCACGCTACAGAACTGAACAGATACATCATCAAGTAAAAAGAAGAGACAGATTAATCTCACACAACATACATTGCACAACAATAAGTAAAATTGCCCACTTTGAACAAGCACATAAAGTAAACTAAAAGAAAACTGAAAAATACCCATTTCTGTATCCAAACAGCAATTACACTCACCAATATCTAAACAGGATACGCGAAATGAACCTACAATAATTGCCAGTCCTAAAACAAGAGCGCACAAAACCCTATATCCAAAGGCAAAAACCCTAGTCGCGCACAGACGAACAACTAATCGACGAATCGCCGTCCAAAACCGCAACAAAAATCGCATCTAGAGAGTCGGGACATAAACCCTGCAACCGAGACGCCTACTCGAACAGTAGGAAGGGGGTAGGGGGAGGTCGGAATGTCTCACCAGGATGAGATCGAAGAGGGTGGGCTGGTCGACCTTGACGAAGTCCTTGTCGTAGGTGGCGAGCTCCGCTTCGGCGGTCTTGTTGGTCGAGTCGGCGTCGGCGGCGTCGGCGCCGCCCTTGCGACCACGCAGCTCGACGTGCTTCTTGCAGTACTCGATGACGAGTGCGAGGATCTTGGAGTTGACGTTGGGGAGCGGGATGACGCCGTCGCAGTTCTCCTCGAGCATGAGCTTGATGGTGTTCGACTCCATGGCCACCGCCTCCGTCACGTTGTACTTCTCGCCGTCGGAGCTGCGCAGGGTGTGGATCTTCTCCGCCGCGTCCGCCATCGCTCCGGTCGTTGGGTTGGGGTGGGGCTGGCGCGGAGGTGGAAGGAAAACCCTAGGTGTGGAGGCGGGAAACCCTAGACGAGTGGAGCGAGTGGAGGCGTTGGTGGGGAAGGGAAGCGGACGAGGGGGCGCTTTTTATTTCCGGGATCGAGGAGGAGGACCGGAGAAGGCTCTAGAAGCGGGGCCGGTCGGTTGGAATTCTCCGGGCCGACACGTGTGGGCCTCCTCGTGTTGTGGGCTCGATGGGCCCGTTATGTTCGCGGGATTTTAATCACAAATCACTAGTACTCGTTTAATTTATTTCACCCTAATTTTTTTTACTGTATAATTTATTCTCTGAAAATCATGCTACAGTACTCTTTTAGATTTGGGAGGAACATTCTGTATAACTTTGGGTTGTTGACATCAATGACATGGGTTTGAAGTTACAAAACTATGTCGCGCACAAGTCTTCATGTGCCCTTTTTTTATAATATAATCTCTGCAGGATTTTTTTTTAATACCGATTCAGTTGTAGATGTGCACCGACCAGAAGAACTTGCGTGCATTAAAAAAAAAAACATTCCGTGCATTTCTTCTGTCTGTCTGAAGAACGCCAAGCGAAGCATGGCTCAAGATCCATCCAACTGATTCTCGTCAAAAGAAGCTGAAGAAAATTTCTAAAAAAGAAAACAGAAAGCGCGCGAGCGATTCGCAAGTTGCAAGGTGCAAACTCGAGTCACAAGCACGGCGCTGTGGTGGCGCCGCTCCCGCGCCTGCTTCCCGGTGTGGACGAGGAGAAGGAGTCGACCCTGAGGCGGTGGCGGAACGCCGAGATGAACTCCTCCGCGCGCCTGTCCACCTCCTCGGCCGCGTCGCCGGGCGCTCCGTCTTCGCCTCCTGCTGCCGGCCCCGTCTCGTTCTGCGCCACGAGCGCCAGGCAGCAGTGAGCCGCTACGGCCGGCGTGGGAGCCGCCGGTTCCGCGCCCTCCTCGCCGCGCCTCTTGCTCCGCCTCTTCTTCAGTTTCCTCGCGCCCGGATTGTCGCCGGCCGTCGCCGTATCCGCCTCCGCGACGACGGCACCGCCCGTCGGTGCGGCGGCTCGCCGGGTGGGCTGCACGGACACCACGACGATGGAGGCGATTATGACGTTGAGGAGCAGGAAGAGGACGGGGGACGGCGCCGCGGCGAGCACCGCCGCGGGCAGGGGCAGGGGCAGCGGCCACCACCAGCGCGCCAGGAGCATTGACGGGGCAAGCGTCTTGACGCCCGATACGAGCAGCGCCGCAGCCGCCGCCGCCAGCGCAGCCTCCACTAGCTCCTCCTCCCTCCTCGGCGCCTTCCTCTCGACCTCCGCCATCTTTACTGCAGGCTCCGCTCTCCGGTGGTCACCACTCCAGCCTCCAGGCACACACACTTGTTGCTCTGCTCGATGGACCGGCTTTCCGCCCCGGCTGGTGGTGGAGCTATAAGTATAGGCGCAGGCGCCACCGCCCACCGCGACCCAAGTTGCCAGGCGCGCCAAAAGGCGGAGCTCAGAGTAATGAATTTGCCGCGGCAGGGGACTGCCCCTCCGACAGCGGATACAAGGACGCAGCCCGTGCGAGTGCCTGTCGGGGAATTTACTCCGTCCCCTACCTGCAGGCCCGCTCCATCTCCACCTGGCAAGCCGGTGGCCACGGACTCCACTCCAGCAGGGGAGCAGCAGCGACATCAGATGAAATATCAATCAATTCTCACCGCTGCGGCGGTGCATTTTTCAATCTCCCTAATCAAAATCTCTAACTCCTTGTTAATCTACGCCAACACGCAAGCATCGTCGTCGGGGGTGTGTTTGTTTTTGTGTTAATCTACCCGAGTGGGGCTTGGCTGGGGAGGCACGCCGGGGGCTCGTGCGTGCGCCTCCGTTTGTTGCTCCGTCCGCATGCCGATGGACAGAATGATGAGCTTTCTTTTTGGTTCCTCTTCCTCGGTTTGAAAATTTGCCATGAGTAGGTTACTCATGTTGACAGAAAGGTGGGCATAAACTACTGCATGGAGTGTGCTTTGCTCCTAAAGTACTCTAGCATGCTTGTGTTTATCTTGGTAATACTGCTTAGTACTCGTGCAAAGATTCTCTTCATGAATCATGATGATGTACGGTAGTGCACTATCGCTTGTTCATTTAAGCCACAAGATCTGGATCAAATGGAAACCGTCCATCGTACGGCTATCCAATGTACACCGTAGCCTAAGAGCATCTCTAGGAGAACTCTCGTATAAGACGCTTGGGCGCATAAGTGAGAAATAACCGCCGATTTCAGTTTTTTGACGGAAAAAAACGCACCGACCAGAACCCGCACTTCCGGCCTTAAACCGGCAACATCTGCGGGCGAGAAGCCATCACCAAGTCGCCGCCGCCCCACAGCGTTGTACCGTTTCAGAAGCCGCCCCGCATCCATCAGCGAGTACTCTTCCGCGCGAGTGAAACTTCGATTATTCGATGGTTCACATAGATTCATAACTTATTCTCGAAGATCCGTCCTCGTTTGACGACAAAGGAGGAGCTCGAGGACCGGAAGATAAAGAAGCGGAGAGGATCCATCGTTGGCTGCCTCTGCATTCCGCGGAACCGCTTTTACGGCAACGAGTTGCTCATGCATGACTACTTGGTTAAAGTGCCTACCTATCCGTCTCACATAGGGATGCAATGGGTACCCTGTACCCTTTTACCCTGCGGGTAAAACCCTATTAGGGCAAGGGTTTGAGACTAAAAAATACCCATGGGTATGTAAATGGGAAAATGCCATGCCCATCGGGCGGAGAGGGTACAGACATGAGATTGCACGACCCATACCCGCGTACCCTTCTACCCGTGTTAATTCTGTCAAGTGGGCCTTATAGTACAATTAAACCTAACCTAATTAATGATGAGTTTTTGCTTATGTATGTGGTGTTGTTTATGAGAATGATCCTTTGTTTACAATATGTTGTTATTTATGAGTGTACTATTGTTACAAAGTGCTACTATTTATAATTTTGAAAAGTTGCACATATTTATAAATTAATTATTGTTGTATATTGTTTTTTTGGGCATTTTTGGCTCATTTTATTAACTTGCTAATACGGGCATTTTTTACCCTGTCGGGTGACGGGTATGGAAAAAAGTTATACCCGCTGACGGATATGGGTACGGGTGACGGGTAAACTCGAGGGGGCCGGGCAAGGGTATGGGGTGGCTCCACCCGCACCCATACCCTGCGGGTGCCATCCCTAGTCTCACATCTTCCGTAGAAGGTACTGGATGCGTCGGTCCCTCTTTGTGGATATAGTGGAACCTTGCGAGGTGAATTGTCACTATTTTATCCGCCGGAGGAATGTCGTGGGTTTAATGGGGTCTAACTCATATCAAAAGATCTCCGCAACAACAAGGGTTATTGCCTATGGCGTTTCGGCTGACTATGCCGACAAGTATCTTCGCATTGGCGAGGATACTACAATCGAGTATGTGCACAAGTTCGCCAAAGTGATAATGTGTCTCTTTGGTCTTGTTTATCTTAGAGAACCCAATGAAAAAGATAAAGTGAGATTGATGGCATCGAATGAGAGGTGAGGTTGTCCGGGCATGCTAGGAAACACTAGTAGAAAACTTAGTATTAGAGACTGTTACTAGAGACGGTTTTACACTGAACAAAAGAACAGTCTCGGAAACGCGACCCATCGGCCGGTTTGGGTAGATAAACTGCCTCTAAAGAAAAGATCAGCTCTAACAAACGTCATACGTAGCGGGCCAAGATAAAACCCGTCTCCCAAAATACCTAAGGATGCTACGAATTATAGTCGTCTCGGCATGATACATCATTGGAGCCGGTCTGTACGACGGACGACTTAAAAAATATTGTGCGTCGGCCTACAAAAACACCCGGCTCGTGGTGGCACACTTTTAGAGACGGTTCTTGTCTTACGAATGTAGAGGTTTGATATGGGTTTGAATGCGGCCCCTCCCACATTATATTTTAGGACTTTCCCAAGGTAGTTGGACGGTCCAGAAAATCTTGGACTTGCAGGTTCCCGGAAGCAACAGTAACCGAAAAATTAACCATGATATCAAGACTTGCATCAGTGAATTTATAGTGGGAGCGAGATTGATGGCGCATTATTTCGAAATTCTAACGGGTCTAAATAGACTCTTCTGCTAGAAATACGAAATGTAGGTTGCAATATTACTGTGACGAAAAGCACGAGTATCAGAGTGACATACAGAAAAGAAACGCACATTCAGTTCATTACAACCCATAAAATTATCTAAATACCGAAACAACGCTCTTAGATTATTTAAATCGGAAGCCATCCGACACACCATGGTCACTCCCACCCGATGGCGAGAATGTGCTCGTCGTCGTCTTTATCCAGTGACCACCCCCGTGAAATACATTTTTTTTACGCAGCCTGTGGCTCCGCAGCTTCAACCGTCATAGCATGTGCAGTTGCTTCATCAGCCGCTGCTTCAGCCTCTGTAGGTTCAGCCGCCGATGCATCCGCAACAATTTCAGCCTTGCGAGTCCCTCGAGATAGCTCGTCCGTAATGGTATGGATCCTATGGTACAGTTTGAAGCTTTAATACCTGTCTCTTGCTGCATACTCGATCTGCAACGGGGTAAGAGGCTTCTGCTCCCAGTAGTGATGGCTGTCGGACGGAAAATTATACTTGAAATTCCCGCAAGACCTATCAATCATGGTCGTTGCTATATCTCCCAATCCCTCCCATTCGTACGGTGAATCGATCACGAACTTTTCTTCGGAGTTTAACATATCTTGTATGTCGATGTGAAACTCTTTTGGAATGATGATATTCGCACATTGAAGAATTGTTCCGTCCTTCCCGATGTCCGCGCTAGCGAAAGTGATCCTTTTTTCCTGAAGGAAATGAATCTGTTCTAGACAAGGCTCCTGGAACCTACAGCAGATGCAAATTAACACATGCCAATAATTTGGATTATGTATAATTTGATAATGTTGAACGACGAGATGGCAAATGCATGTTGTGTTTGCATGGAGGCGGGTGCTACTGTAATTTAGTAATTTGATTAACGCCACATATTAAGGAGTTGGGACTGAACTATGCACATTCGCTAGTATTTGGGACAGGTTTTTGTGGAATGCACTGTCCCTGCATCATAAAAACAAGGTTTGATATTGTAATGCGGAGTGTAGACAACATGACCTATGTGGTTCACATGGCTTAATTACGCGTGACATAAAATTTCTTATAGGAGATGAAATTATGTGTGTAAGAAGGGCACATAATTGTTGTCACCCTTCAAAATGCTGCATTGATGATTTTTTGAAGATTCATATTAGTTCATCACATTGCTCTTGTACCTTTTTTTCTTCTTTGAGAAGCACATCCCACATGGATTTTGTGCATATAACACGGAAAATGGCTGCTTTTTCTTTCTATAGTATGTTCCTTGCTATGTCGGGGAACAGTTAAATGACATGACTAGTGGCTTGGTGATTGATTGGACTAAAAATTCTCATGCATGTGGTAGTAGTATGAGAATAAAATGCTTAATCTTGTAGATCATTAAATTGTTTCACTGGAATCATTGATGGAGTTTTGAGGTAGTAATATGCTTAATGGTTAAACTTCCTGGTCTAGCAAAGTACTTTAGTGGTTGGTCTAAAAGCTTGGAACCGTACCACACTCGAATAATCAGTTGATAGCATGGTCTTATTTGACTTTCATCGTGGATGGAAATGATGGCGTGTATACACACGTTCGTTGGGAGACCCCAAGAGGAAGGTATGAAGAGTACATCAGCTAGTTTTCCCTCAGAAAGACATGTTTAATCGGACCAGTAGGAGAAAGAAATCACTTCTGAAGGTTGTTGACAGCTGATGTTGGCAGTGCGCACTACCAGGCTCAGTAGAAACATGGAATCTACACACACCACAACCAAGATACTTTGCCCCAACGAAATAGTGAGGTTGTCAATCTCACCGGTTTTGCTGAACACAAAGGATTAGACGCATAGTGTGGAAAATGATGTTTGTTTGCAGTGAATAAAATGAGAACATTGTTTGCACTAAAAGAGAACAGTGCTTGCAGTAGTTTGTATTATAAATGTAAAATATTGGACCGGGGTCCATAGTTCACTAGTGGCGTTTCTCCAAAACAGATAAGTAACATGCTGGGTGAACAAATTACAGCTGGGCAATTGACAGAAATAGAGGCCGCACCATAGTGCATATACATGACATGATGATTACTATGAGATTCATTTGGGCATTACAACATGATACATAGGCCGTAATCCAACTATATCTATGACTAATAATCCACCCTCGGGACGTCATCCGAGAAAACTTTGGGTATTATGTTGCAAGCAAGAGATTGTTGCATTAAGTAAAGTGTGTAATGTAAAAAATAGAATTATCCTTAGACAAAACATTGATGTTTTATCCCTAGTGGAAACAGCACATCCACAATCTTAGAAGTAATTGTCACTCTCCCAGATTACTGGAGGCATGAACCCACTATCAAGCATAAATACTCCCACTTGGAGTTACAAGCATCAACTTGGCCAGAGCATCTACTAGTAATGGAGACCATGAAAGATCACAAATAACATATAAAAGATAGATCTATAATCAACTTTACATAGCATTCAATATTCATCGGATCCAGCAAACACAACATGTAGCATTACAATAAGATGATCTTGATCATGTTAGGCAGCTCACAAGATCTAAACATGATGGCACAAAAGAAGGAGAATACTACCATCTAGCTACTTCTATGGACCCGTAGTCCAAGGATGAACTACTCACACATTACTCCGGAGGCAGGCATGGTGATGTAGAGCCCTCCGGTGATGATTTCCTCTCCCGGCAGGGTGTCGAGGAGAGCTTCAGAACCCTCCTGAACTAGGGTTGACGACGACGGTGACTACGAAACTTTTCGTGGATGGAGGCTCGGGTCTTTAGGGTTTTCCTGATGAAGACTTTAAATAGGCGAAAGGGCGTTCTCGGTGGGCGCCCGAGGGGCCCACACCACGTGGCGGCGTGGCCAGGGGGCGCGCCACCCTTTGGTGTGGCCGCCTCGGTGCCCCCTCTGGGTCTCCTCCGGACTCCGGGTACATGATAGAAAAATAGGACCCTGGGTTTTTGTTCCGTCCAATTCTGAGAATATTTCTAGAACAACTTTTCTGAAACCAAAAACAGCAGAAAACAGGAACTAGTGCTGTGGCATCTTGTTAATAGGTTAGTCCCATGAAATGCATAAAAAATGATATAAAGTGTATAGAAAACATGTAGCAAATGTCATAATATCAACATGGAACATCATAAATTGTAGATACGTTGGAGACGTATTAGGAAACTGTGGTAGTTTTTGTTACGTGGTACAGTCGGGGTAGCTAACAGTGACTTTTCACTGTCATTGACCCTCTTGGAGTGATATTCATTCTGTCTTTGAAGATCATATGCTAGTTGTAATCTTTAAACTTGTAGCTAACAGGAACTATTTTTTTGGCGCCGTTGTCGGGGATTTCGAAGTCATCATTAGCAAGAAGTCTCCCATCAACTACACGCCAGCAGTACTTTTTCTAGCGCTGTTGCAGGGGACTTCTAGCTTGATGCAAGGGGAGTCTCACACTTCCACTCTCTATCTTTTGTTTTGTTCTTGCTTAGTTCACTTTTGTTTAGTCTTTTTTCTCTTTATCAACCCCCCCCCCCCAAAAAAATAGTTCTTTATTTTCTAGTCTTTTATTTGTGTTGTTAGTTTATTTTATGTTATCTTGCAAGCATGGATACCAATGATACTATCAAGATTTTTGACTTTACTAGTACCAATAATAATTATTTCATATGCACACCAATTTCTCCACCTGCTACTACAGTAGATTCTTATGAAATTAAACTTGCTTTGTTGAATCTTGTCATGAAAGATCAATTTTCTGGTATTGGAGAAGATGCTGCCTCTCATTTAAATAACTTTGTTTTGTTATGTGAAATGCAAAATATAAATATGTAGATGAGGATATTTTCAAATGAAGAGTGTTCCCTTTCTCATTGAGAGGAAGAGCTAAGGAATGGTTATTGTCTTTGCCTAAAAATAGCATTGATTTTCGGACTAAATGAAAATATGCTTTTATTGGGATGTATTATCCACCTGCAATAATGATACAACAAGGAGTAACATTATGAACTTTAGACAAAATGATAATGACCATGTTGCTCAAGGTTGGGAAAGAATGAAAACTATGGTTAGGAATTGTCCCACACACGGACTAACTACGTGGATGCTTGTCCAAACTTTTTATGCGGGATTGAATTTTTCTTCAAGGAATTTATTGGGTTCAGCTATGGGAGGAACCTTTATGAACCTCACTTTAGGTGCATGAAACAAGTTATTGGATGATTTAATGACAAACTATTTCCAATGGCACACAGAAAGGGCTCCAATAGGTAAAAAGGTAAATTCTGTTGAGGAGGTCTCTTATTTGAGTGATAAAATTGATATGATTACTTATTTGATAGCTAAACAAGTGCCAATAGATACTAATAATGTTCCCTTGAACTCTCTGGTTGCTAATGAGAATGTTTAAATTGATGTGAATTTTATTGCTAGAAACAATTTCAACAACAATGCTTACAAGAATAATTTTGGTGGTAACAACTATAGGACTTATCCTAATAATAATGGTAATTCGTATGCACATTCTTATGGAATTTCTTACAACAATACTAACATTCTTAAATAATTTATCACTACACAAAAAGATTTCAATAGAAATGTTGATGAATGGCTTGAAAAACTAGATAATCTTGTACTGAAAGTTGATAGTCTTGCTCATGATGTAGAATTTTTAAAATTAGTACTACACATCTTTTGGCCAAAAACATTGAACCTATAAATGCTATAAAAGTTCAAATAAATGAGCACATGCGAATGTTAGCTCAAATACGTGCTAGAAGAGAAAGAGAAGTTGAAATTACTAAAAATGTTGCTAAAAGTGAGCCTGTGAAAATTTACACCATCCAACCCTTTGAGGAAGTGAAAACTTTCAGTACCAATGAGTATCCTAATGCTTCTTAACATGTTTATGTCAAAACAAATGGGATTGGATCGGTCATGAATTTAGGTAGAAGGAGTCCCAAAGGTTCGGAGATTAAAAATATTCCTAGTGAGAAAATTGTTGCAAGTGAGATTAAGGATAATATGACTTTAGGAGAAAATTTTCCCATCGTGATTGAGGATGATAAAATTGATTTTGATAATTGCACCATCTATGATGTTATTAAGTTCTTACCAAAATTAGCTAAAGATCCTAATGCTAGTAAGATAAATATTGCTTTCACTAAACATATCACTAATACTCTCATTGAAGCTAAGGAAGAAATGCTCAAATTTGAAGCCTTCCTAGAAAATTACAAGATGGTTGGTAGCCCACTATTAGAATAAGGGTGAATGATTTTGATTGCAATGCTTTGTGTGATCTTGGTGCAAGTTCTTCTATTATGCCTAGAAGTTTATAGTAGATGATTGATTTTAAACCTTTGGATGAGAGTATTTTGGGAGTGCATCTTATAAACTCCGCTGTTAAAAGACCTTTGGCAAGAATTGATGATGTTATTATTATTTATAATGATAATTATGACCTCGTTTATTTTCTTGTTTTGTATACTGAATGCTATGCTTCTTGTCCTGGCATTTTGGGGGAGACCTTTTCTTTGCACCGTATTATATGAAAGAGGAAATTATAAGATTTTAGTTCCCCCTTAAAAAGGGGATGGAAAATTTCCCTAGAAAGAGAATTAAGTTACCTTTTTAGTCCCTTGTGAGGACTACCCATGATTCTATTAATAATACTTGATTCGTTCTTCATGCCTAGCTAAAAGGCGTTAAAGAAAAGCGCTTGCGGGAGGCAATCCACTTTTGTTTTATCCTATTTTATTTTGTTCTTTTTATGTCTTGAAAGTTTTTACCTCTAGAGAAACTGCTCCTTATCCTTTTTATTACATTTTTGTGCCAATATTAACCTATAATAGATAGGTAGTGCGATGTGGGGAAGTTGTTGTTCTGGAACAGATTTCTGGCCTGTTACAAAAAATATTATTTATCTCAGCCAGAACATTGGATTTCTTTTAAAAAAATATTAACATGCCCCAGATTGTTATCTAACTTTCTTTAGTTTCCCACCTTTTGATTTTATCAATGGAATATTTTTTAAAAAAATTCAGTTTTACGGAATGTTCTGCTTTGATAGATTTCTGCCAATATTAGCATCTTCATCTTAATCTCTTTTTTGTGTTATTTTGAGGGGAAGAGCTTTAAAATAAGTTGTGACAGTAGCTAATGTTTTAAATGGAGTGTTATACTTGTGTTGAAACTGAACCAAATGGATTTATTATTTTGATTACACTAACGTTGCTAATGAAGATTGTGAGAAGTTTTAGGTGGAGGAAGTTTTCAAGTTTAGGGAGAGAAGAATGATGTGATGAGATGAAGGATGGAAAAATGTTCAAGCTTGGAGATTCCCATGTCACCCCAAGAAATATTGAAGAATTACAAGCGTCAAATCTTGGGGATGCCCAAGGCATCCTCTTCTTCATCAACAAAAATATCAGGTTTCTTTCAAATTATTATATTTTTATTGCTCCACATGATATGTGTTAGTCTTGGAGCATAATTTTATTTTTCTTTCAGTTCGTTTTTGTTTTCTTTGCTATATCTTTTGGTTGGATCCTAGCACTTCTATTTTTGGATAGACACGCTCCGTATTTATTGCCTAGAACACTCTAGTTTTCACTCTTATTGTTTTGTGAGTGTTCAGTTTTTGCTAGTGCTACGTTTAGCTCTTGTTTTTCACTCGAATTTTGTTCAGATCTTGTTGGGTTTGCTTCAGTTATATATGATTATCTCTCTGGTCTTTGATGGTTATTTTCTTTGAGAGTTGTTTCAAATAAGTTGATTAGTGCTGGAGAAGAGTAAACGGTTTCATGCTTATAGTGGTGCAATAGGAAGCTTGTTTTGACTGTGGCTTAGGCTTTGGCATGTCATGTTAGATGTTATTTTAATTATGTCCTTAATATTATATGATGTATCGAGACTAGTCTCAAATAGACGAGAGTGCTTCATGTGTCATTGAAATTAATCATGTGTTGTTTTCTCATATTGAAGCATGGTATTGTAGTATTTCTCCTTTGAATTATTTATCTTGATTGACTTGGCGCATGCTCACACCAAGTTATGACTACAAACAAAGTCACTTATATCCTTGATGATCATTTAGTTTTTGACTTGTAATATCAATTCATGTTTGATTAATGATGTTTTGTCGCTATGCATGATTATGGTCGTTATTGCTCTCTTAGTCGGTCACTCCCAATCTCTTGCTAGCCTTCACCCTGTACTGAGTATGAGCTCTATCCGTGCATTCAAATCACAAAACTAAAATTTTCCAATGTGTCCACCATATCTACCTATATGTGGTATTTAACCGCCACTCCAAGTAAATTTCTCGTGTGCTACCTTTAAAACCCTCAAAATTATTAACCTGTTTTGTGTTCCTGTTTTAGCTCACGAGGAAGTAGTTTAAAATTTATTATGGTTTGTGTCAAGAAAATTTATTCTTCCTTATTTGACCCGATGAGTATGGGATCAGTGCTCATCTAAATTTTGCATAGAACTGGTGCCAATTAATATAATAAAAAGGCCCTTCCCCATGGTTTTATGAAAGCTGGTGGGTACCCATGAACACGGCTAGCCCTGGTTTGTGAAAGAAAGGTGCGGGAAGTGTCAACTAATAAAGAGAATATATCCGCTCTCAAAAGTCTAAACACTTTGCTTGACATGGATTATGATAAGTTTTTCATTACCATGCGTTGACACGGACATAGACCTCTCTCAAAATTGTTTTCAATAACTATGTTTTATCAAATAAAAAGCTCTAGCACATGAGTAATCCCTGCTTCCCTCTACGAAGGTTCTTTCTTTTACTTTTATGCCGAGTCTACATCTTCTTACTTTATGCACCAGCTAAGAGAGCATAATTGTCATTCTAAGTATAATGTACATAGTCACAAATTTTATTATTGATTGATTCATGATTGTGGTATTGCTTGCTCTTAAATTAGTTGTATCTAGTCACCATTTAAGCTTTGAAGGTGTCCTAACATTTATGTTTTTCTACCACATGAAGGACTAGTTGGATACCACTTTATTACGTTTTTCTTTATGATTGAAACAAACGTATCACTTTCAATGTTTCATTATTCATTTTCTCTTGTTTGTGTTTCTTTTCATGTGCAACATGGTTCCTAAGTTTACATTAGTTGAAATAATATTATCATGCCTTTGTTAAAGTACTTTGATCTTAGCTTGCAGTGCTTTTACATAACGTTGATCAAGATTTGTGTTGGCTTCATTTCAACTCAAAAATTATTTTGTTATCACTTACCTACTCGAGGATGAGCAGGAGTTAAGCTTGGGGATGCTCATACGTTGCAAACGTATCTATAATTTTTGTTGCTCCATGCTTGTTTTTTACCCAATACCTTTTTTCCACATGTTTTCTTATGTTTTCCTTCGTTTTCTGGATGTTTTCACAGACTAACCTATTAGCAAGATGCCCCGGGCCAGTTGTTTCTTTCTGTTGTTTTTCTATTTCAAAAAAGTTCTTAAGGAAATATTGTCGAAAAGGGCTGAAAATCCACGAAGATCAATTTTTACCCGGAACGAAGATGGAGTCCAAAGGGGCCACCAGGAGGGCACCAGGCGCGCCCCATGGGTCGCTCCTGGTGGGCCCCTAGGGACCTAGCCACTGCCTCTCGTCCCCTCTTCGCATATATATTTCCTTTTACAGTAAAAACATCAGAGATAGAGTTATTTTCCACAAAACATACAGAGAGGTGCCACCACCTCGAAAGTCCAATCTAGGACTTCTGGAGTCCCGCTCCGGCGCCCTACAGGAGAGGGGATCGTCACTGGAGGCTCTACATCGCCATGATCGCCTCCGGACAGATGCTTGAGTAGTTCATCTCGTGACTACGGGTCCATAGAATTAGCTATATTGTTGTTCTCTTCCATATGCCTCCATGTTTAGAGTCTCGTGAGATGCCTCACATGATCGAGACCACCATTTTGTAATTGTGCATGTTATTTTTGCCGGGATCTGATGAACTACGAGATTATGATTATTTTGTTCATGTCAAACTGAGATGCTTCACTTATATTTGCAGAGAGTTTTAATCTTGTCTTGCAATGCTCTCTGGTGTTTGTGATTAGCTTGGCCATGTAGTTGTTTTCACCTCCAATAGAGGGTTTATATGGTTGATGGTAGATTCATGCCTCCCTTACATCTATGCTCAAGTGAAAGAAACATGACGAATGGGGGATGTGTTGTTGCTACTAGGGAGAAAACAACGATGCTCTTGTCTACGGATGAGGACCACTGCTTGCATTACATACTGTTCTTAATGCATTTTTCTGTTGCACACAAAGCAATCACTTCGTTACTGCAACTTAATACCAGAGAGATTTATTGGATAGCTTTCTTGAGGTGGAATTTTAGATATGGATGCATGCTGGATAGCGGTCCATATGATTTAACTTAATGCCTACAATGTTAGAACCCGTGAACTATATCTCTTCATAATAATATTGTTATACTTTATTGATTTGTCAATTGCCCAACTTTAATTTGTTCACCCAACACGTTTGTTTTCTTTGGATATAGACCACTAGTGAACCGTAACATCCCAGTGTTTGGGAAGTTATAAGGATCTAAATTTAATATGTGCATTTGCAAAGCATGCATCTATAAGTACGGGAAATTTTGACGCGAAAGTTTAAACGAATCAAAGTGACCAAAGTTTCACTTGACATGATGAAATAGGTCTAGTTCATCTAGTCAAGAGTACATTTGGAATGATCTTTATAACAGGTATCTTAAGAAATCAAATCATCTGATTACACAAACCATAATTGGTTGTGACCAACACAAACTTTCAACAACCTTAATCACAAGTCTTTAAGTGACTTGGGATAATTCACTAGGTATTTTGAACTCAAAGAGGGGTGAGTACCCAAATCACACAATTGATGATCATACTTCCACCAATGAGTAATACACAATTGAACCATCTCATCAACAGAGATGTTATCACCTATAAAACAACAACCCTCTAAGTTATAAACCATTCACAGCACACTTTTATAAATTATCTCCTAACTATTAAGTGCACCTTCACAATCAGATAACAAAGGTTCAATAGAACATAAGTGATACAAACAAGTCATAACTTAAACCCCACAAGTGGGAAATGATATGTTAATTGTATTAACATATTTATCGAATATGTACATATCTCATCAACTATAAAAGAAGTACCTAAGAGAAGAATCAAATCTTCTTCACCCACTGTTAAAACCTTGATTATCACATATGATCTTTCCAAAACTCTATGTCTGTATCATGAATACAAATGAATAATATAAAGTAACAACATGACCCTCTGAGTAACCAACTAACAACTATTACACAAGTTATTAAACCCTAATAACATTCACATGCTCATTGTCTTATTCATCTTATATAAGTGATCATATGAGATCTTAACACATCAAGGAACCACTTGATCAACTTACTATCTTAAGTCATCATCCCATAAACACTATATATTTCCAACCACATCAATAATCAACAAATCAAGTATCCCTGGATACAAATAATGAATAACAACAAGATATAACCTCTATTAGAGGAATTGGATTGAAAGCTAAATAAAACCAATCATGTATGAGATAAGTATCTATCTTATGGGAAGCAAAACAAGAAATGTATGGAAGGATAATAAAAGCATGAATTAAATCTTAAACTAGATCTTGTTATTTTGGCTAGACCAATGTATCTTGTTTCCCCAATCTCCTCCAAGATATTCTGCAAGAGAAGAAACCACAAGACAGGAGGAACTACCACATGAAGATCTCCAAGAAGATTATTTAGAGTGTGCTTGAAGTGCTACTCTAATCTTCTATAAGAGTACTTGGAGACTCTTATATCTTGATATGATCTTATTAACTCTCTTGAAAGAGTGTGATACTCCAATGTTAGTGTTATATAGAAGTAGTTTGATAACAAGACTAGCTACCTTGTTAACAGATCACTTTAGTATACTCAAACAATTGAGTGTCATACACAAACAAACAGAAGGTTGAATAACCTAGTACATCTCAGCCTCTTGGATATGAAAAGAAATTTGGGGACAAGCCCTGCAAACTTGTCAACAGATTCTTCTTATATGCTTAAGGCTAATTGATGTCACAAAACAAACTTCCATATTGTTATAATCATCTGAGAAAAATCTTTAATTGGAGTTACTGGTTGTTTTCACCACAAGGGTGAGATAATTGATGATGGAATTCCAGAGATGATCTTGCTGGCAAGTAAGAAAGGTGATAACAGAAGACTAGTGACAACTAGAGAGAAGAACATCAAGCAACAGAGGACCACATGAAGCAACACTGCTTCAGTAGGGGATCAGAAGAAATTATCCAGTGAATGATTAGGTATTATTAGAGAACCTATAATCTCTATTCCTTGCCAAGCTCATAAAAGATAAGGAATACATGATAATCACTTTAATGGAAATAATTACCAAGAGAGAAAATAATAACTAGCCATTGCATCCACATGTCTGTATATGTGGTGGCTAATAGTAACAAGCTTAATACCTTGTTTTCCAGATCATTTTCACATGTAAGACTAACAAATGATAATAAAACTCATCTATATATATCCATGTAAATTATTACATGTTCTAAAACAACATTGGATATTATCCACACCTGGAAACTGGTGGAAAACAAACAAATAAGATTTCAAAGCCACTCAAGTTTTCCATTTAATCAAGTACTAAAAACAGCAACCTTTCTTACACACATCTAAGTAAAATGTCAACCAAAGATTGCTAACAGTTCAAGTATAAAAGATGACATGGTATCATAAAAGAAAACAAGCCCCTTCACTAATTCAAATCATTTGGTACGATTTGGAATAAAATTCCCTATTGGGTGATTTTATTACTATGCCTAAACATAAAACAATACGAAAGATTACAAAGTATTTCCAAAAATGTATTATACCTAAAAACTATCCAACAGAAAACATATCATTATTTCAGTAACATATTAGTAGGGTTGGTTTCATGTCATAGAATACACTAAGTGATTTTTAATCCATATGAAATTTAAATAGAGAGAAAATAACAAAAACCACTTAATCTAGCACCCTAAATAAAAAATATAAATATCCTTCAAAATCACCAAAACAAAACATTGTGAGATTGCAATTTTTATGAGGAATTCAAATATAATTTTTAATAATTTTTATGTTTGTAAATAGGCCCTGAAAACATAGGTTTCTTCTCAGTTTTCTTTAACAGAAGGACCTTGTTGTAAATCTTCCAAAATCCAGAAGGTTATTGCAAGATTCTTTTATTTCTTCTTCTTCCTCTGCTAGAAGGCAGAGGATAAACGTCGTCGTGGCATCGCCACCGCTGCCCCCTCCTGTGTGTGCGCTTGCCGCTCTTCTGCGTGGATAGGTGCTAGAGGAGGCCGTGATCTTCTTGCTCACTCTCTCTTCTCCCTCGCACTCTCTTTCTCTCTATATCCCGGAACCCGAACCAAACCCTAACCCTAGTCACCCACGGCCGCCATCGTGCGCCATCGATTCCAGCAGCCCCGGAAGCAACCGAGACCACCACGAGGAGCGCGAGATCCTCCTCAACCTCCTCGAGCACGCACGTGGGCAGGGATGGCCGGAGGGCCGCGGATTTCATCGTTCCTTTTGCTCTGGCCGGAGGCCACCGCCGCGACATTGCCAACATTTCCAAGCTCGTATCGCCTCCCCGTCAACTGCATCATGCTCAGGGTGAGCTAAGGATTCTCCCGGTGCCTTCGTATCGTTTTATTACGTTCAATTTCATCACAGTCACCTAGCACCGACGTCTGCCGCCGAGCCATGGCTCGCCGTGGTCACTCCGGTGACCACCAGGCAGCGGCGCCGCCATCTATTGGCTCCCTGTGAGCTCCTCTACCGATTGGTTGCGAAGAAATCCATCAATTCGAACTGAATCCACGGATTTCATCCGAATTGGAGAAATCCTCTCCTCTGGTGATGTCACCATGGCGTCATGCTGACGTCAGGAGAGATTTTCTTTTTCTTTTGTTTTAATAAATCGAATATGACAGGTGGGCTCCACCCGTCAATTCAAAAATAACAGAAAATAATTTAAACTTATTAATTCAATAACTCTAATTTTATAATTCAGAAAAATATAAACAAAATATCAAATTAATTAGAAAAATATAATCTAATTTTTTTTAAACTTTTTAACAATATTTGGTAAAATTTAAAATTTAATATTTCTTTAATTAAATTAAATCATTAAAAATTGATAAAAATAATAAATAAATCATAAAATCAGAAAAATACAAATTATATGCCAAATTGGTCCAAATGACATATACAACTCATCTATGATGTTTTCATAGTCATTTGAACAAGTTTTCATGTGTGCTATATTTTCCTACTCATATAATTCATTTAAAATAAATAAAATAATAACTTATTCAAATATTTTCAGAAACCTTTAAATGATATATCAAATTAAAGAGAAAAAGAATCTCAACTCAAATATATCAAACACAAAACATTTTGTATAACTTATAAAGTTGTTTCTAAATATTTACTGGAATTCTATTATATTTCATTCTAACAAGAAATAGCTGCCACAAATTATTTTTCCTTATTCATAAAACCCTCATGATTTCACACCTACTAAGCTATCATCACAAGTTATTAGAAAGTTATGTGATGATAGAGTTAGTTGTATTAGTTCATCATTTTCAACCAAACTCTTTTTCATTAGCTCTACACTTTTGGAAAATAAAATCAAACATGTTTGTTACCTTTTCAATAATTATTTTCCATGTGCTATTATCTTGTTACCTCACCAAGTAATCCACACTTCTACTTAAGCATGATAACACTTGTTTGCTAAGTAAAAGTGAAACACATGTATGTCTAAAACAAATAATAACCACATCACCACCAGTAATGAAACCATTCACCTAAAACCTGTGTGATTAAATTATCATATCGATCATAGCTTACAATTGTAAGCTGGGATATTTTCCAGGGTATTTCATGATGCATCTCATTACTATGCATGTATCATCTTGCAATTGTTTTCTGTAGTCCTTACAAGGAATACTTTGCTATCTTTCAGATGTCGGGATTCTCTACGAGACCCTTGAACCCGAAGACATGAATTATTACTGTTGTTTCAACATCAGGCAAGTTCATCACTTGCTCATATCCTTTGCAGTACTTCATAACGAACTTTTTGCAAAACCCCTATCGTATTACCACCTATTCTCAAAATAATGCATGATCCTATTTTTATAATAATATGACTAATTGAATGACTACCCGAGTGGTAGTGTTCTGTTTGGTGGGCGGATGGGACCATGGTAAGATGAATAGGTCAAAGGAAGGTTCCATCTGCATGGGAAAGTATTACCTAGGATTAATCAGAACTGCCGTCAGGATTCTTGCGCCATAAATTCGCGTTAACCATGGGTATTCTATGGGGGGAGTAAGTCAGCCGTGATCTTTTCTCGTTCGCATGTCAACGGGCTGCCAGAGACGTATGCTGTAGGTCTTGCGAGACTACATGCACATGGGTGGGATCCCTTAATTCCCATGGACTCTGCGGGTCTATGATGGTCTGCCAGGGGCGCGTAGATATCCATCGTGAGGGGTGGAATCAGGTGTTCAACCTGCTGGCGGAAATGGGTGAGCATGCATTGTGCGGAGAAGCACGGTTTGGCTTGGACCAACAACCGGGCCACACCTGAGTGGGAGTGGACATGATCTCGAGCCTTGTTGTGCAACATGATCTTGGTCGTCCATGGGTAAAGTAACGCACCTCTGCAGAGTGTAAAAGGATGTGACATGTTACTGTAACACCCGGGGTTTTTCCCAAATAGAAAGTTGCTTGTTGTTTTCTTTTTCATCGCATAGCATCATGCATCATATGCATTGCACTTGTTTTCAAACCAACGTAAAAATTCAAACCAATTTTAACTTCTCAAACAAAGCACCTTTGTTATCAACTCAAATTGTTTTCATTAAGAATTTGAGTCTGAATTAAAATTTGCTTGGTTAATAAAATCCCCTTTCATTAAAACCCTATTTGAAATTCAAATCACTTTGGCAAGTTGAAAATTTTGAAAATAAAGTTCACTTACCTTTGAGCTTGCTGTTGTGTTATTCAATAAAAATTATTTCGTAAAATAAAAACCCCTAAAACCTATTTCTTTTTCTCTCTCTTTCTTTTCTACAAAAAAATGTAAACAGAAAAAAATAAAAGAAAACCCATGGGGGAGGCAGGCCTTTCGGCACACCTACCACCCCAAGCCCAGCCCACCTCCACGCTTCTTCTCCGTACGACAGGGAGCACGAGGAGGACGTGGATCCCTCCCCTGTCGCTGTCACCCACCCACCGCCATGGTCCCCCTCTTCCTCCATAAAGCAGCTCCCCCTCCTTCTCCAAAACCCTAGCCTCTCCCTGTCCCTTCCCTCTCCGCCGCCATCTCTTCCCCTCCCCTTCCTCCCCTTCGAGCTCCACTTCCTCTGCTTTCTCTGAACCTTGTCTGAACCTGAGCACCTCCATGGCCGGAGCTTGAGGCCTCCACCGCCGCCGCTACAGTCCCCGCCGTCCCCGTCCGAGCCCGGGAACGGAAAGCCCCCACGTCCCTCTACCGATTTCCCTCCAAGATCCACGCCGAGGAGTTCCACCACGCCGGCGCCGAGCTCGACATCACCGCCGCCTCGCAGCTCGTCTGCAAGTTCCGCCTCCGTCGCTCCCTCTGTCTTCCCGAGCGAACGACGACTCCGAGCCCACGGTAAGGCCCCCTCCCATCCTCCTCTTCCCCCTGCACCCGACGCACACACTCACATCCGCTCGCAGCACTCGCAGCAGCAGCAGTTCGCCGCCGTCGATGGTTCTGTTCGTCGAACTGCGTTCAGTTTCCAGTTTTGTCTGCGAGATCTCACCTCAACCAGTTTCCGTCTCCTAGTCTAACACGAACCGCACAGTAGCCTAGTGGCAGCGCAAACTTCCGCACGCTGGAAGCCCCGAGTTCGAATCCCCCCCGGCGCAAGCCACCTCCTTTTTCTCAGCCTTTTTCTTTTTCATCTCTCGAATTCCAGAAAAGCAGATCTGATTCATTAATTGTAAAATCAATAACAAATTGAATATTGCTCCAAATTGAATGATTCAAGTTTCTGTGGATTCATAATTTTGTGCTCTTTCTGTTAATGTCAAAGTTGCAACATGTTTCTGTAATAATTTTTGCACTAAATAATTAAATACAGAAAATGCAATAAAAATTTGAAACTTTGGAATTTCATAACTTGAGTTATGTTCATCCAATTTAAGCAAACTTGGGCTCTAAAAATTTGTCTTAACAAACTCTACACATTGGTATTTTATTTGGTCACAATTGAATTAATTTTGAGCATATTTCCCTCTGTTTACTAAAAGGGGCAGAATAAAAATGACTATGAAAAATGGGATAATAAATTCAATAATGATCCAAAAATTATGTTTAATAGCTCAAATTGTTCATTGAAACATTTTATACATGTTTTCAACCTTTTCAATGCAATTTGTTTACTGTTTTTCCTAATTAAAAGTGGTGCAATAATTCAATGCTTTAATTAAACCTTTTAAATTGCAAAATTCATAACTTGGGCAATTCAAATCCAATTCCAACATGTAAAATATGTTTTCCATCCCATTTTTCATGAACTTTGCAAATATCAACTTTGTTTGCTATTTTGAATAAATAAAATTGCTGAAAACAACTATTTCTTAATTAATGCATTTATAATTGTCAATTTAATAACTTGCTCATCTAAAATCCAAATTCAACAAATGAAATATGTATTCCATCTAAAATTTTGTGTTCTTTCCAAATATGAATTTGGTTATCTATTTTGAACAATTAAAATGGGTGAAAACAACAAATTCTTGTGTAAATCATTTAAGAAGCCAAATTTCATAACTTAATAAATAAAAATTCCAACTTGGTAAACACCTTTTCAAATTGAAGCTATTGTTGTTTTCTCATTGTTTTCATCATCCATGCATCATTATAATCAACTTCCACATGATGGTTATTTGTAGATCATTTAATTCAACATTAATTCATGGGCTTTTCCATATGCAATCCAAATTGCATATGGGCCCATTTAAATATGATTACCATGTCAACTAGTTTATCTTTGATGCATCCTTAAACTTGTCATGCATCCATATCTTGATCATGCTGGATCTTTTGCCGTAGAAGTAATTGTTGCATCCGGTGTTTGTTCTAGTTCGTTGCTTCTTCGCGGATAGGACGTTGAGATGATGTGAGCAACGACAAGTTCTTCGGATGTACCTCTACTTGCTGGATCCCAGGCAAGTATACTCACTTGCTACCTATGGCTGCCTTTCATCACTTGTTACCGATTCTTCCCGTTGCCTTTATTCTAGCCTTATGATTCGATGCTTGTGTCTCGATCCTATTATATGTTTACCTTGCAGCCATGATATAGCCTTCCTTCCACTTCCTATCAACTGTTGCTTGTTTACCTTGTTGGCCCTCGTGTCGTAGTTGCATGCTTAGTGTTGTTTGCGCTCAAGTCTTGCTGTCCGTCTTATCACCTGTTTAGTTTGATAGTTGGGTTTCAATTCAACCAACAACATGTTAATGTTTTGGGTAATAATAATTTGATGATAAGGCACCGGCAGGAGGCCCGACGTGGTTTTGAGGCCTGCTAGTGTCGAACTTAATTAGGAAAAGGGTCTTGTCCTCCGATCCATGATGAGCGCCCTAACCGCATGTGGGAAGCGAGTATGGGCGCCCCCCGCAACTTTGATTCGATTCGCATCTCGTCCAAATCGCCTCATTTAGTTCGGGTTTTCCATTTGCCGCATGCATATGCAGGTGCGAACCCTTGGCGCCAGGGTGGAACTTTTGTAGTCGGCATTTAGGGAGACACGTTCTTAGAGTGCTATGAGGGTCCCCTTTTCTTCGTGGGGCTTGATTAGCCGTGCGCTCAATTGCACGGGGTTCTTTGGGCTTGATGCGAAGAAGAGCTGGGTTGTGTTGAGTGGCCTGCTTGGTGGGTTTGCTCCCCGCCTGGCGGGTCATTCTTACGTGTACGGCCAAATTGGTGCATCCCTGCAGGGTTAAATCTTCTCGAGAAGCCGTGTTGTCCGCGGTTATGGATGACTTGGTGAAAGTGCTGGCTAACAAGTACTTAGACAACTTACACTTAACGATGATAACTTGACTAGTAATATAGATTACCTCCACCATAAAAATGAATGTCACCTTAATCAACCGTGTGAGTTTCCTTGGGTTGCTTCCTTAGTAGGGGGTAACATTTGATGGGTATTGCTTGGTGAGTAGTTGTAGTTGGTTCTGATACGCTATCTTATCACTTTCTTTTAGCCGGATGTTGTAGCGCGTCTCTGTAGTTAGTTAGTGCAGCCCGCTGCCGCCTCTTTGCAATAATCCCTTTCTTTCCGTTGTACCCAAAGTATTTGTATCTTGTGATGATTGGTTACGCTGGCATCTTGTGAGTATGGGTTATCCACTTGCCAGTACTTAACCGTACTGACCCACGAATCCTTTTTCGTGGCTGCATATTCCACATTGCAGTCAACAGGTTTGAAGTCTGACGACGTTAGCTTGGGAATCCCTCCGGCTTGGCCTGGGCAGGGATTGGACGCCATCGGTTATCTTCAGGACTCTTAGTCCAATTTGGATCTTGTCCGTAGTCGGACACTATGTTGTTTCTTCCGCTGTTATTTGGATCTTTGTATTGTATCAGTTGTATCCTTGACTCGTTTGAGTCGTCTTGTATATATCTTTTATGTTGTTGTTGCGGCATATTCGTGAACTGTTGTAATGTTATCACAAGTGGCAACCTGGAATCGGTTATTATGTGGATTTTGGCGGGAATGCTGAAATCTGCATAGTGCCCGATCTCGGGGCGTCACAGTTACCCCTTGTTCCGGGAAGGAGCTGCGAACACCGCAGGAAAGGAAACTCCATGAAGTTCTAGTCCTGTGAAGATCTGGCGGCCATAGTCTTCAGAATTAAAAGCAACCCCTTGAAGAAAGATTTACAAAAACCTTGCATTAGCTTATGACTCTTTTGAGTCTAAAGTTGTAGTTAGTGCATCAAACTATCTCCTATATATCATGAACTTGCTGAGTAACGCTCGTTACTCATTCGTTCCCGTTTGACCCCCTGCTTAGAGTTGAAGCCTGAGGGAAGTCATCATTGTGAAGCCATCACTATCTCATGAAGCCATATGGAGTCATCTGTTACTTAGTAGGTAAAGCATCACCATCAACAACGCTGGTGGAGGAGAAGCTATCAAGGTGTAGGTCGAGTCCATTCTCGGACTTAGTTGTTCAAGCCATAGATTAGGGCTGACATCAGCCGTAGTAGATTTATTCTGAGCTAGAGTAATTCTCCATCTTGGATCTTTGAATTGCTTCTTGTGACGTTTCTTTTGCAGGAGATCTACTTGATTCATCAAAGAGATTCTCAAGATTTTGTAATGAAGTTTGTATCCTATAGCTTGCCTGGTCCTGCTATGTTTCTGTCGTACTACTCTGAGGGATGTAATATTCACAGGTAAGTCCTTCTGTGAGTATTATGTCATCGACTTGCGCACTACACATGCAGTGGTGTGCTAGGTCACCACAGATGGTATTAGAGCGAAGCGACCTTAGGTCTAAAACCTTTTAGGAGATCTGTAGGTTGGTAAATATTATAGGAAGCCATCTTATCTAAACCACATTTCCTACAACTATGATGATCATCCACTTGAGAATGATAATCATACTTGTACAGAATCTTCTTACTCAACTTGAGTAAAGATACTTATCTATTTTCTTAATACCTAGGTATGAATAGTTAGAAGCTTAGTAAGTACTAGTACCATTAAGAAAAGGAGTTCTGACATAGTCAGAGATGATTAAGTCAAAGGGATGATTACCCCATTCTATGAATGCATAGGATGGAGTAGAACATGGTATTGAGTTAGTATAGGAGTCATCAAGAATGGACGATGAGAATCATTAAGAGCTATTAAAACTTTGGTAGCTATGGGGTATATACCATATCCTCAGTTATCAAGTCTAGAGGTGAATCATCATCGTATAGTATAGAATTAGGAGAAGGCATAAGCATTGATGGAAGCCACCTTACTACTCCTACGATGTGATCAACAACATGAAGGATCAACAGATACCATGAGAAGCTTATCATAATCAAGATTAAGTAATTCAATTACATAGTACTTAGTCCTATATGGAACCAAGTTAGACAACAACTACTCTTGGATCATGTTGTCTTGGTTTATTCTATTGCAGTAAGGCATGCAACTGGAGTAATTACCTAGGGAAAGAGTGGTTGTGTAGAATAGGATTACGAGGTAATATATACCTACTTGTAGTGTATAGCATTTAAGAGCCTTGGTACTTGAGATGTTTTACTCTAAGTATTGTTATTCCACGGGCTTTAAATGCATGAGTGATAAATGCATTTGGGATTTATTGGATTTTATTTGGATCTTTGATTGACTAGATCTGTGCATGAAGTTGGAACTTGATGTGCATATGCATGTGCAAACACTGAGTTCTTTCTTGATGTTACTGGTCTAGAGGGTATAGGATTAGAATGAGAGCGGTCTGAGTTATCAGCAGATTGAAACAACCACCAAAGCTCTGGAAGACTAGAAAGTCAAGAAGACATAAGTCAATGAAGCCACTGATGGGAATGGACCACATTCACATCTTGTTTGGAATTGGTGAGATGCTTCATCAACACATGATGAGCTACCACAAGTGATGACAAGAAAATCACATGATTAGTTATATCCTAGAAGGAAATATGTAGAAGTTCGATAAATAAACTTATAGAGTTGTCCCATAGAAGATAAAACCCAAAGATGTAGTAAGACCATAGTAAGTAACCAGTGGTATAGGTTATAGTCTTATGTAGGAAAAAGTTAAAATTCGAGGAAACTCAAAGATATTTTCATCAAACAGATGAGTCTAAATCAATGTACACTACGTTGTACAAGTTCTTTGGGTAGTCTTTATCTTGAGACCCTTAGATTGAACCAAATGGAGTGATAACCCTAGACGATATCCAGTCTATCGGAAGAATTTTATTGGTTATTCATCACCCGGTGGATATACCAAATGTTCTTCGGAAAGTTGTGAGACGTAGGAAACCATACCTACTCATCGGAGAACGAAACTTGGTATCCACTACATGGTGGAAATACCACGTGTTCTTCGTGAGATCATTAGGAAGGTTTAGTGACAAAACAGGGTTGTCATAATAACAGGCATAGTATTAGATTATCATGCACGACAGTGGAAGGTGAACAATCAAGACAAGAGGCTACACATGCCAAGGTCAACACAGGAAAACAGTTGTGAAGAATCAACGGTCTACAGAAGTTATCTCTACCTATCTTTACGTGAGAGAGGTTGAACTTCGGGACGAAGTTCTTGTTAAGGGGGAGATACTGTAACATCCCAGTGTTTGGGAAGTTATAAGGATCTAAATTTAATATATGCATTTGCAAAGCATGCATCTAAAAGTACGGGAAATTTTGACGCGAAAGTTTAAACGAATCAAAGTGACCAAAGTTTCACTTGACATGATGAAATAGGTCTAGTTCATCTAGTCAAGAGTACATTTGGAATGATCTTTATAACAGGTATCTTAAGAAATCAAATCATCTGATTACACAAACCATAATTGGTTGTGACCAACACAAACTTTCAACAACCTTAATCACAAGTCTTTAAGTGACTTGGGATAATTCACTAGGTATTTTGAACTCAAAGAGGGGTGAGTACCCAAATCACACAATTGATGATCATACTTCTGCCAATGATTAATACACAATTGAACCATTTCATCAACAGAGATGTTATCACCTATAAAACAACAACTCTCTAAGTTATCAACCATTCACAACACACTTTTATAAATTATCTCCTAACTATTAAGTGCACCTTCACAATCAGATAACAAAGGTTCAATAGAACATAAGTGATACAAACAAGTCATAACTTAAACCCCACAAGTGGGAAATGATATGTTAATTGTATTAACATATTTATCGAATATGTACATATCTCATCAACTATAAAAGAAGTACCTAAGAGAAGAATCAAATCTTCTTCACCCACTGTTAAAACCTTGATCATAACATATGATATTTCCAAACCTCTATGTCTGTATCATGAATACAAATGAATAATATAAAATAACAACATGACCCTCTGAGTAACCAACTAACAACTATTACACAAGTCATTAAACCCTAATAACATTCACACGGTCATTGTCTTATTCATCTTATATAAGTAAGCAGATGAGATCTTAACACATCAAGGAACCACTTGATCAACTTACTATCTTAAGTCATCATCCCATAAACACTCTATATTTCCAACCACATCAATAATCAACAAATCAAGTATCCCTGGATATAAATAATGAATAACAACAAGATATAACCTCTATTAGAGGAATTGGATTGAAAGCTAAATAAAACCAATCATGTATGAGATAAGTATCTATCTTATGGGAAGCAACACAAGAAATGTATGGAAGGATAATAAAAGCATGAATTAAATCTTAATCTAGATCTTGTTATTTTGGCTAGACCAATGTATCTTGTTTCCCCAATCTCCTCCAAGATATTCTGCAAAAACCACAAGACAGGAGGAACTACCACATGAAGATCTCCAAGAAGATTATTTAGAGTGTGCTTGAAGTGCTACTCTAATCTTCTATAAGAGTACTTGGAGACTCTTATATCTTGATATGATCTTATTAACTCTCTTGAAAGAGTGTGATACTCCAATGTTAGTGTTATATAGAAGTAGTTTGATAACAAGACTAGCTACCTTGTTAACAGATCACTTTTGTATACTCAAACAATTGAGTGCCATACACAAACAAACAGAAGGTTGAATAACCTAATACATCTCATCCTCTTGGATATGAAAAGAAATTTGGGGACAAGCCCTGCAAACTTGTCAACAGATTCTTCTTATATGCTTAAGGCTAATTGATGTCACAAAACAAACTTCCATATTGTTATAATCATCTGAGAAAAATCTTTACTTGGAGTTACTGGTTGTTTTCGCCACAAGGGTGAGATAATTGATGATGGAATTCCAGAGATGATCTTGCTGGCAAGTGAGAAAGGTGATAACAGAAGACTAGTGACAACTAGAGAGAAGAACATCAAGCAACAGAGGACCACATGAAGCAACACTGCTTCAGTAGGGGATTAGAAGAAATTATCCAGTGAATGACTAGGTATTATTAGAGAACCTATAATCTCTATTCCTTGCCAAGCTCATAAAAGATAAGGAATACATGATAATCACTTTAATGGAAACAATTACCAAGAGAGAAAATAATAACTAGACATTGCATCCACATGTCTGTATATGTGGTGGCTAATAGTAACAAGCTTAATACCTTGTTTTCCAGATCATTTTCATATGTAAGACTAACAAATGATAATAAAACTCATCTATATATAACCATGTAAATTATTACATGTTCTAAAACAACATTGGATATTATCCACACCTGGAAACTGGTGGAAAACAAACAAATAAGATTTCAAAGCCACTCAAGTTTTCCATTTAATCAAGTACTAAAAACATCAACCTTTCTTACACACATCTAAGTAAAATGTCAACCAAAGATTGCTAAGAGTTCAAGTATAAAAGATGACATGGTATCATAAAAGAAAACAAGCCCCTTCACCAACTAAAATCATTTGGTACGATTTGTAATAAAATTCCCTATTGGGTGATTTTATTACTATGCCTAAAAATAAAACAATACTAAAGATTACAAAGTATTTCCAAAAAGGTATTATACCTAAAAACTATCCAATAGAAAACATATTAGTGGGGTTGGTTTCATGTCATAGCATACACTAAGTGATTTTTAATCCATATGAAATTTAAATAGAGAGAAAATAACAAAAACCACTTAATCTAGCACCCTAAATAAAAAATATATAAATATCCTTCAAAATAACCAAAACAAAACATTGTGAGATTGCAATTTTGATGAGGAATTCAAATATAATTTTTAATAATTTTTATGTTTATAAATAGGCCATGAAAACATAGGTTTCTTCTCAGTTTTCTTTAACAGAAGGACCTTGTTGTAAATCTTCCAAAATCCACGGGGTTATTGCAAGATTCTTTTATTTCTTCTTCTTCCTCTGCCAGAAGGCAGAGGAGAAACGTCGTCGTGGCATCGCCACCGCTGCCACCTCCTGTGTGTGTGCTTGCCGCTCTTCTGCGTGGATAGGAGCTGGAGGAGGCCGTGCTCTTCTTGCTCACTCTCTCTTCTTCCTCGCACTCTCTTTCTCTCTGTATCCCGGAACCCGATCCAAACCCTAACCCTAGTCACCCACGGCCGCCGTCGTGCGCCATCGATTCCCGGAGCCCCGGAAGCAACGGAGACCACCACGGGGTGCGCGAGATCCTCCTCAACCTCCTCGAGCACGCACGTGGGAAGGGATGGCCGGAGGGCCGCGGATTTCATCGTTCCCTTCGCTCCGGCCGGAGGCCACCTCCGCGACATTGCCGGCATTCCCAAGCTCGTATCGCCTCCCCGTCAACTGCATCGTGCTCAGGGTGAGCTAAGGATTCTCCCGGTGCCTTCATATCGTTTTATTACGTTCAATTCCATCATGGTCACCTAGCACCGACGTCTGCTGCCGCACCATGGCTCACCGTGGTCACTCCGGTGACCACCAGGCAGCGGCGCCGCCATCTATTGGCTCCCTGTGAGCTCCTCTACCGATTGGTTGCAAAGAAATCCATCAATTCGAACTGAATCCACGGATTTCATCCGAATTGGAGAAATCCTCTCCTCTGGTGATGTCACCCTGGCGTCATGCTGACATCAGGAGAGATTTTCATTTTCTTTTGTTTTAATAAATCGAATATGACAGGTGGGCTCCACCTATCAATTCAAAAATAACAGAAAATAATTTAAACTTATTAATTCAATAACTCTAATTTTATAATTCAGAAAAATATAAACAAAATATCAAATTAATTAGAAAAAATATAATCTAAACGTTTTTAAACTTTTTAACAATATTTGGTAAAATTTAAAATTTAATATTTCTTTAACTAAATTAAATCATTAAAAATTGATAAAAATAATAAATAAATCATAAAATCAGAAAAATACAAATTATATGCCAAATTGGTCCAAATGACATATACAACTCATCTATGATGTTTTCATAGTCACTCGACCAAGTTTTCATGTGTGCTATATTTGCCTACTCATATAAATTATTTAAAATAAATAAAATAATAACTTATTAAAATATTTTCAGAAACCTTTAAATGATATATCAAATTAAAGAGAAAAAGATTCTCAACTCAAATATATCAAACACAATTTTTTTTGTATAACTTATAAAGTTGTTTCTATATTTACTGGAATTCTATTATATTTCATTCAAACAAGAAATAGCTGCCACAAATTATTTTTCCTTATTCATAAAACCCTCATGATTTCTCGCCTATTAAGCTATCATCACAAGTTATTAGAAAGTTATGTGATGATAGAGTTAGTTGTATTAGTTCATCATTTTCAACCAAACTCTTTTTCATTAGCTCTACACTTTTGGAAAATAAAATCAAACATGTTTGTTACCTTTTCAATAATTATTTTCCATGTGCTATTATCTTGTTACCTCACCAAGTAATCCACACTTCTACTTAAGCATGATAACACTTGTTTGCTAAGTAAAAGTGAAACACATGTATGTCTAAAACAAATAATAACCACATCACCACCAGTAATGAAACCATTCACCTAAAACCTGTGTGATTAAATTATCGTATCGATCATAGCTTACACTTGTAAGCTGGGGTATTTTCCAGGGTATTTCACGATGCATCTCATTACTATGCATGTATCATCTTGCCATTGTTTTTTGTAGTCCTTACAAGGACTACTTTGCTATCTTTCAGATGTCGGGATTCTCTACGAGACCCTTGAACCCGAAGACATGAATTATTACTGTTATTTCAACATCAGGCAAGTTCATCACTTGCTCATATCCTTTGCAGTACTTCATAAAGAACTATTTGCAAAAACCCTATCGTATTACCACCCGTTCTCAAAAGAATGCATGATCCTATTTTTATAATAGTATGACTAATTGAATGACTACCCGAGTGGTAGTGTTCTGTTTGGTGGGCGGATGGGACCATGGTAAGATTAATAGGTCAAAGGAAGGTTCCATCTGCATGGGAAAGTATTACCTAGGATTAATCACAACTGCCGTCAGGATTCTTGCGCCGTAAATTCGCGTAAACCATGGGTCTTCTATGGGGGGGAGTAAGTCAGCCGTGATCTTTTCTCGATCGCATGTCAACGGGCTGCCAGAGACGTACGCTGTAGGTATTGCGAGACTACATGCACATGGGTGGGATCCCTTAATTCCCACGGACTCTGCGGGTCTATGATGGTCTGCCAGGGGCGCGTATATATCCATCGTGAGGGGTGGAATCAGGCGTTCAACCTGCTGGCAGAAATGGGTGGGCATGCGTTGTGCGGAGAAGCACGGTTTGGCTTGGACCAACAACCGGGCCCCACACCTGAGTGGGAGTGGACAGGATCTCGAGCCTAGTTGTGCAACATGGTCTTGGTCGTCCATGGGTAAAGTAACGCACCTCTGCAGAGTGTAAAAGGATGTGACATGTTACCCCTTGTTTCGGGAAGGATCTGCGAACGCCGCAGGAAAGGCAATTCCATGAAGTTCTAGTCCTGTGAAGATCTGGCGGGCATAGTCTTCAGAATTAAAAGCAACCCCTTGAAGAAAGATTTACAAAAACCTTGCATTAGCTTATGACCCTTTTGAGTCTAAAGTTGTAGTTAGTGCATCAAACTATCTCCTATATATCATGAACTTGCTGAGTAACGCTCGTTACTCAATCGTTCCCGTTTGACCCCCTGCTTAGAGTTGAAGCCTGAGGGAATTCATCATCGTGAAGCCATCGCCATCTCATGAAGCCATATGGAGTCATCTATTACTTAGTAGGTAAAGCATAACCATCAACAACGCTTGTGGAGGAGAAGCTATCAAGGTGTAGGTCGAGTCCATTCTTGGACTTAGTTGTTCAAACCATAGATTTGGGCTGACATCAGCCATTGTAGATTTATTCTGAGCTAGAGTAATTCTCCAGCTTGGATCTTCGAATTGCTTCTTCTGATGTTTCTTTTGCAGGAGATCTTCTTGATTCATCAAAGAGATTCTCAAGATTTTGCAATGAAGTTTGTATCCTATAGCTTGCCTGGTCCTGCTATGTTTCTGTCGTACTACTCTGAGGGATGTAATATTCACAGGTAAGTCCTTCTGTGAGTATTATGTCATGGACTTGCGCACTACACATGCAGTGGTGTGCTGGGTCACCACATGAACCTATTGCGCCGGTCGTATTTTCCTCATAATTTCAACCTTCTTTTAAGCACTTTTAATCATTGTTTCCTCGCCGTTCTGTCCTTACTTTTATTACTGTACAAGAATCTATACGTTTAATTCTCCAGTTTTAAGCAAGACCGGAAGATTGACAACCTTACGGAAAGTTGGGGAAAGAGAGAGTTTGTGTTTTTGTGCAGGTTCCATGCTTGGTCAACATTGATAAACGACGTCGTTGATACAAGCAACCTTCTTCAAGACTATGAAGTCCTACTGGTTCGACAACCCCGATTCCTTAACTAGGGGAAAAAATTCCGCTGGACTACATCATACCTTCTGCTTTGGTCTCCCAACGAGTGTGTGATCACGTCAACATCATATGGATCCTTACATTATAGAATTTGGCTTGTATATTCAAGTGATGAGCATCCTCAAAAGTGCTCTAGGTCTTCGTGAGCAAGCAAGTTGGACGCACCCCCGCTAGTTCCATTGGAGAGCTTTCATACACTTATAGCTCTATGTGCATCCGTTGTGTGGCAATCACTACTCCTTGCATAACTTCGTTTATAAAACTCCCTCTTGTCTAATGATCACTTTCAGATATGTGATAATTTTTTCGATTGACCATCCATACCCCCCCATAATGTTATTTTAGCCATACCACCTTGTTGCCACGAACCAATACTAAACGCTGACTCTTTTAAAGTGTGCAACTAATACGATGATCTTCTACTTTTTGGTATCACTTGACTTGATCATGAAAAAAATACTATGGGTGTTTCATGCTTTGAATGATATTATTACCGTGTTTGACGATTAAATCATCTTTAATATACTTTGCACGAATGATTTTGTTTTAGTATTGGTTCATAAATAGTTTTTACTTTCATGGTCCCAAGAGTTTAGACTTTACTAATTTGGCCTCAACTATAGATTTCAGCTTTTTTTCATTTGATCCTAGTATGCATGCTTTACATTACTACTTGATCAAGATTGTGTTGGTAGCATGTCACCTCAAAAATTACTTTGTTATCATTTACCTACTCGAGGATAATCAGGGGTTAAGCTTGGGGATGCTGATACGTCTCAAACGTATCTACAATTTTTGATGCTCCATGCTTGTTTCCTTTAGATTATTGCATGTTTTCGTAATTCTTTCCTACATTTTTCGTATGATTTCATGGACTAACCTATTAACAAGATTCTTGGAGATAGTTTCTATTTTTTGTTGTTTTTCTAATCTAGAAAAGCCGTGAAGAAAATATTTGCCAAATGTCCTGAAAATTTACGGGATTTATTTTTTTCCCGTAGAGAAGACGGAGTCCAAAGGAGAGCTGGAGAGGGGCTAGGGGTGTCCAGGTGACCACCAGGCGAGGGTGGCCCCCTAGAACAACGACAAGCTTTCCCTTGATATGAACCAAGGTTATCAAATCCAGTAGGACACGGAGGCTCTTAAGAAGGTTGTCAGAGGCGCAACTAACGTGGAACCTGCACACAAACAAACTAACGTGAAACCTTACTCGGCATCCTTGGCCGAGTCATCGACGTTGTCCTTGGCGGCCGGGTCTTTGACTTGCTCGGCGGTGGCCGTCCCAGCTCCCGCGTCCGGGTCAGCAGCAGTACCGGCGCGAGCAGGAGGAGGGACAGCCGGCGTAGAGGTGGAAGGCATAGTATCGGCCTTAGCTTTCTTCTTGGCAGCTTCCTCTTTCTTCTTCGCCGCTTCCGCCTTCCACCGCTCCAGCATGTCAAAGGGCTTGGGTAGATCAGATTGAATTGGCTTGTCTTCGGCGTCATAAGGAGGAGTGATCTTGCTCAAGTCCAGACTGTCGGCGATCAGGCTCGCCGAGTGACGCACATCAGTATGAATGGCCTTGTAATTCTTACCAGTAAACTTGGAGCCATCGTTGTTGAAATCGGGAAACCCGCCCATGAGCTTTGTCGGCTCAAGCCTAGGAAAATAGGACTTGGCCAGAGCAAGGCCACGGGTCACCCCAACTCGGCACGATGAGCGCTTCCAGTGCTCGATCCACTCGGGGATGGTAGAACATGCCTCAAGCAAAGTGTCCAAGCCGCAATAACCCTTAGCCGGCCACTTCACAGCCTCCAAGATCCACTTGGTGCCGACAGTAAGTTGCCGGATCACGGCCTTCAAGGTCTTCAGCTTTTCAATATCATCTTCATCCAGGGGATTTTCACCCAGACCTGCACAGTAACAGCAAAAGTTAAGGCACTAAAATCCGGATGATAAAACGTCACGGAATGAGAAATCCGGGTTATAACTAGAAAGTCGGAAATTCGTACCAAGCAAAGTGCGGTAAGTATCGGCAATCTGGGCTGAAATCTTCTTCAGCTCACACTCAGCAGTGTGGGACCTTTTCTTGTACTTTTTCAATCCTTCTCAAGGCTCTTCACATCAGACTCTAGATCTTCACGTAACTTGGTTTCGACCTCGAGGAGCTCATTGGTCTTTGCCAACACCTCCTCAGAATGGGTCACATAGGCCTGTGAGAAAAATAAAGGACAAGTTAGTCGGACAAAAGATGTATCCGGGTAAGGTAAATCATAGAGTTATAAAGTACCAAGTAAACTAAGCATAGTTCACTCGGAACTTGGGGACTATGTGAATATACAAGCAATATCGGTCAATCTACCTGATGCTTAGTAGCCATGGCTTCCAGAATGCCCTTTTCATCAGTTTTCAAGGTGAAGAGAGCACCTAGATTTTCTTCAAAGCTCAGATCATCAAGTCTCGGCCTGGAGGAGCTGGGGCCCTGAGTACCTGGAGGTGGAGTTCTTTCATGCTTGGGGGAGGTTACCCGGGTCGCCTGGTTGTTAGGATTGGGATCACCCCTCCGCGTCCCCAGGACCTCAACATCCTCATCCCCAGGTGTGTGAGTTGGCAGGGGAAACTCGGCTTCTTGATCGGTCGGGTTTACCAGAAAGTCTTCTTCTTCTTCGCCGCCAGCCGCGGCCTTCACAGTATCTTCCGGGTCCCCCATAGCCGGGTTATCCACGTCCATGTCCTCCAGGTCACTGCTCGTGACCTTGGCTCTGGGAAAGAGAAATAGAAATAGTCAGTATATGGTAAACGAGAGGTATGGAAAAAGTTAGTGTATTGAGTAGCAAGAAAAGTGACTTACCCGATGTTCACGACAAAATCCGCTGGGAGATCGTTGCTGGACCCGGAAGAAACTGATAAAGAGTGTGAAAGTGAGACCCGGATTTGTCCGGCCAGTGGATGATTTGGAGAGGGAAATCTCTGAGGAAGGCGAGAAGAAGGAGTTTGGGGAATACCGTCTTTGCGAGCGGGGGACGAAGGGATGCCCGGGTTAAGAGGATCATCACCCGGGGAATTCCGGGTTACCCTACGTTTGACTGGGGCGGGTTCCTTCAAGCGTGATGAATCGATCAAATGTTGGTTAAGTTCGCACATGTTAGCGTACGAATATGGTTTGGAGGTCATAGAGGAGTAAGGCGCCTTGAACACAACGCCCCGGGTCTTCCTCTTTACCCCAACCTCAGGTTCCGGCTCAGCTTCACTTTCGTCTGACTGGGTGTCCTCCTTATCCTCTAGCCCTGATAAGCAAGGCATATTGTCGGAAAAAGGGAAAAAGTTGGTCGGAACAAGTAAACAGAAGAAGGAATGAGTGAGACTCAGACGTTACCTTCATCAGTATCAACCGGCTCCTCGTCCTCTTCCGAGTTTTCGGAAGGAGGAGGGGTATCAATCTTCCAGAAAGCGCTATCTTCCTGAGATAAAAAATACAGTGATAAAAGTTAGTCATCGTACGAGAAAAGTGTCAGTCGGATAAAGAGTAATGACCGGATCTTACTGCTGGAGCCAGGTTATCCCGCGTGTAGGGGTCCAGGCCGGCTATGTTCCGGATCACCTCCAGTTTCTCGGCCAAGAAGTTTTTCATGATCTTGTTTGCGTCCGCGGCCGGGTAATTTCTCATCGAATAGCGAAGAGAGTCGGTGACGTGCCCGGAATAGTTCCACATAAGTTTGGGCCGGACACTGTTGGGTTGAATCCGGAAGGTTACGTAGGTTTTAATAAGATTAAGTCCTAGGAGACCATGGGCCGACAGTACGTCTAGTTTGTGCAGAAGGGGCTGGATAGATTGCCTCTCGGCCTCAGTAGCAAAGGAGCTAAAACTATCGGATAGACTAAGGAGGTTTTCGGTGAAACCCGGAAGTTGCTTCTCGCCGGCTGAGGAAGTATGCTCGCAGTAGAAATACGTTTTCTGCCAGTGTTTGACATGGGAACTGAGACCCAGAGTCGGCATGAGGGAGTTTTTCCTCCTCTGGATGGACACCCCTCCACAGACTAGGAGGGCCCCATCGCCGCTCTCTCGGCACGGCTTGCATTGGAATAACTCAAGGAAAAGGGCAAGGTTCGGAGGAATGCATATATATGACTCGCACAAGACGATAAAATGAGTGATATTGAGCATAGAATTGGGACCTACGTCGAACACCCGGAGCTTGTAGTGGTCTAGCAGCTCGCGGAAGAAAGGGTGACCCGGGGGGCGGAAACCCCGGATCACGTGTTCGACGAAGACTACTACCTCGTCCAGACCCGGAGAGGGCCGGGTCTCCTCCCCAGGCACCCTCCAGTGAATATCCTCCCGAGCGGGAAGAACACCCGACTCTGCGAGTTCATCTAGCTTGGCCTTGGTCACGGTCGATCTCGCCCAGTTGGCGGGGATCGATTGATTCGGTTTTGCCTTACCGGCCGGTTGTTTCCCCTTCAGTTTCGCACTGGACTTGGGTTCCATGAGCGCAACCTAAAAAGAAGACAAAGTGCAGAGTATAAACAACTTGAGACCCGGAAATGGCTGTTATCCGACTTAGTAAGGAATACTTGCAAGAAATTTTGGCCGATTGGATCTAGGCGAGAAAAATATGGGAACGATTGTGATTACAGGTATTGAAGTTGTGCTGTGAGGTGCGCAATTAGACTTAAACTAGGCATTGCCTATGGAAGTGCGAGATGTAGCGTGTTCAACTAGTAAGAATCAAGGAGGGCATCTAGAAGCGGAACCAGATCCCATCTAATTGCGCGAAATCAAAGGAGAAATCCATGGAATTAAAGTGGCTTACCGGCGGGATCTAGGGGGAGAACGCGGCGGCGGCGTGGTGCGACGGCGGCGGTCCCTAGAGCTCTCCGGTGGGCTGCTTGAGGGCGCGGCGGCGTCACGGGTGCGGCGGACGGACGGCGGTGGCTCGATTTCGTCGGCGCGCTTGCGGATGGACGGCGGCGGCTCGTTTTCCGGTGGCTTGCTCGCGGGCGGAGCAGCGGCACTAGCTCGGGCTCGGGGGTGAGGGCGCCGAGAAAGGAGAGGAGATGAAAAAATGGCGAAGAATGGCGAGTGGATCTGAAAAAGGGCGTTTGGGTTCTTATTTATAAGCGCAGAGCGGGAAAGTGCCCTAGGGTTGGGCGGCAAAGGCCAAAAATTTCGGAAAAAAGATATTTAGCCGGAATTTCTGGGATAAGCATTGAAGGCGCCCGTTACGAGATATCCGGAAGAGATTGAAACAGATTGCAAGCGCGATATTCGGACTAACTAGCGAACAGTGCGAGTCCGGGTCTTACGTGTTTTCTCGGAGTGTTGACCCGGGAAAACAATGTTTGACTCAGGAAAAGCCAGGTTATTATATGGACCACCCACAGAGATAGGCCTAGCTGTTATCAAAAGCACTCTGACTCGGTATTTTATAGACTTGTGTGTTTATTATTTTGCAGGCAATAGCGTGCGCTTCATGGTTGATCCCGCGAAGCCCAAGCTATTCTGGGGACTACTGATGGAGGGATGATAACCCGGTAGGCTAACGCCAAGGTGTAACCCGACCCAAAAGGAACCGCGCAAGACCCGGCTCAAGGAAAAGGAGTTTCTAGAAGGCCCAAGAAATAGTATAGGCCTCGTAACCCGGCTTTTGGGGGTTACTATTAGGAAACTTAGGGTTTGTATGCGGTTACTGGGTAGGATTCCGGGTATGCCTTGGATAGGAAGCCAGGGGGCCGGGTAAGATATAAACCGGCTCCTAGGGTTAGAGAAACAGAACTTCACCAGATATTCGAGTATCCTTGTAATACGAGAGTTGATATTGTAACCCTAGATCGGAGACTCGGCGACTTGATTGCCAGAGCTGCCAGATCGATTGTTAGCATGATTTCCCCTGAGTTAAACCCTCTCCCAAACACCAGAGTCGAATTACCACAAGATAAGTTACCCCTGGTAACGTCTGCCGTGATTATCCCACGACAAACACACTACTTTGCCCGAACGAAACAGAGAGGTTGTCAATTTCTCCGGTCTTGCCGAAAACAAAGGGATTACACGTATGGTGCAAAAAATAGTGATGATTGCAAGAAACAATAGATAACAGTATGATTGCAATAGGTGGTTTAACAATATGAGGAAAATGGACTGGGGTCCACAGTTCACTAGTGGTGTCTCTCCATAAATATTTCTAGCATGTTGGGTAAATAAATTACAGCTGGGCAATTTACAAATAATAAGGGCATGGCAATGCAGTATATGACAAGATGTTCACTATGAGATTTAATAGGTCACTACACTACAACAAAGTACATAGAATTGCTATCCAGCGCATCAATGCCTAAATAATCCACCTTCGGGTCAGCATCCGCATCACTTCCACTATTAAGTTGCAAATAACATATTATTGCATGAAGTATTGTGTGTAATATAAACAATGCAAACGATACGTAGACTAAGCATCATTATTTTATCCCTAGTTGTAACAACACATCCAAAACCGTGCACGTTTCATTCACTTGAACGCTGATCTCTAGACGCATGAACGCATTATCGAGCATAAATACTCCCTTGTCGCACCCGGACTTCTAGGGGATACTCACAGTCCGCTAAATAGTAGAACAAATGGCTTACGGGGCATACCGGCACCCGCATCTCAATATGAGCAGGCCAACACGTAAACGTGTGACAACCATTCTCTACTATCCATCGTCTGCGCAAACCATCCCATAGAAATCAGGACACTTCCGTTGACGTACTTCATAACATACACACATGGTACGTCAACGGCATTAGAACAACTGATATCACAACATATCTCTAAGACATAAAAGATTGAAATAAGTTGCAAATAGCTCTCACTAGAGCAGAGATAGAAAATACAATCATCCAGAGGACACATGTCCCAACAATTCATCATTACATCAGAGCGGAAGCATCCAAAGTGTCTGAGTACAGACAAGATCCAAATAGGCCTAAGAGGCCGGAAACGAAAAGACGGAGCCCATCCACGATGTCTCGGATCCTTCCCAGGTCCGCTATCTACTCGTCAGCAGCCTCGTCATACTCCACGTAGTAGCCATCACGGGGATCCTCGTAAGCGTAGTCTGCGGAAACCACAGCCCTAAAGGCAGTACAACAACGTACTGGCAAGCAAGACTCACAGTTCACCAAAATGTACCCCAACAACATCAAGCACAGATGCATTGGGTTCAACGGAAGAAAGGGTGATACAAAAGATGCGGCAGCTGGCTGCACTAACCAACTACAGAACATACTACAACTTCCGGCTAACAGAAAGGAGATAAGATAGCGTATCGTAACCAACTATCAACTAACTCCAAACAAACCCATCCTGGATCTCGCCCCTTATCCAAAGAAGCAATCCGAGGATAACTCACACATTTGGATTAATGATGGTTCAAGTTATTGTGTCAATAAGACTATTACTAGTCAAGTTATCATTAGGTGTAAGTTGTTCTGAGTACTTGTTAGCCAGTACTTTCACCAAGTCATCCATAACCGCGGAAAACACGGCTTCTCGAGAAGATTTACCCTGCAGGGATGCACCAATTTGGCCGTACACGTAAGAATAACCCGCCAGATGGAATGCCTTCCACCAAGCGGGGCACTCAACACAACTCAACTCTTCTTCGCATCAAGCCCAAAGAACCCCGTGCAGTTGAGCGCACGGCTAATCAAGGCCCACGAAGAAAAGGGGACCCTCATAGCACTCTAAGAACGTGTCTCCCTAAATGCCGACTACAAAAGTTCCACCCTGGCCTGGGTTCGCAAAATATATATGCATGCGGCAAATGGAAAAACCGAACTAAATGAGGCAATTTGGACGAGATGCGAATCGAATCAAATTGAGGGGGGCGCCCATACACGCTTCCCACATGCGGATAGTGCGCTCATCATGGATCAGTAGACAAGACCCTTTTCCTAATTAGGGTCGACACTAGTAGGCCTCAAAACCACACCGGGCCTCCTGCCGGTGCCTTATCATCAAATTATTATTAACCATAACATTAACATGTTGATTGTTTAAACATCGAGCCCCAGAACATAATAGAAATATGGTAACAGAAAGTAATGGGTAACAGACTCGAACAGAAACAACCCTAAGCAGGCTAGTAAGACACGGGCAACAAGCAATGGGGTTATAGGTGTGGAGGTGAGGCTATATCAGGGTTATAGGATAACATGTGATAGGTTCGGAACAGAAGCAACGATTCATATGGCTAGCAGAAATAGACAACGGAAAGTATCGGTATCCAATGTGGAAAGGAACACAATGGTTCATGTGAGTGAATACTTGCCTGCAAACTCAGCAGCCTGGTACTGAGCTAGATTCTCAGAAGGGGTGTCGTAAGTATCGTCTGTCTCAACGTCGTCGTCTATTCGAGAAGAAGCAAACAAACAACGCAGAGAGATAAACAATCAATAACATGGCATAGTGCACAATCATGGGATGATGCATGACCATTTAATTGATGCATAAAAATAAACTAGTTGACATGGTAACATAACATGATTAAATGGACCCACATGCAATTTGAGTTGCATATGAAAAGCCCATGAATTAAGGTTGAAATAATTGTTTTACAACTAACCAACAGGTGAAAGTGGATTAGCATGATGCATGGATTAAGAAAACAGAAAGAAAACAACAATAGAAACAATTTGAAATAAGGTTTACCAAGTTTGGAATTTTATCTATTAAGTTATGGAATTTTGGTTCCTTAAAGGTGTTACACAAGTATATGTTGTTTTCATCAATTTAAATTGTTCAAAATAGATAACAAAGTTCATATTTTAAAAGAACACACAATTTTAGGTGGAATGCATGTTTCAATTATTGAAAAAGGAATTAAGATGAATTAATTATGAATTAAACAAGTTTAAACAAGAATTAAATGAATTTAATTCAAGTATTAATATTATTTGAATTTTATTTGTTCAAAACATTAAATAGAATTCATATTTGAAAATCTTATACTTTTCTAGTTTGAAAACATATTTTATATGTTCAAAAATAATTTAATTTGAGCAAGTTATGAATTTAGCAAATTTAAATGATTTAAACAAAGTTTAAATTATTTAACCAATTTTAATTATTCAAAACATGAAAAAAAAATTATATTTGGAAAGGTGGTTCAAGATAGCATGGAAAATATATTTTATATGTGGCATTTCAATTAAGTTTGAATTAGTTATGAAATTAACCAAATTTAAAAGGAGTTGTTTGAATTTGAAATTTGAATGCATTTGAAATATTCAAAACAGAAAAAAAATGATTTAAATAGGTAGAGAATTTAATTTGGTTCAGTAAACATATTTCATTTGCATTATTTGGATTTGGAAATTAAAAGTTATTTGCAATTTAAAATCAGGGACTAATCTGTAATTCGTTTGGACTTAGTTTAAAAGAAAAAACTGGGCAGAAAAAATTAGTTACACTGCGCAGTGGCTAGCCCAAGCCACTGACAGGAGGGGCCCTGGCCACCTCGCGCTGCGTGGCCGCGGGTAGAGGCCTACGTGGCCATCACTGCCACAGGCAGGTGGGCCTCCTGCCTGCCCGCGTGGCAAATGGCAAAAAGGGGGGATAAACTGCGCCGCGGGGGGTCAAACCCTGGGCTCGGGCTCGCGCACGCAGCACTGCTACCACTGCGGTAGCTGCTGAGTTCGTTGACAGGTAAGGGGGCGAGGGAGGTTATCGTTCAGTTTCAGTTGGCTAACTGAAACTGACGAAGCGGCTGGCTTTTTCTGAACCTGACGGAAGGCCCTCGCCGGCGGCTAGCCGCTGCTGCTGCTCGCTGCTGTCCGAGCGTGCGTGTCCTACGGTTGCGCGTGGTGAGCGTGTTCTCGCAGAGAAGAAGAGGGCGAGGGAAAAGATGCTCACCTCGGGGGATTCAGAGGGAGGAGCAGTACTCGGAGCAGGGGTGGTCGCCGGCGATGGAGAGGATGGCGGCGGCGACGTAGGGGTTCTCCGGGGCTGCTGGGGTGTCGAAGAGGGAGAGGATACAGCGGGGAGCCCGTTCCCGTTGCTAGCCAGCGCGGAGGGGGAACCGATCGACGGCGATCATCGGGATTCAGAAGAGGGTGGCGCGGTGGCGATGGTTGCAGAGGTTCAGAGAGAAAAGGGGTGGCGCAGAGGGAGAGAAACGGAGGGGGAAACGGCGGCGATGAGGGAGATAGGAGGGAGAAAGGTTAGGGCAGAGCTCGGGCTAGCTAGGGCTAGCTATATAGGGGAGGAGGCGCGAGCTTGGCCGTCTGCTCCCCGTGGTGCAGACGTGGACACGCTCGATGGCCGCCGTACAAGAGGAAGAAGGTGAGCGAGGGGGTACCGGGCCTGTTTGGTGGGCTGGGCCTGCCCACTGGCCTGGCCACTCCCTCCGTTTTCTTTTTTAAATTTTTCTGTTTCCCTTTTTTTTTTACTGAAAAGAAATAGGAAGAAAAGACTAGGGTTTTTGGGTTAGAAAATTTAGGGATAATTTTTTATATTGCTTATTTATTGTAACAGCACAAAGTGCAACTTTTGTATTTTCAAAATGATTTGAATTTAAGTGCTGTTTGCAATTTGTTTGAAATTTGAATGAAATTAATATTAATTGAAATAATTGAACTTAAGCAAATAAGTTTTTAAATTCAAGTTTAATTGGAAACAAGTGAATGAATTGTTTTGTAATTTTCATAATTTCAAAAATGGTTGCTGTTTGTAATTGAATTTGAATAACATTTGAATTAAGTGAATTATTAAAAGCCATAATTTTAAATAGTTTGAACCTTATGGTTTAATGGAAACAATGAATGTTTTATTTGAACTTTTTATTTGGAAAATTGTAACATAACAAGTATGAACAATTTGATTTGGAAATTGGTTTGAATTTGAAATAGAAAACAATTGAAAACAGATGCAAACAAAAGTAATGGGTATGATGACATGATGCAAAACATTAATAAAACAAGAAACAAACATTCTAAAGGAGATTTTCATACTTGGGATGTTACATCCCTCTTGGAGTCACTAGCATCTACTTGGCCAAAGCATCTACTAGAAACGTTGAGCATTCAAGATATAAACAATATAGACATATGGATAAATAAACAACTTTATCATAGTATCAATATTCATCGTATCCTAGCAAACACAACATGTAGCATTACATAACGATGATCTTTATCATGTAGGGAAGCTCACAAGGTCTAAACATGATAGCACAAAGTGGAGAGACTACCATCTAGCTACTGCTATGGACCCGTAGTCCAAGGATGAACTACTCGCGCATCACTCCGGAGGCAGGCATGACGGTGTAGAGCCCTCCGGTGATGATTCCCCTCTCCCGCAGGGTGCCGGGAAAAGCTTTAGAAACCTCCCAAACTAGTGTTGACAACGGCGGCATCTGGATGTTTCGTGGTATATCGATCGGGTATTTAGATTTTGGGGAAGAAGGAATATATAGGCGAAAGGGAGGCGTCGGGGGCCACCCGAGGGGCCCACGCCACAGGAGGGCACCGACCAGGGGTGGGCCGCTCCCTAGTGTGGCGTGGCTGTCTCCTGGGTCGGTTGCTCCTCCCCTTCGGGCTTCTGGAGTCTTCTGTTTCTTATATTTGCGTACGCCAACTTTTGTCCAATTCTGATAATATTTTGCGACTAGCTTTTCTGAAAGAGAAAAACAACATAAAACAGGAACTGACACTGTGGCATCTTGTTAATAGGTTAGTCCCAGATTATGCATAAAATTGTTATTAAGTGTAAACAAAACACGTGGCAATTGATATATTAACAACATGGATCATCAAAAATTATAGGTACGTTTGAGACGGATCAAGCATCCCCAAGCTTAGTTCCTGCTCATCGTCGAGTAGGTAAACGATAAAACAACATAATTTTTGAGGAGACATGCTACCAACACAATCTTGATCAAATAGTAATGCAAAGCACATGAACTGAATGAAGTGATCCAATTCAATGGTCTATAGTTTGCTAACAAGTAAAAAAAGAGTAAAAAAAATGAATCATACAAGTGCAAACTTTCATGAATATTACTTTGGAGACAATGAGGCTATAAGAATTTGCATAAAATTTAGCTCACAAAGAAATAGATTCTATATAAAAGTGTTTGACCAACACAGAGGAAGATTTAGTTTCAGCACTGGCTTCAACTTTTCTAACACATATATCTCATGGATATTGCCAAGGAAAAATAATGCAATAAGTCAAACATATCATTATATAACAACTACTGTACCAAAGTTGACACTAGTGTTTTCTTGTGGAGACATAAATAAGTAAGAAAAACTGACTCAACAATAAAGTAAAAGAAAGGCCCTTCGTAGAGGGAAGCATGGATTAAATCATGTGCTAGAGCTTTTAAGTTTTGAAAAACATATAGAGGTATTGCAGATAATAATATAAACATGGGGCATTGCTGATAATAATATAAAGAATCAAACATGTAGGCAAACCATAGGCATGTGTTCCAATATAGTCATACGTGCTCGCAATGAGAAACTTGCACAACATCTTTTGTCCTACCAGCCCGTGGCAGGAGGGCCTCTAGGGAAACTACTAGTAATTAAGGTTCTCCTTTTAATAAAGCACCACAGAAAAGCATTAACACTCCGTGAACACATGTGATCCTCACATCACAACCATCCCCTCCGGTTGTCCCAATGTCTGTCACTTTGGGGCCTCGGGTTCCGGACAATGACATGTGTAAAACAACTTGCAGATATGATCAAGAAACATAATTATACTCATGAAACAATAACATGTTCAGATCTGAAATCATGGCACTCGGGCCCTAGTGACAAGAATTAAGCATAACAAGTTGCAACAACGGTAGAAAACACTAACAATGGATACTAGGCATTATGCCCTAACAATCTGGCATTATTACATGGTCAATCTCATCCAATCCCTTCCATCCCTCTCCGCCTATAGAGGTGTTTACTCACACATGGACGGGGGAATCATGGATGGTTAATGGAGAAGAGGCGGCGGTGTCGATGACGATGATCTCCTTGGAATCCCCGTCCCGGCAGGGTGCCAAAACAGGAACTTCTGATCCCCGAATCGAGGTTCGGGGTGGCGGCGGCGCTCTATTGTGTTTCTGTGGAATATGACAAACCCCTCACATTTTAGGTTTACGGGGCATATGTAGTCGAAAGGGGAGTCCAAGGGGGTCCAGGGTGGCCCACACCACTAGGCGGCGCGGCCCGGGGGGGGGGGGGGGGCGCCAGGGGTGGTGTGGCCCCCGCCTGGCTTCTATCCTGTCCCCCTTCTGGATCCCGGGGTCTTCTCGTGTTTTAGGACCAATGGGGTCTTTTCTGGGCATTTTCCCGAAAGTTGCTTTTTCTGCACAAAAACAAGACACTAAGGTAATTCTGCTGAAAACAGAGTTAGTCCGTGTTAGTGGTATCCAAAACTCACAAGTTTAGAGGAAAACAATAAGAAAAATGTTTGGAAAAGGAGATACGTTTTGGACCTATCAACTCACCCCCAAGCTGCTTATTGCTTGTCCTCAAGTAATTCAGTGACAACTGAGTGCGATAAAAGACTTTTACGAACACATTTGTTTCATATGATGTAAATATACTCACTACATAATCAAGTGCCGACGCAATTCGTAATAAGACGTATGGAAAATAAAAGTCACCCAACTTTTACGCAAACCATGAAGAGATGCCAACAAACTAATAATAGACAACATGAAGTATTTCAATCTACGAGATTGCAATGCTCATAAGGGTATTATAAAGTGTACTCGCTTGCCCTTAATAGTGGAGCAAAACAAAAATGTCAGGGCACCTCTCAAGTTCAAATGAAGACTAGAAATAAAGATATCAAAGATATAAGCATCAAAGTTATACCACTATCAACCATGTTTTAAGACAAGCACTATATTATTTTGATGGTTAGATCTAAAATTAGTGGTTAGGATTTTAACCTGAAATTTGCGTAACAAATAGGGCACACCTATTCCAATGCGATAATCTGGGTCCGGGTCCAACATGTAACGCACTTCTTATACATATCTTTGGTCCAACACGTCGGGAGTTCTAATTCATGCACAACGATGCGGTCCTCTCTCAAAAAAACGATGCGGTCCTGTACTCCTGTATTTGATAGATGTGAGTCCCCCTTAAAGAAACTTGATCGATAGTTTTTTTATGCCTATATATATGACGGATGCGAGTAGGCCAAATCGGTAGTTTTTTAAAGACTTGATCGATAGGTGGTGTTCAGCTTACAATAGTGTGTAATGACGTATTTAGACGTAACTAGCACGGTGACCCGCGCATTTGCGCGGTTAGACTATATAATTATGCTATTTCTTTATATCAAATTTTTAAATTTAGAAAAATATTATCTCACATCTTTAAATTTAATACTTCAAGAACATTTAAGTATTTTTAAACCATAAATTGATTTAACCTTTCGATGTGCTCTTAGATTTTTTTGTTTCATTTTTTTTTTCCGAAGTTCATGTAAATTAGCATAGCTTAAAATTTGTTTACCGAGTTTCACTTCTACGTCACTGATTCACAAACACTATTTTTCGAATTCACATATCATTTTTTTTTTTTTTTTCGAAAAGGGAGAACACTCCAGCCTCTGCATCGAGTGATGCACACAGCTTTTATTGATTATTATAGTTTCAGAGTAGCTTACAAGCTTACAAACGATGGACACTCACAGAACAGCTTTGCTTCCATTTGTATCCATCGTATCATTTTGTATCCCCTTCCACCGCTTTGCTTCTAATTTCTCATCTTTACAACAAACAAATCAGAATTAATTTTTTGTTAGGTCATGATTATAATTATGCTTTTTTAGGGATAAGATGTTATTTTCCTATACGCGCAGTTGTTATGTTGACTTTTCTTTTCTCAAATACATTTCTTCTCTCGGATTATTTAGCCGGGGTTTTTCATTTCCATTTTTTTTTGTTACGATTAGTCTTATTTTATTCGATCATTATTTTATTCTATAAATATTTGCAGACATGTCCCGTTACCGTAAATCACAGTCCACATCTATATCTCTCTCCTGAAAAGTATGGAAGAAAAATTCATTTTCTCGTCTCTACAACGAATGTCTCTATCCATTGACCGTAACCTTTGGGAAAACATAATTAAATATGGATAGGAAATCTATCGTACCTATTCACTTTCTCTAGTCCTTCAACATTTTCGTTTGTGTTATCTTCTTAGGAACCCTTGCACGGAAGATTTAATCATTGATGGAATATGTCCCAATTGTTATTTTATCATCTGCCGCCTCAGGCATATTGTTCTTAGTTCACTGACGTACATCTGTATAACGTGAATGGTGCGCAATTTCTCTAGATATTCTTTCCCTCTCACTCATCATAGCTTGTTATTTCCGATGGTGCACGTTTTTTTTTTCTAAATTGAATTTCATTATTACGAAAAACTGAAATACTGATTTAAGTACTTGACATGAACTGTTGCTTCTATTATTTTTGCAAAAATATTCTCCACCCGATGAAAAAAAATTATGGCACTTAGATTGCTCGGAATTGTCCTGTATGAAGACATTTAGAACTTCAAAATTAATTTTAAAGTTTTAAGTAACACATGGGATTAAGTTTATTGGACGTCTAGCCTGGAGAGAGCGGACGAAGTTATAAGAATTCTAATCAATAACTAACAGTGGAACAAATAATCAGGGAGCCATATGCACTAACCTCCATACGAGTTTGCTCTAGCATCCAGCATCCTTCTCTTGGCCGTTCTTTTGCCAAGTTGACAGATACAGCAGCTGCGGGGTGCACCACAACTCAGCCTTGAGCAGATCTGCTATGGCGCGTGATTACTCGAGCCCTCACCTAAGTAATCCGATTTATCTGGATAGCCTTGCTGCTGTCGTGAGGCGCCGCACCTGCATAGCCAAGCACATGAGCGGAATCTGATGGAAGCTTCGATCCCTAAGTTGCACTTTCGTGGGCATGATCAGTTTTCCCAACGTCGCACGTTCACGTGCTTAGGGTGCCAAGTCCATTAATCTTAACCCGTGTAGAATTCAGTTTTGGGCCTGCTGGTTTGGATGTTTTGAACGCGGATGTCCGGCGACGGTTGTTGTACATGACATTATTTGGCTCGTTCGATCTAATTAGGATCGAAGGAGTGTATATCTTTAGCATCTTACGTCAGCCAACGTGACGTGATGGCTCGGTAGACGGTAGTCAACTAATATCGTGAGCCAACGTGACGGCTTGGTAGTTACGTGCACGGAAAATAAATGTTACGCTATTTGGTTAAATCCTAAGCGTAGATTTCAGATCCAACTATCGAAATAATACCGATGATGTGGACTAACGTGGTGTCTCGAAAACACAACCTCCGTATTGTGCTTTTAGTATACTAGTAGAGGTGCACGTGCAATGCACGTTTCATATTTATGTGGGAACTGTGTTTATTTTGTCATCCTTCAAGTCTTGATTTCTTATATCATCGTCATTTTAAGTCCTAGAAAAATTATTTTTCTACTTAAACTAAATTTGTGAACCATTTTGTATTTTGTTTCAGAAAAATACATGAATATCCATTTACTACAAACTAAAATCACAAGGTCGATATCTATTAAATACCATACTTAAATTTGGACGGAAAAATATTAGAAAATTGATCATGGAATCTTGGCTGAAAGTCAGGAGTTTTGTAGCTAATCATTCTAACGCATGGTGTAGTCTGATATTCTAATTAGAAAAACACATGTTGAACGCATGGTGTAGTCGTATCGCTACTTCAATTCTGTTGTAGAAGTGTACATAAGAGTCTATCTAATAGCTGGCCGAGGTAGGGCAGCCATTTTGCAGTTATAGGCGAGCTGTTTTGCAGTTTTATGGCAGCAAAACGACCGCCGATTTACCAGTTGCCCAAGATAGAGCGGCTCTGTCCCCAGCGGCTGTCTTAAAATAGGCCACAACTGCTGCTTTACGTCCCTATTATTACATTCACAATTAATGAAGCAACATAAAAATCAGCTAAATACAAATTAAAACTTTAAAAGATGATGAAACAATAAATTAAAACAATAGTCATAGTTTAGCAATTAATTGCATAATTTTCATAATGAAATGTTTTTTTTCTCCCATAAGCATCCACGCAAACACCTACAGGGCATCTTATTTGTGAAGCTTTGACGTCTATCTGCCTTGACATGCAACTACATGTATGATGTTCCGTGACCTGCACTTGAAGATAAGGACCTCACGACAAGAACAAAACCACATCGTCCACTTCTCTTGCTACTGCGGCTACCTGCTGTTGCGGACACACTACGTGCATATCTCCGTTGACATCCGGGGAGCTACACGCGAATCTGCTAGCTGCTACTGCGGACACGACGACGCGCACACTGCGTGCCCGGGACGAGCGCTGCCGGAGGTGCGTGATTCTTGAGACGCACTGGCTGACAGGACGAGCCCTGCTGGCCCCAATCTTCCAACACACCATGCCCACACAGCCCAGAGCGTCAGGCCCCAACCTTCCAGGGAAGCATCTTCGCGTGCTCGCAGGCGACGCAGCGCGCAGCCAGGAGCACCACCGCCACTCGCAGCCCGGAGATCTGCCGCCACAGGAAGCAGTCCGGAGCGCCGCCGTCACTCGCAGCCCGGAGCTCCGCCGCCACGAGCAGAAGTCCGGAGGGCCGCCGCCGCTCGGTCCACCCCCACCTGGATCCCCCTCTCCCCCTCTAGCTCGCTTCCTACCAGCCGGCGCGACGCCCCCATGTGTGCCATGGCCGAAGGAGATGTGTGGGTGCGAGAGGAGCAGAGGAATACGGATTGGCGCTGTGTTTTCTCTCTCTACATGAATAAAGACGGTACTCTCTGTCTCTAGGACTATTTAGCTGCAGAAACTTGTCTCTCCAGGGAGGCCGGTGTCGAGCTTGGAGGTGGGGTCGCGCTCTCGGGCGGCGACGAGGGCGCGGCGTAGCGTCAAGCGCTCCGGGACGACGGCCGTAGAAAATCAAGGCGTTATTTCTCATTAGGGTGTTTTGTCGCGGGTAGGCATCCGCTTTTTCCCTGTTATTTTGAGTGGGTATCGCTTCGGTAACTTAAGGGTGGCAGATTCTCGTAATTTTAAGCTGTATCTAGTAGCTCAACATTGCAACAATATTGACCGTTTGATTTAGCCTCTTTGACGGCTGAGATTTAATGTATCTACGAAGTTTGCTCTTTTATAAGTAGTTTAGATAATAGATAATAGAATAGATGGTACTGGACTCTCTTACTTGACGATAGACATGGGTCTACATACAAAGAAAAAACAAAGATCGATCGTTGGACTTAGCTTACAATAGCCTACCAGCACGTATATCTCTCCTTCAAAAAAGTGAAAACACTTCTTAAAAAAAGTCAAGACGGACAGCACCCGGGTATATTAAAAAAAATGAAGACTGCATGCTCTAACTACAACGTGAGCATGATTGAATAATGAATACAAAAACTATTCAAGAGATATCTATTTTTGAGAGCAAACCCACAAGTAGACAGATTTTAGCTCTGCAGCAAATTGTTTTAACCGGCTATTCTCACATTCAAAGCTAAGTCTGATTTCTCTCACTATGAAATATGAATACACAACAAATTGTTCCTTAGAACATCTAATTATTTTTTTATGAAATCTTTTTTGGTAGTTTTTTTTTAACAGATCTTTTTCGGTAGTTGCGCGAAGAGAAATAGCGTATATGTGTCCCCTTCCATCTCTGATGTTTTCTAGGAGTTTTATTTTTTATATTAAGAATGTTCCTTGCATGCAGATAAACCTTAATGACGATTCTCTATTGATCACACATGAACTAAAACAATTTTTTTCTTTGCGTGTCATCTTTTGAAAATCAAATTTATTGTTTTCCGAATATACATATGTACCTCTAAGATTTTAGAGGATGTATCATTTCCATCAAAGTATATAGTTTTTTTTTTTAATATTAGTCCTCTTTTAGTACGCGAGTCAAATAGTTGACCTAGCATAATTTTTTTTAAAATCTAAAATGTGGATATGTTAGTATGTGTAAATCGGTGAATTAAGAAAAAAATCAATATGAATTGACGTAGTTGTAAGACATGGATACAAGACATAACAAATACATGTGAGAAGACTGTCACCTGGCATGACAAGTGAAGAACACATCAAGTAAAAATATATCAAAATAGAAGTACCCACGTTGCAAAATGGTGGCATGACATTTCTAAAAATATAACACTCAATATTTGGCCATGAATTAAGTTGGTTCAAACTATTCTTCACATAGGTTTATTTTACCTGCCATCCCAGTTTTGGTGTTCATAGAACCATGTAAGTCATAATCCCATGCTTAAAGTATAGACTAAAATCATAAATTATTTCATCGACATATTCAACACCCTCACATTGCGAGGGCCACCTTTCTAGTTACACTAAGAATAACAACCATTCTCTCAAGAAGGTGCTGATGACCCACAAGTATAGGGGATCGCAACAGTCTTCGAGGGAAGTAAAACCCAAATTTATTGATTCGACACAAGGGGAGACAAAGAATATTTGTGAGCCTTAACAAGTGAGTTGTCAATTCACCTGCACCTGAAAGTACTTTTGTTCGCAGTGGTTTATCAGTAGTAACAGTTTTATAGTAGCAGCTGTAGTGAAATAACAACAACAGTGGAATGAAAACAACAGTAGGAGTAGTGTTTGAAGTAAACAACGGGATTAAATACTGTAGGCATAGGGATGGATGAACGGGCGTTGCATGGATAAGAAAGTTCTAATAACGATCATGTCAGGGGCATTGCAGATAAATAAGATAAAGCATCCAAGCACTAAGTAACCATAGGCATGTGTTCCGTAGATAGTTGTACATGCTCGCAATGATAACTTGCACAACATCTTTTGTCCTACCAGCCCGTGGCAGCGAGGCCTCCAGGGAACTACTGGTAATTAAGGTGTTCCTTTTAATAGAACACCGGAGCAAAGAATTAACACTTCGTGAACACATGTGATCCTCACATCGCAACCATCCCCTCCGGTTGTCCCAATTTCTGTCATTTCGGGGCCTCGGGTTCTGGACAACAATATGTGTAAACAACTTTCAGGTATGATGAAGAAACAATAATTATCATCGTGATTCAGTAACATGTTCAGATCTGAGATCATGGTACTCGGGCCCAAAGTGTCAAGCATTAAGCATAACAAGTTGCAACAATGTCAATAGCACTAATAGAGGATACTAGGCACTATGCCCTAACAATCACGGCATTATTACATGAACGATCTCATCCAATCCCTACCACTCCCTTCAGCCTACAACGGGGAATTACTCACACGTGGATGGGGGAACATGGATGGTCGATGGAGAGGCGTTGGTGATGACGATGGCGATGATCTCCTCCACTTCCCCGTCCCGGCAGGGTTCCAGAACAGGAACTTCTGATCCCCGAATCGAGGTTCGGGACACGGCAGCGCTCTGTTGTGTTTCTGTGGAATATGACAAACCCCCTCGCGTTTTAAGGTTGAAGGCTATTTGTAGTCGAAATGGAAGTCCGAGGGGGGCTCTGGGAGCCCACACCCTATGCTGGCGCGGCCAGGGGGACCCGTGCCACGGGGGTGTGGCCACCCTGTGGCTCCTCTCCTGGCCCCATTCTGGCTCTCGGGGTCTTCCGGGGTGAAAACATCAATGAGCTCTTTTCTGGGCATTTTCCTGAAAGTTGATTTTTTTGCACAAAAACAAGACACCAAAGTAATTCTGCTGAAAACAGCGTTAGTCCATGTTAGTTGTATCCAAAACACACAAGTTTAGAGGAAAACAATAAGAAAAGTGTTCGAAAAAGGAGATACGTTTAGCTTAGCTTATTCCTTGTCCTCAAGCTTAGCTTATTCCTTGTCCTCATGCAATTCAGTGACAACTGAGTACGATAAAAGACTTTTACGAACACATTTGTTTCATATGATGTAAATATACTCACTATGTGATCAAATACTTAATTATGCTCATGATAAGATACATGCAAGATACTGACACTTTATAGTTATGCAAACCATGAAGAGATAACAACATGAAGCATAACTATTTGCAAGATTGAAATATTCATAATAGTATCTGATAAAGTGGTATCTCGCTTGCCCTTAAATGTGGGGCAAAACATAAATGCCAGGGAACCTATGAAGTTCAAGGGAAGACTAGAAGTAAAGATATCAAAGATACAAGTATCAAAGCTATACCACAATCAACCGTACTTTAGGACAAACACATTACACTAAGAATGATAATTATGTTCTCAAGAAAGTGCTCAAAGAATAAGGCGGAGACTCAACATAAAAGTAAAAGAAAGTCCCTTCGCAGAGGGAAGCATGGATCACTCATGTGCTAGAGCTTTTTATTTTATTAAACAGGGGTATTGAAAACATTTTGAGAGAGGTGTATGCTTATGTCAACGAATGGTAAACATACAATACAGTACATCACAAGTCAACTGGATTCACAAGAGCGGCTCCCATGTGAAGGACGCATCTGGGTAGAAGGTCATCCCTCTTTCTCTTTTGTTTACACAATTATGCTTTGACTGATAAATCAGGGGCAACAAGAGTGAAGAGAATTTGTGTGTATTAATTTGGGGCTGGGCACCCCGCCGCCAGCTAAGCGGATGAAGCCACTAGTCCAGGGTGTGAAATCCAATCAACAAGTGAGATAAAGATTCTCTATTTACGTCCTCATGAGCTAAAACGGGGGTACGAAACAGGAATAATTTTTAGCAGGTTTTAAAGGTAACACATGAGCAATTTACTTGGAGTGGCGGTTAAATACCACATATAGGTAGGTATGGTGGACAAATTTGGCAAACTTTGGTTTTCAGGGATTTGGATGCACGAGTAGAGACCATACTAAGTACAAGTGAAGGCTAGCAAATAGACAGGGAGCGACAATCAAGAGAGCAACAACTATCATAATCATGTTTGCGACAAAGTAAAATTAACCGAGGCATAAAATTGATACTAGGACTCTGGGGCAAAATAAATCATCGAGGCTTATTGACTTTTTGTTTTCAGTCTTAGCATGCGTGAGCATGTGCCAAGTCGATTCAAATGAAACAGTCATAGGAGTCTACCACAATATCATACCCTTCTATGAATAGAACAATGTGAACAAATATTTATATGACAAGTCATTTACTATTAATAAATTGGAACAAAACATGAGAGAGCATGAACTATCAAGCAGCCATTAAGTCACATATATCTTATACGAACAAACTAAGCATGCTCACATAGATGGATATATGTACAAAAATGAAAGGAAATAGAATTCATACCAGCCTCTCACCACAACTTGAATTGTCGTATATCGTCATTATTGCTCATCACTCGTGGCTCGAATAATATATAATGAAAACCAAGCTCCAATGGAATCACGGACGAATGTTGAACTCTGCAACAATCTTTACAAAACCAAAGAAGAACAACAAATATTTTGGGGTTTTTCAATTAAAGCACGAACAAAAAGAGAGAAAGCAAACAAAGCAAAAAATCTTTTTGGGTTATGAAAATGAAACAAGAACAAAAGAAAGTAAACAAACAAAAAAACAAAATATTTTTGGGGATTTTTGAATATTAAACTGCAACTAAAAGGTAAAGCAAACCAAATAAAGAAAATAAAGAGGAAAACAAAGAGAAACAACAGAAATCTTTTTGGTATTTTTGTGTTTTGGAAAGCGAAAACAAAACAATAAAAACAAAAGAAGCGAAAGAAAACGAAAACAAGCGAAAGAAACAAAGAGAAACGAAAAACAAACGAAGGAAATGATAAACATGGATATACAAAGAACTAACCGAACATGATATATAAATGAGTGTGATGTCGGTATACCTCCCCCCAAGCTTAGGCTTTTGGCCTAAGTGGAGATCAATCACCAAGGGGCCCAAGAGGTGCCGCTCCTGTAATACGCCGAGGAGGAAGCCTCCCCCTGATATGTGCTCAAGGATGCGCCAGTGTACTGTGTGTTGTGGTCCTCGGGAGGCGCATCTCGCCTCTCCTGCTGCCTGTAAAACTCCATGGTCCTCAGATGCTTGTCTACCTGCTCCTTGGAGAGAGACCATTGTGACCTGTCAATCTTAAACAACACAGGCTGCGACAAAGTAACTTTCCGCTCTTCTCCATCCATATATGAAACTCTATAGACTAAACATTCATTAGTAGAGTTAGAAGTGACAAACTTATGGGATTTCATAGCATCAAGGTTAAGCCTATGTGGAGCAATAATTTAATCATAGGGTCAATGGAAACATGCAAAGCAGCTGCGACACGTGTAGCAATAATGCCACCAAAAATAGGCCCAACAACAGCAAGGCGGCGTGCAACAAGTGCACCAAGGTTATACTTCGTGCTACGGTTTAGTGCAGCATCAATGAAAGCAAGGTGATAACTAGAAACATTGCTAGTGTTCTCCCTACCAAGAATACTAGTACCAATATAGTAAGTAAAGTATCTAAGAGAAGGAAGTTGAATGTTCCTTATCTTCCCACGCTGGGATGAGCGACCGTAATCGTTGGTGATCGCTCGGTAGATCCCTTGGAGGTCTGCTGGTCTATCTTGAATCCTGCTTGCCATCCCGGTGGTGTTGATACCTATAATAGCGCAAAATTCCACCAAGGACAAAGACACAGGACTACTATATAACTTGAATGCAACAGTTGGACCATATTGAGTGTTCTGAAATTTAAAGCTCTTAACAAAAAAGCTTTTGTGAGCGTGGCATACTGAGGGCTTTCATCCTCCATAAAGTTGGTGAGACCAACTCTCTCAATAAGCATAAGAAAATCATCTAAAAGACCTGCACTTCTTTAAAAAGTATGGCAAGGAAAGCTAGATGGATGAATGATACCGTCATCTTCTGCATCATCAATAGTTGACGCATTAACGTCTTCATTATATGATGGCCTTGCTGAAGTAGATGAGCGTGATGGCCTTGTCCTTCTAGGAGCATCAGTCCTAAATATCTCACCAAAGTTGTAACTTTCCATCTCTGAAATTTTTCAACAATCATCATAAAAATCAATTTCAAGCAACTATAAGGTGGAAACTACCATAGGGACTTATATGAGAGCTAAAAATACATCAAAACTATATTATTTCTACTCAAATCAAGCATGCAAACTCACATAAGCTGTCACCTACAGTACCAAAATACTCAAGAAATACTTCACTAAACAAAATTCTACTTGGATCATCGGAGGAGTCACATACCGGAGATCAAACACACCAAAAATCAGCACAAATGATGGGCTGAAGAAGGAGATCGAAAATCCAGAGGAAGAACAGAAAGAACATGGGTTCCAGGAAATGTTTTCAGCTTTGGGGGTGAGAGAGAAGACTTTGGCAGTGGAGAGAGTAAGTGGAGGGCCAGGGGCCCCACACTGTGTGCTGGCGCCACCAGGGGGCTGGACGCTCCACCCTAGGGTGTGCCTGCCTGGTGGGTCTCCATGGGGTCTCCCAGGTGGCTTTCTACTTCATTTTTTACGTAAAAATTTATTATAATTTTTCTGGAATTTTTCGAGAAACTTTATTTTTGAGGTATTTCCAGAATTTTAATAATTAATAAAAACCGAGAAAACGAAAGTGAAAACGTGAAAAAAAACCAAAACCAGAACTACAGAGGTTCTATGACACTCTAATGAAATAATAACCAAAGAAAACAAAGGTGGTAGTGGTGAAAACAAAAGTATGGGTGGTGAAAACATGCATAACTTAAGTAATCAGAGTGAAAACATCAGGAAAACATGCATAAGGATGGTGGAAAATATGATTATACTCAAGTAATAATGTGATAATAGAAGTAAACATGGTGAAAACAATAATGGGGAAGGTGAAAACATAGTGAAAACATTGTCCATTTAATTTAAAATCATTTTGTTAACAAGGGTGATCAAGTCTTGCTACCAAAATAATTTTATATGAAACAAAACTTTGTTTCTCCATAAATAATTATGTTACCTCAACTTTGATAGGCATAGTCCCAATCATAACAATTTCATATTATTTTGGTGGCTTTGGAATAGGACAATAAAATTCTCCAATCTTGATGGTCTCAATATTTTCAATGGAATTTAGACCATATTTTCTATCAATCTTGTTGGGAAAATAAACAGTGTGCTCTTTATCATTAACATTAAAAGTAACTTTTCCTTGATTGAAATCAATAACAGCCCCTGCAGTATTAAGAAAAGTTCTTCCAAGAATAATAGACATATTATCATCTTCAGGCATTTCCAACACAACAAAGTCAGTTAATATCAAACAATTATTAGCAACTTGAACAAGAACATTCTCACATATACCCATAGGAATAGCAGTAGACTTATTAGCCATTTGCAAAGATATATCAGTTGGTATCAATTTTTCTAGGAGGAGTCTTTTATAGAGAGTAAAAGACATGACACTAACTCCAGCTCCCAGATCACACAAAGTAGTTCTAACATAATTATTTTTAATAGAACAGGGAATAGTTGGTATACCAGGATCTCCAAGCTTCCCAGGAACCTTGCCATTAAAAGAGTAGTTAGCAATCATAGTGGAAATTTCCTCATTAGGAATCTTCCTTTTGTTAGAGACAATATCTTTCATATATTTTGCATAAGGATGCAATTTAATAGCACCAGTTAAAGGAATTTGCAAGAACAAAGGTTTCATCAATTCACAAAACTTGTTATAGTGTTCTTCTTCCTTAGATTTGTGTTTCTTACCAGGGAAAGGCATTGGTTTTTGTACCCAAGGTTCTCTCTTATTACCATGTTTATTAGCAATGAAATCTTCCTTAGTATACTTTGTAGTTTTAGTTTGCTTTTCAGGTTCAGCTACAGGTTCTTCTCTATCAGAAGCATCATTCTTTTCATTACCACTTTCAGTTTCAGCATCAGAGATAGATATACTATTAGGATCTTTAGCAAGTTCAGAGGATTCTACAGCAGTTTTATGTTTCTTCTTCTTTTTCTTCTTAGTAGGAATAACATTATCATTAGTTTGCTAAGAATCTTGTTCAATTCTTTTAGGATGTCCCTCAGGATATAAAGGATCTTGTGTAGCAATACCACTTCTAGTTCTTATTTCATAAGCATGTTTTTCTTTAGAAGCATTAACTAGCAAATCTTTTTGCACTTTAGCAAGTTGATCAATTTGAGTTTGAACCATTTGAAAATGTTTAACAAGCATTTTAACATCATTAGAGGTTCTTTCTATAATACCATGCAAATCATTAATAGCTTTAGAGTTTTCCATAAGGTGGTTCTGCACTCTCTTATTAAAATTATCCTGCTTAATGACATAATTATCAAATTCATCTAAGCATTGATCAGAAGGTTTTCTATAGGGAATATCTCTACTATCAAAATATTGGAGAGAGTGTACCTCAATAGTGGATGAGTGAGGGATTGGCTTACATAATTCTTCTATAGGTGGAAGATTCTTCACATCCTCAGATTTAATACCCCTCTCCTTAAGAGATTTCTTGGCTTCTCTCATCACTTCATCATTTAATTCAAGCATTCCCCTCTTCTTGGGTGTGGGTGTTGGTGTAGGTACTGGAGTAGGGGTCATCTCAGGCTCAACCATAGTCCAATCATCATGATTTTGGCTTATTTTAGACATTAATTCCTCAGCTTCTTATGGGGTTCTTCGCCTGAAAACACAACCAACACAACTATCCAGGTATGTCCTAGATTCAACAGTTAGTCCATTATATAATATATCAAGAAGTTTATTATCTTCTAGCTTATGCCCAGGTGTAGCCCTAACTAAAGAACAAAACCTTGCCCAAGATACATGCAATTTATCTTCTTCCAATTGCGTGTAATCAAATATATTTTGTAAAGCAGCATGTTGAGCACTAGCGGGAAAATATTTATGAAAGAAAGCATTAACCAAACCAATAGGGCTATCAATAGATCCAGGAGACAAATTGTTAAACCAAGTTTTAGCTTCATCCTTTAATGAGAAAGGGAATATTTTAGCAACAAAGTAGCTACGTTTCTTAAGATCATCAGAGAATAAATTACTCAAAGAGGAGAGCTCATTCATATGTTTCATATCACTTTTATTTTCAGTTCCACAAAAAGGTTCTTTCTCAACAATAGATATATAAGATAAATCATGAGAGAAATCATAATCCTTATCCCTAATATTAATAGGAGAAGTGGAAAACTTAGCATCAGGAGATAATTTATATTTAACAGCACAACTTTCCATAAGACGTATAGCAACATCTTTATCCTTCATAGCATGTATTTTATCAATAAGATCATCACTCAGTTCAATATAGGCATCATCAAAATCATCACTAGGATTCTCTCTAAACTCAGGTGAAAAAGCAGGAGTAACGGGATTTTTATCAGGAGTTTCAGTGTTTGCAATATTTTTAGCTTTAGCAATAATAGCATCTAAGAAAGGACCGAGAGAACCACTCTCATCAAGCATAGTAGAAGCATCATCAAAAGTATCAGAAGCATTTTCAGATTCAGCAGAAGTAGCATGCGTAGCATGTGGTGGTGTAAGCAGCTTACTCATAACAGAGGGTGAATCAAGAGCAACCGAGGTGTTCAGAGTTGTACCTCTTCTTGTAGTGGATGGTAATATAGTAAACTTTCCATCACGAGTCTTACCCATGATGAACGATTGGCAGTAGATAATAATATTCTCCGGTGAGCTCGCAAATAAAGCTATGCTCCCCGGCAACAACACCAGAAAATAGTCTTGATGACCCACAAGTATAGGGGATCGCAACAGTCTTCGAGGGAAGTAAAACCCAAATTTATTGATTCGACACAAGAGGAGCCAAAGAATATTTGTGAGCCTTAACAAGTGAGTTGTCAATTCACATGCACCTGAAAGTACTTTTGTTCGCAGTGGTTTATCAGTAGTAACAGTTTTATAGTAGCAGCAGTAGTGAAATAACAGCAGCAGTGGAATGAAAACAACAACAGAAGTAGTGTTTGAAGTAAACAACGAGATTAAATATTGTAGGCATAAGGACGGATGAACGGGCGTTGCATGGATAATAAAGTTCTAATAATGATCATGTCAGGGGCATTGCAGATAAATAAGATAAAGCATCCAAGCACTAAGTAACCATAGGCATGTGTTCTTTAAATAGTCGTACGTGCTCGTAATGAGAACTTGCACAACATCTTTTGTCCTACCAGCCCGTGGCAGCAGGGCCTCAAGGGAACTACTGGTAATTAAGGTGTTCCTTTTAATAGAATACCGGAGCAAAGCATTAACACTCCATGAACACATGTGATCCTCACATCGCAGCCATCCCCTCCGGTTGTCCCAATTTCTGTCACTTCGGGGCCTCGGGTTCCGGACAACGATATGTGTACACAACTTGCAGTTATGATCAAGAAACAATAATTATCACCGTGATTCAATAACATGTTCAGATCTAAGATCCTCACACATGGATGGGGGAAAATGGATGGTCGATGGAGAGGCGTTGGTGATGACGATGGCGATGATCTCCTCCACTTCCTCGTCTCGGCAGGGTGCCAGAACAGGAACTTCTGATCCCCGAATCAAGGTTCGTGACGGCGGCAATGCTCTGTTATGTTTCTGTGGAATATGATGAACCCCTTCGCATTTTAGGGTTGAAGGCTATTTGTAGTCGAAAGGGGAGTCTGAGAGGGGCTCCGAGGGGCCCACACCCTATGCTGGCGCATCGAGGGGGACCCACGCCAGGGGGTGTGGCCACCCTGTGGCTCCTCTCCTGCCCCCCTCTGGCTCCCCGGGTCTTTCGGGGTGAAAACATCAATGGGCTCTTTTCTGGGAATTTTCCCGAAAGTTGATTTTTCTGCACAAAAACAAGACACCAAAGTAATTCTGCTGAAAACAGCGTTAGTCCGTGTTAGTTGTATCCAAAACACACAAGTTTAGAGGAAAACAATAAGAAAAGTGTTCAGAAAAGGAGATACGTTTTCGACGTATCAGGTGCATAAAGTGAGAAGGTGAAGACTCAATATAAAAATAAAAGAAAGACCCTTCGCAGAGGGAAGCAGGGATTAACTGATGTGCTAGAGCTTTTTATTTTATTAAACAGAGGTATTGAAAACATTTTTGAGAGAGGTGTATGCTTATGTCAACGAATGGTAAACAGACAATACAGTACGTCACAAGCCAACTCGAACTTCACAAGAGCGGCTCCCATAGAAGGACACATCTGGGTAGAAGGTCATCCCTCTTTCTCTTTTGTCTACACAATTATGCTTTGACTGATAAATCAGGGGTAAAAAGAGTGAACAGAATTTGTTGTATTAATTTGGGGCTGGGCACCTTGCTGCCAGCTCTTCTATCATTTGGATAAACGGTTTAAGCCACTAGTCCAGGGTGTGAATCCAATAGACAAGTGAGATAAAGATTCTCTATTTACGTCCTCATGAGGTAAAAAGGGGCACACAACGGGAATAATTTTTAGAAGGTTTTAAAGGTAGCACACGAGAAATTTACTTGGAGTGGCAGTTGAATACCACATATATAGGTAGGTATGGTGGACAAATTTGGCAAACTTTGGTTTTTGGGAGTTCGATGCACGAGTAGAACTCATAATGAGTACATGTGAAGGCTAGCAATAGACGGGGAGCGACAATCAAGAGAGCAAAAACTGCCATAATCATGCTTGCGACAAAACAAAATTAACAGGGGCATAAAAATGATACAAATACTCCGAGAAAAAATAAATCATCGAGGCTTAAGTGACTTTTTGTTTTCATTCATAGCATGCGTGAGCATGTGCCAAGTCAATTCAAGCGAAACAATCAGAGGGAGATACCACAATGTCATACCCTTCTATGAATAAAACAATGCAAGCAAACATTCATATGACATGCTATCTTATATTAATAAGTTGGAACTAACACATGAGAGCATGATGTACTAAGGATCAATTAAATAACATACACCTTACATGAGCGGACAAAGCATCTTCACACGATGAGTATATGTACAAAAAATAAAACAAATAGAGTTCATACCAGCCTGTCACCACAACTCGGAATGTCGTGAATCATCATTACTCACTTGTCGATTGAATAATATAGAATGATAATCAAGCTCCAATGGAGACACGGAAGTCCAACGATCTCTGCAACAAACTTTACAAAACCAAAGAAGAACAACAAATATTTTTGGGTTTTCGATTTAAAACAAGAACAGAAAGAAGCAAGTAAACGAAGCAAAATATTTTTGGATTTTTGAATACTAAACCAAAACAAGACAAGGAAATGAAACCAACAAAAGAAACTAAAGAATAAAATAAAGAGAAACAACAAAAATATTTTTGGTCTTTTTGTGTTTTGGAAAACAAGAACAAAACAATAAAACAAAGAGAAACGAAAGAAACGAAAATATTGATATACAATGAACCGACCGAACATGATATATAAATGAGTGTGATGTCGGCATACCTCCCCCAAGCTTAGGATTTTGTCCTAAGTGGAGATCAATCACCAAGGGGACCATGAGGTGGCGCCTCGTAGTATGCTGAGGAGGAACCCTCCTTCTGATATGTGCTCGAGGATGCGCTGGTGTACTGCGTGTTGTGGTCCTCGGGAGGCGCGTCTTGCCTCTCCTGCTGCCTGTAAAACTTCGTAGTGCTCAGATGCTCGTCCACCTCCTCCTTGGAGCGCGACCATGGTGACCTGTCAATCTTAAACAAAACAGGCTCCGACAAAATAACTTTCCGCTCATCTCCATCCATGTATAAAACTCTATATACTAAGCGATCAGCAGTAGAGTTAGCGGTGACAAACTGATGAGACTTCATGACAGCAAGGTTGAGTCTATAGGGAGCAATCAATTCATCATCAGGAGCAATAGAAAATTCTAAAGCAGTTGCTATACGTGTAGCAATAATGCCCCCAAAAATAGGCCCCTTAGAAGCAAGGAGGCGTGCAAAAAGTGCACTGTTGGAACGCGTAGAGATAAACGAAAACTTGTCCTACGTGGTACTTCCAAGATATAGCCGAGCTAGAAGGCCACGAGTATTACCACTAGACGCGCAGGTGCGGATTATCGATGCAGCGCGTCGGGGCAGTGCAGTCCCACGATCCGATCCGGCCGATCCGATCCCACGAACGTCGAAGTGCTGAACGTACAACACCTCTGCCGGTATCCACACGTGCGAGGAGGAGCTCCGACGGTGGACTGCTAGGTCCGGTGCGACGGCTGGACTGAGTGTGGCTAGGGTTCCCAACGCATGGGAGTGGACTAACATGCCCGCTGGGCAACCTGCGCCCCTCTTTATATAGAGAATGGTAGTGGGCTTCACAACACTTATGGCCCATTCCCTCTGTGAGTCCGACTCACAAACTCAGTCTATTTCCGGTTCGGGTCCAACCCGACCAATACATTGCTCCCGCTCTTAAGTGTGCGACCCTGCAGGCTCATGGCGACTTGGACACGATTGGAGTCCAACTCCCAATCGATCAATCGGTAGTGGCTCCTAGCAGAACGTGCCAACTCCCAAGTCCCATTTAGTCATGACGACATACCTTCAATGTGACATTCATCTTAGTCCCTTTTGCCTCACGATATACCTTGTCGAACTATAGGCGATTTATCGTCATCCCTTAATAGCTCAACTCTTTTCTCAGTCTGTGATATATAATTCATCTGACTAGCTCTTAGTCAACAGACACAGTTAACACTTAACTGAGTTGCGAATGGCCATGCTTCCTGAATCAAATCACTCGAGAGGGCCCAGAGAATATCTCTCCATTCGGAGGGGCAAAATCCCATGTTGATTATCCACATCACGCAGCTTGCTTCTCATTCGACCCGAACTCTGCCTTTATAGATGCCTTGTCACAGAACAACGTTTGACAGAACCTAAGTCGGTGATCCACAACTCGGATTGTGCAACAACCTCAGGTCTAAGGACTACATTGATTGAGACATGCAAATGACGACGTACTCGTTGCATCTCAATATGGGTCAGTCCGACTTGCTAAACTCTTTAGCCAAGTCCGTGAACGTTGGAATGGCATCACCATGCCCATGAAAAGTGGAACCGTGTCATCAGCCAACACTCACATTAGTCTAGGGTGTGTGTCCAACACGACCTTAACGACCAAGGACAATTAGTATGAACAACATGAATACATAGTTCTGTTGGGAATATGCCCTAGAGGCAATCATAGATGATGTAATTCCCAATGTATTCATAAAGTTATTAAGTTGTCCTTTGGTTTGAACATCTGATATATGTCATTGAATATGTGATTCGATTGTGGAACTATGTATTCATGTTGTTCATAGTAATTGTCCTTGGTCGTTAAGGTTGTGCTGGACACACACCCTAGACTAATGTGAGTGTTGGCTGATGACACGGTTCCACTTGTCATGGGCATGGTGATGCCATTCCAACGTTCACGGACTTGGCTAAAGAGTTTAGCAAGTCGGACTCACCCACATTGAGATGCAACGATCAAGTCGTCATTTGCATGTCTCAATAAATGTAATCCTTAGACCCGAGGTTGTTGCACAATCCGAGTTGTGGATCACCGACTTAGGTTCTGTCAAACGTTGTTCTGTGACAAGGCAACTATAAAGGCAGAGTTCGGGTCGAATGAGAAGCAAGCTGCGTGATGTGGATAATCAAGATGGGATTTTGCCCTTCCTAATGGAGAGATATTCTCTGGGCCCTCTCGAGTGATATAATTCAGGAAGCATGGCCATGCGCGACTCAGTTAAGTGTTAACTGTGTCGGTTGACTAAGAGTTAGTCAGATGAATCGCATATCACGGATCGAGAAGAGAGTTGAACTATTTAAGGGATGACGATAAATCGCCTATAGTTCGACAAGGTATATCGTGAGGCAAAAAGGACTAAGATGAATATCACATTGAAAGGTATGTCGTCATGACTCAATGGAACTTGGGAGTCGGCACGTTCTGCTAGGAGCCGCTACCGATTGATCGATTGAGAGTAGGACTCCAATCGTGTCCAAGTCGCCATGAGCCTGCAGGGTCGCACACTTAAGAGCGGGAGCAAGTATTGGTCGGGTTGGACCCGAACCGGAAATGGACTGGTTTTGTGAGTCGGACTCACAGAGGGAATGGGCCACAAGTGTTGTGAAGCCCATTACTATACGCTATATAAAGAGGGGCGCAGGTTGCCCAGCGGGCGCGTTAGTCCACTCTCCCATGCGTTGGGAACCCTAGCCCCACTCAGTCCAGCCGCCGCACCGGACCTAGCAGTCCGCCGTCGGAGCTCCTCCTCGTACGTGTGGATACCGGCAGAGGTGCTGTACGTTCAACACTTCGACGTTCGAGGGATTGGATCGGCCGGACCGGATCGTGGGACTGCACTGCCCCGACGCGTTGCATCGATAATCCGCACCTGCGCGTCTAGTGGTAATACTCGTGGCCTTCTACCTCGGCTAGATCTTGGAAGCATCGCGTAGGAAAAGTTTTGTTTATCTCTACGCGTTCCAACAAGTTCCACAATCGAATCACATATTCAATGACATATATCAGATGTTCAAACCAAAGGACAACTTAATAACTTTATGAATACATTGGGAATTACATCATACATGATTGCCTCTAGGGCATATTCCCAACATGCACCAAGGTTATACTTCTTAATACGGTTAAGCGCAACATCAATGAAAGCAAGGTGGTAACCATAAATGTTGCTAGTGTTATCCCTATTAAGGATACTAGTAGCAATATAGTAAGTAAAATATCTAAGAGCAAGAAGTTGAATGTTCATTATCTTCCCACGCTGGGATGAGCGACCATCATCGTTGGTGATTTCTCGGTAAAACGCCATAAGATTCGTGGGTTTATCCTGAATCCTGCACGTTGTCCCGGTAGCTTTGATACCTACAATGGCACAAAAAGTCTCCAATGACAAAGAAAAAGAACTACTATATAACTTCAAGGCAACAATGGGACCAAAATGTGTGTTCTGAAATTTAAAACTCTCAACAAAAGTTTTTGTGAGAGCGTCATACTTAGGACCTTCATCCGCCATATAGTTGGTTAGACCAACTCTTTCAATAAGCATAAGAAAGTCATCTAATAGACCTGCACTTCTTAGAAATGTAATGAAGGAAAGCTAGATGGGTTAGCGATACCATCACCTCCCGCATCGTCAATACTCGATGCAATAAAGTCTTCATTGTACGATGGCCTCACTGAAGTGGATAAGCATGAGGGCCTTGTCCTCCTAGGAGCATCACTCCTAAATATCTCTCCAAAATTATGACTATCCATCTCTGAATTTTTTCAACAATCATCACAAAAATTAATTTCAAGCAACTATAAGGTGGAAACTACCATAGGGACTTACATGAGAGCTAAACATGCATCAAAACTACATTATTTATACTCAAATCAAGCATCCAAACTCACATAAGCTGTCACCTATAGTACCAAAATACTCAAGAAATACTCCACTAAACAAAATTCTAATTGGATAATCGGAGGAGTCACATACCAGAGAGCAAATGCACCAAATTTCAACACAAAAGATGGGCTGAGCAAAGAGATCCAAAAATTTCGAAGAAGAACAGCAAGAACTCAGGTTCCAAGAAATGTGTTGAGTTTGGGAGGTGAGAGAGGGAACTTTGGCAGGGGAGAGAGTTAGTGGGGGGGGGGGGACAGGGGGCCCCACACCATGTGCTGGCACCACCAGGGTTCTGGCCACGCCACCCCATGGTGTGCCTGACTAGTGGGTCCCCCTGGGGCCTCCCAGGTGGCTCTCTGCCCCATTTTTGACGTAAAAAATTATTATAATTTTCTGGAATTTTTCGAGAAACTTTATTCTTGAGGTACTTCCAGAATTTTAATAACTAATAAAAACCAGAAAAACAAAAGTGAAAAGTGGAAAACAAAACCAAAACCACCACTACAGAGGTTCTATGACACTCTAATGGAAAAATATTCAAAGAAAACAAAGGTGGTAGTGCTGAAAACAAAAGTATGGTTGGTGAAAACATGCATAACCACAGTAATCGGGGTGAAAACATGATGAAAACATGAATATGGATGATGGCAAACATGATTATGCTAAAGTAGTAAGGTGATAATAGAAGTAAACATGGTGAAAACATAACGAGGAAGGTGAAAACATAGTCAAAACATTGTCCTCTTCATTCAAAATCATTTTGTTAACAAGGGTGATCAAGTCTTATTACCTGAACAATTTTCATATGAAGTAAAACTTTGCTAATCACTAAATAATTATGTTACTTCAACCTTGATAGACATAGTTCCAATCATAATAATTTCATATTCTTTTGGTGGTACTGGAATGGGACAATAAAATTCTGCAATCTTGATGGTATCATTATTTTCAATTGAATTTAAACAATATCTTCTATCAATCTTCTTGGGAAAATAAACAGTATGCTCTTTATCATTAACATTAAAAGTTACTTTTCCTTGATTGCAATCAATAACATCCGCCGCAGTATTAATAAAAGGTCTCCCAAGAATAATAGACATATTACCATCTTCAGGCATTTCCAACACAACAAAGTCAGTTAATATCAAACAACTAGTAGCAACTTGCACAGGAACATTCTCACATATACGAACATGAATAGTAGTAGATTTATAAGTCATTTTTAAAGATATATTAGTGTGTATCAATTTTGAAGAGAGAGTCTCTTATAAAGAGAGAACGGCATAACACTAACTCCAGCTCCCAAGTCACATAAAGCGGTTCTAACATAATTATTTTTAATACAACAAGATATAGTAGGAATACCAGGATCTCCAAGCTTCTTTGGAACCTTGCCATTCAAAGAGTAATTAGCAAGCATAGTGGAAATTTCCTCATTAGGAATCTTCCTTTTGTTGGAGACTAAATCTTTCATATATTTGGAATAAGGAGGCAGTTTAATAGCATCAGTCAAAGGGATTTGCAAAAACAGAGGTTTCATCCACTCAGAAAACTTGATATAATGTTCTTCTTCCTTTGATTTGTATATCTTATTAGGAAAAGGCATTGCTTTTTGTACCCAATGATCTCTTTCATTACCATGTTTATTAGCAATGAAATCCTCCTTAGTATACTTTGCAGTTTTGGTTTGCTTTTCAGGTTCAGCTACAGGTTCTTCTTTATCAGAAGCATCACTTTTATCATTACCACTCTCAGTTCCAGCATCAAAAATAGATATACTATTAGGATCTTTAGCTGGTTCAGGAGATTCTACAACATTTTTATGTCTCTTTTTTTTCGTAGAAGGAGAACTGTTGTTTTTAGGTTGCTGAGAATCTTGTTCAATTCTTTTAGGATGTCCTTCACGATACAAGGGGTCCTGAGTAGAAACACCACTTCTAGTAATTATTTCACAAACATGTTTATCTCTATAAGCATTAGCTAGCATATCTTTTTTCACTTTAGTAAGTTGATCAATTTGAGTTTGAACCATTTGAAAATGTTTAACAAGCATTCTAACATCATTAGAGGTTCTCTCAATAATACCATGCAAATTATCAATAGCTCTAGAGTTTTCGATAAGGTGATTTTGCACTCTCCTATTAAAGTTGTCTTTCTTAACAACATAATTATCAAATTCATCTAAGCATTGATTAGGTGGTTTAGAAGAAGGAATATCTCTATTATCAAAGTATTGGAGAGAGTGTACCTCAACAGTTGATGGATGAGGAATAGGCTTACATAATTCTTCTATAGGAGGTAAATTATTCATGTCTTCAGATTTAATACCCCTCTCTTTAAGATATTTCTTGGCTTCATTCGTAACTTCATCTTTTAATTCAATCATCCCTACCTTCTTGGGTGTTGGTATTGTTGTTGGCTCTGGTGTAGGTGTAGGATCAGGTGTAGGTGTAGGCTCAGGTATATTCCAATCATTATTATTTTTGGCTATTTTAGCCATTAATTCCTCAACTTCTTCTGGAGTTCTTTCCTGAAAACACAACCAGCACAACTATCCAGGTATGTCCTAGATTCAACAGTTAGTCCATTATAAAATATATCTAGGAGCTCATTTTTAGGTGATGGATATCCAGGGCTAGCTCTTATCAAAGAACAAAACCTTATCCAAGATTCAGGCAATTTTTCTCCTTCAATTTGCTCAAAGTTAAAGATGTCCTGCACATCAGCATATTGGGGACTAGCAGGATTTTTTTTTTGAAAGAAAGCATAAACCAAATCCATAGGATCAGTAATACACCAGGTGACAGATTGTTAAACCAAGTTTTAGCTTCATCTTTCAATGAGAAAGGGAAGATCTTGGTAACAAAATAAGTACGTAGTTTAGTATCATCAGAAGCTCATTCATGTGTTCCATAGCACTTTTACTTTTAGTTCCACAAAAAGGTTCCTTCTCAACAATAGATATATAAAATAAATCTAAAGAGAAATCACAATCCTTGTCTATAATGTGTATGGGAGATGTGGCAAACTTATCATCAAGAGAAGATTTATATTTCATAGCATGTCATGCAAGAAGACTCTTAAGAGCACTTTCACCAGTAGTAGCACGAGCTTCTTCAATAAAATCATCATTAAGTTTAATATAAGTTTCATCAAGATCATCAATAAGCTAAGTTGAATTAACGGGTGTACCAACATTTTCAACAGAAATTTCAGCATTTTTAATTTGTTTGGATCTAGCAATAGTAGCATCTAGGAAAGTACCTAGAGAACCACTATCATCAAGCACAGTAGAACCATCATCAAAAGTATCAGAAGCATTCTCAGACTCAGCAGAAGTAACATTACGTGTGGCATGTGGTGGAGTAAGAAGCTTACTCATAACAGACGATGAATCAAGAGCAGTAAAGGTGTTCAGAGTTGTACCTCTTCTTGTAGTGGATGGAAATATAGGAACTTTTCATCATGAGTCTTGCCCATGATGAATGGCTTGCAGCAAACAATATCACAATCAAGTGAGCAAATAAATAAAGCTATGCTTCCCGGCAACGGCGCCAGAAAACAGTCTTGATGACCCACAAGTATAGGGGATCGAACACTCTTCGAGGGAAGTAAAACCCAAATTTATTGATTCGACACAAGGGGAGCCAAAGAATATTTATTAGCCTTAACAATTGAGTTGTCAATTCAGCTACACCTGAAAGTAGACTTGCTTGTAACAATTTATCAGTGGTAACAATTTTATAGCAGCGGTATAAATAAAATAACAACAGTAGTAAAATAGTAACAACAGTAGAAATCACGGAAAAGAACAGTATGGGAAGTACCATAGGCATAGAGGGAATGGATGGAGGGGCGTTGAATGGATAACATGGGTCATGTAATAATCTAAACATGGGGCATTGCGGATAATAATATAAAGCATCAAACGTGTAGGCAAACCATAGGCATGTGCTCGCAATGAGAAAATTGCACACCATATTTTGTCCTACCAGGCCGTGGCAGAGAGGCCTCTAGGGAAACTACTAGTATTAAATTTCTCCTTTTAATAAAGCACCAGAGCAAATCATTAACACTCCGTGAACACATGTGATCCTCACATCACAACCATCCCCCCGGTTGTCTCAATTTCTGTCACTTTGGGGCCTCGGGTTCCGGACAATGACATGTGTAAAACAACTTGCAGATATGATCCAGAAACATAATTATACTCATGAGACAATATCATGTTCAGATCTGAAATCATGGCACTCGGGCCCTAGTGAGAAGCATAAAGTATAACAAGTTGCAACAACGGTAGAAAACACTAACAATGGATACTAGGCACTATGCCCTAACAATCTGGCATTATTACATGATCAATCTCATCCAATGCCTTCCATCCCTCTCAGCCTACAACGGTGTTTACTCACACATGGACGGGGGAATCATGGATGGTTAATGGAGAAGAGGTGGCGGTGTCGATGGCGATGATCTCCTTCGAATCCCTGTCCCAGCAGGGTGCCAGAACAGGAACTTCTGATCCCCAAATCGAGGTTTAGGGTCACAGTGGTGCTATGTTGTGTTTATGTGGAATATGACGAACCCCCTAGCGTTTTAGGTTTACGGGGCATATGTAGTCGAAAGGGGAGTCCGAGAGGGTCCAGGGGTGGCCCACACCACTAGGCGGCGCGGCCAAGGGGGGCGCCGGGGGGTGGTGTGGCCCCCTCCTGGCTCCTCTCCTGGCCCCTTCTGTCTCTCGGGGTCTTCTGGTGTTTAGGACCAATGGGGTCTTTCTGGGCATTTTCCCGAAAGTCAATTTTTCTACACAAAAATGAGACACCAAGGCAATTCTGCTGAAAACAACGTTAGTCCGTTTTAGTGGTATCCAAAACTCACAAGTTTAGAGGAAAACAATAAGAAAAGTGTTCCGAAAAGGAGATACGTTTTGGACATATCAATATTCATCGGATCTCAGCAAACACAACATGTAACATTACATAACGATGATATTGATCATGTAGGGAAGCTCACAAGATCTAAACATGATAGCACAAAGTGGAGAGACTACCATGTAGCTACTTCTATGGACCCGTAGTGCAAGGATGAACTACTCACACATCACTCTGGAGGCAGGCATGGCGGTGTAGAGCCTTCCGGTGACGATTCCTCTCTCCGACAGGGTGGCGGGAAGATCTTGAGAACCCTCCCGAACTAGGGTTCACAATGACGGTGGCGTCCGGATGTTTCGTGGAATATCGAGCGGGTTTTTAGTTTTTTCGGGGCAGAAGGAATATATAGGAGAAAATGCGGCGTCGGTGGCCACCCGAGGGGCCCACGCCACAGGAGGGCGCCGGCCAGGGGTGGGTGTCGTACCCGGACTTCTAGAGGATACACACAGCCCGCTAAATAGTAGATAATTGGCTTACGGGGCCTACCTGCACCCGCATCTCAATATGAGTAGGCCAACACGTAAACGTGTGACAACCATCCTATACTATTCATCGTCTGTGAAACCATCCAATAGGAATCCGAATACTTCCATTGACGTACTTCATAACATACACACATGGTACGTCAACGGCATTTGAACAAGTGATACCACAACAAATCTCTAAGACACAAAGAAATAGAAATAAGTGGCAAAAGCTCTCACTAGAGCAGAGATAGCAAAGACAGTCATGCAGAGGACACATGTCCCAACAAGTCATCATTACATCATAGCGGAAGCATCCAAAGTGTCTGAGTACAGACAAGATCCAAATAGGCCTAAGAGGCCGGAAACGAAAAGAACGGAGCCCATCCACGAAGTCTCGGATCCTGCCCGGGTCTGCTATCTACTCGTCAGCAGCCTCGTCATACTCCACGTAGTAGCCACCATGGGGATCCTCGGAAACGTAGTCTGCAGAACCAACAGCCCCAAAGGGGTCAGTACGGACGAGTACTGGCAAGCAAGACGCACAAGATACCAAAGTGTACCCGACAACACCAAGTACAGATGCTTTGGGTTCAACGGAAGATAGGGGATACAAAGGTGCGGCAGCGAGCTGCACTAAACAACTACAGAGACACGCTACAACATCCGGCTAAAAGAAAGGGATAAGTTAGCGCATCAGAGCCAACTACCACTAACCTCAAACAAACCCATCCTGGATCTCGCCCCTTATCCAAAGAAGCAATCCGAGGATAACCCACACAGGTGGATTAATGAAGGTTCAGGTTATTGTGACAATATGCCTATTACTAGTCACATTATTATTAATTAGGTGTAAGTTGTCTAATCCTTGTTAGCCAGCCCTATCACCAAGTCATCCATAACCGCGGACAACACGGCTTCTCGAGAAGATTTAACCCTGCAGGGATGCACCAATTTGGCCGTACACGTAAGAATGACCCGCCAGGCGGGGATCAAACCCACCAAGCAGGCCACTCAACACAACCCAACTCTTCTTCGCATCAAGCCCAAAGAACCCTATGCAATTGAGCGCACGGCTAATCAAGCCCCACGAAGAAAAGGGGACCCTCATAGCACTCTAAGAACGTGTCTCCCTAAATGCCGACTACAAAAGTTACCACCCTGGCGCCAAGGGTTCGCACCTGCACATGCATGCGGCAAATGGAAAACCCGAACTAAATGAGGCGATTTGGACGAGATGCGAATCGAATCAAAGTTGCGGGGGCGCCCATACACACTTCCCACATGCGGTTAGCGCGCTCATCATGGATCTAGAGGACAAGAACTTTTCCTGAGTTCGACACTAGCAGGCCTCAAAACCATATCCGGCCTCCTGCCGGTGCCTTATCATCAAATTAGCATTACCTCAAACATTAACAGGTTGTTGTTTAACACATCGAGCCCCCAAAACATAATAACTATGGTTAAAGAAAATAACGGACATCAGACTCAAGCATAATCAACACTAAGCATGCTAGTAAGACACAGGAAACAGGCAACATGGTTATAGGTGTGGAGGTGGGGCTATATCAGGGTTACAGGATAACATGTGATAGGATCGGAACACAAGCAACAAATCATAAGGCTAGCAGATTAGACAACGGAAAGTATCGGTATCAAGTGTGGAAAGGACACAATGGTTCAGGTGAGTGAATACTTGCCTGCAAACTCAGTAGCCTGGTACTGGGCTAACTCCTCTGAAGTGGAATCGTAAACCTCGTCTGTCTCAACGTCGTCGTCTAATCGAGAAGAAGCAAACAAACCACGAAGAGAGACGACAATCAATAACATGGCATAATGCACAAACATGGGATGATGCATGACATTTTAAATGGTGCATCAAGATAAACTATTAGACATAAGAAACAATTTTTAAATGGACCCATATGCAATTTGAATTGCATTTGGTAAAAGCCCATGTGCATTAATAGTGGATTTAATGAACTACAAGTAAACATTAAGTTAAAGTGGATTAAATGCATGCTGCATGATGAAAACGGCAAGGAAACAACTTTAGCTTCGTTTTGATACTTCATTTGCCAAATTTGGAATTTTAATTATTAAGTTATGAGCTTTGGCATTTTAAATGATTTAAAATCAGCATTGAAAATGGTGACAATTTTATTTGTGCAAAACCTTGATATTATTTCATAATTGGGTAGACAATTTAATTGTGATTGGAAAACATGTATTACAAATTGAATTTGGAACTAAATTGACCAAGTTATGAATTAAACAAATTTATATGAGTTAATTCAAGAATAGAAAGGTGCATGAATTTTATTTGCTCAAAACATTAAATAAAATTCATATTTGACAAGATTATAATTTCCTGGTTTGTAATCATATTTTACAAGTTGAAATTGGATTTAATTTGACCAAGTTATGATTTATGCAATTTTAAATGATATGAATAAAGTATAGAAAATTGCTTAAATTTTAGTTTGTCAAAACAGCAAACAAAAGGCATATTTGGAAAATTCAGGGAATTTTGAATGGAATACATATTTTATTGTTCAAATTTGGAGTTTGGATGACAAAGATATGGGCATTTGAATTACAGGGACTTTTCTGCCAGTTTTTAAAAGTTACAAGGACCTTTCTGTGAGGCCAGGGGCTTAACTATGAAAAGAAAACAGATCTGGATCTGAGATCCAGATCCATCTCGCAGTGACCCAGCCAGAGTCACTGACAAGGGGGCCCTAGGCCATGGTGGCGCCTGCGTGGCTTGGGTGCGAGTTGAGGTGGCCGCCGGGGTGGATGACAGAAGGGTCCCACCCGCGCGCGTGGCAAAGGCCAAAAAAAGGTGGGGTTTTTGCCTTCCCTGGGTTTCAAACCCGCGACTCGCTGGTGTGCGCGCGGATGGATGACCACTGGGCTACGGCTCGGTTGTGATTGATCAGGGGTTCCGGTTCTTTTGAAGAGTGCCTGCGACCTAAATTTTACTGACGAAACTGAAAGTGTTTCTCTGCACGTATGCACAGACGCGACGAACCGACGAAAACTGGAGCTCGGCTCAACGGCCGGCCACGCAGCAGCGTGCGCGTGCTGGGGCGCGTTGTGGGGTGGCGTGGTGCAGGTGCGCATGCGCTTGTGTGCGTGTGGCCTTGGCACGGGCGTGTGCTTGCCTCCATGGCATGGGACAGCTAGGTCCAGGGCGTCCATGGCGGACAGAAAATGAGCAGGAAAAATCGCGGTGGCTACAAGAAGAATTAGAGAGGGGAACGGGCGGGAATCGGAAGAGGAACTCACCACGAGCCCGACCGTGTGCTCGGTGAGGTAGGAGGAGGTCGAGGACGGCGGCGGGAGCTCGCCGGAGTTGCTCCGGTCGGAATTCTTCAGAGAAAGGAGGGGAGATTGAGCAGGGAGGCGGCGGCGGCTGGAGGGGAAAAAGGAGAGAGCTAGGGTTAGGGTGTGGCTTCGGGGATTAAGTAGAGGGAGGAGGGAGCAGGTGGGGAGCTGCAGGTGGGGGAGGACCTCCCCTTTCTCTGTCTCCGTACGAAGGAAGAAGACGACAGCGATGGGAGGCGCTTGGGCCTGGTTTGGGGGGTTGTAGGTTTCCTGGGCCGGCCTGGCTGCCTCCCCCCCTTTTTCTTTTTTCTTTTTTATACCTCTTTTTTTTTGTATAAAAGAAAAGAGGAGAGAAAAAAAGGGTTTTTGGGATCCAACAATTTTGGTGATAAATTTTTATAAGTTCCTTATTGAAAAAGCCCAGTTGCACCAACTTTCGTTTTTCAAAATTTTAAATATTTGTGGATGTTTGAATTTTAAATGAATTTGCTTGAGCTTTGCAATAATTGCATTATTTGAAAATTACCCAAGTCTCTCATTTGGAAAATCAAATTTATGGAAGCAAATAAATTATTTGATTTGAATATTTTATTTGAAAAAGTTGTAACAGACCAAGTGTGAAACATGTTGATTTGAATTTATTTGAAATTTGAAATTCCACACATGAATGCCTTATGATGACATGATGCCTTAAATAGAAATTCACAACAACACAATGCAAAAAGGGGAGTTTTCATAATTGGGATGTTACAAAACGCCCCCCCCTTGAAGGAATCGCGCCCCGAGATTCCTACTGAGAAGAGAAAAGGTCCGGATACTTCTTGCTAAGATCCTCTTCGGTCTCCCACGTTGCCTCTTTATCGGAATGATGAGACCACTGCACTTTTAAGAACTTGGTGCTCTTGTTGCGAGTTTTGCGCTCGGTCTCATCGAGAATGCGAATAGGGTGCTCCTCATAAGAGAGGTCTTCTTGCAGTTCAATGGAATCATGATCAACTGCACGACCTGGATCTTTGAAGCACTTCTTGAGCTGTGACACGTGAAAGACATCGTGCACCTTGGATAGCTTTTCTGGAAGTTCAAGACGATAGGCATTTTCTGCACGCCTTGAGAGAATGTTGAAGGGACCAATATATCTTGGTGCAAGCTTTCCTTTGACACCAAAACGATGAGTGCCTCTGAGGGGAGTTACACGGAGATATGCTTTGTCTCCAGCTGCATAGACCATGTCCCTGTGCTTGCTGTCATAGTAGCTTTTCTGACGAGACTGAGCAATCTTCAGATTGTCACGAATGATGCAAACTTTCTCTTCGGCCTCCTTAACAATGTCAGGGCCTAAGAGTGAACGTTCACCAGCTCCAGACCAATTGATTGGACTCCTGCATCTGCGGCCATAGAGAGCCTCGAATGGTGCCATGCCTAGACTTGCCTGGAAGCTATTGTTGTAGGAGAAATCAGCATATGGAAGACATTTCTCCCATTTCATGCCAAAAGAGAGACCACATGCTCTGAGCATATCCTCGAGAATCTGATTGACTCTTTCGACTTGCCCGTGAGACTGAGGATGATAGGCTGTGCTGAACAGAAGCTTGGTGCCCAAGGCTTCTTGAAAGCTTTTCCAGAAATGAGAAGTGAAGATGCTTCCACGGTCTGAGCTTATTTCTAGCGGAACACCATGAAGAGGAACAATCTTTGTTGTATAGAGCTCTGCTAACTGACTAGCTGAGATTGTCTCTTTGACATGAAAGAAGTGAGCGAGTTAGTGAGTCGATCAATGACAACGAAGATTGCATCGTTGCCCCTCTTGGACTTTGGGAAACCAGTGACGACGTCCATTTCAATCATGTCCCACTTCCATTCAGGGATTTTCAGAGGTTGGAGAAGACCGGCTGTTTTCTGATGAACTGCCTTGACACACTGACAGACGTCGCATTCAGAAACGTATTGAGCAATTTCACGTTTCGTGCTAGGCCACCAATACAGTGTCTTGAGATCCTGGTACATCTTTGTACTTCCAGGGTGTATGGAAAGAGGAGTTTCATGAGCCTCTTTGAGAATGACATCTTTGAGACTTTGAATTTGAGGAACTGCAATGCGTCCTTCGAAGAACACAGTTCCCTTGTCATCAATTGAGAAGCACTCAAATTTCTCATTGCCTGCTTTGATGTGCTCTACAATCTTCTTGATTTCAACATCACGAAGTTGTTCAGAACGAATCTTGTCCTCGAGAGTTGGAGTGGCTGTCAAGTTTGCAAGATAGACTTGAGGAACAAGACCAAGATTTAGTTTTTGAAATTCTTCATGAAGAGGAGGTTGGCTTTCCATGATCATGAGATTATTGCAATACGACTTGCGACTGAGAGCATCGTCCATAACATTAGCCTTGCCTGGAGTGTAAGAAATGTTAAGATCAAAGTCTTTGATCTTTTCAATCCATCTCCTTTGTCTGAGGTTTAGATCTGGTTGAGTGAAGATGTACTTCAGACTCTTATGATCGGAAAAGATTTCGGTGCGATTACCCAACAAGTATTGTCTCCATTTCTTGAGGGCAAACACAACTGCTGCGAGTTCAAGGTCATGAGTGGGATAATTGAGCTCATGTGTGTTCAACTGACGTGAAGCATAAGCCACAACTTGACGTTCTTGCATGAGAACTGCACCTAGACCTTGGAGAGAAGCATCACAGAATATTTGGAAAGGTTTGGAAGGATCTGGGCCAACCAGAACTGGTGTAGAAGTGAGTTTAGTCTTAAGGAGATTGAAGCTTTCATCACATTGTGGAGACCAGACGAACTTCTTGTCCTTCTTTGTGAGGTCAGTGAGAGGTTTGGCAATCTTGGAGAAGTTTGGGACGAAGCAACGGCAATAGCTAGCCAAGCCAAGAAAACTTCTTACTTGCTTCATCGTCTTTGGAGGTTTCCAATCAACAATTGCTTTAAACTTTTCTGGATCAATGGATATGCCCTTGGAAGAGATGACATGACCAAGATAAACGACTTCGGAAATCCAAAACTCACATTTGGAGAACTTGGCATAGAGACGATGCTCGCGAAGCTTCATGAGAGTGAGACGAAGATGTTCTTCATGCTCTTCCTCGGATTTTGAGTAGACAAGAATGTCATCAAGATATACCACAACGAACTTGTCTAGGTATTCATGGAAGACAGAATTCATGAGTCGAGAGAAGGTCGCCGGTGCATTGGTGAGACCAAAGGACATGACGGTAAATTCATATAGACCGTAGCGAGTGGTGAAGGCTGTCTTTGGAATATCCTCTTTTCTGATCTTTATTTGATGGTAACCCATTCTCAAGTCCAACTTGGAGAATATAGAGGCTCCAGCAAGTTGATCAAAAAGATCATCGATGCGAGGAATTGGATACTTATTTTTGATGGTCTTCTCGTTAAGAGGACGATAGTCAACAACGAGTCTCTTTGTTTGATCCTTCTTCGCAACGAACAGAGTTGGGCATCCCCAAGCCGAGGAACTAGGTCGAATGTAACCTTTTTCCATGTACATATCAATTTGTTCCTTCAACAACTTCAGCTCGGGAGTTCCTATCTTGTAGGGATGCTTAGAGATTGGAGCAGTACCTGGTTCAAGTTCGATCACGAACTCAACAGCTCTGTCCGGAGGCATTCCTGGCAACTCTTCTGGAAAGACGTCAGGGAAGTCGCAAACCACCGGAACATTTTCAAGTGAAGGTAGAGGATTTGCATTGAGGGTGTATAGCTGACTGGAACTTGATTCATGTGGAGAATAGATTATCTGGCCAGAAGGGTGGAACAGAGTTATTGACTTTTGAGCACAGTCAATTCTTGCTTTATTTGCCTTCAGCCAATCCATACCAAGAATGACATCAATGTCAGAATTTCCAAGCAACATGAGAGAAGCAAGGAATATGTGACCTTCAATTAAGATTTGATTGTCCTTACTTATCTTGGAAGTCAACATTTGAGATCCCGGGGAGTGAACAGTGATCTGATTGCTTAGTGGAACCACAATTAGGTTGTTTGTTGTGGCAAAGGTCTTTGACACAAAAGAATGTGATGCTCTGGTATCAAACAACACTTTAGCTGGAATAGAGTTTACGGGAAGTGTACCGAGAACGACGTCAGGAGCTTCCTCAGCTTTGTCGATCTTGACATGATTCACCCTTGCGGTCCTCCCGACAGGCCTGTTGTTGGAGTTGAAGGCCTTAGGCGGGGGAGCGCGCACCATTGCCTGGTTTGTGTTAGGACGAGGTGGTGGTGGAGGTAGCTGCCTCTGCGTGCACTTGTCGGCGTAGTGTCCCGTCTGCTTGCACTTGTAGCATGTGACGACACGAGGAGGCCCTGGCCTTGGCTGCCCCATCGAAGCCCTTGGATCATGCCCCTGGGCAGGGTTGGGTGGGCGGGGAGCGAAGCCTGGAGAAGTTTGGGCATATGGGGCCCGAGTGACAGCACCATTTGGTACCCAGATGCAGCGCTTCTGCGGAGGGGTGGTCATGTTGGAGGAGGAACCACCCTCACGCGAGTGCTTGCGAGACTCCTCGAACGCCTTGCGCCCATTTTCTTCATTAAGCGCGGTGTTAACGAGATCCTCGAAGCTGTCGGCCTTGACATTGGTGAGGGCATACTTGAGTTCCGGGTTAAAGCCTCTGCGGAACCTTGCCATCTTTTTAGCTTCAGCCGACACCTCATCTCCAGCGTATCGAGCGAGGCGATTGAACTCACTCTGATACCCGATGACGTCCAACTTGCCCTGCTTGAGAGAGCAAAACTCTTCACGCATTCTTTCCATGAGACCATCTGGAATGTGGTGTTTCAGGAAGGCTTCCTTGAAACGATCCCACGTGACTGGCATGCCAGTTCTCATGGCCTGGAAGTTTTCCCACCAAGAAGCTGTCTGAACCTTCAGCAGATAGGAGGCATACTTGACCTTGTCTTCTTCAGCTACGTGTGCAATATCCAGAGCCTTGGCTATCTCACGGATCCAGTCATCAGCGTCTAGGGGCTCCCGTGTGGCCACGAAAGCTCTCGGACCCAGACTGAGAAACTCCTTGATGCTCACTCGTGGAGCTGTCTGGTTGATGTGCTGATTAGCCTGAAACTGAGCCATCTGTGTCATGACTTGGGTCATCTGAGTCAACAGCTCCGTGATTGGCGGCGGTTCAGGCGTGGTGTTCCTTGTTGGCGGCATCCTGAATGGAAATGCATTTTAGCACAACAATAGAAAATGATAGACTTGGCAACCGAAAGAGAGATTACTCTGACGCATGAATAGATAACCAAAAGGTACACCATCACATGTTCAAGTACATCAGAATATCCAACACACCATAAATGGTTCGAATACCAAAGGATAACTAAACATAGCTAAGAATGGATACATCGGTACTCCCATGCTCATCACGCAGGACGACGGCGAGGAGTACGGCGAGAGGTACGGTGAGGAGTACGCCCACGAAAGTAGGTGGAACGACGATCCACGTAGATCTGACGTGGTCTGAGACCGACTGTAGGCATGGTGAAGTACATAGCGTCGACTCCCTGTGCTCCAAAGCGGGGAATCCTAGTGTAACCAGCACCAAGGTTAAGGAGTGGACCTCTGATCAGCTCGTAACCTCCAGCATCTGGCAGACGACGCCCAACTGGCTGATCGAAACGTGCAAAGCGCTCGTCTCCAACAAAGTCTGTGGTGTAAGTCGCCAGACGAGTCAAAGCAAGGTAAATCTGCTCTCTGACTGAAGCCAACTCCTGAGATAGTGTGCGGGCAACTGCGTCACTGTGTCTCACAAACTGAGCGGTGGTGTGCAGCCTGGAGTTATCATGCTCGTAAACGTCCAAGTTGTCGTAGAGAGTGAAGTGAGCTCCCTCTGAAGTGATGTAACCAAGGGGAATGTGGCGATAAATAGAATCGTCAAATCCCCAGTAGTCAGCACGAAGGACGGTGAGGCTCACATAAGCTGCCTGCTGCACAGCCATATCCACTGTGGAACCCACTGCCTCGTAGCGGTGGACTACGCTCATGCCATCATCTCACAGAATGTAGACGATAGCCTGGTAGTAGGTCTGCTCAAACTCTCGCTGCTGCTCGTAGACCTGGTACTCTGGTGCCCAACGGAACTCCAGAAAAGTGACCATGTCTCTCAGCATCTCCGGATAACCGGTAGTGCTCTCACAACGAGTCATACGAACCACCTGCTGGTAGAACCTGAGATCCATCTGCAGATGATCGGGGAAACTTTGATTAGACGCCGGTAGAAGAACTGAAGTGGCAAGCAACAACAAGGTTCCAACGGACGAAAAAGGAACTTGAGAAGAACAGGATATCGAAGCAACATTTGGGAAACACGAGACCAAACACTCCTGAGGTACTACGGAAAACCCATCCGGGCTTCTAGAGGATCAATATCTACTGGTTAAGGAATAGAGGATCTGCTTCCGGGGCTTATGTGCCTCCGTTCTCAATCGTGAGTAGGCAACATGAAAATCATGTCACAACCACCTCCATTCCTATGGTCTAGTAGATATAACCATCCTAGAGAAACCAGGATACGTGAAATCCTAACTTGAAAGTTTAGATGAGAAGAGAAAACAATGTTGCACTTCCTTACCAGAAAAAGGGAGGGTGGGTGGGGAAAGAAATAAAAGAACAGAATTCCTACTCTCACGTTTCATTTTTCATATATAGCTACAAAATAGTTTCTAGACTCAACTGAGCCAGTAAAAGGGATCCTACAGGCGGACAGGCTCTGATACCATTTGTCGTACCCGGACTTCTAGAGGATACACACAACCCGCTAAATAGTAGATAATTGGCTTACGGGGCCTACCTGCACCCGCATCTCAATATGAGTAGGCCAACACGTAAAAGTGTGACAACCATCCTCTACTATTCATCGTCTGTGAAACCATCCAATAGGAATCCGAATACTTCCATTGACGTACTTCATAACATACACACATGGTACGTCAGCGGCATTTGAACAAGTGATACCACAACAAATCTCTAAGACACAAAGAAATAGAAATAAGTGGCAAAAGCTCTCACTAGAGCAGAGATAGCAAATACAGTCATGCAGAGGACACATGTCCCAACAAGTCATCATTACATCACAGCGGAAGCATCCAAAGTGTCTGAGTACAGACAAGATCCAAATAGGCCTAAGAGGCCGGAAACGAAAAGAACGGATCCCATCCACGAAGTCTCAGATCCTGCCCGGGTCCGCTATCTACTCGTCAGCAGCCTCGTCATACTCCACGTAGTAGCCACCATGGGGATCCTCGGAAACGTAGTCTGCAGAACCAGCAGCCCCAAAGGGGTCAGTACGGACGAGTACTGGCAAGCAAGACGCACAAGATACCAAAGTGTACCCGACAACACCAAGTACAGATGCTTTGGGTTCAACGGAAGATAGGGGATACAAAGGTGCAGCAGCGAGCTGCACAAAAAAACTACAGAGACACGCTACAACATCCGGCTAAAAGAAAGGGATAAGTTAGCGCATCAGAGCCAACTACCACTAACCTCAAACAAACCCATCCTGGATCTCGCCCCTTATCCAAAGAAGCAATCCGAGGATAACCCACACAATTGGATTAATGAAGGTTCAGGTTATTGTGACAATATGCCTATTACTAGTCACATTATTATTAATTAGGTGTAAGTTGTCTAATCCTTGTTAGCCAACCCTATCACCAAGTCATCCATAACCGCGGACAACACGGCTTCTCGAGAAGATTTAACCCTGCAGGGATGCACCAATTTGGCCGTACACGTAAGAATGACCCGCCAGGCGGGGATCAAACCCACCAAGCAGGCCACTCAACACAACCCAACTCTTCTTCGCATCAAGCTCAAAGAACCCCGTGCAATTGAGCGCACGGCTAATCAAGCCCCACGAAGAAAAGGGGACCCTCATAGCACTCTAAGAACGTGTCTCCCTAAATGCCGACTACAAAAGTTACCACCCTGGTGCCAAGGGTTCGCACCTGCACATGCATGCGGCAAATGGAAAACCCGAACTAAATGAGGCGATTTGGACGAGATGCGAATCGAATCAAAGTTGCGGGGGGCGCCCATACACACTTTCCACATGCGGTTAGCGCGCTCATCATGGATCTAGAGGACAAGAACTTTTCCTGAGTTCGACACTAGCAGGCCTCAAAACCATATCCGGCCTCCTGCCGGTGCCTTATCATCAAATTAGCATTACCTCAAACATTAACAGGTTGTTGTTTAACACATCGAGCCCCCAAAACATAATAACTATGGTTAAAGAAAATAACGGACATCAGACTCGAGCATAATCAACACTAAGCATGCTAGTAAGACACAGGCAACAGGCAACAGGGTTATAGGTGTGGAGGTGGGGCTATATCAGGGTTACATGATAACATGTGATAGGATCGGAACACAAGCAACGAATCATAAGGCTAGCGGATTAGACAACGGAAAGTATCAGTATCAAGTGTGGAAAGGACACAATGGTTCAGGTGAGTGAATACTTGCCTGCAAAATCAGTAGCCTGGTACTGGGCTAACTCCTCTGAAGTGGAATCGTAAACCTCGTCTGTCTCAACGTCGTCGTCTAATCGAGAAGAAGCAAACAAACCACGAAGAGAGACGACAATCAATAACATGGCATAATGCACAAACATGGGATGATGCATGACATTTTAAATGGTGCATCAAGATAAACTATTAGACATAAGAAACAATTTTGAAATGGACCCATATGCAATTTGAATTGCATTTGGTAAAAGCCCATGTGCATTAATAGTGGATTTAATGAACTACAAGTAAACATTAAGTTAAAGTGGATTAAATGCATGCTGCATGATGAAAACGGCAAGGAAACAACTTTAGCTTCTTTTTGATACTTCATTTGCCAAATTTGGAATTTTAATTATTAAGTTATGAGCTTTGGCATTTTAAATGATTTAAAATCAGCATTGAAAATGGTGACAATTTTATTGGTGCAAATCCTTGATATTATTTCATAATTGGGTAGACAATTTAATTGTGATTGGAAAACATGTATTACAAATTGAATTTGGAACTAAATTGACCAAGTTATGTATTAAACAAATTTAAATGAGTTAATTCAAGTATAGAAAGGTGCATTAATTTTATTTGCTCAAAACATTAAATAAAATTCATATTTGACAAGATTATAATTTTCTGGTTTGTAATCATATTTTACAAGTTGAAATTGGATTTAATTTGACCAACTTATGATTTATGCAATTTTAAATGATATGAATAAAGTATAGAAAATTGCTTAAATTTTAGTTTGTCAAAACAGCAAACAAAAGGCATATTTGGAAAATTCAGGGAATTTTGAATGGAATACATATTTTATTGTTCAAATTTGGAGTTTGGATGACAAAGATATGGGCATTTGAATTACAGGGACTTTTCTGCCAGTTTTTAAAAGTTACAAGGACCTTTCTGTGAGGCCAGGGGCTTAACTGTGAAAAGAAAACAGATCTGGATCTGAGATCCAGATCCACCTCGTAGTGACCCAGCCAGAGTCACTAACAAGGGGGCCCTAGGCCACGGTGGCGCCTGCTTGGCTTTGGTGCGAGTTGAGGTGGCCGCCGGGGTGGATGACAGCAGGGTCCCACCCGCGGGCGTGGCAAAGGCCAAAAAAGGTGGGGTTTTTGCCTTCCCTGGGTTTCGAACCCGCGACTCGCTGGTGTGCGCGCGGATGAATGACCATTGGGCTACGGCTCGGTTGTGATTGATCAGGGGTTCCGGTTCTTTTGAAGAGTGCCTGCGACCTAAATTTTACTGACGAAACTGAAAGCGTTTCTCTGCACGTATGCACAGACGCGACGAACCGACGGAAACTGCAGCTCCGCTCGACGGCCGGCCACGCAGAGGCGTGCGCGTGCTGGGGCGCGCTGTGGGGTGGCGTGGTGCAGGTGCGCATGCGCTTGTGTGCGTGTGGCCTTGGCACGGGCGTGTGCTTGCCTCCATGGCATGGGACAGCTAGGTCCAGGGCGTCCATGGCGGACAGAAAACGAGCAGGAAAAATCGCGGTGGCTACAGGAAGAATTAGAGAGGGGAACGGGTGGGAATCGGAAGAGGAACTCACCACGAGCCCGACCGTGTGCTCGGTGAGGTAGGAGGAGGTCGAGGACGGCGGCGGGAGCTCGCCGGAGTTGCTCCGGTCGGAATTCTTCAGAGAAAGGAGGGGAGATTGAGCAGGGAGGCGGTGGCGGCTGGAGGGAAAAAAAGGAGAGAGCTAGGGTTAGGGTGTGGCTTCGGGGATTAAGTAGAGGGAGGAGGGAGCAGGTGGGGAGCTGCAGGTGGGGGAGGACCGCCCCTTTCTCTGTCTCCGTACGAAGGAAGAAGACGACAGCGATGGGAGGCGCTTGGGCCTGGTTTGGGGGGGTTGTAGGTGGCCTGGGCCGGCCTATTGGTTGGCCTGGCTGCCTCCCCCACCCTTTTTTTTCTTTTTTATACCTCTTTTTTTTGTAGAAAAGAAAAGAGGAGAGAAAAAAAAAGGTTTTTGGGATCCAACAATTTTGGTGATAAATTTTTATAAGTTCCTTATTGAAAAAGCCCAGTTGCACCAACTTTTGTTTTTCAAAATTTTAAATATTTGTGGATGTTTGAATTTTAAATGAATTTGCTTGAGCTTTGCAATAATTGCATTATTTGAAAATTATCCAAGTCTCTCATTTGGAAAATCAAATTTATGGAAGCAAATAAATTATTTGATTTGAATATTTTATTTGAAAAAGTTGTAACAGACCAAGTGTGAAACATGTTGATTTGAATTTATTTGAAATTTGAAATTCCACACATGAATGCCTTATGATGACATGATGCCTTAAATAGAAATTCACAACAACACAATGCAAAAAGGGGAGTTTTCATACTTGGGATGTTACAGTGGGGCACACCCTGGTGTGGTGCGGCCGCCTCTTAGGTCGGCTGCTCCTCCCCTTCAGGCTTCTGGAGTCTTCTATTGTAATATTTCCGTACACCAATTTTCGTCCAATTCCGAGAATATTTTGCGACTAGCTTTTTTGAAAGAGAAAAACAGCAGAAAACAAGAACTAAGCAGTGTGACGTCTTGTTAATTGGTTGATACGTCATAAACGTATCCTTAATTTCTGATGTTCCATGTTGTTTTCATGTTATTTTCTACGGGTTTGCTATACACTTTATGCCTTTTTATCGATTTTCCGGACTAACCTATTGACAAGATGCCACATAGCGAGTTCCCTGTTTTCTATTATTTTTAGTTTCAGAAAAGTTGTTCTGGAAATATTCTCGGAATTGGAAAATTCAAAATCCGGAGGTCCTAGAATTCCTGAAGGTTCCACAAACTCCCAAAGAGGACCGGAGGGGGGCCACACCATAGGGCGGCGCGCCCCCCGAAAGCGGCATGGGGTGGTGTGGGCCCCCAGGCCTCCACCGCCTTTGCCATGTTGCCTATTTATACCCCTCGATACATCAACCCTAAAAATAGACCACTTTGTCCCGAGAAACACCCGATGCCGCCGTCATCTTTATCCCGAGAAAGGGAGGGTTTTGGAGCTCTCCCTGGCACCCTGCACGGAGGGGAATTCATCAGCGGAGGGTTCTACACCACCATGCCCTCCTCCGAAGTGATGCGTGAGTAGTGCATCCCTGGAGTATAGGGCTGGAATTCGAGCCGAGCCGAGTCAGCTCGGGTCGACTCGCTCAAACTCGGTCGACTGACGAGTCGAGCTCGGCTCGACTCGTTCAACAAACGAGTCCGAAAACAAAACTCGGCTCGGCTCGGTGAACTCGCGAGTAGCTCGCGAGCTACTCGTTTAACTTTTTTATTTTATAAAACTATAAAAAGTCAACATTATGTATTGTATATATACTTATTTTTCATTATTTGGGGCACGTATAATAAAATTATCACAATAATCGATGAAAAGATGTCACCATAAAATAATTTGTCATAAATAAACTACAATAATCAGTAAAAAAATGTTCACATATATAAGAATATCATTAGAAATTCTTTTTACCGAGTTAAACGAGCTAAACGAGTACTCGTAAACTCGGCTCGTTTATCTTGAACTCGTTTACTGTCGAAAACGAAAACTCGACTCGGCTCGTTGGACAGCGAGCTCGAGCCGAGCCGAGTCGAGTTGCGAGCTACTCGTTTAACTCGCGAGCTTCGAGTTTTAATTCCAGCCCTACTGGAGTACGGGTGCATAGAAGTAGCTAGGTGGTTGTTTTCTCCACTTTGTACCTCATGTTTAGATCTCGTGAGCTCCCCTACATGATCGAGATCATCTTTATGTAATGCTACATGTTGTATTTGCTGGGTTCTGATGAATGTTGAATGCTATGTCTTCTGATTATCAGTCTATCATGTTATTGATACGTCTCCAACGTATCTATAATTTCTGATGCTCCATGATCATATTTTTCCAATTGCTACTTGTTTTCTCCCTTATTTATAGCATTTTTATATGTTTTTCGGGACTAACGTATTAACAAGATACCAAGTGTCAGTTCCCTGTTTTCTGCTGTTTTTGGTTTCAGAAAAGTTGTTCTGCAAACATTCTCGGAATTGGACCCCACAAAGCCCGAAGTTTCTATTTTCCCCGGAAGCATCCAGAACACCGAAGAGGATTCGAAGATGGAGCTCCACCGCCTCTGCCCTTTCGCCTATTTAAGCCCCCCGGATGGAAAACCCTAAAGACCTGATCGAAAAATCCCCGAAAAGTTCCACAGCCGCCGTCACCATCAACCCTAGATTAGGGGGGTTCTGAAGCTGTTTCCGGCACCCTGCCAGAGAGGAGATCATCACCGGAGGCTTCTACATCACCATGCCTGCCTCCGGAGTGATGCGTGAGTAGGTCATCCTTGGACTACGGGTTCGTAGATGTAGCTAGATGGTTGTCTTCTCCTCATATGCCTCCATGTTTAGATCTCGTGAGTTGCCTATCATTATCGAGATTGATCTTATGTAATTCTATATGCTATTTTTGCTGGGATCCGATGAATATTGAACTTATGCCAAGTTGATTATAGTCTTTATTTGCATATGCTATTTGTGATCTTGCATGCTTTCCATTGGTAGTGGTTACTCTGGCCAAGTAGTTGCTAGTGACTCCAAGAGGGAGTATTTATGCTCGATAGTGGGTTCATGCCTCATTTTCACCTTGCTCGAGTGACAGACACGTGAAGGGGGAGGATGTGTTGTTTCCATTAGGGATAAAACAACGGTGAGAGTGCCCGCGTGCATAATCATTGCTTACATTACACACTTTGTTTAATGCAATTATATGTTGCTTGCAACTTAATACCTAAGGGGATTCAGATGATAACCTGAGGGTGGATTATTAGTCATAGATGCAGATGGATGTCAATCTATGTATCTTGTTGTAATGCCCGCACTAAATATTATAGTAGTCTTCATGTCATATTGTGCACTACGGTGCAACCTCTATTTGTCAATTGCCCAGCTGTAATTTGTTCACCCAGCATGCTATCTTTTATGGAGAGACACCACTAGTGAAATTATGAACCCCTGTCCATTTTCCACACTGTTAAACAAACCATAAAAATTTCCTTCTTTCTTTACTTACTGCAAGCATACACTGTTTTCCACACTATATGTCTAATCTTTGTTTTCAGCAAGACCGGTGAGATTGACAACCTCACTGTACCGTTGGGGCAAAGTATTTTGGTTGTGTTGTCTGCAGGTTCCACGTTGTTGCTGACACCGGTGAAGCGCCATCACCACCGTTAGTGGCATCAACCTTCCGAATGTCCTCTTTCTCCTACTGGATTGATAACCCTGGTTCTTAACTAAGGGGAAAACTCCTACCGTTGTGCTCATCAGACCCTCCTGTTGGGGTTCCCAACAAAGTGCATCAAGGATTTTTCTGGCGCCATTGCCGGGGAGGAAGAAGTCTTCTGGCAAGGGGAGTCTCTCACTCTCAACCTCTTTATTTTATTTATTGTGTTTTTTTTATTTTTGTCTTGTTTTGATTCTTTATGTAAAAAACACAAAAAATTTGTTCTTATTCTAGTTGTTATTTTTTGCTTTATCATGCTTGCTATCAATGTTTGATGTCTTTGAAACTAGATCTTTTAGGCAAGGTGGGTTCACAGATGAACAACAAAAACATTATAAGGAACACCGCTTGTCACAAAAAGGGATACACTTATGGGAGAAAATTAATAAATTGCATGACAATGCTAAAAACTTGTGCTCCAGCTATAATGTTACATATTGTTTTGATAAACCTTGTTGCTGTAGGAGGTATAAACACCTCCATTTTTAATGTGAGTATAATGAAAATGTTACCATATCTTCTTATGTTAAGGGAAATTATGAATTATATGATGTGGAACAAATTGAAGAATTTATTGCTTAAAAGGGTGCATTCGAAATTGCCTATTTGCTTGAAAGTATTGATGATGCACCTTATAAATATGAGATTTATGCTATACTTTAATATTGCTTTGATAATTACAAGGATTGTAATTACTACATAATGAAATATCTTAATAAATTATCTCAACCTAAGGAAGTAACGGATGCCTTGCAGGAGCCTATGAAAGAAAAAATTGCTGAATCTGGAAGCTCATTGGATGAAAAAGAGAAGGAGAGTGATGATCATGAGGAGGAAGAATGGAGCTACCCATGTCTACCTCCCAATGATAGTAAATTTTTAACTCATACATTAGTTGATAAAATTGATACTTTCTATACTTGTGACCTTGATACTACTATGAATGAAACTTGTGAGAATGATATTGCTACTGTTATGTATGATAATCTATGCTTCTTGGATAAATCTTATGATAATGCTCTTGATAATGGTCCTATGTTACTTGATGTTATAAATCATAATGCTACTGAAAATAGGATTGCAATAATGTGTCCTATACCTTTTATGAGTGATCAATTATCTTTTTTTGCTATTGCTAAAAGTGGGAAAGAAGAGGAGCTGATTTTAAATTTTGATCCCACTGTTTTTGAGTTTGATATAAATTATGTGCTTTTAGACCATGACAAACATGCTTTATGTGATAATTATGTTGTTGAGTTTGTTCATGATGCTACTGAAAATTATTATGAGAGGAAAATATGGTTGTAGGAATTTTCATGTTACTAAAACACCTCTATTTTTGTTGGAAGTTTTGAAGTTGCTCTTGTTTTACCTTCCCATGATTTATAGTTTGAGCTTCTTTAATTTATTTCTTTACAAGGTCCCTATGCATAGGAAGTGGGTTAGACTTAAATTTGTTTTATACTTTCTTCTTGATGCTCTCTTTTTCTTAATTCATATTTCTTATGTGAGCATTTTTGCCCTTTTATGCCTAGCTGAAAGGCGTTAAAGAAAAGCGATACCGGGAGACAACCCGTTTTATTTCGCTGTTTTCAACCCGTTTTATTTGGTGTGCTTTGCACTTGGGTGTTGTCAATTTCTTTAGCAACCCATCTATATCTTTTATTTTGAGTTTTTTTTGAGCCAAGTAAAGCCTCTAGTGGAAAGTTGAGGTTATATTTTGGATTTCTGCGCAGGAAACAGATTTCTGCTGTCCACTGTTAATTCTGTTAAAAATCACAGAAAATTGAAAATTACCTGAGTTGTTTTGTGCTTAATCCTGAGGTATATACTCAACTTTTCTTGGTTGACCACTTTTTGATTTGAGCAACAGAAGATTTAAAAAAAAATTGATCTTTAACTGTTGTTCTGTTTTGACAGATTTCTGCCATTTATCTCATTTGCATCTTAATCTCTTTCTTTTGTTGTTCTTTTGATAAAAAGAGTTTTAAAAAAAGTTGTGAAAGTATCTAATGTGTTTTTGAGTGTCATACTTGTGTTTAAACTTAACCATGTGAATTTATTATTTCAAATGCACTAACGTTGCTAATGAAGATTGTGAGAATTTTGGTGCGAAGGAAGTTTTCAAGGGTCAACAGAAGAGGATGATATGATGTGATAAAGAAGAGTGAAAAGCCTAAGCTTGGGGATGCCCCGATGGTACATCCAAGCAAATTACGAGAAGACTCAAGCGTCTAAGCTTGGGAATGCCCAAGGCATCCCCTTCTTCATCAACAAATTATCAGGTTACTTCTAGCGAAACTATATTTTTATTCGGTCGCATCTTATGTGCTTTACTTGGAGCGTCTTTTATTTTTATTTTCAGTTTTTTTATTTTTCTTTCAGTTTGTTTTTTAGTTTTTGAATAAGCTTGGTTGGACCCCAGCATTCTTTTATTGGAGAGTGACACGCTCCGCTTTTTCATGAGAATACATTCTATTCTTAATCTCTGTCTAGCTGCTGCATTTATTTAGCTCCTGTTTTGCATGCATCTCTTATTAGAGTTGTTAGTTTTAGTAGTGTTATGTGAGTACTCTCATGTTTGCTTGCTGTATCATAAAGAGTATTCTTTTAAAGCATGTTTTGTATGGTTCTTGTTGGGAGAAAGAAAATTGCTGCTTGAAGTAGAATTTATAACAGTACTAGTAGAAGCTTGTATAGACAGTGGCTCGGACTTTTTCATGCCATGCTAAATGTTATTTTAGTTTTAAAGCCTTGTGTTTATTGAGTATCATGATTAGCATCAAATAGCTGAGAGTATTTAATATGTCTTGAAAGACTCATGAGTTGTTCTTGTCATAGTAAAGCATCAATATATGGTATTCTCTTTCGAATGTTTTATTTGGTTGACTTGGCGCATGCTCACACCATATTTATAACTACAAACCAGTCACGAATAGCCTCCATTACCACTTAGTTTTTGAACTTGTGATACTTCTTATGTTTTAATTAAAGATGCTTATGTCGCTATGCATGATTATGGCTCTTATGCTCTCTTGATTTGTCGCTCCCAATCTTTTGCTAGCCTCCACCCGTACTGAGTATGAGATCTACTCGTGCATCCAAAATCCCTTAAAACAAAGTTTTTCCCATTGTATCCACCATACCTACCTACATGTGGTATTTAACTGCCATTCCAAATTAAATTGCTCATGTGTTACCTTTAAAACCTTCAAAATTACTCCTGCTTTATGTTCTTGTTTTTGCTCATGAGGACGTTAATAGAGAACCTTTATCTCACTTGTCGATTGGATTTCACACCCTGGGCTAGTGGCTTCATACGCTTATCCAAATGATAGAAGAGCTGGCAGCGGGGTGCCCAGCACCAAATTAATGCAAACAAATTCTCTTCACTATTTTTGCCCCTGATTTATCCGTCAAAGCATAATTGTGTAAACAAAAGAGAAAGAGGGATGCCCTTCTACACCAGTTGCGTCCTTCACCATGGGAGCTGCTCTTGTGAATCCAGTTGGCTTGTGACGTACTGTATTTTTTGTTTAAATTCGTTGACATTATCATACATCTCCCAAAATATAGACACTCCTCCACGGTATGTTATTGTTGGCAGACACCCGAGGATTCGGTTATCCATGGTTTGTGAAAGATGAATGGGAGGAGTGTCAAACTTTTAATACCTCTGTTTAATAAAATAAAAAGCTCTAGCACATGAGTGATCCCTGCTTCCCTCCGCGAAGGGCCTTTCTTTTAATTTTATGTTGAGTCTCCATCTTCTAACTTTATGCACAATTGAGAGAGCATTTTTTCCATTCTGAGTTCTATGTGCATTTGTCCCATAAGAATCAATAATTACTTCATGATGTGATATTATTTGTTCTTAAATTATTTTTTCTAGTCTTATTCATGAACTTTGAAGGTGTCCAGGCATTTATGTTTTGCCCCACTCTTAAGGACTAACGAAATATCACTTTGCCATGCTTTCTCTATACCTGAAACAAACATTTAAATTTCTTTGCATTATTATTCATGATCCTTTATTTGAGTTACTCTTCGTGATGCAAAGTAATTGCTATGCTTTATTATTAAATTTTTATTTATCATGCATGTGTTTAAAGTTTTATGATCTCATCGTGCATATGCTTTTACATTAGATTGATCAAGCTTATGTTAGTAGCATGTCACCTCAAAAATTATTGTTTTATCGTTTACCTACTCGAGGACGAGTAGGAACTAAGCTTGGGGATGCTTGATACGTCTCCAACGTATCTATAATTTCTGATGCTCCATGATCATATTTTGCCAATTGCTACTTGTTTTCTCCCTTATTTATAGCAGTTTTATACGTTTTCCGGGACTAACCTATTAACAAGATGCCAAGTGCATGTTCCCCGTTTTCTGCTGTTTTTGGTTTCCGAAAAGTTGTTCTGCAAACATTCTCGGAATTAGACCCCACAAAGCCCGAAGTTCCTATTTTCCTCGGAAGCATCTAGAACACCGAAGAGGAGTCGAAGAGGGGAAACAGGGGGGCCACACCATAGGGTGGCGTGGGTCCCCCTGGTCGCGCCACCTATAGGTGTGGGGCCCCTGGAGCTCCACCGCCTCTGCCCTTTCGCCTATTTAAGCCCCCCCCGGATGGAAAACCCTAAAGACCTGATCAAAAAATCTTCGAAAAGTTCCAAAGCTGCTATCACCGTGAACCCTAGACCAGGAGGGGTTCTGAAGGTGTTTCCGGCACCCTGCCGGAGAGTAGATCATCACCGGAGGCTTCTACATCACCATGCCTGCCTCCGGAGTGATGCGTGAGTAGTTCATCCTTGGACTACGGGTTCATGGTTGTACCTAGATGGTTGTCTTCTCCTCATATGACTCCATGTTTAGATCTCGTGAGCTGCCTATCATGATCGAGATTGATCTTATGTAATTATATATGCTGTTTTTGCTGGGATCCGATTAATATTGATCTTATGCCAAGTTGATTATAGTCTTTATTGCATATGCTATTTGTGATTTTGCATGCTTTCCGTTGCTAGTGGTTACTCTGGCCAAGTAGTCTCTAGTGACTCCAAGAGGGAGTATTTATGCTCGATAGTGGGTTCATGCCTCCTTTTCGCCTTGCTCGAGTGACAGAAACGTAAAGGGGGAGGATGTGATGTTGCCATTAGGGAGAAAACTGTGGTGAGAGTGCTCGCTTGCATAATCATTGCTTACATTACACACTTTGTTTAATGCAATTATCTGTTGCTTGCAACTTAATACCTAAGGGGGTTCGGATGATAACCTGAGGGTGGATTATTAGTCATAGATGCAGATGCATGTCGGTCTATGTATCTTGTTGTAATGCCCGCACTAAATATCATAGTAGTCATCATGTTATATTGTGCACTACGGTGCAACCTTTATTTGTCAATTTCCCAGTTGTAATTTGTTCACCCAACATGTTATCTCTTATGGAGAGACACCACTAGTGAACCTATGAACCCCGGTCCATTTTCCACAGTGTTAAACAAACCACAACAATTTCCTGCTTTCTTTACTTACTGCAAGCATACACTATTTTCCACACTATACGTCTAATCTTTGTTTCCAGCAAGACCGGTGAGATTGACAACCTCACTGTACTGTTGGGGAAAAGTATTTTGGTTGTGTTGTGTGCAGGTTCCACGTTGTTGCTGACACCGGTGAAGCGCCAGCACCACTTTTAGTGGCATCAACCTTTCGAAGGTCCTCTTTCTCCTACTGGATTGATAACCCTGGTTCTTAACTAAGGGGAAAACTCCTACCGCTGTGCTCATCATACCCTCCTCTTGGGGTTCCCAACAAAGTGCATCAGTTATCTTCATGCATATGTTATTTATGATCTTGCATGCTCTCCGTTATTAGTAGATGATCTGGCCAAGTAGATGCTAGTAACTCCAAGAGGGAGTATTTATGCTCGATAGTGGGCTCATGCCTCCTTTGCATCTGTTCTCGAGTGACAGAAACGTGACAGATGGAGGATGTGTTGTTGCCATTAGGGAGAAAACAACGATGTTTACTTAGTTTACATTGTTTACATTACACACTTTCCTTACTATGATAATCTATTGCTTGCAACTTAATACCCAACGTTTGTTCAGATGATAATCGGAGGGTGGATTATTAGTCATAGATGCAGTTGGATGACGGTCTATGTACTTTGTTGTAATGACCGCATGAATAAAATAGTAATCTTTATGTCTTGCATATGAACTACGATGCAACCTTCATTTTTGTCAATTGCCCAGCTATAATTTGTTCACCACACAGGTTATTTATCTTTCACGGGGAGACACCACTAGTGAACTGTGGACCCCGGTCCATTTTCTCATACTCATAATACACACACTGTTTCCACTGCTTTCATACTGCTTCCACTGCTTTCACACTGCTGCTACTGTTTTCATATTGTTTTCCACACCATAAATTTAACCTCTTTGTTATCAGCAAAATCGGTGAGATTGACAACCTCACTGCTTCGTTGGGGGCAAAGTGATTTTTTTGTGTTGTGTAGGTTCCACGTTTCTTCTGGACCGATAGTGCGCCCTGCCATCTCAGCTGCTTCAAACTTCTGAAGTTACTCTTTCCTCCTACTGGTCGATTCAACCTTGGTTTCTTTCTAAGGGAAAACTTGCCGCTGCACTCTTCATTCCTTCTTCTTGGGGTCTCCCAACGAACGTGTGTTCACACGCATCAAGCATATTTTCTGGCGCCATTGCCGGGGAGGAAGAGAATTTCTGCAAGGGGATTCTCTCGCTTCCAATCTCTTTACTTTTTTTTGCTTAGTTTATTTTATTTTGTCTTGTTTGCTTCTCTTTATAAAAAATATAAAAAATTAGTTCTTATTCTAGCTGTAGTTTTATTCCTGTTTTTAGTCTTGTTAAAATGAGTACTCATATTCCTGTTACCTTGTCACATGAGGAAATGATCTTTACTTTCAAACAAGGGAATGATGAGAGTTTGAAGGAAGCCTGGTCTAAAGTTTTTGATTCCTATTGCAAAATTGAACCTAAACTGACTCTTAGCCTGTTTCTGCGTAGCTTTTATCTAGGTCTTGTTCTTTACTATAGATGTGCTTTGGATACTGTGGTAGGAGGAGATTCCCTTCATTGTGATGGAGATCAAGCTTTTAATGCCATCAAAAATTTAATTGCCACCTACAAATCACCTAGTAGCTCTGATAAAGCCTTTGCAAGTATTTATGCTAGATTGAATACTCTTGAGACACATGTTTCTTGCTTAAGTGAGGGTCATAATCGGATTCGTGAACACCTATGTTCCAATAAACTCTGAAGCCTCAAATATAATCCCTACTGTGAAGGTTACTATTAATGGTGAAACTTTTCATGCTCCTTGTGATATTATGTCTGAATTTTGTCTTATGCCTAAAGAAATTTATGAATCTTCGAATACTTGGAGACTTTCTGAGGGAGGAGAAGAAATATGTCTCACTAATAACACCACAATATTTCCCATTGGGATAGCTGAGGGAATATTTACAAAAATCCTAGGAAGAACGGTATCCACTGATTATCTTTTTATTACATGTGTAGGAGAGGGCCAAATTACTGTTGGAAGATCTCTGCTGAAGCTCTTAAGAGCAACTATTGATATGGGGAGAGGTACCATGAATTTTAATACAAAATCATGTGCATAACATAAGTTCCGTAAAAGAAAGAATAAGGGTAATAAAGTGTCGCACTCGGACTTCTAGGGGATACTCACAGCCCGTTAAACAGTAGATAAATGGCTTACGGGGCATACCGGCACCCGCATCTCAATATGAGCAGGCCAACACATTAACGTGTGACAACCATTCTCTTACTATTCATCGTCTGCGCAAACCATCCCATAGAAATCCAGATACTTCCATTGACGTACTTCAAAACATACACACATGGTACGTCAACAGCATTGGAACAAGTGATATCACAACAGATCTCTACGACACAAAAGATGGAAATAAGTTGCAAATGGCTCTCACTAGAGCAGAGATAGCAAATACAATCATCCAGAGGACACATGTCCCAACAATTCATCATTACATCACAGCGGAAGCATTCAACATGTCTGAGCACAGACAAGATCCAAATAGGCCTAAGAGGCCGGAAACGAAAAGACGGAGCCCATCCACGAAGTCTCGGATCCTGCCCGGGTCCGCTATCTACTCGTCAGCAGCCTCGTCAAACTCCACGTAGTAGCCACCAAGGGGATCTTCGGAAACGTCGTCTGCGGAAACCACAGCCCCAAAGGGGTCAGTACATAAACGTACTGGCAAGCAAGACTCACAATTCACCAAAGTGTAACCCGTCAACACCAAGCACAGATGCTTTGGGTTTAACGGAAGGAAGGGGATATAAAAGATGCTGCAACTGGCTGATCTAACCAACTACAGAGTTACTACCACTTCCGGCTAACAGAAAGGAGATAAGATAGCGTATCGTAACCAACTAACAACTAACTCCAAACAAACCCACCCTGGATCTCGCCCCTTATCCAAAGAAGCAATCCGAGGATAACTCACACAGTTGGATTAGTGATGGTTCAGATTGTTGTGTCAATAAGCCTATTACTAGTCAACTTATCATTAGTTAGGTGTAAGTTGTTCTGAGTACTTGTTAGCCAGTACTTTCACCAAGTCATCCATAACCGCGGAAAACACGGCTTCTCGAGAAGATTTAACCCTGCAGGGATGCACCAATTTGGCCGTACACGTAAGAATACCCCGCCAGGATGGAAATGCACTCCCACCAAGCGAGGCACTCAACACAACTCAACTCTTCTTCGCATCAAGCCCAAAGAACCACATGCTGTGCGTGCGCGGCTAATCGAGCCCCACGAAGAAAAGGGGACCCTCATAGCACTCTAAGACCACGCCGCCCTAAATGCCGACTACAAAAGTTCCACCCTGGCGCCAAGGGTTTGCACCTGCACATGCATGCATCAAATGGAAAGCCCGAACTAAGTGTGGAGATTTGGACGAGATGCGAATCGAATCAAATTGAGGGGGGCGCCCATACACGCTTCCCACATGCGGTTAGTGCGCTCATCATGGATCAGTAGACAAGACCCTTTTCCTATTAGGGTCGACACTAGCAGGCCTCAAAACCACGCCGGGGCTCCTGCCGGTGCCTTATCAGCAAATTATTATTACCTCAAAATTAACAGGTTGTTGTTTAACATCGAGCCCCAGAACATAATGAAATAATAACAGGAAGTAACGGGTAACAGACTCGAGCAAAACAACCCTAAGCATGCTAGTAAGACACGGGCAACAAGCAAAGGGGTTATAGGTGTGGAGGTGAGGATATATCAGGGTTAAAGGTTAACATGTGGTAGGATCGAACAGAAGCAACGATTCATAGGGCTAGCAGAATAGACAACGGAAAGTATCGATATCCAATGTTGAAAGGAACACAGTGGTTCATGTGAGTGAATACTTGCCTGCAAACTCAGCAGCCTGGTACTGAGCTAGATCCTTAGAAGGGTGTCGTAAGTATCGTCGTTCTCAACGTCGTCGTATATCCGAGAAGAAGCAAACAAACAACACAGAGAACAAACAATCAATAACAAGGCATAGTGCACAAACATGGGATGATGCATGACCATTTAATTGATGCATCAAGATAAACTAGTTGACAAGATAGCAACATGATTAAATGGACCCACATGCAACTTGGATTGCATATGGAAAGCCCATGAATTAAGGGTGAAACAATTGTTTTAGAACTAACCAATAGGTGAAAGTGGATTAGCATGATGCATGGATGAGGAAAACAGCAAAATAACAACAATAGAATCAATTGGGCATAAGGTTTACCAATTTTGGAATTTTATTTATTAAGTTATGAAATTTTGGTTCCTTAAAGGTGTCACACAAGCATTTGCTGTTTTCACCAGTTTTAATTGTTCAAAATAGATAACAAAGTTCATATTTGATAAGAACACACAATTTTAGGTGGATTACATGTTTCACTTGTTGAAAAAGGATTTCAAATAAATTATTTATGAATTAAACAAGTTTAAGCAAGAATTAAATGAGTTTAATTCAAACATGAACTTATTTGAATTTTTATTTGGTGCAAAACATTAAGTGAGATTCATAATTTAAAAGCTTATACTTTTAGGGTTGGAAAACATATTTTATAAGTTCAAAAATAATTTAATTTGATCAAGTTATGAATTTAGCAATTTTAAATGGTTTAAGCAAGGTTTAAATTATTTAAGCAATTTTAATTATTCAAAACATGAAACAAAATTTATATTTGAAAAGGTGGTTTAAAATAGCATGGAAAACATATTTTATTTGTGTTATTTGAATTAAGTATGAATTAGTTATGCATTTAACCAATTTGAAAATGATTTGTTTGAATTTGAAATTTGAGTGCATTTGAATTATTCAAAACAGAATACAAATGTTATAAACAGATAGAGAATTAAATTTGGTTCAACAAACATATTTTATTTTTATTATTTGGATTTATAAAATAAAAGTTATTAGCATTTCAAAATTAAGGACCAAACTGTAAAAGAAAAGGATTTGTTTTAAAAAGAAAAGGGCAGAAAACATTTCCTACCCTGCAGTGGCTAGCCCAAGCCACTGACAGGGGGCCCTGGGCCAGCGTGGCCCGCGTGGAGCTCACGTGGAAGCAGTGGTGGCTGACAGCGGGGGCCGCCCTGTCAGTACCTGTGCGAAAAAGTGGGCGGATTAAATCCGCCCAAGGGGGATCGAACCCTCGACCAGGCGCGCGCGAGGGAGCAGTGCTGCCACTGCGGTGCGAGTGTGTTTGTTGACAGGTAAGGTGTTCGTGTAGTTTTAGGGTTCAGTTTCGTGCTCGACTGTCGAACTGAATTTTGGCTTCAGTTACAGAACCACGGCAGAAGCGATTCGCCGGCGGCTAGCCACCGTGCGCGTGCTGCTGTGCTGCCGCAAGCGTTGTGCTGCGTGTGCGTGCTAGCGTGCTGCTGTGAGGAGGAAGGAAGGGACGGAGAGAAACGACTGCTCACCTGCGTTGCAGGTGCAGCAGAGGCTCGGGGCAGGGAGCTCGCCGGCGATGGCACGGACGGCGGCGGTGCTGCAGGTCCCCTCGTGCTCCACGGAGAGGCCGGGGACGTAGAGGGTACCGGGGGCGTCTCGTTCCCGTTGCTAGCTCGCGCCGAGGGCCATCTGTTGCGGTGATCGCCGGGGATATTCAGAGAGTGAGCTCGGGTGGCGGTGGGATTCAGAGAAGGAATTGCGCCGGTGAGAGAGAGGTGGGCGACGGCAGAAGAGAGGGAGAGGGAGGTAGGGGTCTAGGCTAGCTGGGGAACCCTAGGGGTAGGTTAAATAGAGGGGGTAGGGGCGCTGATGGCCGTCTGCTTCTCGCCGTTGCAGACGTGGAGGCGCTCGATGAGCTGCCGTACACGGAGACGAAGATCGAAAGGGTACGCAGGCCGGAGGGGGGAGTGGGGCTGGTTTGGGGTGGGCTGGGCCTGCTGGCTCCCCTCCTCTGAGAGTTTTCCTTTTATTTATTTATTTGTTCTGTTACCTTTTTTTTTGCAGAAAAAGAAATAGGAAGAAAACTAGGGTTTTTGAGTTAGTAAAAATTGGGTAAAATTCTTGTGAGTTGATTAGGTCAACAGCAACCATTTGCCAAGGTCTGTTTTCCAAAAAGTTCAAATTCTATAGCTGTTTTGTAAATGATTGAATTTGTATGAATTTTGAATATTGGGTGATTTATTTAAAAGAAACATTTCCAAAAGTTTAAACCCTCAATTTTATTTGAAACAAATTGCTTAGAATTATTTTGTAAATTTCAATAATTCCAAAGGGTTGATGTTTGGAATTTTGTTTGAATTTGAATAACATTTGGATTAAGTGAACTATTAAAAACCACAATTTTAAATAGTTGAACCTTATGGATTAAATGGAAACAATTGGGGTTTTGAGTTGAACTTTTTAATTGAAAAATTGTAACATAACAAGTATGAACAATTATTTGGATGTTGGTTTGGAATTTCAAATGTTTTTGGTATTAGATGAATTTTTGTTAGAAACAGATCAATAGTTTGGAATTACAACTTTAATGGAAGCAAAATTGTTTTGATTTGAAATATCATTTTGGAAATTGTAACATCACAAGTATGAAACAAAAGGTTTGAAATTTGGTTTGAAATTCAAATAGAAAACAAAGGAAAACAAATGGAAAACAAAGCAAAACAAATTCAATGAACATGATGTCATGATGCAAAACATAAAATAACAGAGAGCAAACATTCTAATGGCTATTTTTCATACTTGGGATGTTACGGAAAGGTAAAAGTAAGCCTCGTAACAATTTGGATGCTTCTTCACATGAAAACACTTGATTCCACTTTTCTGGGCCTAGCTAAAAGGCGTTAAAGAAAAGCATTGTTGGGAGATAACCCATGGTTTTTTTGCTTTGTTTTTTTTATGTTTTATTTGAGTGAAGGGGTTGTATACTTCTGTAGCAAAACCTTTGTATCTTTATTTTCGTGTTTTAGTTGTGCCAAGTAAAGTTTCTGACGAGAATTGGAGTTGGTTTTGGATTTCTGCGCAGGAAACAGATTTCTGCTGTCCACCGTAAAAAATCATATAGTTCACAGGAAAATCAGAATGACCTGAGTTTTTTTGTTCTTATTCCTCAGATAATTCCGCAACTTTTTCGATCTGAGCAACGTAAGTGCCCCCAAAAAATTCTTCTTTACAGACTGTTCTGGTTTGGACAGATTCTGTCATTTTTCTTGTATTTGCTCTTTTACGATGTCAAGTGGATTTCTTTGCTTCACGAAACATCAGTAGCTGTAGATAATGTTTAAAAGTATCAATAGAACCTTTTCCCATAAAGAACCCATGGATTTTTTTTTTTTTGCACTAACCCTTTAATGCGAATTACTCTTTGAGTGTGGTGTGAAGGAAGTTTTCAAGGGTCAAGAGAAGAGGGTGATATATGTGATCAAGAAGAGTGCAAGGTCAAACCTTGGGGATGACCCCGTGGTTCATCCAAGAAAATTTTAAGAATACTCAAGCATCTAATATTGGGGATGCCCAAGGCACCCCCTTCTTCATCAACAATCTATCAGGTCACTTCTAGTGAAACTATATTTTTATTCGGTCACATCGTATGAAGTTTACTTGGAGTGTCTGTTTGTTTTTGTTTTGTTTTACTTTGTTTTATTTTGTTTTCCTTTCTGTAATAATATAGTTGGACCCTAGCATTCCTTGTTTGGGAGAGAGACACGCTCCGATTTTTCGTTTGAATACTCGTTATGCTCGTATTCTTAGTTTTTCTTCTAGCTGCTGCAAAATTCATGTTTAGCTCTTGTTTTTTTGCATCTCTTGTTCAGAGTTGTTAGTTTTAGTAGTGTTGTGTGAGTACTCTCATGTTTTATTGTTATAGCATTTAGAGAGTTTTTGTTAAAACATATTTTGTATGGTGCTTGTTGGGAAAAGAAACTGCTCCTTGTAGTAGAATTTATAACGATGCAAGTAGAAGCTTGTATAGACCGTGGCTAGAATTTTTCATATGATGCTAGATGTTATTTTAATTCTAAAGCCTAGTGGTTATTTAGTAGCATGATTAGTCTCAAATATATGAGAGTGTTTAATGTTCCATTGAAAGAATCATGAGTTGTTCTCGTCACATTGAAGCATAAATTTGTGGTGTTCTCCTTTGAATGTTTTATTTGGTTGAGTTGGCGCATGCTCACACCATGTTTATGACTATGAACCAATCACTTATATCCTCTATGATCATTTAGTTTTTGAACTTGTGGTACCACTTATGCTTTGATTAATGATGTTTATGTCGCTATGCATGATTATGTCTCTTATGCTCTCTTGATTTCTCGCTCCCAGTCTTTTTGCTAGCCTCCACATGTACTGAGTATGAGCTCTACTCATGCATCCAACTCCCCAAAACCAAAGTTTTCCAAATGTTTCCACCATACCTACCTACATGTGGAATTTAACCGCCACTCCAAAGTAAATTTCTCATGTGTTACCTTTAAAACTATCAAAATTACTCATGTTTTGTGCTCCTGTTTTAGCTCATGAGGACGTAATAGAGAATCTTTATCTCACTTGTTGATTGGACTTTCACACCCTGGACTAGTGGCTTCATCCGCTTATTCAATGATAGAAGAGCTGGCAGCAGGGTGCCCAGCCCCAAATTAATAACAACAACCTCTTCACTAATTTTGCCCCTGATTTATCAGTCAAAGCATAATTGTGTAAATAAAAGGCAAATAGGGATGACCTTCTACCCAGATGCGTCCTTCTATGGGAACCGCTCTTGTGAAGTCTAGTTGGCTTGTGACGTACTTTATTTTCTGTTTACCATTCGTTGACATAAGCATACACCTCTCTAAAAAATAGACACTCCTCCACGGTATGTGATTGCTGGCAGGCATCCGAGAAATCGGTTAGCAATGGTTTGTGTAAGATGGATGGAAGGAGTGTCAAATATTTTATACCTCTATTTAATAAAATAAAATCTTAGCACATGAGTTGATCCCTGCTTCCCTCTGCGAAGGTCCTTTGTTTTAGTTTTATGTTGAGTCTCCATCTTCTAACTTTATGCATAGTTGAGAGAGCAAAGTTGCCATTCTGAGTTTTATGTGCATTTGTCCCAGAAACATTATTAATTGATTCATCATGTGTTATTGCTTGTTCTCTAATTATTTGTTCTATTCTTCCTCGTGAAATTTGAAGGTGTCCTGGCATTTATGTTTTGCCCCACTCTTAAGGACTACAGAAATATCACTTTGCCATGTTATCTCTATGCTTGAAACAAACGTATATCGTTTGATGCATTGTTATTCATGATCTTTTATTTGTGTTACTTCTCATGATGCAAGGTGATTGCTATGATTTCTTGTTAAATTTATATTTATCATGTTTGTGTTGAAGTTCTATGATCTCAGCTTACTTATGCTTTTACATTATTGATGATCAAGTTTATGTTGGTAGCATGTCACCTAAGAAATTATGTGTTTCTTATCGTTTACCTACTCGAGGACGAGTAGGAGCTAAGCTTGGGGGATGTTGATACGTCATAAACGTATCCTTAATTTCTGATGTTCCATGTTTTTTCATGTTGTTTCCTACATGTTTGCTATATAGCTTATGCCTTTTTTATCGATTTTCTAGACTAACCTATTGACAAGATGCCACAGAGTCAGTTCCTTGTTTTCTGCTGTTTTTAGTTTCAAAAAAGTTGTTCTGGAAATATTATCGGAATTGGAAAATTCGAAGTTCGGAGGTCCTAGAATTCCCGAAGGTTCCACGGAGTCTCGAAGAGGCCCGGAGGGGGGCCACAGGGGGGATCACCATAGGGCGGCGTGCCCCTGGCCGTACCATGGGGTGGTGTGGGCCCCCCAGGCCTCCACCGCCTTTGCCCTTTCGCCTATTTATACCCCCCTATACGTCAACCCTAAAAATATACCACTTCGTTCCAAGAAACACCCGAGGCCGCCGTCATCATCATCCTAAGATCGGGAGGATTCTGGAGCTCTTCCCGGCACCCTGCCGGGAGGGGAATTCATCACCGGAGGGGTCTACACCACCATGCCCTCCTCCAAAGTGATGCGTGAGTAGTTCATACCTGGAATACGGGTCCATAGAAGTAGCCAGATGGTTGTCTTCTCCACTTTGTACCGCATGTTTAGATCTCGTGAGCTGCCCTACATGATCGAGACCATCTTTATGTAATTCTACATGTTGTGTTTGCTGGGATCTGATGAATGTTGAATGCCATGTCTTCTGATTATCAATCTATCATGTTATCTTCATGCATATGTTATTTATGATCTTGCATGCTCTCCGTTATTAGTCGATTCTCTGGCCAAGTAGATGCTAGTAACTCCAAGAGGGAGTATTTATGCTCGATAGTGGGTTCATGCCTCCTTTGCATCTGTGTTGTTACCATTAGAGAGAAAACAATAGTGTTTACTTAGTTTACATTGTTTACATTACACACTTTGCTTGCTGCGATAATCTGTTGCTTGCAACTTAATACCCAACGTTTGTTTGGATGATATTCAGAGGGTGGATGATGCTGACAATGGCTACATAAAGTCCTTGCAGAATTTCCTGTGTGTTGGGAACCCCAAGAGGAGGGTGTGATGAGTGCAGCGGTAAGAATTCCCCTCAGTTAAGAACCAAGGTTATCAATCCAGTAGGAGGAAGAGGATCTTTGGAAGGTTGATGGCGCTGACGATGGTGATGGCACCTCACCGGTGTCAGCAACAACGCGGAACCTGCACACAACATAACCAAAATACTTTGTCCCAACGGTACATTGAGGTTGTCAATCTCACCGGCCTTGCTGAAAACAAAGATTAGACGTATAGTGTGGAAAATAGTATATGCTTGTAGTAAGTAAAGAAAGCAGGAAATTGTAGTGGTTTGTTTAACAGTGTGGAAAATGGACAGGGGTTCATAATTTCACTAGTGGTGTCTCTCCATAAAAGATAGCATGCTGGGTGAACAAATTACAGCTGGGCAATTGATAAATAAAGGTGGTACTGTAGTGCACATTCATGACATGATGACTACTATGATATTTAGTGCGGGCATTACAACAATATACATAGACCATAATCCAACTGCATCTATGACTAATAATCCACCCTCAGGTTATCATCCGAACCCCCTTAGGTATTAAGTTGCAAGCAACAGATAATTGCATTAAACAATGTGTTTAAATTAAGCAATGATTGTACACACGGGCACTCACACCGTTGTTTTCTCCCTAGTGGAAACAACACATCCTCCCCTGTCACGTTTCTATCACTCGAGCACAGGCGAAAAGGAGGCATGAACCCAGTATCGAGCATAAATACTTCCTATTGGAGTCACTAGCAACTACTTGGCCAGAGTAACCACTAGCAACGCAAAGCATGCAAGATCACAAATAGCATATGTAATAAAGACTATAATCAACTTGGCATAAGTTCAGTATTCATTGGATCTCAGCAAACACAGCACAGAGAGTTACATAAGAACAATGTCGATCATGTTAGGCAACTCACGAGATCTAAACATGAGGCATATGAGGAGAAGACAACCATCTAGCTACTGCTATGGACCCGTAGTCCAAGGATGAACTACTCACGCATCACTCCGAAGGCATGCATGGTGATGAAGAGGCCTTCGGTGATGATCTCCTCTCCGGCAGGGTGCCGGGAGACAGCTTCAGAACCCCCGTGATCTAGGGTTGATGATGACGGCGGCTGTGGAACTTTTCGGGGATATTTGATCAGATGCCTAGGGTTTTCCATCCGGGGGGAATAAATAGGCGATAGCGAAGGGGTGGTGGAGCCGTGGGGCCCCAACACCACCAGCTGGCGCGGCCAAGGGGTGGTGTGGCCCCCTGGTGCCCGTCTTCGACTCCTCTTCGGTCTTCTGGATGCTTCTGGGGAAAATAGGCACTTCGGGCTTTTTGGGGTCCAATTCCAACTATATTTTCAAAACAACTTTTCTGAAATAAAAAACAAAAAAAACAGGGAACTGGCACTTGGCATCTTGTTAATAGGTTAGTCCCGGAAAACATGTAAAAATGCTATAAAGAAGGGAGAAAACATGTAGCAATTGGCATAATATTATCATGGAGCATCAGAAATTATAGATACGTTGGAGACATATCAGTGGATTATTATTCATAGATGCAGTTGGATGAAGGTCTATCTACTTTGTTGTAATGCCCGCATGAATCACATAGTAATCTTTATGTCTTGCATATGCACTACGGTGCAACCTTCATTTCTGTCAATTGCCCAGCTGTAATTTTTTCACCACACATGTTATTTATTATTCACGGAGAGACACCACTAGTGAACTGTGGACCCGGTCAATTCTCTCATACTGATAATACGCACATTGTTTCCACTGTTTTCATACTGCTTCCACTACTTTCACATAGTTTCACTGTTTTCATGCTGTTTTCATATTGTTTTCCACACCATACATTTAATCTCTTAGTTATCAGCAAAACCGATGAGATTGGCAACCTCTTTGTTGGGGAAAAGTTAATTGTTTGTGTTGTGTCGGTTCCACGTTGCTTCTGAACCGGTAGTGTGCCCTGCCATCTCAGCTGCTTCAACCTTCTAAAGTTAGTCCTTCCTCCTACTGGTCGATTCAACCATGGTTTCTTTCTGAGGGAAAACTTGCTGCTGCACTCTTCATACCTTCCTCTTTGGGTCTCCCAACAAACGTGTGTTCACACGCATCATAGCTTAATCCCAGAAAATGCATAAAAATGCTATGAAGTGTAAACAAAACATGTGGCAATTGATATAATAACAACATGGATCATCAAAAATTATAGATAAGTTTGAGACGTATCATCATCCCACAACCCTGAGAACTGTTTCATGCTGCCTCTTTGCCTATAAAATCACTCTTGACCTAAAACCCCTAGATACCGAAGGATTTTTTTTCAGATTCGCATCCAAGCTCCGCCGCCATCCAAAACTCTAATTAGAGGGACACAAGTCTCTGTTCTGGCACTCTGCCAGGACTGGAAAGTGTCCCAGGAGCCATCTTCATCGATGTTGCTGCCTCCCACGATGATGCGGGAGTAGTACCTCCACGGGGGTGAGGGTTCATGCTAGTAGCTATGTGGTTATGTATCTCTCCCATGGTGTGATCTTGATTGTGATCATGAGATATGTTATTGTAGTTGAATCTATGATGTTTCCCTTTTGTTATGTATTGGATATTATGTGCTCAATTGGTTTTATCTAGTATAATCTTCCGGAGTCACCTTTGTCCCACGGTGCCACGGTGACAGTTGGGTGCTGTGTGTGACTCTATGGATCATGGATTAGAGGGATACTTATGAGGAAATTGTTCTTATTTTGTTGTATTGAATTATGGAATCATGAGGTTTCTTGATGCTTGTGTTTAGTATAATCTCTATAGTTCCAAGGTGACAGTGCGGGTGCCGTGGATGTACTAGAAAGAGACTATTCAAGAGATAGGTTGTGGTGTTTGTTAGTACTATCTTAGGATGCTCAAAGTGACAGGGTTGGGGTGTCCATTAATGGGAACATGAACTTTAAGGCGTGCTTTTCTTAGCCTTACACAATTCTCTTCCTATTTGATCCATTAGGAATGATTCCCGAGTAAACGTCCATCATTCATAGTGTTAGAGGAAATATTGTGTTTAATTGTGTTAATATTGTTGAGAGTTATCACTAGTAAAAGTATGATCCCTATGCCTTGTCTTCTACCATTGCTACACCGTTTGCACTCAGTTTTTCTACATGTTACCTTGATTCCATTATTATTTCAGATCACACATATCACCTTTTTCACTTCATATTTCACCACTTTCATTGTCTCTTCGCCAAACCAGTGCATCTATACAATCATCAATTGTATTAGATGTGTTGAGGATTCAAGAGAATCATCCCATCACCACCCCATCAACTATATTCTGGCACCGATTATTATTAATATATTCTGTTAAGTGCTTCTTAGGTGTGGCTAAATTGACAACTCAGCTGCTAAGGTTTATAGGTATTTTCTTTGGCTCCCCTTGTGTCGAATCAATAAATTGGGTTACACCTACCCTCGAAGAATTTTTTGATCCCCTACAATTGTGGGTTATCAATTAGACCTAGCTCTAATTGCTAATCTCTCATGTGTTAAGAAACTTTCAGAGTTATCAATTAGCAACACCGAAAGGTTGTCTCTCTTTGTCGGTGCTGAGCCCTGGACTGGGGAGCATTGGTGGGTTGACATGAGCGTATACGTGCACACCATAAGAGGTATTACATTTGTGATCATTGACAAGGGAAGCGTAGCAACATCCTTGCAACTAGGCCTAGTTGTGAGGACCTACGATTGCTCAGACCTCTTCGACAACTACATCGATTCAACTGCCCGGTAAGACGTGATCTTGATGAATGCATGTATGAGCATGCATCATTATCTGCATAGTGATCTTGCCGGTTACGTAGAAATTTTTCTAAATTCTGTAGCGTTCACCAGTAGTGGTGTTAGAGCACGCCATGCGTAGATACAATATGATCTAGAGCACAACTTTGTGCGAGTATATTTGAAAGTTCTCTAATATTCAGTTTATCTTCACGGCTTCCAAATAATCAGTGTTTGTTTTGTTACCGACTGGATGGTATGGCTTTTTACAAACATTTGGCAATCCTAGGACTCTCAAGTTGCCCCTAGCATATCTCGCTTGATCCGAAGAAGTGTTTCAGTAGTTTTGGGTCGCACCATAGTGGGTCTCATATAAAGGCATGGTGGAAAGGGCATGTGGATTGGCTCCATAGGGGGGTCATGGCTTAGAATAAGTTTAGACTGAGACTCTAGACATTTTCTTAATGTGTGTGTTTCAATCACCCGCCAATGTCAATCTAGTAATGAGAATAAACATACCTAGAAATACGTAGTTTACTATGATAGCTGATCGTAGAATCTTTAACTATGCTAAAACTTAAAAAACAAAGTGTTAGAGGCGTCTAAATTGGTTTTGCAGGGTGTGCGTATGGTTTGCTATAGCTATATTGTTACTTTTTTTTGACATGATGGACAATGCCAAAGGATTATCATTGTTCGACATTGACATTTAAGCGTTTACCGCGGAGCTCGGAGGAAGTACATGACCAGAGAAAGTGGTTGTTTCTCTATCGTGGAAAGGCTTGAAGCAATTTTCACCGTAGCGGAATTTTCTTGGATTTTTTGTTATAGTGAGAATAACAGAGATGGAGGATCCTCGTTAGTGATGCGTCAAGAATCCTCGAGGAATAAAGGCTATAGAGAATCAGACGAATTATGAATTGCCTCTGATGTTTATCCTTTGTTGTTTGCACCTTGATTGTGCAGTAATCGTTTATTAGGGTGATTGCTCACTTCAAAATATCAAGGTAGTTTGTGTTCTCCCAATTGTAGCACTATCAAACCGGCATGGGTTTGTGTTCATTACTTGGATTACAAGGGTCGTCGTGCCTCCTCTTATCGGGAGGTGGGCTATGAATGGATTGTATGGGCACCTAGAAGGGGGTGAATATGTGATAATTCCAAATTTTAATTCTTTTTTGATTTAGGCTTGACACAAAGGTAAAATTTCTAGATATGAAACTAAGGTGAATTTAACTATATGAAAAGAGCAACACTAAGCAAGATACAGACACAAAGTAAAGGTAAAGGATAGAAGGAACCGATAACGGAAGCACGCGGAGACAAGAATGTATTCCCGAGTTCCTCCCTAGGGGAGTACGTCTCGTTGGAGGGGTGTGAGTTTTTCCACGAAGGACTACTCAACTTCACAAAAGCCTCACCCTATTCTCCTTTGAACTTTGCCACAAAGGCCTAGTTCACCTTCCAGAGTTGATTCCCTTCGACGCGAAAATCGGTGCCTTTACAATGACCTTGGGGCACACACCCACACCGAATTGGGGGCTCCGAAGAACACCAACAATCTTCCACAAACTAGTGAGTAACAATGGAGTCTAGGTTTTCCACAATGAAACCCTAGCCAAGAATACTTCAAGTGAATGAGGGGTAAATGAAGAACGGCTTGGTGAAGTTGTAGATCGGGGCCTTCTCCTTCAATCCTCCGAAGATCAACGCGTTTGGGTGGAGGGATTAGGAGAAATATAGCTTTTCATGAGCTCAATAAATGGATCTTGAATGCTTGGACAAACTAGCTCACTTGGGGAAGGAGGGATATTTATACCCCCTCAATAATTGTGGTCGTTGGAGTGCAGAAATTGGACCGGAAATTCTGGTTCAAACTTGAACCGAAAATTCCAATTGCTTGGTCAATTCTAGATCTTTGTTCTTTGATGGTTTGACTGAACCAGATATTACGGTTGCCAAAAATTTCCGATTGGAAATTTCTAGAACCCATTAGTGTCAAAATGGTTCTCGTCTTTACCCGATTTCTCGAACTCTTCTTCCTGAGTGGAAATTCCGGTTGCATAGAAATTTCCGGTTGGAAATTTCCGGCAACCACCAGAGCTAAACTCTTTCTGGTCCTTAGCATTTTTGCCAGGTCTCTTCAGAACCGGATATTCCGGTTGGACTAAAATTTCCGGCTGGAAATTTTCGGCTGGAAATTTCCGGCCACCTTCTGAATCTGTGAAAGCTGATTTACCTTCACACTTTTTGGTGTTTGATGAATATGAATAATATTTAATACTTGCGTCACTTAACACTTTATTAATAGTATCACTAGTATTGTTAACTAACACATAAAACACTAGGGATTTATGAATTTCTCTTTCAGGTTATAGTTTGTTCACTTGGATACAAGGTGCATTCTATATAGCGGAGTCAAAAGGTTGTATTGTCGTTCAGGCATGAATGCCATGAGCTCAGAACACATCCATCAAAATATGAGCGAGAATCACATGGAGTGATTGGCATAGTGGAATACCCTTTAGGTTATGATTGGTTGAGGTGGATACATCCTTCTAGTCATGATTTATTGTGGATATCGTTTCACTGAAAATTGATTATTGACGCTGACGTGATCACACGCTCGTTGGGAGACCCTAAGCAAAAGGTATGATGTAGTCTAGTGTAAATTTCCCCCAATTAAGGAACTGGGGTTATCGAACCAGTAGGACTTCGTAGTCTGGAAGAAGGTTGCTTGTTGCACGCGGGATCAACAAACTCTCTCTTTACCCAACTTTCCGAAAGGTTATCAATGTTCCGGACTTGCTCAAAACAGGAGAATTAAATGTATAGGGTCTTGGAAAACAATAAAAGTAAAAAACGGAAAAACGAGGAAACAAATATTAAAAGTGCCTAAAAGAAGGTTTGCAATATGAGGAAGATAGGACCGGGGGCCATATGTTCCCTAGTGGTGTGATACGTCCATAATGTATCTACTTTCCTGAACACTTTTGCTGTTGTTTTCATCTAAACTTGTGATTTTTTAATACAACTAACACAGACTAACGTTGTTTTCAGCAGAATTGCCTTGGTTTCTTGTTTTTGTGCAGAAATTCAACTTTCAGGAAAATCCCCGAAAATATCGCAAAGTCGCTATTTTACCCGAAGACTCACGCAACCATAAGACAAGATGGAGGAGGGCCACGAGGGGCCCACACCACATGGCGGCGCCCCCCCTAGGCCGCGTCGTGCCATGGTGTGGCCGCCTCGACCACCCCCTCGTGCCCCCCTTTGGACTACTTAAGCCCCTTAACCTAAAAACGTCGGGGGGTTTGTCATATTCCAGAGAAACACACCCGATCGCCGTTGATGACAAACAAGTATAGGGCGTGTATCGTAGTACTTTCGATAAATAAGAGTGTCGAACCCAACGAGGAGCATAAGGTGTTGACAAGCAGGTTGGATACAGGATTCACTGTAAACTCTAGCAAACGGGTTTTTGGTGCTTTTTGATATAACAGATAAATAAAGTACGAGTAAATAAAAGACAACAAATATAATTGCAACAAGTGGCCGAATCCTTTTGAGAGCAAAGGACAAGCCGGTTGTTCTACTTATGATTACCAAACGTTCTCGAGGACACATGGGAATATCGTCAAGCCCTTTCGTTTAGAGTTGATTAATATTTATTGTTTTGATAGGTGTTGTGTGGGTGAACCTATGCTAATGCACCGCCCAACTAGGATTAATTCATACTTGTGATTAAAACCCCTTGCAACATACGCAAATACAAGAAAGTAATTAAGATAAATCTAACCACAACTTTAAACTCTGGGATCCTACACTCCCTCGTGCATCGGTTTCCTAACGAGGGTTTAAGTTTCCGTCACTCCGGCAACCCCACAATTAGTAGCCAAATACACAACGCATCCTCCTAGGCCCATAAATGTGAAGTATCATGTACTCGACGTTCACATGACACCACTAGAAGAATAACACCACAACTTAAATATGAAACCACTAGATATTACTTCAACATAATTCCACTACTAACATCTTGACTTCTCCCATGTCCTCAAGAACTAAACAAACTACTCACAAGGCATCATATGGATCATGATCAGAGGTTATATAATGATGAATAACAATCTGGTCATAAAGTGCAAACACCGATAAATCTCACAAGTATCAACTACTAACAAGTAATCCACACCGGGAGAGAGATCTAGTGAAAAACAACAATATAAAACCCTAATTGTTATAGCGGGATGGAGATGGATGGTGAGGGTGATGGTGCCGGGGGTGAGGATGATGACAATGACGATCTTGATGATACCCGGAGCGATGACGGTGACAATGGCGATGATTTCCCCTCTTCGGGGAGGAATTTCCGCGGCAGATTTCTCCCTGCTGTAGAGCTTTTCTCTCTCTGTTGTTTTCCGCCTCGAGGAGGCGGCGGAATATTTCCTCGATGGTTCTGTGAGATTTAGGGTTCCCGGGGGGTCAAGTGCGCGAAAGGAGGCGGCTAGAGATGGGCTAGGGTGGCCACACCACCCCCAGGCGTGGCCAAGGGGGGCACCCAGGCATGGTGTGGACCCCTGGTGGCCCCCTCCAGGTCTCCTTGTGGCTAGCTCCCTCTTATGGACTTCTAAGACTTCCCTGATGCCCCCTTCTTCTTCTGATCTTCTGAAGTAGGTTACCTTGACGGTGCTTTTTCCATCAGATTTCTGGTCCCGGTGTTTATTCTTCAATAATTATGAAACATGCAAAATAAGATGAAATAACATAAGTAATGCATCATAATATGAAATATATCGATGAATAACAGAAAATTACAATATAAAATAGTGATGCAAAATGGACGTATCAACTCCCCCCAAGCTTAGACCTCGCTTGTTGATACGTCATAAACGTATCCTTAATTTATGATGTTCCATGTTGTTTTCATGTTATTACCTACACGTTTGCTATACACTTTATGTCATTTTTATCGATTTCCGAAAATAACCTATTGACAAGATGCCATAGAGCCAGTTCCATGTTTTCTGCTTTTTTTAGTTTCATAAAAGTTGTTCTGGAAATATTCTCGGAATTGGAAAATTCAAAGCCCGGAAGTCTTAGAATTCCCGAAGGTTCCATACAGTCCCGAAGAGGCCTTGAGGGGTGATACGTCCATTTTACAACACCGTTATATGTTGTTATTTTCTGTTATTCATCGATATATTTCATGTTATGATGCATCCCTTATGTTATTTTATCTTATTTTGCATGTTTCATAATTTTTTGGAGAATAAACACCGGGACCATAAATCTGATGGAAAAAGCACCATCGAGATACCCTATTTCATAAGATCAGAAGAAGAGGGGGACACCGGAGGCATCTTAGAAGTTCAGAAGAGGGAGCCAACCACGAGGAGAGCCGGAGGGGGCCACCAGGGGCCCACACCATGGGGTGGCGTGCCCCCCACCTTGGCCGCCCCGCCACATGGTGTGGCCACCCTGGCCCATTTCTGGTGGATATCTTTCGCGTACTTGACCCCCAGGAAACCCTAAGCCCCAGAAGATCATCGAAGAATTATTTCACTGCCGCCTCAGGGCGGAAAACACCCGAGAGATAAAAGCTCTCTCGCAGGGAGAAATTTGTCGGGGAAATTCCTCTCCGGAGAGGGGAAATCACCGCCATCACTCCAGGCATCATCAAGATCTTCATCATCATCATCATAACCACTAGTACCATCACCCTCATCATCCACTGTCATCCCTATGTAACAATTAGGGGCCTCTATCGTTGTTTTACATTGGATCTCTCTCCTGGTGTGGATTACTTGTTAGTAGTTGATGCTCGTGAGATTTATCGGTGTTAGCACTTTATGACCAGATTGTTATCATCCATTATATCACCTCTGATTATGATCCATATGATGTCTTATGAGTAGTTCGTTTAGTTCTTGAGGACATGGGAGAAGTCATGATGTTAGTAGTGAAGTTATATTGAAGTAATATCTCGTGGTTCAGTATTTAAGTTCTGGTGCTATTCTTCTAGTGGTGTCATGTGAACATCGACTACATGATACATCACCTTTATGGGCCTAGGAGGATGCATTGTGTATTTGGCTACTAATTGTGGGATTGCCGGAGTGAAAGAAACCTAAACCCCCGTTAGGAAATCAATGCACGAGGGAGCGTAGAATCCCGGAGTTTTAAGGCTGTGGTTAGTTTTATCTTAATTACTTTCTTGTATTTGCGGATGCTTACGAGGGGTATAATCACAAGTATGTATTAGTCCTAGTTCGGCTGTGCATTAGCATAGGTTCACCCACACAACACTTCACGAACCAATGGATATTAATCAACCGTAACGAAGCGAAATAACTTGACAAAATTCTCATGTGTCCTCGAGAACGTTTGGTAGTCATAAGTAATACAAACGGCTTGTCCTTTTCTCTCAAAAGGATTGGGCCACTCGCTGCAATATTATTTACCGCACTTTATTTACTCGCACTTTATTTATCTGCTATATCAAAAACCTCCAAAAACTCGTTTGCTAGTGTTTACAGTGAATCCTCTATCCTACCTGCTGCTCCTCATTGGGTTTGACACTATTATTTATCAAAAGTACTACGATACACCCCCTATACTCGTGGGTCATCAAGACTATTTTTCTGGCGCCGTTGCTGGGGAGTGAAGCGCTATTGGTAAGAGAAACTATTACTATGAGTGCTATTTTTATTTCTGTCTGTTGTTTTATTTCATTATGGAGAATACTTTTGGTTCTCTGTTTAGAGGTACTTCTACCATTGCTACTAGGGTAGTTGGTAACCCGTCTTCTACTGAATTAGATCCTTATAAAATACCTATGAAAATTGTTGGACGTGTTATGGATAAATGCTATTACGGTGATGGAACTATCCATCCCGATGATCATTTGTTCTTTATACATGAATTATGCGAGTTATTCACTTGTGCAGGTATTACAATGGATCAAGTTAAAAGGAAATTACTTTCCTTATCGCTGAAAGGAAGAGCCGCTGAATGGTTCAAATTACTGAGGAATGGTGAATCTATTGGATGGGAGGAAATTGTTCCTCTCTTTTATTCTAAATTTTGTCCTCCTAGTGAGTTTTATAATGATCGGAATCAAATCTATAATTTATGGCCTCATGAGGGAGAGATTATTTCCATAGCGTGGGGGAGAATGAAGTTATTAATGCTTAAATGTCCCGTTCATGAACTTTCGAGAAAAATTGTTATCAATAATTTTTATGCAAGGCTTTCTCTTCATGATAAGGATTTATTGGATGCTTCTTGTTTTGGATCATTCACACATATGAAGGAAGAAGCTAAATGGGATCTTCTTGACCGTATTCAAGAAAACACTGAAGGATGGGAGAACGACAAAGGTAGAAAGTCAGGTATACATTATGATTATGAATGCATTCAATCTTTTATGGGAACCAATGATTTCTATGATGTTAGTGCTGTTTTTGGTCTTGATTCTCAATTTTTTGCAAAATGTCTTAAAGCTTTTGCCTCCTATCTTGATATTCCTAAAAAAATTATCACAAGTACCATGCACCTTATAAATATATTGTTCCTGCTAGTAATATAGAAGTGCATGCTGTTAATCCTGTTCTTCCTGAGCCATATGTTGAAAAAATACCTTTCCCTACTAAGGTGAAACAACACTCTATGGTGGCTTGTGTGGTTAATAAGAGTAATAAGAAATCTATTGAACCTGATGAACAAATAACTGTTGAACCTGCTGTAGCAATAGTGAAAGATCTTGTTTGTGGAAATGTGGACGATGAATACATTGCCTTTTGTGAGGATGCTTCTGATATTGTTTCCCATCCTCATAGACCTAAGAAAACTAGTGTTCTTGTGCTTTCTGTTAGGATTGGTGATCATTGCTATTATGGTTTGTGTGATATTGGTGCTAGTTCTAGTGTTATACCTTACGAGCTTTATAGACAAATTATGCATGAAATTAGTTCTTATGAGCTTGAAGATATTGATGTGGTTATTCAGCTTGCTAATAGAGAAACTGTTTTTCCGATTGGTATTGTTAGAGATGTGGAAGTTTTATGTGGTAAAACTAAATATCCCACTGATTTTCTAGTACTTGGTAGGGATGCTAGTAAGACTTGTCCTATTATTTTTGGTAGACCTTTCGTGAACACTTGTGGTGCTATTATGGATTGTAAGAGAGAGAATATTTTGACTAAATTTGATGGAAAATCTTATGAGTTAAATTTATCCAAATTTGCTACAGCACCTTATGAATCTAAATTGCCTGATGAGAATTTTAAAGTTGAACAACTTGCTTCTATTGCTCTTGCTCCTAACAATGCTTTGCAGCAATATATGGAGGACCACGAGAGTGATGTCTTTATGGAAGAGAGAAATGAGATTGACGATATTCTTCTTTGTCAACCCGTGATACTGGAACATAATTTACCTGTGGAAGACTTGGGTACAACATTAACACCCAAGGAGGATCATGTCTTTGATTTAAAACCTCTGCCTGATGATCTTAAATATGCTTATCTTGATGATAAGAAAATATATCCTGTTATTATTAGTGCTAAACTTTCAGGTGAAGAAGAGGAAAGATTATTGGGAATTTCGAAGAAACACCAAGGAGCTATTGGATATACTCTTGATGATTTGAAGGGAATTTCTCCTACTATATGTCAGCATGCTATTAATATTGAACCTGATGCAAAGCCAGTAGTTGAACATCAACGCCGTTTAATTCCTAAGATGAAGCAAGTGGTAAGAAATGAGGTATTAAAACTTCTTGATGTTGGTATTATTTTTCCTATTACTGATAGTAGATGGGTGAGCCATGTGCATTGTGTCCCTAAGAAGAGAGGAATGACTGTTGTGCGTAATGAAAACAATGAGCTCATTCCACAAAGAGTAGTAGTTGGTTATAGAATGTGCATTGATTTTAGGAAGGTTAATAAAGTTACTAAGAAAGATCATTATCCTTTGCCCTTTATTGATCAAATGTTAGAGAGGTTGTCTAAGAAAACTCATTTTTTGCTTTCTTGATGGTTATTATGGGTTTTCTCAAATTGTTGTTAGGAAGCAAGATCAAGAGAAAACAACCTTTACTTGTCCTTATGGTACTTATGCTTATAGACGTATGCCTTTTGGTTTGTGTAATGCTCATGCTACTTTTCAAAGATGCATGTCTGCTATTTTTCATGGTTTTTGTGAAGAAATTGTGGAAGTATTCATGGACGATTTTTCCGTCTATGGAACTTCTTTTGATAATTGTTTGCACAACCTTGATAAAGTTTTGCAGATATGTGAGGAAACTAATCTTGTTCTTAATTGGGAGAAATGCCACTTTATGGTGAATGAAGGAATCGTTCTTGGACATAAAATTTCTGAAAGAGGTACTGAAGTTGACAGAGCTAAAGTGGAAGCCATAGAGAAAATGCCCTGTCCTAGGGATGTTAAAGGTATTCGTAGTGTTCTTGGTCATGCTGGTTTTTGTAGGAGGTTTATTAAAGACTTCTCTAAAATATCAAAGCCTCTTACTAATCTTCTTCAAAAAGATGTACCATTTGTTTTTGATGATGATCGTAAGGAAGCTTTTGAAACTTTAAAGAAGGCTTTAACTACTGCTCCTATTATCCAACCACCTGATTGGAATTTACCTTTTGAAATTATGTGTGATGCTAGTGATTTTGATGTAGGTGCTGTTCTTGGACAACGCATAGATAAGAATTTGAATGTTATTCTTTATGCTAGCAAAACTCTTGATGCTGCTTAAAAGAATTATGCTACTACTGAAAAAGAGTTCTTAGCTGTAGTTTTTGCATGTGATAAATTTAGACCTTATATTGTTGACTCAAAAGTTACTATTCATACTGATCATGCTGCTATTAGATACCTTATGGAAAAGAAAGATGCTAATACTAGGCTTATTAGATGGGTGTTGCTTTTATAAGAGTTCGATTTGCATATTGTGGTTAGGAAGGGCGCTGAAAATCCTGTTGCTGATAACTTGTCTAGATTGGAAAAAATTAGTTTTAATCACATTCCTGTTAATGATAGTTTTCCAAATGAACAGTTGGCTGCAATAAAAGTAAAATCCCAGGATAGTGCATGGTATGCTGATTATGCTAACTTTATTGTTTCAAAGTATTTGCCTCCAACATTTACAGCTCAACAAAGAAGAAAATTCTTCTATGATTTTAGGCATTATTTTTGGGATGACCAACATTTATATAAAGAAGGAGTAGATGGTATTATGAGAATATGTGTACCAGATCATGAACAACGTGAAATTATTGAAGAACTTCCATGGTAGTGCTTATGGAGGACATCACGCTGGAGATAGAACCGCACAAAAGGTTCTAAAATCAGGTTTTTATTGGCCTACTCTCTTTAAAGATGGGGGTAAATTTATTTTATCTTGTGATGAATGTCAAAGAGTAGGTAATATTCCTAGATGTAATGAAATGCCTATGAGTTATTCTCTTGTTATTGAACCTTTTGATTGTTGGGGATTTGACTTTATGAGTCCTTTTCCTCATTCGAATGGTTATACTCATATTCTTGTTGTTGTTGATTATGTGACTAAGTGGGTAGAAGCTATACCTACTAAAAGTGCTGATGGTGAGACCTCTATAAAAATGCTTAAAGATGTTATTTTCGCTAGGTTTGGTGTGACTAGATATCTTATGACCGATGGAGGTTCTCATTTAATTCATGGTGGTTTTAGAAAGACCCTTCATAAATACGATGTTAATCATAGAATTGCCTCAGCTTATCATCCTCAAACCAGTGGGCAAGTAGAATTATCAAATAGAGAAATTAAATCTATCTTGCAAAAGACTGTTAATAAATCTAGGAATAATTGGTCAGATAAGTTGAATGATGCTTTATGGGCTTATAGAACTGCTTATAAAAATCCTATGGGTATGTCTCCCTATAAAATGGTTTATGGAAAAGCTTGTCACTTGCATTTAGAATTAGAACACAAAGCTTATTGGGTAGTGAAAGAATTAAATAAATATTTTAAACTTGCTGGTAAGAAAAGAATGCTTGATTTGAATCATTTAGATGAATGGAGATGTGAAGCTTATGAAAATGGCATGTTAAAATAATCCTTAAAAGAGAGTTTCATGTTGGTGAGAAAGTTCTATTGTATCGGTCCCGTCTCAGATTTTTTGCAGGAAAATTACTCTCCCGATGGGAAGGACCTTATATTATTGAAGAAGTGTATCGTGCGGGTGCAATCAAAATTGCTTCCCTCAAAGATAACACTACACAAGTGGTAAATGGACAAAGACTCAACAATTATATTTCTGGGGATTCCTATGATGAAGATGTGGATGTTATTCAAGCAATGACACCAGAGAAGTTCATTAGGGGGAAGATTCCAGAATCCGCAGAGTCTGTTTTGGAATAGGTAACAATTGCGTTAAGAAAAAGTTCGTGAAATACCTTTTCAGTTATAAATTATCAGTTTTTGGAAAATATAGAAATACCGAGCCGAAGAGGAGTTGGAGAAGGTGCCCGGAGGCACCACACCATGAGGGGGCGCGTGCCCACCCTTGGCCGCGGCACCCTATGGTGTGCGCGCCTCGGAGCCCCTCTTCGACTTGTTTTCGACCTGGACTTTCCTTTCGTTACGTATATTTTTGCTATATAACCCCCGGACCCCCCGATGTCCGTATATCATTTTGTCGTCGCTAAATACAAGAAGGATAATTTGAAGCTTTGGGAGGAGATTTTCTCACTCACCAAGACCACCAACGATTTGCAAGCACAACTCTATGATGTGCAGAACCAGAACTGTGAGTATAAGAACAAGTTTAAACGTCTAAGCTCTGCTGCTAGTTTCAGGGTGTTGGGGACCAGGACATCATTTGTGGATGGAGAGCCTTTACCTTGGAAGACTGAGGATGAGAAGTATTCAACACCACCACCGAAGAATTGATTCGTCATTGGTATTGGCATCCCCTTGGCTTATTCCAAGCTTGGGGGAGTGCCGCGGTATCACCTTTTATCTTTCACCCTTTTTACCTTTTTAGTAGATTCATATCATGAGTAGAGGAAATATCATATAGTATGATTTGCAGTATTGATGGGGAGATAATAACCCGGTAGGCCAATTCCATGGTATAACCCGGCCCAAAGGACGTTGTGCAGGATCCGGCTAAGGATAAAGACGCTTCTGGAAGGCCCAAAGTTTGTAGGCCTCGTAATCCGGATTGTGGGTTGCGATAAGGAAAGCTAGGATTTGTAAGCGGTGTTCGGGTAGGACTCAAGTTGTGCCTTGGAGGGCAAGCCAGGTAGGGGTGCGGGTGTTTTATAAACCGGCTCCTAGGCTTAGTTTGAGAGAGATCCAAGTAGCAATCATATCGCCGAATATCGAGTATCCATTGTACACGAAGAGATCGAGTTAATAAAGCGAGATCGGAGACTCGGCGACTTCATCGCCGGCTACCAGATTGAGTTCCATCATGTTTTCCTCTGAGCTAAATCCTCTCCCAAACGCCTGTGTCGACTTGCCCCAAGATCAGTTACCCCCGGTAACACCTGCCGTGATCATCCCACGACAGTTGGCGCCCACCGTGGGGCCTGCGTCCAAAGGTGTTTACATCACGGGAGAAGCTCGGAAAAGCATGAGGAACCTCGTCGTCGGAGAGATCTACGACGACCACAAAGGAGAGAAGGTGGTGGACGACTCCGGCTGGGGGCCAGAATCGGATCACCTCGAATCCGGATCTGTCGTGACAATCGGCGAGATCAACATCTTCGTCGGTATGGTACGTACGTTTGACTTAAAAGGACAATATCATGTGCATGTTACAGGAACTTCTAGCAGGGATAAAGAAACACCAAAGCAAACGGTAAATTCGGCTCCCTCGGCCGTTCCGGGATACCTGAGATGGGCGGAACAGAAAGTAACGTGGAGCAGAAGGGATCACCCGGAAGGAATAGAACGCCCAGGAATCTTGGTGTTGGTGGTCGCACCGCAGGTCAATGGTTACGAGTTGAAAAAAGTCTTGATGGATGGGGGAAGCAGTATTAACATCTTGTATTGGGAAACCTTCTTACGCATGAACCTCAAAGAATCCCAGCTGCAGAAAAGTTCAACAGTTTTTCACGGAATTGTGCCGGGTCACTCAGCGCGCCCTGAGGGAAAGATCACATTGGAGGTCGCTTTTGGAGAATCAGTGGATAATTATCGGGTTGAGTGGCTCACGTTTGAGGTGGTCAAGTTGCGTAGTCCTTATCATGCGTTGTTCGGAAGACCGGCTTACGCTAAGTTCATGGCCAGACCGTGTTACGTATATTTACAGCTAAAAATTCCGGGTCCTAAGCAGACCATCACCATACAAGGAAGTAGGGATATAGCGGCTGAGTGTGATGAAGGAGATTCAGTGATGGCTGAGCAAGCTTGCAGAAAAGAAGAACTCAAGTATTACCGATCCCAGGTGGATCCGGATGATGGAACAACATTGAGAAGGCCGGATTCTGAGGATGAAAGAGTGAAATTCAAGGCAGCACAGGACACCAAGAAAGTAGATTTTGTTGAAGGTGATCCCACCAGGCAGTTTACTATAGGGTCTAATTTGAAAAGCGGGCAGGAAAAGGCGCTGGTGGAGTTTATTCGTTCTAATGCGGACGTATTCGCTTGGACACCCAGCGACATGCCGGGTATCCCCACGGAGTTGGCAGAGCATAGTTTGCATGTGGATCCCAAGGCCAGGCCCGTGAAGCAGGGCTTGAGAAAGATGAATGAGGAAAGAAGGAAAGCAATAGGCGAAGAAATTGCGCGGCTATTAACAGCAGGCTTCATCATGGAAGTGTTCCACCCGGATTGGCTGGCAAATCCGGTTCTAGTAATGAAAAAGACCAACGAGTGGAGGATGTGCATCGATTTCACAAGTCTCAACAAGCATTGCCCAAAGGATCCGTTCGCACTACCAAGGATAGACCAAATAATAGACGCAGTAGCTGGGAGCGACTTGCTGTGCTTCCTGGACGCATATTCGGGATATCATCAGATTAAACTCAAAAGGGAGGATTGGGAGAAAACATCGTTCATAACCCCTTTTGGAGCCTTCTGCTACAAAACGATGACGTTTGGACTGAAGAACGCAGGCGCAACCTACCAACGGTGCATTCAGAAGTGCTTCGAAGACCAAATTGGACGCAATGTCCATGCTTACGTGGATGACGTGGTTGTCAAGACCAGGAAGGCAGAGACATTTATAGACGATCTAAAGGAGACGTTCAAAAATCTAAGGAGATATCAGATGAAGCTCAACCCGACAAAATGCGTATTTGGGGTTCCAGCGGGGAAGTTACTCGGCTTTATCGTTTCCGAGAGAGGAATTGAGGCAAACCCGGACAAAATCAAAGCTATCCAAAGTCTGAGAAAGCCGGAAAATCTGAAGCAGGTCCAAAAGCTTACAGGCTGCGTGGCAGCCTTGAGCCGGTTTATATCCAGGTTGGGAGAAAAGGCAATGCCCCTGTACCGGCTCTTGAGGAAATCCGACAAATTCGTATGGGATCAAGAGGCGGATGAGGCATTCGAGGCACTAAAAAAGCAGTTATCTGAAGCACCAGTATTAGCAGCCCCGGGCCCTAAAGAACCTATGTTGTTATATGTTGCGGCTGGCCCCAAAGCCGTCAGTGCAGTAGTGGTCGTGGAACGCAGAGAGGACGGAAAGGGTTACCCGGTTCAGAGGCCGGTTTATTATGTCAGCGAGGTATTGTCTGAGGCGAAACAGCGTTACCCGCATTGGCAGAAGCTGGTTTTCGGGGTCTTCATGGCCAGCCGGAAACTAAAACCGTACTTCCAGGAGCACCCTATAACAGTAGTCAGCTCAATACCAATGGCGGATATCATCAGAAACTCGGATGCACCCAGAAGAATAGCCAAATGGGCGATAGAGATGGGGGTAACCCGGCGATATTCAGGAGCTGGAGTGGTGCTAACGTCACCCAAAGGTGACAAGTTGAGTTATGTATTATAGATTCACTTTGATTGTTCCAACAATGTAGCCGAGTACGAGGCCCTATTGCATGGCTTAAAAATAGCTAAGGAGATGAACATCAGGAGGATACGATGCTTTGGAGATTCGGATCTTGTGGTACAACAGGTATCAGGAACTTGGGATAGAAAGGATGCAACTATGGCGGCATATCGCAGAGAGGTCGATAGGGTAGCCGGATGTTTTTCCGGGTATGAGGTGGAGCATATAGACAGGAGAAAGAACGAGGCAGCCGACGCCCTAGCCAGACTCGGCTCGCGCAGAGAACCGGTTCCACCTAACGTATTTTTGGACGAATTATGGCGACCATCAGTTAAAACAGAGTCTGAGGAAGAGCTAGCAAATCAAGACCCGGGCTTGGAGCTCGTGGCCACTGTACGAACTATTCCCGAGTGGACAGAACCTTTTTTGGCCTACCTATCACGAGGCGAGTTGCCGCAGCAGGAGGTATTAGCAAGGCAAATTTTGCGACGAGCAAAGGGATATTCTATTATTAGTGGGGAGTTATATAAGAGAAGCGCCACGGGGGTCTTCCTGCGATGTGTGGCACCAGAGGAAGGCCGATAGATCCTCAAGGAGATTCATGAAGGTGATTGTGGGCATCACGCGTCTACAAGGTCACTTGTGGCCAAGGCTTATCGACACGGGTTTTTCTGGCTCACGGCCCTGGCAGATGCGGAACGATTGGTAGCAAGGTGTGACGAATGTCAAAGGTACGCCCGCCAAATCCACGTGCCAGCTATGGAATTACGGACCATCCCGCTAACTTGGCCGTTCGCCGTCTGGGGTATGGACATGGTTGGCCCCTTTCGTATGACACCTTGCAAAAAGACACACCTGCTGGTAGCTATCGACAAGTTTACCAAGTGGGTAGAAGTTATGCCAGTTACTAATTGTGAAGCAGCTACAGCAGTCAAGTTCCTGAAAAGAATTATCTATCGGTTCGGGTACCCTCACAGCATAATCACCGACAACGGAACCAACATGTCCCTTGGCGAGATGGAGAAGTTCTGTGGCAACAACGGAATCCGGCTTGACGTAGCATCAGTAGCTCATCCACAGGCCAATGGACAAGTAGAAAGGGCGAATCAAGAACTGCTTCGCGGACTAAAGCCACGTCTACGAGTCCCCTGTATCAGGGCTGCTGGTGCATGGGTCGAAGAACTTCCTGTTGTGGTTTGGGGTATCAATACAACACCTAACAGATCCACTCAGATGACGTCGTTCTTCATGGTATACGGCGCGGAGGCCGTGTTGCCGAGTGACATTATTCATGATTCACCGCGAGTGTCAGCTTACGTTGAAGTGGAGAACGAAAAGAGCCGGCAGGACGCCGTGGATATGTTAGAAGAACAAAGGGAACAAGCCCAGGAAAGATCAGCGATATATCAGCAGGATCTACGGAGGTATCATAGTCGGCGTGTGAAAACCCGAGTCTTCCAGGAAGGAGACCTAGTTCTGCGTCTGGTTCAGTCAAACGAAGGAAAACACAAGTTATCACCACCATGGGAAGGACCATTTATCATAAGCAAGAATTTGCACAATGGATCATATTACTTGGTAGACGCAAGGGAAGAATCGGCCACGGTTAATGACACCGCGCATACCACTTCATCTATGCAAGAAAGGGACAGACCGTGGAACGTGGCCCAGCTACGCCCGTATTATACTTAGCAAGGATTATGTTGGCACGTGGAATTGAACGATGTAACAGGCAGCAGGTTTCAGATGCACTCTTTTCCTATCCAGGGCACCCTTGGGGACTGGACGGGTTTTTAATGAGGCGGCTTGCTGACCTAATTTTTCATATCAAATAAAGAGGTGATTATCGAGAATAGAGGTGATTATAAATTGAGTCTTATACTTTCAGCATGACGCGTATATTTAGGTCTTGAGGGCTGATCGCTTGGATAAGCGCAGTTGCAAACTCAAAAGACCCGGCCTCGATGCCTATGAGTTATAAGGGCCGATTACTCGCAAACGAGTACGGCTGCAATCTTATAATCGGACAAAGAAGTCCAAATTTCTTGGCTATTCTTACTTAAGCTCGATGTGACTCGCACTAAAGTGGCATGATTCGTTCGCTTACGATTACAGGCAGCCATGAAGCCCAATGGGACTTGTCTGACCTCTTTTTCGTATAGATGTAATAACATGGTATCCACGCGAAAGCCGGCTTACAGTACAAGATAGTCAAAAGGGTCATCTAAACCACAAGTTATGTAGAGTACAAGGCTAGTAGCCGGAAACTCAATGATTATTAAGCATAACTTCAAACCCCATGTGAAACGACTCTGGGGCCTTTGCGAATTTAGCAGCGGGCAATTTGTTCTCCTCTAAAAAGTCACGTGCCCTAGACCCGGAAGACCGGGTCAGGGGGACTTGGGTCTTGGAAGGGAAAAATTGCTTAGTTGTTTAATTTCCAACAAACCCAAACATCCGGGTCTTGGGGACTTGGGGACTTAGAAGCAAGTCCGCTTGCCAAACACCCATATAACCCGGATGCCGAGTCTCACAAAGGGAAAAATAAAGAATGTCGGATATCAAGAACAAAGAAAGTTGCATATCAAAAGTAAAAGAATGTCGGATATCAAGAACAAAGAAAGTTGCATATCAAGGGTAAAAGAAGGTTGGATATCAAGAGCAAACAAGTTCAAAAGTAGATAGATTTCAGCCAGAAGAGGCACAAGGTGTATCAGGAGCTTAGAGTGCATTACAAAATTTCACCAAAGAGTATCAAAGGCGCACAAGCGCGCCATTCGAATAATAATTGTTTCACCGGCACATCGGCCGACTAACGAGTACGAAGTGGCAGATATTACTCGGCGCTCTAGGCCGCCGGATCCATCTTGGCCTTACCCTTGCCGTCACTTGGGGTAGCAGCCCTACTCGGATCAGCAGCACCGCCGACTCGCGCAGGTGGAGGGACGATAGGTGTCGAGGTAGCGGGCGCAGAGTCGGCTTCAGCCTTCTTCTGTGCAGCTTCTTCTCGCATCTTGGCAACGTCTTCCTTCCATCGGGCAAGCATATCGAATGGCTTGGGGCGATCTGCTTTAATGACTTTGTCGTCAGCATCATATGCAGGAAGAATAGTGTCAATGATCAGGCTATCGGCTATCATCTTGGCCGGTTCTAGCTTTGGAATATAAGCTTTAGCCACGGCGAGTCCCCGGGTTACCCCAAAACGGCAGGATGAGCGCTTCCAATGCCAAATCCATTCAGGAATGGTGGAGCAGGCCTCCAGCAGCTTTTTCATGCTACCCGGCGCAGCGCACGGCAGTCGTAGCTCATCAAGAATCCATCCAACGCCGGCGCCAAGTTGCCGGATAGTATCTTTAATCAGTTGCAGTTTGGCGGTATCATCTTCTTCTTCAGGGGCAGCTTCACCCGGACCTGTTGAAAAGCAAGGAAAGTAACGAGTAAAAAATCCGGTTATCCAACCAAATGAAATATGGGTCATAATCGCCAGAGTTCAGAGATTGTACCAGTTGCGACGCGATAGATATCAGCAATCTGCACTGAAAGAGTCGTCAGCCTATCTTCAGCTATATGAGCCCTTTTTCTGTATTTCCTTGTGATTTTTCCGCTTCTGCGCGCTTCAGCTTCCGCTGCTTCGCGCAGAGCGGTCTCCTTCTCGATACGTTTGGCAGCTTTGGCCAGTTTCTTCTCAGATTGCGCAACAAATTCCTAGATGGATAACACAAGGACAAAGGGTTAATTGGAGCCATCGCGCAAAGTTCCAAGCAAATCAATCAGTAATTCACTCGGAACTTGGGGACTATACAAGGATGTAGATGATATTGCTCGGACTTACCTTGTGCTTTGTTATCAAGGCGTCTAAAATATTTTCTTCTTCGGACCTCAAGGTGTAGAGGGCATCAAGCATTTGGGCAAACGTCATGTCTTCAGGACGAATTCGTGAAGGACCGGCAGATTGGTCTTCTGGTTGAAGGAGCTTTCCGGCTTTTGGGGTCGAAACCCGGATCGTCTGGGTATCCGGGTTAGGAGAGCCCGGCTTGGTCTCTAAGATAATGTCCTCATCTACCTCTTCAGAGGATTTGGGGGATGCGGTCTTCGGGTTAGCTGGGTCCTTGAAGGGGTCTTGTTCTTGCCCGTCGTCAGCCTCATCATCAGCTGCAGCATCCGTGTTAATGTGCGGCTCCTCCTCTCCTTGCCTTTTTGCTTCAGGAATTTCCGGGTCATCGGTGGTCACTTGGGCACTAAAAGGGAAAAAGGAAAGAGTGGTTAGTAGTACATATTAAAGAGTTAATAAGTATAAAAGGATATCAAGTAAAGGACCTTTACCCGGTGTTTATGGCATAATCCGGCGGGAGCTCGCTGCTGGAGGCGGACGAAGTTGTCAATGGTACCGGCTGCGGTACCCGGAATTGCCCAGCGTGTGGGTGGTTAGGAGATGGATGGCGCTGAGGTGGAGGAATGTTGGCTCGGTGAGCAGGGGAGGTGGGGATACCCGGGTTAAGGGGATCGTTCCCCGGGGAACTCCGGGTTACCCTGCGCTTAGCCGAGAGGAGATCCTTCAAGAGTGGTGAGTGTGACAACCGTTCATTAAGGATGCGCATAGTTTCAAAGGAGTAAGGCTCAGAAGACATGAAGGAGAAAGGAACCTTTGCAATCACCCCTCTGGCCTTCCTCTTGTTTCCGACTGTGACTTCCTGGTCGGATTCGGTGGCCTCCGGGTCATCCTCTTCTTTTTCTTCCTCGTCCTCCAACCCTGAAAGTCGAGTATGTATCAGACAAGAAGAAATATGGGTGATAGGAAAGTAGTATAGGAAAAAGGCTAATGTAAGATTTGGGAAAGCACCTTCGTCATCATCGGCCGGTTCGTCCTCCACTTCCGGGTCTTTGGACGGGGGGGAGGTTTCGATCCTCCAGAAGGGATCTTCAGCCTATGATTGAGGAAATGAAAGCAAAAGTCAGAGGCAGTATCAAGTTAAAGTATTGAAATAAGTTGTGGGGACCGGGTCTTACTGCTGGAGCCGGGTTTTCTTGAGTGAATGGGGGTAACCCGGCGATATTCCTTATCACCTCTAGCTTCTCAGTCAGGAAGCCTTTGATGGTCTTGATGGTGTCGCCGGTTGCGAAGTTCTTAGTGGAATATCGGAGCGCGTCTGTGGTGTGCCCGGAGTACTCGTGCATCAACTTGGAGCGGATGGAGTTGGGTTGGATCCGGAAATCCACCCAGGTCTTCACCAAGTTGAGCCCAAGAAGGCCTTGGGCCGAGAAAACAGCCAACTTAGCCAGCAAAGGCTGGATCGCCTCCCTGTCCGAGTCAGGGGCAAAGGCGCTGAAAGATTCGGAAGGCTCGAGGAGACTCTCCGAGTAACCCGGTAGCTTCCTTTCGCCGTCCGGGGAGGTATCATGGCAATAAAAGAAAGACAATTGCCAGTTTTTGACGTGGGAGTTTAAGTTGAGAGTTGGCATTGGTGAGTGCTTGCGGCGTTGGATGGATACCCCGCCGCAAGTAAGAAGTGTTCCGTTACTGCTTTCGCAGCACGGCTTGCACTGGAATAGTTCAATAAAAAGGGTCAAACTTGGCGGAACGCACAAGTATGATTCCGATAGAATGATGAAGTGGGTAATATTTAGCATGGAATTGGGCCCTATGTCAAATACCCGGAGACCGTAGTAGTTTAAGACCTCTCGGAAGAAAGGGTGACCCGGAGGACGGAATCCCCGGGTCACGTGTTCAATGAAGCAAATTACCTCGCTGTCGGCAGGAGTGGGACGGGTCTCGTCGCCTGGTGCCCTCCAGTGTATGTCCTTCTGAGAGGGGAGGATTCCTAGTTCGGCCAGCTCGTCCAACTTGGCCTTTGTTACTGTGGATCGACCCCAATTGGCCGATATGGTTTGGGTAGTCTTTACCGGAGCCGGCTGTTTCCCTTGCCTTTTTGGAGCCATGGGGTTAACCTGCAAAACGCGAGAAAAAGAGGTGCAGGAAATAAGACTCGGAAGGGTTGTATTACCCGAGTTTGAAATATTCGGAAAGTGTGAAGACTAAAAATATCTGGGTAACGCACCCCGGAGCACAGATTGCGAGGTGTCCGGGTATCGTGTACGGCTGTGGAAATCATTGGTCACTTACGTGTTGAGGAGAGTTTGGGGCGCACGGATGATTGCCCATGTCTCTACTGCAAGCGAAATAACTGGAAAAGGAGGATTTTCCGGGTGTTAATAATACGCGCGGAAGTTTGGACGAAATGGATCTAGGTTAGGAGAACTCGCGAGTGATTTTATGAAGAAATTGGAGATTAATGGCGGTAGGGGGGTGGTGTGAGATAATCCAACAAGTTATTGAAGGAGCTAGCAAGTATCTAGGCGGTTTAATTCAACGCGGTAAGAACAACGGCTCGCGGATCGACCTAGATCCAATCTGGAGTGAATCTAGAAATTGTAAGGTCAAATTGCTGGGTGCGAGAAGCTTACCAGAGGGGATCGGAGTAGCGCGTGGCGGCGGCGAATAACTTGATAAGAATGCTCCTTTGTGATTGCCGGCCAGACACTCGCAGATGCGTCGGTGAGGGTCGACGGCGGCGCGGGACCAATTGCAGCGGAGTGCAACCTGCAATAGTATGGATCCAAAGACGAGCGCAGGGTTTCTGTGGTGGTGCTCCGTGAGTTCGAGCACGGAAGCAAAGGGAAGAAGAAGGAGAAATGAGCCGTTGGGATTAGGTTAACCCCTAAGTGCTTATTTATAGAGTGCGGCAGGATAAGAATAGGCCAATGGGCGAAAACCGGGAATTGCGGATAAAACGTGTCTGCCCGGATTTTTCGAGATATACGTTAAATGTTAGACAAGATTTCCGGGATAGATGTGACCTAAATCTCTTCCGTGATTACCGGATCGGAAAAACGAGTAATGGGTTTGGAGAAAAGCCGGGTTGCTATGTGGCCACCATGGAGTTAGGCCTAGCAGTTTATCAAAGCAACCTAACCCGGCCCCCGTGAAGTGGTGAGTTTGGTATTTTTGCAGGGAATAGCGTGCGCTTCAAAGAAAATCTCGAGAAGCCCAAGCTATTCTGGGGACTACTGATGGGGAGATAATAACCCGGTAGGCCAATTCCATGGTATAACCCGGCCCAAAGGACGTTGTGCAGGATCCGGCTAAGGATAAAAGACGCTTCTGGAAGGCCCAAAGTTTGTAGGCCTCGTAATCCGGATTGTGGGTTGCGGTAAGGAAAGCTAGGATTTGTAAGCGGTGTTCGGGTAGGACTCAAGTTGTGCATTGGAGGGCAAGCCAGGTAGGGGTGCGGGTGTTTTATAAACCGGCTCCTAGGCTTAGTTTGAGAGAGATCCAAGTAGCAATCATATCGCCGAATATCGAGTATCCATTGTACACCAAGAGATCGAGTTAATAAAGCGAGATCGGAGACTCGACGACTTCATCGCCGGCTACCAGATTGAGTTCCATCATGTTTTCCTCTGAGCTAAATCCTCTCCCAAACGCCTGTGTCGACTTGCCCCAAGATCAGTTACCCCCGGTAACACCTACCGTGATCATCCCACGACAAGTATGGAAGTGTTGCTCCTTAGTTGGTTATCGTTGTATCCCTTGGTGTGAGTTGCCGTAATGAAATATTAATGAGAAGTTTCATCATCTACTTGTTTCAGTTTATTTTAGTTTGCAATTTTGTTATGTGATTGATCTTGTTATTAGTATTGGTATCAATTCTGGATTTTCTAGATAATCTAGTTGGTTTTGGCAAACTTAGCATTGGTCAGTAGCAACAATTCGTTCAGGCTTAAGTAGAAAAGAGGGAGTTGCATGTAGATATATTATTCCATGATATTTCTTCTTTTTTAGCTCATAAGCTTAGTATTCTCAAATAAGTTTGTTTGCACCTTCAAGGAAGAATGCATGATTGGCTTTATCATATATGTTTTTGTTTGTTTTGCTTCAACTCTTATGCTTGCTACCCAACCTTGCTAGCCAAAAACCTGTACTGAGAGGGAATGCTTCTTGTGCATCCAAACCTTGAGCCCAAAACCTTGTCATTTGTGTCCACCATACCTACCTATATGTGGTATTTCACCGCCACTCCAAGTAAATTTCTTGTGTCCTACCTTTAAAACCTTCAAAATTACACCTGTTTTGTGCTCCTATTTTAGCCCATGAGGGTGCAAATAAAGAATCTTTATCTCACTTGTTGATTGGATTTCACACCCTGGACTAGTGGCTTCATCCGCTTATCCAAATGCTAGAAGAGCTGGCGGCGGGGTTCCCAGCCCCAAATAATAATATAAATTCTATTCACTATTCCCCCCTTGATTTATCAGTCAAATCATAATTGTGTAAACAAAAGAGAAAGAGGGATGGCCTTCTATACCAGTTGCGTCCTTCTATGGAGCCGCTCTTGTGAAGTCTAGTTGGCTTGTGACGTACTGTATTTTCTGTTTGCCATTCGTTGACATAAACATACACCACTCTCAAAATTGTTTTCAATACCTCTGTTTATCAAATGAAAAGCTCTAGCACATGAGTTAATCCCTGCTTCCCTCTGCGAAGGGCCTATCTTTTACCTTTATGTTGAGTCAGTAAACCTACTCATTTCTGTCTTAAGCAAGCATTTGGGTTGTTGTGGTCCATCCATCTATATGTTTATTTACTCAATCATGTCCTTTATTCTTCCTTGTTTAGTAAAAATCTTTTTATCTGATTGAATACCACTTTGAAAGTTATCAAATCAGATAAAAACATTTGTACTAAACAAGGAAGAATAAAGCACATGATTGAGTAAATCAACATATAGATGGATGGATCACAACAACCCAAATGCTTGCTTAAGACAGAAATGAGTAGGTTTACTGACTCAACATAAAGGTAAAAGATAGGCCCTTTGCAGAGGGAAGCAAGGATTAACTCATGTGCTAGCGCTTTTCATTTGATAAACAGAGGTATTGAAAACAATTTTGAGAGTGGTGTATGTTTATGTCAACGAATGGCAAACAGAAAATATAGTATGTCACAAGCCAACTAGACTTCACAAGAGCGGCTCCCATTGAAGAACCCAACTGGTATAGAAGGTCATCTATGTTTCTCGTTTGTTAACACAATTATGCTTTGACTAATAAATCAGGGGCAAAAATAGTGAAGATAATTTGTAGTATGAAGTTTGGGGTTGGGAACCCTGCTGCCAGCTCTTCTATCATTTGGATAAGCGGATGAAGCCACTAGTCCAGGTGTGTAAAGTCCCATCAACAAGTGACATAAAGATTCTCTATTTGCGCCCTCGTGAGCTAAAACAGGGGCACAAAACAGGTGTAATTTTGAAGGTTTAAAGGTAGAACACAAGCAATTTACTTGGAGTGGCGGTGAAATACCACAAATAGGTAGGTACGGTGGAAACAAATGGCATGGTTTTGGGGCTCAAGGTTTGGATGCACAAGAAGCATTCCCTCTCAGTACAGGTTTTTGGCTAGCAAGGTTGGGTAGCAAGCATAACAGTTGAGGGAAAACAAACAAATATACATATGATAGAACCAATCAGGCAATCTTCCTTGGAGGTACAATCAATCTTACTTGAGAATACTAAGATTATGATCCAACAAGAAATAAAGATCATGGAATAATATATCTACATGCAACTCCCTCTTTTCTACTTAAGGCCCATAAAGGTGAAGTATCATGTAGTCTACATTCACGTGACACCACTAGAAGAATAACACCACAACTTAAATATCAAACCACTAGATATTACTTCGACATAATTCCACTACTAACATCTTGACTTCTTCCATGTCCTCAAGAACTAAACGAAATACTCACAAGACATCATATGGATCATGATTAGAGGTGATATAATGATGAATAACAATCTGGTCATAAAGTGCAAACACCGATAAATCTCGCAAGCATCAACTACTAACAAGTAATACACACCAAGAGAGATCTAGTGGAAAACAACAATATAGAACCCTAATTGTTACAACGGGATGGAGATGGATGATGAGGGTGATGGTGCTGGTGGTGAGGATGATGACGATGACGATCTTGATGATGCCCAGAGCGACGACGATGACGATGGTGGTGATTTTCCCTCTCCGGGGAGGAATTTCCCCGACAGATTTCTCCCTGCCGGAGAGTTTTTCTCTCTATATTGTTTACCGCCCCGAGGAGGCGACAGAATATTTCCTTGATGGTTCTGTGAGGCTTAGGGTTCCTGGGGGGTCAAGTACGTGTAAAAAGGCGGCCAGAGGTGGACCAGGATGGCCACACCACCCCTAGGCGCGGCCAAGGGGGGTGAGCGCCTAGGCATGATGTGGGCCCCTGGTGGGCCCCCTCTGGGTCTCCTCGTGGCTAGCTCCCTCTTCTGAACTTCTAAGACTTCCCCGATGCCCCCCTTTTTCTTCTGATCTTCTTAAATAAGGTATCTTGACGGTGCTTTTTCCATCAGATTTTTTGTCTCGGTGTTTACTCTCCAATAATTATGAAACATACAAAATAGAATGAAATAACATAAGTAATTCATCATAATATGAAATTTATCGATGTATAACAAAAAATTACAATATAAAATAGTGATGCAAAATGGATGTATCAGCCGCCTCCTCCTCGATACTCAATTCAGGGATCAGAAGTTCCTGATCTGACACCCTGTTGGGACGGGTATTCGGAGGAAATCATAGCTATCGTCATCGCCACCACCTCTCCATAAATCATCCATGATTCTCCCATCCATGTATGAGTAATCTCTACTGTAGGCGGAGGGGATAGTAGGGATTGGATGAGATCGTTCATGTAATAATTTCCACATTGTTAAGGCATGGTGCCTAGTATCCGTTGTTAGTGCTATCTATCGTTGTTGCAACTTATTATGCTTAATGCTTGTCACTAGGGCCCAAGTGTCATGATTTCATATCTAAACATTTTAATTATTCATGAGGATAATTAATGTTTTTTATCTTACCTGCAAGTTGTATACACATATCGTTGTCCGGAACCCGAGACCCCAAAGTGATAGCAATTGGGATAACCGGAGGGGATGGCTGTGATGTGAGGATCGCATGCTTTCACGGAGGGTTAATGCTTTGCTCCGGTGTTTTATTAAAAGGAGCACCTTAATTACCAGTAGTTTCCCTTTAGGCCCCGCTGCAAACGGGCTGGTAGGACAAAAGATGGTGTGCAATTTTCTCATTGTGAGCACGTACGACTAAATACATAACACATGCCTATAGCTACTTAGTACTAAGATGCTTTATCATTATTTACCTACAATTTCCCATGGCTTGATTATTATATGAATTATCTTATCCATGCAACGCCCGTTCATCCGTCCCTATGCCTACAATATTTTAGTCCTGCTATCTACTACAACTACTGATGATGTCTTTATTTCATTCCTGCTATTAATCCACTACTACTGCTGCTATAAAACTGTTGCGAGCAGGTCTACTTCCAAGTGCAGCTGAACTGACAATTCATCTTTCAAGGATTATAAGTATTCTTTGGCTCTCCTTGTGTCGAATCAATAAATTTGGGTTTTACTTCCCTTGAAGACTGTTGCGATCCCCTATACTAGTGGTTCATCATGGTGTCTCTCAAAAGAAAAGAAACATGTTGGGTGAAAAAATTAGAGATGGGCAATTGACAAATCATGAACGTATAACAATACTATTATGATGAGATAAATTTCACGGGTTCTAACATTGTAGGCATTACGTTAAGGCATATGGAATGCTATCCAGCATGCATCCATATCTAAAACCACCTCAACAAAGATATCCAGGAAATCCTTTGGTATTAAGTTGCAACATCCAAGTGATTTCTATCTGTGCAACAAACAAATGCATTAAGAACAATAAGGAATGTAAGAAGTGGTTCTCATCCGTAGATAAGAACACCGTTGTTTTCTCCCTAGTGGCAACATCACATCCCCCCCCCCCGCACGTTTCTGTCACTCGAGCGCACGCAAAAAGGAGGCATAAACCCACTATCTAGCATATAAAGCCTCTCTTGGAGGTGAAAACAACTACGTGGCCAAGATAATCATAAAAATAGGAGAGCATTGCAAGACAAGCATAAAAATCTCTACAAATATAAGTGACGCATCTCAGATTGACATGAACAAAATAATCATAATCTCATGGTTCATCGGATCACAGCAAACACAACATGTATAATTACATAACGGTGGTCTCGATCATGTGAGGCAGATCACGAGACTCTTAACATGGAGGCATAGGGTAGATAACAACCATCTAGCTACTGCTATAAACCCGTAGTCCAGAGATGAACTACTCACGCATCTGTCCGGAGGCGATCATGGCGATGTAGAGGCCTCCGATGACGACCCCCTCTCCGACAGGGTGACGGTGCAGGATTCCAGAAGCCCTACATTTGAATTTCGAGGTGACGGCATATCTCTGTATGTTTCATGGAAAATAACTCTGTCCCCGTGATTTTTAGGGTTGAAGGAAATTTATGGGCGAAAGAGGAGGTGGCCAGGGTTGCCAGGGGCCCAACAAGTGTAGCCTAGGGAGGGGTCGCGCGTGGCACCCTCCTGGTGGCCCCCTGGCACCCCTCTGGCTCTTCTTTGGATTTTGTTTCCGTTTTGTGTAAAAAAATGATCTCTGCCCTTTCCGAGAATATTTCCTTAAGAACTTTTCTGAAATAGAAAAACAGCAGCTCACCAGGGGCATCTTGTTAATAGGTTAGTTTGTGAAAACATCCAAAAAAAATTGGAAGAAAGCATGTGGAAAACAAAAGGTATTGGGTAGAAAACAAGCATGGAGCATAAAAAAAGTAGATACGTTTGCAACGTGTCAATTATCAGGAATATCAGTTTCAGTGGGAGCATATCTTAATTTCAATTTTATTTAATTAAGTAGTGCACATTAATTTTGAACTAAAGTCTAAATAAACTTTTTTTTATTGTAGAGATGGATGTCGTTGAAAACATACATGTAAATGAGTTGTTTGGAATAAAGAAATTAAGTAAGAAAAGTGTGAACTTCTATGATTGGGTTCACGATCTGAGAGTTGTTCTCAGGAGTCTTGAAGTAGAGCATGTGTTGGACAATGAAGTCCCAACACGTAATGGGTAATTCTCCCCATTAGGAGATGAAGAGTATCAAGTTTATATGATCATGCTAGACATGGTGAGTTCTGAGCTGGCTGATTGTTACCCACACTTTCGCCCCTTCCGTCTCATGGAAGGTTTAATGGCTTAGTTCTCCATGCAAGTCTGTCATGGTCGTCATCAGCTTAATGTTGAACTATTGAAGTGCAAACTCATGTGCCACGGTTCAATGAAGGAGCACAAATACAAGTTCACAGGGATATTGCAGAGCCTTAAGGATATTGATTTTCCAACTCCAGAAAAGCAAGCAGTTGACATACTCTTTATGTCACTCCCATTACATTACTTTGGTTTTGTGGCTTGCTACAATCTGATGGAAGTTGAGAAGACAATTGAAGAGGTCTTCCAAATGCTCATGTCAGATGAGATGGATGTCTTCGTCCTCACTACGATGGCTGCACCAATTGACAAAGACAAGTGGCACGTCCACATGAGATATAACCATATAAGAGTTATACCAGTTATTAACATTTTCTTGTCTCAAAGATATTTTGGTATTGGATACTAAAATTTCTCAACTTGCAATTAATTGCAGAGTGAGAAGGAATAGAGGCAAGAAATGTGGAAAGCGTGGAAGGCGCAATGGAAGACGTATTTAATGGCGCCATATCAGCTGCATCATCTACGAAGTCCAAGTAAATAGAGATGATCAACACTAGGACTTTGAAATAATAGATATTTTGAGTTTGATCATTCTGTAATGAATATTTTATGTCTCTGAACCCTGTTGAGTTCGAATTATAAAATATGTGTGGGAATTCCAAGCTTGGGAATTCAAAGTTTATGATCTTCTTTATTGTGTTATGTCGTTAAGTTTTATTATTAAGTCTTGAAAAGTTTGATTCAAATTATTACTAGTTTGAGTAATGTTTTTACGGATTGTTAAATAAATTGGAGATAAGTCTTTTATTGTTTTATCAAGGTTTGAAGATTGTCTCCAAATTATTTAATAAAGCTAAAATCCATAAAGTGCTAGGCACTTGTGAATTTCAAAATTCACATAAAGGATGGATATCTTTCTGATTATATGAATTCCATTGAAGGCTCAATATGATAAGTTGATTATATTGACGAAGCGGAATAGATGAAATAATTGAAGTTTAAATGTTCCATTAAAATCAATGGGAGTGCTATGAATCAATAACTAAGATCAAAGAAATTGGATTGAAGAAGAAAGGACTTAATAAAATTGTAACTTGATTGACAATCAAAGTTTTCTTAATCAAGATTACTCATGATTAATTTTGGGAGACTCAAAATTATCATGATAAAGAAATCTTTGTGAGAAAATGATTTAAGCAATGTTATAAGAAAAATTTATAAATTTCTTGGTGTTATATGAAATTGTAGAACGAAAATAACTCTCAACCCACTAAGAAAATTGCTTTGTTTGTTTCTTAAGGTTGGAGCATTGTCATTAATTAACTTCGAAGTATTTGAATGAAAGTTCCAAGTAATAAATATTGCTCATGTATGATAAATAATTTATTAAAAGGTTTTTTCATAAAACCAATATGTTTATTGGTAGTAAATTTCCACTTTAACTCCAAGTTTCTAACACGTTGGATTAAGGAGAAAAGTTTCTTCTCGTGATAGAGAGGTGGAAATTATCTTAAGTTAAGAGTGTGAATGTTTGGATTAAGGATTGAATGAAAGGGGCAAGAAATGTTTCGAGTTCATTAAGTTATCCTAGAATTTATGTATGAGATACATAAAGTTTGAACTTAAATTTGTATGAAGGTCATATGAGGAATTTGATGTAATATTCACTTTGTGATATACTCATCAAAATTCCAAGACAATGACCATGAAATGAAAAACAAAAGAAACAAGATAATAGTACTCATATATGATAATGCATTGTCATAGAGATCCAAGAAAAAGGAGATGTTCATGTTAGCTCATAAATTTCATCTTGAGAGTAGTTGAAGTAATATTATATCACGTGACTATGAATATTCCACGGGAAACATATATGAATAAGTATAATATTCATAAAGCTAATCCTGATTAAAATTGTTTTATCAAGTACGAATAAATGATAACGATGAGTTGAAAACTTATCGTATCAATTTCCTAGTGTTGTTGTTGGATAAATTAGCATAAATAGTTGCAAAGTGTAATTAATTTTAGATTACTAGAGTATTCTGAAATTTTACATTATGAGTATTTAGTAAGCCATGTTAATGTAACACGATGTTATTCTTTTTCATTATATAAAGTGAAGGGACTTAAAAGTCACTGAGAACTGAATTTGATATTTTAATTTAGCTGGGCCTAATTGAAAGAAAGGTACCTCATGAAATGATTTAAGAGAGTTTTAAATAAATTGTCAGCAAATTTCTTATCAAATTCAGAATCTATGAGATAAATTAAGGAATTAAATAAACATGAATATGATGAGTGTACTATGTGTGATTCCGGAAGAAATTTTGAATAGCAATGCGAGAAGCATGACGTGATATTATGCAATAGACTTGACCTTCGTAGTCTTGGTGAGAAAAATAGAAAGGGTTGAGATTAAGTCAATTTTTTTTTGGTTTGACCAGTCTTGTTGCCATGAATAGGCACAAAAGAATCGGTATGTTTCTGATGTGCTAAATAGTTTTACCAACCGATATAAAGGAGAAAAACTTAAGTGAAAGTTATCTCAAAGTAGTAAATTGTTTTTAATTAAGCCTAGGAATATTATGGTGAGATGTTTCTCACACGAATGTTCGGGACATGGCTTATTGTTAATTTATCGGTCGGACCAAGATAAGAGATAAATTGTCTTATCGGCCGATAAATCAATTTTATTGGTCAACTATTTATCGGCCAGTTTTCTTGTACATCCCAGATTTCAGCACTAAAACATATAAACATACTATACAAATATATCATATTTACACTAAAAAGTCAAAAATACGATATATATAGATATATTATATTCAATATTACTAAAAATTCGATGATAGATATCATTAATCATAGGTTGTAGTACTCGAAAATCGATATATCGGCATATTGGCCGATAAATCTCTTGTCATACCGATAAATCGTCCCGAACGTTAAACTTCGCCGATATTCATTTATCTTATCGGTGACTACCCGATAAGCGAAAAATCGGGAGATAAGTCGACATATCGTAAGATATTTGGAATAGAGGTATTACAAACAGAAAAACAACTCGATGAGATTTTGTATAGCTTCAAATAAAATTGTGAGATGTTTGCTGACATATGTATTTGTAGTGGAAATATGAAATCAAATCTTTATTGATTTTAATTCAGATTATAATTCTTCAATTGATAATACCGCTTTATTATCAACATTATAGTATTATGAGTGGAATTTATAGTATATTACTATGGATAGTTGCAACAATGAGACATTGTGGATTGCAAGTGATTGGATAAAATTCATTCGACTTAGTGAGCCTTCAAAATACAGTGTTCGGAGACGCTTGAATTATTAATACCACCATGAAGGCAGGATCACACAATTTCAATTCCTAATAAATCCAATGCAAGTTTATTACAAATTGATTGGATCAAAAGGAGTAAGACAATGGTCTAAGGAACCACATGCAAAGTGCGAGTAACACCGGATTTTCATAGGTGTTATGGCATCGTACTAACTAGAGTATTATTGATTCTCTTGCAAGTGGGATACTATTGGATAGATGCCCTAGAGACAATAATATTCAGTCATTATCTTATCTCCAAGTTCAGAATTAAGTTTATGTCATCATGCTACAACCGCTATAGCAATTGAAAAGTGAGTTTTGAAAGAAAAATCTTTGTGCGTAAACAAACAAGAGTTCCCACCTTGTCTCTAATATTAGCTTATGGTTTGTGAGATGATCATATTTTCTTAATCATGGACTTGGTTAAAGTCTACCAAAACATAAGAGTTTATTGTTAGGGTAACAATAGTACTGAACCGACCCAAGTGTATGATCTTGCTAAAAGAGACTAAACAATTGTTATGTATTTAGAAAAGTACATATAAGATGTTATTGACTATAATTCCTATACTATGAGAATATTTATTGACTACACAATCGAAAGTTATGCTTTGGATGTCTTCAACCGTCCACCATAACAGGGGATCGTAACGTTGACGTTTGGGTATAATCTAGAGCGTATAAAGGAACCGAGATAGTTCAAAACTAGTATTTAACTCCTCTAGACGATAGAGAGATACATGCTCTGGGCCCACTCAGTATCATTGATGTCAACCAATCGTATGGCTAGATACAGTGTGATTTATCACAAGGACATCAGGGATATGGATGAGAAAAGAAGACGATATCGGTAACGAGTTTTATATGTCTTATGGTCAAATAGTTTGATCAGATTAGATCACATAGTCTCACCTCGTGATATCGTTGGTATCATAAAGTTAAGAGAATAAGTGCAGTGAGTAACTTGTAAGGTTCCCTCGATCTTCGTGAACACACGGGAGCAATCATGGGCGCCCATGGCTCCGCTGTTGGTAATTGTTTGGTAATTTCCTGAAAATGTATGTGTGTTATCGAGCCTTTACGTGTCACAGGCTTAAGTCGTTCCAACCTTTAATTGAAATAATAAAGTTGTTGCTATTTATTTTCTGAATGTTAGATATCGATATGATGTCACAGAAACAAGTTCGGTGTTAATCGGAGATGTTTCGGGGAAGTTGCTATAAGAGAGAAACATTGTTGATGGTAGGTAGAATTTTATATGCGAGAAAATGGAGGACATGAGATGTCCCGGGATGTTAGAAATATAAGGTCGATGATTTTATCTGTTGGGGTCACAAGGTTCTAGAAGAGTTTCAGGCACAATCGAAAGTTATGATATAACTGTATTAAACGGAAACATTAATTCACGTGTGGTATGTAAACAAACCAGTTCCTTAGTAGCCTCTAGTTATACTAGTCCATTGGGCAACATATGATCAAGGTTTCCGGATCATGGGTATTTATATTGACAACTGAGTCATGTCATTAGTGAACGATGTGATGGACTCACACCCATTATGTTTTAGCATGAAGATGTCGAGTCATTAAGTTCAACGTTATGTAAACGAAAATGTAGTACCATAGCCTTTGATACTGAGATGGTATTTGATTTCTGTCCTGAAAGTCACTTTGATTGCATCAAACATGACATGGTGATTATAAAGGTGTCTCTTAGGTAATGAAAGGGATATGTTGACGCCATCAAGAGCGGGACTTTCCAATCCTATTGACGGATAGATACTCCTAGGCCTACTCGGTGGAGTTGCATCAACTAGCTTGCAAGCATGTGACTAGGTCGCGGAGATGCAACGACACGGGAACGAGTAGAATTGTTATGTCGGTAATGAGACTGGACGGGGTATAAGATACCAGACGATAAAGTCTCGGACAAACAGAGTATCACTAAGGCAAGGGGCATGGGGACTTGACGTTTACGGTTCAAGCGACACAATTTTTTTGATGGATGCCTAGGGGCCATTAGGGACGTTCCAGTTCCACTATTGGTCATTGGTTTGACAGTTTTCTCGGCCATGTCTGGTTTGTTCCGAACCGCCGGGTGTCACACTTAAGGGTAGACAATGTGAGAGAGATATATTAGTACCGAAGAGAATAAATAAAGAGAACCGAAATCGTTCCGTGATTTATCCGATGATGATCAGAGAGTTTCGAACGTGTATCGGGATAAAGGGAGAAATGCCCGATGGAGATCGGAGGGTGTCGGAAGTGTTTCCAGGACTCAAAATAAATAAGAAATTTTTATTTATTATTAATTAGTGTAATTAATAATTAAATATCTTGTTATTTTATTAAAAAATACATTTAATCCACTAATGGACGTTCCGGGCAATTTTGGCCCATTAGGGGAAAATGGAAAAAAGAAAAGGGAAAAAATGGAGCAGCCCACATGGGCCACTTGGGACCCACGTGGGGGTGCGGCAGCCCTCCTTGGCCGCACCAACCATGTGGGGTTTAGTCCCACATGGTTTGTCTAAGGGGTAAGCCATCCCCCTTCCCACTATATAAAGGGAGGCACCCTCTCCCCTTTCTCCCATCAATCTCTCTCTCTCTTCTCCAACCGTGGTTCCGTTGAACTATGCTAGGAGTTGAGGATTCTCTACTATAAGCATATCGTCGTGCTATTAGTCTTCGGTCCATCTCTCTACTCCCGCAACCTCCGTATTGGGACGGAGAACAGGAGTCATCGACTACACCGTACGTGTCTAATCCCACGAGGTGCAACACTTGGGGCACTAGTCGCGAAACGACTCCTCGACCTCGTGATCAACTTCGTCGTTTCATCGATAACCCTTGTGCAGGAGAGTAATCCCCGCTTTCGGTCTTCAAGGGCATGATTTTTGTTCCTTCTCCATTATTCTATATCTGTATAGTAATAGATCTTGGCTAGTTTCGGTTATCGTTGTTAGCATTTTTTTGTTTTCTGCTACGATCACCCCTTCATCTATACCCTTCAAGTACTCTAAGATGTCTGGTATAATGAATTCCATAACTTATGATTCCTTTTAGATAGTGCACCACTCTTTCAGAAGCATTCCAATGATCATCTCCTAGGTTGGCCAGAAACCAGCTAAGTTTACTCACATCAAACGCGATATCAGACCTCGTAACGCAAGCTAAATACATTAGCAAACCAATGGTGTATCTTAGTTGATCTCTAGTGTTTTCATATTCTTTCTAAGCTTCATACTAGGATCATAACGTGTGAGAGAGGTGTTGAATTCGACGTAGCCAAATATGCCCAACACATTTTCCACATAGTGGGATTGCTTCCACCGTTCCCATCTCTCAGCGATTTAATGTTTAGGATAACATCAGCCTGTCCAAGACCTTTCATCTCAAAACATTGGGACAAGAAGGTTTTGATCTCCTCAATCCCTTTGAGACTTTTCCCAAAAATTAGTATATTTTCATCTACATACAAATTTAGGAAAACTTCCTCACCCTCACTATCGTGGTAGTATACACATATGTCGGCTTCGTTTACAACAAAACCCATAGATGTTAAAGTTCATTCAAACTTCTTGTGCCATTGTTTGGGAGTTTGTTTGAGGCCATACAAAGATTTCTACAACTTCTAGACCTTTGTTTCTTGACCTTCAAGTACATACCTTTCAGAGTGTTCCATGTACATTTGCTCGTCCAAATCTCCATTTTGAAAAGTCGTCTTAACATTCATTTGATAAATGAGAATACCGTATGAGGCAGCCAACGTCAACAGTACTCGAATTGTGGCCAATCTAGCAACAGGAGAGTACGTATCAAAGAATTTTCCACTTTCCTTTTGGGTATTGCCCTTGGCCACAACCCGTGCTTTGTACTTTTGAATAGTACCATCAGCTCTGAGATTCTTTTAAAATACTCATTTACATTCTGCATGTTAACATCCATAAGAACGTTATGTGACTTCCTAAGTTCTATTAGCCAGATGGAATTCATCTCACTTTGAACTACTTCCTTCCAGTAGTGTGCATCCGGGCAAAAGCTTCTGAAATGGTAATGGGAGTGTCATCCACGAGGTTTACAATGAAGTCATTACGAAAAGACTTTGTAGTTATTTATCTCTTACTCCTGATGGGAGCTTCATTGTCATCCTCGTCTGGACTCTCACCATCAGATTGTTCATCAAACTTCATAGGATTGACAGGTCCAGAGAATGGACTAGACATGCTAGGCATATCTTGTATCTTGTAGAAAATAAATCCTCAAGAATGTATCATATTTGGATTCAAAGATGGTACCGGCATTCTTGTCACCCACTCCTCACCACAAGAAATCCATATGCAATGATGTGATGAGCATAGCCTAGAAAGACACGATCCACTGTTTTCAGTTTAAGATTACGCTTTTGATGATTGGCACATTCACTTTTGCCAAGCAACCCAAGTTCGTAGTAGGAGCAGCTGCGGATCTACATGTTAGCTGTGGGGTCGACCGACCCCACAGATTTTGAGCAAAACAGGCTAAAAATATTATACAATTACTATTCATTGTGAAGAAAAATTTCAGAAAATTAGTAATGACCCCACAGACTCATAAAGCTGGCTTCGCCACTGGGTAGCCCACTCTTCTGTCCCCCCCCCCCCCCCCCCTCACCTCAACCGTATAGTGGATGGGTTTGGGGGCCTCGTTTCCCTACACCAGTGAATTTATTTTTCGTAGGTGATCCCGCTCCCAATCGCAGATTTTAACAATCAAGTTGATATGGGGCTTATCCCTTTGGTTACTCCTAAAATATTGGCTACGCCTGGAAATCTCTTCGAGGATCTGGGCGATTTTTACCCGCTTCTCGGCGCTCGCCGTTTCAAGGTGAGAGTGTTAATATTTTCCTTTTTCTGTTTTCCAAATGGTATAATCTCTTCATTCTTTGTTGGATCTCGGTTTAGGAGATGTCGTGATGTCGATATTATTTTTCCATTCCTCAAATGATGTAATATCTTTATTCTTTTCCCAGTTCGTAGATCATATGTGCCTTTGAAGAGCTCACAGTATTTTCATCGGATTTTCGGAGTACTGTTATGCAGTCTGGAAACTCTTGTCTCTCCTTGATCAGTGCTTAACAGCAAGATACGTTGCACTGTCGCAGGCCACTGCTCCGAAAGCTATCTGTGCTTCCATGTTTTATGTCTAAACAGACTCCTTGATTATTATGTTTACTTTCTTTTGTCTGTGTGTTCATGCACATGCTTTTCAGTCAGCATGATGCACCCAGATTTGATTGATTTGAATCAGCCCCGACTACAAGCTGTAGCAGCATTTCTCAGATTTTGTAACTGGGGTTGAAGTTTAATTTGTGGGTTCGGAGATTTTTGAAAGCACAAATATGAAATAAAATAATTACATGTTGATGAATTCCGACTTTTATCCTGTGTCAGGCATCAAACAACCATATGAACCAGTTTTTCAATTACATAGATTCATAGCAACTCCTACGTTTTTTCTGATCTTGCATTTTGCTATCATGTGAATCAAAGGCGCCCTAATATAATATAGAGGTGCATATTGGACAAGGTTTAGATTCTCACACAGAATAAGCATGAGTTGGAATTCCCAAAGACAGCCTATCTTTTTATATAAATGGCCCCTCTTAAAAATTCCTGACAAAAATTCAGCAAAAAAATTACTTGCACAATAGCTTAAATGTCATAATATAGCGACTTGGCGGAACAGGCAAAAACAGTGATACAGATGTCACCAGCTCACCGGAGTGAAAATCTAGCACGTAACAATAGGGCATCGAACAACAACGAATTTAAGCTCCCGGCGCGTTATTGCCATATATCTAATGTTTAATTAGAGACAACCAGCTTGTCGATGAGGTCGGCAGCATCTTCCACCGTCGCGATCGCCTGCGCGCTCGACTCCTCCACGGTGATCCCAAAAGCCTCCTCGAGGCCCATAACAATCTCAACCTACAAAACACAATGACAGAAGGTCACTATTACCGCGTACAACATATATCAACATGAAATGGAGAACCATGCTTATTTTTCAAGCATGATCAAGTGCCTTACAAGTCAAAATAAACTAGTCACAAAGTACTGTGAAAAGCTGCTCAGCAGACGGCTTGGTTCTCCCAAACAGCCAAGAACGTTTGCAACAAAGAAGAGAGCACTACACACTGCCAAGCTAAACCTACTACCTATTGAGTCATCCTCCAAAATAAAACTACAGAGTGCACAGAGATGAACGCTACATCTATGGCTTGAGTAGATCTATCTGGCTAGGATGACCTACCGTATCCAAAGAATCGGCACCAAGATCGGTAAACTTAGAGGAGCCACAGACTTCAGTGCCTGCTGGAAGCGCGAGCTGGCTCTTTACGATTTCACAAACCTTGTCTACCGTCTCCTTTTTGGCCTGTTCAATTACAACACCGGTATGAAGCAGTTAGAATCACAGCAATAAAAACTTGATAATAGTAATAAGCCTTCACAAAAATGGACAGTAGAATTTAATTGCTTATCAAAATCCAATTTAGCAAATAAATAATGATTAAATCAATATGGTACACCTAGACTAAGAGCTTACTTATGTCAAATTCTAATACATGCATGCAAATGCATTATACCAAAAAGAATAGTTATCTCAAAATCACAAGACAGATATGCATGATTGCAGTGCACCATGAAAGCATGGCTCTGATGAAAAGAATACTGGGCTTGTATATAGAGAAGATATCTAGTGCTCGCGGCTCTTAGGGTGCTTCCTGTGCTACCGCAAAATAGTCATATTCAAATGTTAAAAAAAATTACGAAAAATTGTGGATGTAAACACGGTATGTTTTTACAACCTCCAAATTTTTTTGCTCCAACTTAGAAATGAACATTGATAAATAAAAAAGACAAAACTAGGAGTGTCCTTTTTTTTTTTGCTTTCATCTTTTTGACACCAGTGACACTATTCATGACAGATTTGTCTTTTTTGTTTCTCAATGTTCATTTTGAATTTGGAGCTGAAATTTTTAGAAGATGTACAGTCATAAACTGCGAACATCCACAATTTTTTGTAGAATTGTTTGAAACATTTTAATATACCTTTTCTGGCGGTAGCACCCTAAGGGGTGGGAGCACTAGATAATTATATAGTGCTGCACTGATTTACCGACATCTGATAAAACAGCTGGAATGAAATAGATTGAAAAAAAATTGAGATGCATATCTTCAGCACCATGTATGAATAATTACGTGACCACGATTCCGCAGAAGTGATAAACCAACTAGCAGATGAAACAGACTGGAAACACACTGAAGCGTGCATTAATCAAGCATCAATTAATGATTAGTTATAAGACTAAAATACTATAGATGTGATAAAACAGCTAGTGGGTGGCAAAAAATTGAGGTGCGCATTAAGCAAGAATCAATTAATGATTAGTTATGTGACTACAATACCAGACAAGGATGATACTTACTGCACAACAAACAGATCTTAGTGGAGCTGACTGCATACGGAAGGACACATTATCCTTCCTTAGAGCAGAGAAGGAGACTGACTTGACATTGATTGCCTGTAAATCATCAAACATGATTTTTCTTAGAAAAGGCAAAAATATGTGAAGGAAGAGCAAGCCCAATCAACATTTCATGAAATAAACTAGTTTTACTATCAATGTTGCAATGAGGCCTATATGAAATATGAAATCAGAAATTCTGCCTTGTTGAAAACGAAAATAGAAGAAGGGGGCATACTAAATAGTAACCAAAACAGGTCATATATTTAGGAACAGAGCTAATATTAGATTAAGCTGTGTTCCAAAACTGTCAAACATGACATGTTTGACTGCTCCACAGCTTTCTAATTTAGTTAATCCTGAATGAACTGCAGATTTTGTAATTACTATAGACGATAGATTAGTAAAAGAAAATGCTTATATTATCCTGCACACATACACAATTTTCTTTTATTTTGTAAGTCTGATAGGAACCTTTGCCGTTACATTTAGCTGCTGGAATAAGTTTATATATGTCTTGAACAAAAACTGTAGGAATGCACAACATACTATACCAATTAATTTAATGAAACTATGTGCTATGAAGCCTGTATGGGGGTGCCCATATATATGTCCAAGAAATTTTCAGACTCTGAATCTAACCACCATTTTTCCATTGCAGTCCATTCAGATCCCTATGTTTTACTTCTAGTACCTTCATATCTTAAAAGAGACAATGCTGTAACTGAGAAATCCTCTAATTCTGATCTAAAACCCATACTACGCTGATGTTCAGCGTGAAGAGAATTCTAAGATTCTGTATAAACCATTTGTACTTGGGAATCTTTCTACGCAAAGTGGGACAAACAGAAACGGGAACTCCTCAGGGCATGCTACCATGAAGCAATGTAAACACCACCACTCAGTAGGGCCTCGGTCAAATAACGTGGCGTGCTACAAATTGTGTATGCATAAAAAAACTGGCACGCGCCGTACAACGCAAGTCCCGTGTTTCCTGCAACAGATTGCACAAAATTCCCGAACATCCCATCTATGCTATACCATAGAAAATTCACGGAACCAATTGCTTTGAACGGGCACACATTCCTATGCAATTCGATGCCATGAATAGCTGCCGCGCCATTCGGATGGATCGACATACAGCAGCGAGCAGAATTACGAACCCCCTACGGCCGCCAGGCCAGATCCAATCGAAACCTACAGCACACGCGCGATTCGATCGCCGATATCGATTCCGAATCGGCGGCTCCCTAACGCGCCGAGCCAACGAATCCTCTACCAAAACCAGAGCGGATCCGCAACCAGATCGCACGGACACCACGCACGAAAGAAATCAAGTACGGTGGAGAGCGCCGCGACTTAAACCCTACCGGATGCAGCGTCCGCAGATCGAACGACATGGGGCGACGAGAGAGAGAGAGGGGGGACTGGTACCTGGATGGGCCTCGCGAAGGAGACGGCGGATGCGGAAGCCATGAGGTAGACAGGAGGCAACGGGGGTGGGGGGCGGGGAGGAGGAGGATGAGGCGGCGGCGGTCGGGCGGCAAATCAGAGCAATCGGGGTGCGCGTGGATGGGATGGGAGTGAGCAGGAGCCCGTCTATATAGCGGGCCGGGCTGGCACGTAGGCGTGGTGGCATCGGGCGTATCGAGTACAAGCGGCGGGGGCGGAGGTCACGAGGCCCGGCCCGTGACGATTCCCCATCTCGCTGCCTCCGCCCCTCGTTTTCCATCCTGGGCCCCACCTCAGCTCAGCGATGTAAAACGACGATGGCGTGCTAGGCTGGCGGTGCACGTTCTTGGTTTGACAAAAATGTTGGTGATGCCGCTGGCAACGGCGGTGCTGCTTCTGTCTGTCCGTGGATGGTTGAGCTGATTTTACTGCTGTTGCGTACGCACGCACGCACGGACGGACAACGTGACAAGATAGGTGGTGACTGGCCGAGTGAAGTTCTTTTTTTTTTTGAAATTTTAACCACTATATTAAGGCAAACAAACCGTCTCGTTAAAAACCTGACGGTCCCCTTATGTAACCTGGTCAGTAAAAGAGTGCGAGTTTACTGCCAGATTCAGATAATAGATACATCGTTCGTTTCTGATAAAACTAGGAGGATTGCTATCCCAAAAAGTAGAGATATTGGAATCATAGCTACTCTAGCTAATTTATGCGCCACGCTATTTGCTTCCCTACACCAGTGTTGTACTGTAATCCGACCAATTCTTCTTGCCTTGTGGAAACAATCGGCTAGTATCGCTGCATATGGGCTCCAAACTTCGATGACTCCATTGAAAGCTTGTGAAAGTTCAAGCGAGTCTGCATCAATGATAACCGGTTCCCACCTTAATTGATCGACCAATTGGAGGCCCCTCTGGAGTTCAATTGCTTCCGCTGTAGTTGCATCAAGCACATGATCGATAGTCCAGCTTGCGCCTGCGATCGCCTCCCCTCTATCATCTCGAAGTATTGCACCTGCAGCACCCGTACCATTAGGAAAAAAACAGGCATCAATGTTCAGTTTGTAATGATTATTTGGTGGTTTCTCCCATGACGTTTCATGTGGCTTTGCATTTGACTCAGCTCTGGAATAGTTGGTTGCGAGTGCTAGGATGAAGAAAGTAGTCTGTGTTAAAGGGGCCAATTGTTCTCCCTTCACGCGCTCCCTTCTCTGCCACCAGATGTACCAAGCTGCAACAACAATTAGTTCCTTTAAACCAATATGCTTAATATGATCAGATCTGTTTATGTCTCTCCGTAGCAGCTCCTCTAAAACAACCGAGCCTGATATGTCCCTACCTTTTGCGTCATTTATAATTGAAGATAAACCAAGGGATTGCCAAACCTCCTCAGCGCATTGACAACTGAACATGAGATGATGCATATCTTCCGGACCCATGCGGCATACTGGACACTCACCTGACACCCGTATATGTCTATCAGCAAGAACAGCGACTCCAAGTATGATCCCATGAAGAGCTTTCCACCCAAAGATTTTAACATTTGCTGGAATTTCCAGTTTCCACAGAATATCCCATACAGGTCTTGTCGAATCAACTTGTTTCCATTCAAATGGTTCCATTCTACATAGTATGCCGATCTCAGAAACAATGATTTTTTGTTCCATGCTAAGCCACAAAGTCTTCATCCTGAATATACTTTTTGATCAACTCTGTGTCCCAAAAGCCAGTTATTGGGTTAATCAGCTCATCAACGTTCCAGGCTCCCTGAAATCCAATGATCAGTCCATATATTAATCGATTTCTCCGAACCCACTCTCCAGATATAACCTCTCTTCAAAGTATTTAACCCTGTCATGATACTCTGCCAAGTATATGAAGATCCACTCTTTGATCCTGCCTTCAGGAGATTCCCATGTGGATAATATTTGGCCCTTAGCACTTTAGCACAAAAACTATCAGGATTGACAATTAATCTCTAACATTGCTTGGCTAGCATTGCTAAATTAAAAGCATGACTGGCGGAGTGAAGTCGGCACACGGCAACCACGGAACCACCTATGGCCGCCCGTACGTGTAGCGTAGCGCATAGAAATCGCGTATCGCCAGTCCACCAGTCCGCTGATTTTACATGCCTGCTTGGTTACCATGCCGATAAATTTTACCTCGGTTCTTGGCCAGCCGGACCCCCGAAAAATTCTAATAAAATGCTTTAGCTACGTCGGCTAAGAGCATTTCCACTCGCGCCCCTTGTAGTCGTCTGGATCGACGTCCGGAGATCTTTTGGGGACTCGTCCGGATGGCGCATCATCGTAGAGGCGGCTTCTCCACTGGGCGCCCCAAACATAGCCTCCCCCTCCCCCCAAAAAAAAACTAGATTTCATTCAAATTTAGGAAATATTACATAGTTGAACGAAATTTAAACTAAAAAATTAAATTTAAACTAAGCTCGATGTGTTCACTAGTTGAACATGTCAAAATCGTCGTCGTTGTCGTCGCCGCATGGCTAGTTGCTCGGCCCCACCTCGTCGTCGTTGGCCGTCGGCGCCGGGGCGTTAACGTGGATGATCGGCGCGCCGGTCTCCGCGTGGTAGACGAAAAACCGCGCGCGCAACAGCTTCGGATAGCGGCGGCGGCGTATTGTACGACTCAGTGAGCTCAGCCATTACGCCCTCCGGGTCGTCCTCCGTCGCCATGGAGCGTGGAGTGCTGCCATCTCCTCGAGCAACATTGAGGGGCGTGGCTCCTTCTTGGGGACGCGCAGTGGCGATATGGGCGCGGAGCGACGCTGGGCACCATGCGCCTCATGCCCCACGGACTGGGCGCCGGCGTGGTGAGGGCGTGAGGCGCGGCTGGTCGCCGGCGTAGTTGTGCGCCAGCACCACCGTCAGAATTAGATGTATAGTGTGGAAAATAGCACTTGTTTGAAGTAAATAAAAAGAGAACAGTGATGACAGTGAATGAGAGAAAAACAATGATTGCAGTAAAAAATATTGTTTGTAGTGGTTATATTATCAGTGTAAAAGAATGAACCGGGGTCCACGGTTCACTAGTGGTATCTCTCCATAAAAGATAGATAACATGCTCGGTAAACAAATTACAGCTGGGCTATTGACAGATATAAATACGGCACCGTAATGCATATGTATGACATGATAATTACTATGCGATTCATGCGGGCATTCCAATTGCATCTATGACTAATAATCCACCCTTGAAGCGTCATCCAATCAAACCTCGGATATTAAGTTGCAATTAATAGATTATTTCCTTAATTAAAGTGTGTAATATAAACAATGAATACATTGTTGTTTTCTCCCTATAGGCAACATCATATCCCACATCCGTTACGTTTCTGTCACTCGAGCGTGAATGAAAGGGGGGGCATGAACCCACTATCGAACATAAAAATTGTAAGAAAATGCTTTAGCTACGTCGGCAAAGTGCATTTCCACTCGCGCCCCTTGTAGTCGTCTGGATCGACGTCCAAAGACCCTTTGGGGGCTCGTCCGGACGGCGCGTCATCGTAGAGGCGGCTTCCCTAGTGGGCGCCCCAAACATAGCCTCCCTCCCCCCCCCCCCCAAAAAAAAATAGATTTCATTCAAATTTAAACTTTCATTCAAATTTAGGAAAGATTACATAGTTCCCAGTGGGCGCCCCAAACATAGCCTCCCTCCCCCCCAAAAAAATAGATTTCATTCAAATTTAGGAAATATTACATAGTTGAACGAAATTTAAATTTAAACTAATCTCGACGTGTTCACTAGTTGAACACGTCAAAATCGCCGTCGTTGTCGTCGCGCGCGGCTAGTGTAACACCTGGGGTGTTACCCTGAGTAGAAAGTTGTTTGTTCTCTTTTTGCTTTGCATCACATGCATCATATGCATTGCACCATGTTTTTAAAATATGAATTTGGTTATCTGTTTTGAACAATTAAAATGGGTGAAAACAACAAATGTTTGTGTAACTCACTTAAGAAGCCAAATTTCCTAACTTAATAAATAAAATTCCAAACTTGCTAAACACCTTTTCAAATTGAAGCTATTGTGGTTTTCTTTTTGTTTTCCTCATCCATGCATCATGCTAATCCACCTTCACCTGTTGGTTAGTTGTAAAACAATTATTTCAACATTAATTCATGGGCTTTTCCATATGCAATCCAAATTGCATATGGGTCCATTTAAATATGTTTACCATGTCAACTAGTTTATCCTGATGCATCTTTAAACTTGTCATGCATCCATATGTTGATCATGCCGGATTTTTTGCCGTAGTAGTAATTGTTGCATCCGGTGTTTGTTCGAGGTTCGTTGCTTCTTCGCGGATAGGACGTTGAGATGATGTGAGCAACGACAAGTTCTGTGGATGTACCTCTACTTGCTGGATCTCAGGCAAGTATACTCACTTGCTGCCAAATGGCTGCCTTTCATCACTTGTTACCGATTCTTTCCGTTGTTCTTATTCTAGCATGTTGATTCGATGCTTGTGTCTCGACCCTATTATATGTTTACCTTGCAGCCATGATATAGCCTTCCTTCCACTTCCTATTAACTGTTGTTTGTTTACCCTGTTGGCCCTCGTGTCGTAGTTGCATGCTTAGATTTGTTTGTGCTCGAGTCTTGTTATCCTTTGTCGTATCACCTGTGTAGTTGATAGTTGGGTTTCAATTCAATCAACAACATGTTAATGTCTGGGGTAATAATAAATTGATGTTAAGGCACCGGCAGGAGGCCCGGGTTAGGGTTTTGAGGCCTGCTAGTGTCGAACTTAATTAGGAAAAGAGTCTTGTCTACTGATCCATGATGAGCGTGCTCACCGCATCCGGGTGGTGGTATGGAACCCCCCTCGACTTAGACCTGATCCGCAGCTTGTCCGAAGAGCCACACTTAGTTCGGGTGTTCCATTTGCTCCTTTGCATAATGGGTTGATCCCCCATGGTTACTGATGATGATGATGATGCATATAGGGCGAGGCCTGTGGTGCCGGGGGGCGTGGTTTTCACCCTTGCGCTTAGGTTAGGTCGGACTGGCCGGGGCCTTATAGCTCCGTGGCTCCTAGGACATGCTGTAGAGATGGTTCGAGTCGTGTCAAGCCAACCTGAGTTTTAGTTGGTGGCTTGAGTGTGTACGGGTACTGGAGCACACCCTGCAGGGATGAATCTTCTCGAGAAGCCGTGTTGTCCGCGGTTATGTGACGACTTGGTGAAAGTGCTGGCTAACAAGTACTCAGACAACTTACACCTAACTATAATAACTTGATTAGTAATATAGCTTACCTCAACCATATAACTGATGTCACCCTAATCAACAGTGTGAGTTATCCTTGGGTTGCTTCCTTAGTAGGGGGTAACATTGGATGGGTTTGTTTGGTGGTTAGTTGTAGTTGGTTCCGATGCGCTATCCTATCTTCTTTCCGTTAGCCGGATGTTGTAGTGAGTCTCTGTAGTTGGTTAGTGCAGCCCGCTGCCGCTTATTTGCAATAATCCCTTCCTTTCCGTTGAACCCAAAGTATTTGTATCTTGTGATGACTGGCTACGCCGGTATCTTGTGAGTATGGTTTATCCACTTGCCAGTACTTAACCGTACTGACCCACGAATCCTTTTTCGTGGCTGCATATTCAACATTGCAGTCAACAGGTTTGAAGTCTGACGACGTTAGCTTGGGAATCCCTCCGGCTTGGCCTGGGCAGGGATTGGACGCTCTCGGTTATCTTCAGGACTCTTAGTCCAATTTGTATCTTGTCCGTAGTCGGACGCTATGTTGTTTCTTCTGCTGTTATTTGGATCTTTGTATTGTATCAGTTGTATCCTTGACTCGTTTGAGTCTTCTTGTATATATCTGTGCTGTTGTTGTTGTGGATTATTCGTGAACTGTTGTAATGTTATCAGACGTGGCAACCTGGAATCGGTTATTATGTGGATTTTGGCGGGAATGCTGAAATCTGCATAGTGCCTGATCCCGGGGCGTCACAAATGGTATCAGAGCCTTGGTTCCGATTCCCAGAGTTGTTTCGATACGAATGGTTATCGAAGCAACGGGTCCGCAAAGCCTGTAGGTTAACCTAGCTAACGGTCGTTGTTTCTAGAGTGTCAAAAACTATTTCTGCTAAACTATTTTGGAAACATCTCAATAGGATTCTTGTTTTCTCCTTATCCCTATTCTATTTTTCCTCCCCTCTTATTTGTTTTGGAGTCTCCCCCCTTGTCTATCTTTCAAAGTGTTAGGATCCTACGTGGGTGGACGTTTTCTGAGCCTTTAACCTAATAGGTTCGATCATCGGAAGATTCCTGGTGGAAGAACATCGTCATCAGCCCGAGCAAGATTCCCTTGTTAGTGGTGTCGAGGAGATCAACTGGAAGCATGAAGAATCGATAGTCGAACTTCTTTCCCCTTCCGGGTTAGCAGGTGGATTGCGAGGGCGCAATCCCTTGTTAGTGGTGTCGTCTGTAACACCTGGGGTGTTACCCTGAGTAGAAAGTTGTTTGTTCTCTTTTTGCTTTGCATCACATGCATCATATGCATTGCACCATGTTTTTCAAAACAACTCAAAATTCAAACCACTTTAAACTTTCACACATTGTCCAAAATTTCCAATTAAAAAGTGCAAACTAAACCACTCAACTTGTTTCAAATAGTTTGAAGTTGATTTATTTAAAATTGCTTGGTAACAAATTTCCCTTTAATCAATACCCTAATGGTAAATTTCCAATTCAACTTCAAATCAAATCATTATAGTGGGCATGATCAAATTGTGGTTTAACAATTAAAATCTTGCAAACAAATTAAGTTCAATGAGCTTTCATAACTGTTTGAGTTAATGGAATAAAATTGTTTAAAATTCAATCTTCATGAAATACTATGGAGATTCAAATAACAACTTAAAACTCAAATAAATATTTCAAAATATTTTGGACTTGATGTTAACATTGCTTGACATTGCTGTTTTGCAAATTAACAAAATATATTTCATAAAAATTAAAACCCCAAACCCCAACCTATTCTTTTCTCTCCCTCCTTTTCTTTTCTTCCAAGCAAAAAAAAAGAGGAAAAAAAATCAAAAGGAGAGGGTGAGCTAGGTGGAGGCAGGCCAAAGCCCACCACCTCAGCCCACCTCCCTCAGCCCACCAAGCTCCATCTTCCACCTCTGTCCGTACAGGGGGGGGGGGAGATGTCGCTGTCATCCCCCACCGAGCCCTCACCTGCTCCTACCCCTATCCTTATCTAGCCCCTAGGGTTCCCCTAAGCCTAGGCCGCCCCCCTTCCTCCTCCTCCTCCCATCCGCCGCCAATCTTCTTTCCCCCTCGGAATTCCCCTCCAAACTCTCTGAATTTTCTCTGTCTCTGAATGTTCACCATGGCCGCACCTTGGCGACCATGGCGCCGCCGCGCTGCTTGTCGCCGGCCCGCGCTCTCAACGGGAATGGAAACAGGAGGGTTCCATCCCTGTTTCTCCCGAAGACACCTCGGACGGGGAACGCTTGCACCGGCCGCCGTCGTCGCCGTCTTTTCCTTCCGCGCGCAGCGAACGACGCCATCATCTCCGCCGCCTTCTGCTTCTGCGACAGCCGAGGTGAGCGTCTCTCCCCTCTCTCCCCTCTCTTCCTCTCCTATCTCTCTCCCCTTGCCCCGCGGCCGCACCCCATCGCCGCCGGCCGCAGCTCGCTGATTGCCGTCGTCTTCCCGATCGTGTTACAGTAACCGAATTTTGGTACAGTTTCGACAGGCCTTAAGACACCTCAAAACAAACTTGCCTCCGTATCCATCACAAACGTGACAGCAGCCCAGTGGCTAGGACCCTTGCGCGCAAGCCCCAGGTCCTGGTTTCGATTCCCCCAAGCCACACCTTTTTTCAAGCCTTTTTCTTTTTCTGCCCAAATTTCAGAAACTCAGATCTGAGGCATTAATTCTAAAATCAATATAAAATTGAATATTGCTCCAATTTGAATGATTCAAATTCCTGTGGATTCAAAATTTTGTGCTCCTTCTATTAATGTCAAGTTTGCAATATGTTGTTGTAACAATTTGTGCACTAAATAATTAATTACTGAAAATGCAATAAAAATTGGAAACTTTGGAATTTCATAACTTGAGTTGTGCTCATCCAATTTAAGCAAACTTGGGCTCTAAAAATTTGTCTTAACAAACTCTACACATTGGTATTTTATTTGGGCACAATTGAATTAATTTTGAACATGTTTTCCTCTGTTTACTAAAAAGGGCAGAATAAGACTATTTATGGAAAATTGCATAATAAATTCAATAATAACCCAAAAATTATGTTTGAGAGCTCAAAATGTTCAGTGAAACATTTGCTACATGTTTTCCACCTTTTCAATGCAATTTGTTTACTGTTTTCCCTAATTAAAGGTGGTGCAATAATCCAATGCCTTAATTAAACCTTTTAAATTGCAAAATTCATAACTTGGGCAATTCAAATCCAATTCCAACATGTAAAATATGTTTTCCGTCCCATTTTTCATGAACTTTGCAAATATCAACTTTGTTTTCTATTTTGAATAATTTAAATTGCTGAAAACAATTGTTTCTTATTTAATGCAATTAAAATTGCCAAATTAATAACTTGCTCATTTTAAATCCAAATTCAACAAATGAAATATGTTTTCCATCTAAAATTTTGTGTTCCTTCCAAATATGAATTTGGTTATCTGTTTTGAACAATTAAAATGGGTGAAAACAACAAATGTTTGTGTAACTCACTTAAGAAGCCAAATTTCCTAACTTAATAAATAAAATTCCAAACTTGGTAAACACCTTTTCAAATTGAAGCTATTGTTGTTTTCTTTTTGTTTTCCTCATCCATGCATCATGCTAATCCACCTTCACCTGTTGGTTAGTTGTAAAACAATTATTTCAACATTAATTCATGGGCTTTTCCATATGCAATCCAAATTGCATATGGGTCCATTTAAATATGTTTACCATGTCAACTAGTTTATCCTGATGCATCTTTAAACTTGTCATGCATCCGTATCTTGATCATGCCGGATTTTTTGCCGTAGTAGTAATTGTTGCATCCGGTGTTTGTTCGAGGTTTGTTGCTTCTTCGCGGATAGGACGTTGAGATGATGTGAGCAACGACAAGTTCTGTGGATGTACCTCTACTTGTTGGATCTCAGGCAAGTATACTCACTTGCTGCCAAATGGCTGCCTTTCATCACTTGTTACCGATTCTTTCCGTTGTTCTTATTCTAGAATGTTGATTCGATGCTTGTGTCTCGACCCTATTATATGTTTACCTTGCAGCCATGATATAGCCTTCCTTCCACTTCCTATTAACTGTTGTTTGTTTACCCTGTTGGCCCTCGTGTCGTAGTTGCATGCTTAGATTTGTTTGTGCTCGAGTCTTGTTATCCTTTGTCGTATCACCTGTGTAGTTGATAGTTGGGTTTCAATTCAATCAACAACATGTTAATGTCTGGGGTAATAATAAATTGATGTTAAGGCACCGGCAGGAGGCCCGGGTTAGGGTTTTGAGGCCTGCTAGTGTCGAACTTAATTAGGAAAAGAGTCTTGTCTACTGATCCATGATGAGCGTGCTCACCGCATCCGGGTGGTGGTATGGAACCCCCCTCGACTTAGACCTGATCCGCAGCTTGTCCGAAGAGCCACACTTAGTTCGGGTGTTCCATTTGCTCCTTTGCATAATGGGTTGATCCCCCATGGTTACTGATGATGATGATGATGCATATAGGGCGAGGCCTGTGGTGCCGGGGGGAGTGGTTTTCACCCTTGCGCTTAGGTTAGGTCGGACTGGCCGGGACCTTATAGCTCCGTGGCTCCTAGGACATGCTGTAGAGATGGTTCGAGTCGTGTCAAGCCAACCTGAGTTTTAGTTGGTGGCTTGAGTGTGTACGGGTACTGGAGCACACCCTGCAGGGATGAATCTTCTCGAGAAGCCGTGTTGTCCGCGGTTATGTGACGACTTGGTGAAAGTGCTGGCTAACAAGTACTCAGACAACTTACACCTAACTATAATAACTTGATTAGTAATATAGCTTACCTCAACCATATAACTGATGTCACCCTAATCAACAGTGTGAGTTATCCTTGGGTTGCTTCCTTAGTAGGGGGTAACATTGGATGGGTTTGTTTGGTGGTTAGTTGTAGTTGGTTCCGATGCGCTATCCTATCTTCTTTCCGTTAGCCGGATGTTGTAGTGAGTCTCTGTAGTTGGTTAGTGCAGCCCGCTGCCGCTTATTTGCAATAATCCCTTCCTTTCTGTTGAACCCAAAGTATTTGTATCTTGTGATGACTGGCTACGCCGGTATCTTGTGAGTATGGTTTATCCACTTGCCAGTACTTAACCGTACTGACCCACGAATCCTTTTTCGTGGCTGCATATTCAACATTGCAGTCAACAGGTTTGAAGTCTGACGACGTTAGCTTGGGAATCCCTCCGGCTTGGCCTGGGCAGGGATTGGACGCTCTCGGTTATCTTCAGGACTCTTAGTCCAATTTGTATCTTGTCCGTAGTCGGACGCTATGTTGTTTCTTCTGCTGTTATTTGGATCTTTGTATTGTATCAGTTGTATCCTTGACTCGTTTGAGTCTTCTTGTATATATCTGTGTTGTTGTTGTTGTGGATTATTCGTGAACTGTTGTAATGTTATCAGACGTGGCAACCTGGAATCGGTTATTATGTGGATTTTGGCGGGAATGCTGAAATCTGCATAGTGCCCGATCCCGGGGCGTCACAAATGGTATCAGAGCCTTGGTTCCGATTCCCAGAGTTGTTTCGATACGAATGGTTATCGAAGCAACGGGTCCGCAAAGCCTGTAGGTTAACCTAGCTAACGGTCGTTGTGTTTAGAGTGTCAAAAACTATTTCTGCTAAACTATTTTGGAAACATCTCAATAGGATTCTTGTTTTCTCCTTATCCCTATTCTATTTTTCCTCCCCTCTTATTTGTTTTGGAGTCTCCCCCTTGTCTATCTTTCAAAGTGTTAGGATCCTACGTGGGTGGACGTTTTCTGAGCCTTTAACCTAATAGGTTCGATCATCGGAAGATTCCTGGTGGAAGAACATCGTCATCAGCCCGAGCAAGATTCCCTTGTTAGTGGTGTCGAGGAGATCAACTGGAAGCATGAAGAATCGATAGTCGAACTTCTTTCCCCTTCCGGGTTAGCAGGTGGATTGCGAGGGCGCAATCCCTTGTTAGTGGTGTCGTCTGTAACACCTGGGGTGTTACCCTGAGTAGAAAGTTGTTTGTTCTCTTTTTGCTTTGCATCACATGCATCATATGCATTGCACCATGTTTTTCAAAACAACTCAAAATTCAAACCACTTTAAACTTTCACACATTGTCCAAAATTTCCAATTAAAAAGTGCAAACTAAACCACTCAACTTGTTTCAAATAGTTTGAAGTTGATTTATTTAAAATTGCTTGGTAACAAATTTCCCTTTAATCAATACCCTAATGGTAAATTTCCAATTCAACTTCAAATCAAATCATTATAGTGGGCATGATCAAATTGTGGTTTAACAATTAAAATCTTGCAAACAAATTAAGTTCAATGAGCTTTCATAACTGTTTGAGTTAATGGAATAAAATTGTTTAAAATTCAATCTTCATGAAATACTATGGAGATTCAAATAACAACTTAAAACTCAAATGAATATTTCAAAATATTTTGGACTTGATGTTAACATTGCTTGACATTGCTGTTTTGCAAATTAACAAAATATATTTCATAAAAATTAAAACCCCAAACCCCAACCTATTCTTTTCTCTCCCTCCTTTTCTTTTCTTCCAAGCAAAAAAAAAAGAGGAAAAAAAATCAAAAGGAGAGGGTGAGCTAGGTGGAGGCAGGCCAAAGCCCACCACCTCCCTCAGCCCACCAAGCTCCATCTTCCACCTCTGTCCGTACAGGGGGGGGGGGGAGATGTCGCTGTCATCCCCCACCGAGCCCTCACCTGCTCCTACCCCTCCCCTTATCTAGCCCCTAGGGTTCCCCTAACCCTAGGCCGCCCCCCTTCCTCCTCCTCCTCCCATCCGCCGCCAATCTTCTTTCCCCCTCGGAATTCCCCTCCAAACTCTCTGAATTTTCTCTGTCTCTGAATGTTCACCATGGCCGCACCTTGGCGACCATGGCGCCGCCGCGCTGCTTGTCGCCGGCCCGCGCTCTCAACGGGAATGGAACCAGGAGGGTTCCATCCCTGTTTCTCCCGAAGACACCTCGGACGGGGAACGCTTGCACCGGCCGCCGTCGTCGCCGTCTTTTCCTTCCGCGCGCAGCGAACGACGCCATCATCTCCGCCGCCTTCTGCTTCTGCGACAGCCGAGGTGAGCGTCTCTCCCCTCTCTCCCCTCTCTCCCTCTCCTCTCTCTCTCCCCTTGCCCCGCGGCCGCACCCCATCGCCGCCGGCCGCAGCTCGCTGATTGCCGTTGTCTTCCCGATCGTGTTACAGTAACCGAATTTTGGTACAGTTTCGACAGGCCTTAAGACACCTCAAAACAAACTTGCCTCCGTATCCATCACAAACGTGACAGCAGCCCAGTGGCTAGGACCCTTGCGCGCAAGCCCCAGGTCCTGGTTTCGATTCCCCCAAGCCACACCTTTTTTCAAGCCTTTTTCTTTTTCTGCCCAAATTTCAGAAACTCAGATCTGAGGCATTAATTCTAAAATCAATATAAAATTGAATATTGCTCCAATTTGAATGATTCAAATTCCTGTGGATTCAAAATTTTGTGCTCCTTCTATTAATGTCAAGTTTGCAATATGTTGTTGTAACAATTTGTGCACTAAATAATTAATTACTGAAAATGCAATAAAAATTGGAAACTTTGGAATTTCATAACTTGAGTTGTGCTCATCCAATTTAAGCAAACTTGGGCTCTAAAAATTTGTCTTAACAAACTCTACACATTGGTATTTTATTTGGGCACAATTGAATTAATTTTGAACATGTTTTCCTCTGTTTACTAAAAAGGGCAGAATAAGACTATTTATGGAAAATTGCATAATAAATTCAATAATAACCCAAAAATTATGTTTGAGAGCTCAAAATGTTCAGTGAAACATTTGCTACATGTTTTCCACCTTTTCAATGCAATTTGTTTACTGTTTTCCCTAATTAAAGGTGGTGCAATAATCCAATGCCTTAATTAAACCTTTTAAATTGCAAAATTCATAACTTGGGCAATTCAAATCCAATTCCAACATGTAAAATATGTTTTCCGTCCCATTTTTCATGAACTTTGCAAATATCAACTTTGTTTTCTATTTTGAATAATTTAAATTGCTGAAAACAATTGTTTCTTATTTAATGCAATTAAAATTGCCAAATTAATAACTTGCTCATTTTAAATCCAAATTCAACAAATGAAATATGTTTTCCATCTAAAATTTTGTGTTCCTTCCAAATATGAATTTGGTTATCTGTTTTGAACAATTAAAATGGGTGAAAACAACAAATGTTTGTGTAACTCACTTAAGAAGCCAAATTTCCTAACTTAATAAATAAAATTCCAAACTTGGTAAACACCTTTTCAAATTGAAGCTATTGTTGTTTTCTTTTTGTTTTCCTCATCCATGCATCATGCTAATCCACCTTCACCTGTTGGTTAGTTGTAAAACAATTATTTCAACATTAATTCATGGGCTTTTCCATATGCAATCCAAATTGCATATGGGTCCATTTAAATATGTTTACCATGTCAACTAGTTTATCCTGATGCATCTTTAAACTTGTCATGCATCCATATCTTGATCATGCCGGAATTTGTGCCGTAGTAGTAATTGTTGCATCCGGTGTTTGTTCGAGGTTTGTTGCTTCTTCGTGGATAGGACGTTGAGATGATGTGAGCAACGACAAGTTCTGTGGATGTACCTCTACTTGTTGGATCTCAGGCAAGTATACTCACTTGCTGCCAAATGGCTGCCTTTCATCACTTGTTACCGATTCTTCCCGTTGTTCTTATTCTAGCCTGTTGATTCGATGCTTGTGCCTCGACCCTATTATATGTTTACCTTGCAGCCATGATATAGCCTTCCTTCCACTTCCTATTAACTGTTGTTTGTTTACCCTGTTGGCCCTCGTGTCGTAGTTGCATGCTTAGATTTGTTTGTGCTCGAGTCTTGTTATCCTTTGTCGTATCACCTATGTAGTTGATAGTTGGGTTTCAATTCAATCAACAACATGTTAATGTCTGGGGTAATAATAAATTGATGTTAAGGCACCTGCAGGAGGCCCGGGTTAGGGTTTTGAGGCCTGCTAGTGTCGATCTTAATTAGGAAAAGAATCTTGTCTACTGATCCATGATGAGCGTGCTCACCGCATCCGGGTGGTGGTATGGAACCCCCCTCGACTTAGACCTGATCCGCAGCTTGTCCGAAGAGCCACACTTAGTTCGGGTGTTCCATTTGCTCCTTTGCATAATGGGTTGATCCCCCATGGTTACTGATGATGATGATGATGCATATAGGGCGAGGCCTGTGGTGCCGGGGGGTGTGGTTTTCACCCTTGCGCTTAGGTTAGGTCGGACTGGCCGGGACCTTATAGCTCCGTGGCTCCTAGGACATGCTGTAGAGATGGTTCGAGTCGTGTCAAGCCAACCTGAGTTTTAGTTGGTGGCTTGAGTGTGTACGGGTACTGGAGCACACCCTGCAGGGATGAATCTTCTCGAGAAGCCGTGTTGTCCGCGGTTATGTGAGGACTTGGTGAAAGTGCTGGCTAACAAGTACTCAGACAACTTACACCTAACTATAATAACTTGATTAGTAATATAGCTTACCTCAACCATATAACTGATGTCACCCTAATCAACAGTGTGAGTTATCCTTGGGTTGCTTCCTTAGTAGGGGGTAACATTGGATGGGTTTGTTTGGTGGTTAGTTGTAGTTGGTTACAATGCGCTATCCTATCTTCTTTCTGTTAGCCGGATGTTGTAGTCAGTCTCCGTAGTTGGTTAGTGCAGCCCGCTGCCACTTATTTGCAATAATCCCTTCCTTTCCGTTGAACCCAAAGTATTTGTATCTTGTGATGACTGGCTACGCCGGTATCTTGTGAGTATGGTTTATCCACTTGCCAGTACTTAACTGTACTGACCCACGAATCCTTTTTCGTGGCTGCATATTCAACATTGCAGTCAACAGGTTTGAAGTCTGACGACGTTAGCTTGGGAATCCCTCCGGCTTGGCCTGGGCAGGGATTGGACGCTCTCGGTTATCTTCAGGACTCTTAGTCCAATTTGTATCTTGTCCGTAGTCGGACGCTATGTTGTTTCTTCTGCTGTTATTTGGATCTTTGTATTGTATCAGTTGTATCCTTGACTCGTTTGAGTCTTCTTGTATATATCTGTGCTGTTGTTGTTGTGGATTATTCGTGAACTGTTGTAATGTTATCAGACGTGGCAACCTGGAATCGGTTATTATGTGGATTTTGGCGGGAATGCTGAAATCTGCATAGTGCCCGATCCCGGGGCGTCACAAATGGTATCAGAGCCTTGGTTCCGATTCCCAGAGTTGTTTCGATACGAATGGTTATCGAAGCAACGGGTCCGCAAAGCCTGTAGGTTAACCTAGCTAACGGTCGTTGTGTTTAGAGTGTCAAAAACTATTTCTGCTAAACTATTTTGGAAACATCTCAATAGGATTCTTGTTTTCTCCTTATCCCTATTCTATTTTTCCTCCCCTCTTATTTGTTTTGGAGTCTCCCCCTTGTCTATCTTTCAAAGTGTTAGGATCCTACGTGGGTGGACGTTTTCTGAGCCTTTAACCTAATAGGTTCGATCATCGGAAGATTCCTGGTGGAAGAACATCGTCATCAGCCCGAGCAAGATTCCCTTGTTAGTGGTGTCGAGGAGATCAACTGGAAGCATGAAGAATCGATAGTCGAACTTCTTTCCCCTTCCGGGTTAGCAGGTGGATTGCGAGGGCGCAATCCCTTGTTAGTGGTGTCGTCTGTAACACCTGGGGTGTTACCCTGAGTAGAAAGTTGTTTGTTCTCTTTTTGCTTTGCATCACATGCATCATATGCATTGCACCATGTTTTTCAAAACAACTCAAAATTCAAACCACTTTAAACTTTCACACATTGTCCAAAATTTCCAATTAAAAAGTGCAAACTAAACCACTCAACTTGTTTCAAATAGTTTGAAGTTGATTTATTTAAAATTGCTTGGTAACAAATTTCCCTTTAATCAATACCCTAATGGTAAATTTCCAATTCAACTTCAAATCAAATCATTATAGTGGGCATGATCAAATTGTGGTTTAACAATTAAAATCTTGCAAACAAATTAAGTTCAATGAGCTTTCATAACTGTTTGAGTTAATGGAATAAAATTGTTTAAAATTCAATCTTCATGAAATACTATGGAGATTCAAATAACAACTTAAAACTCAAATGAATATTTCAAAATATTTTGGACTTGATGTTAACATTGCTTGACATTGCTGTTTTGCAAATTAACAAAATATATTTCATAAAAATTAAAACCCCAAACCCCAACCTATTCTTTTCTCTCCCTCCTTTTCTTTTCTTCCAAGCAAAAAAAAAAGAGGAAAAAAAATCAAAAGGAGAGGGTGAGCTAGGTGGAGGCAGGCCAAAGCCCACCACCTCCCTCAGCCCACCAAGCTCCATCTTCCACCTCTGTCCGTACAGGGGGGGGGGGGAGATGTCGCTGTCATCCCCCACCGAGCCCTCACCTGCTCCTACCCCTCCCCTTATCTAGCCCCTAGGGTTCCCCTAACCCTAGGCCGCCCCCCTTCCTCCTCCTCCTCCCATCCGCCGCCAATCTTCTTTCCCCCTCGGAATTCCCCTCCAAACTCTCTGAATTTTCTCTGTCTCTGAATGTTCACCATGGCCGCACCTTGGCGACCATGGCGCCGCCGCGCTGCTTGTCGCCGGCCCGCGCTCTCAACGGGAATGGAACCAGGAGGGTTCCATCCCTGTTTCTCCCGAAGACACCTCGGACGGGGAACGCTTGCACCGGCCGCCGTCGTCGCCGTCTTTTCCTTCCGCGCGCAGCGAACGACGCCATCATCTCCGCCGCCTTCTGCTTCTGCGACAGCCGAGGTGAGCGTCTCTCCCCTCTCTCCCCTCTCTCCCTCTCCTCTCTCTCTCCCCTTGCCCCGCGGCCGCACCCCATCGCCGCCGGCCGCAGCTCGCTGATTGCCGTCGTCTTCCCGATCGTGTTACAGTAACCGAATTTTGGTACAGTTTCGACAAGCCTTAAGACACCTCAAAACAAACTTGCCTCCGTATCCATCACAAACGTGACAGCAGCCCAGTGGCTAGGACCCTTGCGCGCAAGCCCCAGGTCCTGGTTTCGATTCCCCCAAGCCACACCTTTTTTCAAGCCTTTTTCTTTTTCTGCCCAAATTTCAGAAACTCAGATCTGAGGCATTAATTCTAAAATCAATATAAAATTGAATATTGCTCCAATTTGAATGATTCAAATTCCTGTGGATTCAAAATTTTGTGCTCCTTCTATTAATGTCAAGTTTGCAATATGTTGTTGTAACAATTTGTGCACTAAATAATTAATTACTGAAAATGCAATAAAAATTGGAAACTTTGGAATTTCATAACTTGAGTTGTGCTCATCCAATTTAAGCAAACTTGGGCTCTAAAAATTTGTCTTAACAAACTCTACACATTGGTATTTTATTTGGGCACAATTGAATTAATTTTGAACATGTTTTCCTCTGTTTACTAAAAAGGGCAGAATAAGACTATTTATGGAAAATTGCATAATAAATTCAATAATAACCCAAAAATTATGTTTGAGAGCTCAAAATGTTCAGTGAAACATTTGCTACATGTTTTCCACCTTTTCAATGCAATTTGTTTACTGTTTTCCCTAATTAAAGGTGGTGCAATAATCCAATGCCTTAATTAAACCTTTTAAATTGCAAAATTCATAACTTGGGAAATTCAAATCCAATTCCAACATGTAAAATATGTTTTCCGTCCCATTTTTCATGAACTTTGCAAATATCAACTTTGTTTTCTATTTTGAATAATTTAAATTGCTGAAAACAATTGTTTCTTATTTAATGCAATTAAAATTGCCAAATTAATAACTTGCTCATTTTAAATCCAAATTCAACAAATGAAATATGTTTTCCATCTAAAATTTTGTGTTCCTTCCAAATATGAATTTGGTTATCTGTTTTGAACAATTAAAATGGGTGAAAACAACAAATGTTTGTGTAACTCACTTAAGAAGCCAAATTTCCTAACTTAATAAATAAAATTCCAAACTTGGTAAACACCTTTTCAAATTGAAGCTATTGTTGTTTTCTTTTTGTTTTCCTCATCCATGCATCATGCTAATCCACCTTCACCTGTTGGTTAGTTGTAAAACAATTATTTCAACATTAATTCATGGGCTTTTCCATATGCAATCCAAATTGCATATGGGTCCATTTAAATATGTTTACCATGTCAACTAGTTTATCCTGATGCATCTTTAAACTTGTCATGCATCCATATCTTGATCATGCCGGAATTTGTGCCGTAGTAGTAATTGTTGCATCCGGTGTTTGTTCGAGGTTTGTTGCTTCTTCGCGGATAGGACGTTGAGATGATGTGAGCAACGACAAGTTCTGTGGATGTACCTCTACTTGTTGGATCTCAGGCAAGTATACTCACTTGCTGCCAAATGGCTGCCTTTCATCACTTGTTACCGATTCTTTCCGTTGTTCTTATTCTAGCCTGTTGATTCGATGCTTGTGCCTCGACCCTATTATATGTTTACCTTGCAGCCATGATATAGCCTTCCTTCCACTTCCTATTAACTGTTGTTTGTTTACCCTGTTGGCCCTCGTGTCGTAGTTGCATGCTTAGATTTGTTTGTGCTCGAGTCTTGTTATCCTTTGTCGTATCACCTGTGTAGTTCATAGTTGGGTTTCAATTCAATCAACAACATGTTAATGTCTGGGGTAATAATAAATTGATGTTAAGGCACCTGCAGGAGGCCCGGGTTAGGGTTTTGAGGCCTGCTAGTGTCGATCTTAATTAGGAAAAGAATCTTGTCTACTGATCCATGATGAGCGTGCTCACCGCATCCGGGTGGTGGTATGGAACCCCCCTCGACTTAGACCTGATCCGCAGCTTGTCCGAAGAGCCACACTTAGTTCGGGTGTTCCATTTGCTCCTTTGCATAATGGGTTGATCCCCCATGGTTACTGATGATGATGATGATGCATATAGGGCGAGGCCTGTGGTGCCGGGGGGTGTGGTTTTCACCCTTGCGCTTAGGTTAGGTCGGACTGGCCGGGACCTTATAGCTCCGTGGCTCCTAGGACATGCTGTAGAGATGGTTCGAGTCGTGTCAAGCCAACCTGAGTTTTAGTTGGTGGCTTGAGTGTGTACGGGTACTGGAGCACACCCTGCAGGGATGAATCTTCTCGAGAAGCCGTGTTGTCCGCGGTTATGTGAGGACTTGGTGAAAGTGCTGGCTAACAAATACTCAGACAACTTACACCTAACTATAATAACTTGATTAGTAATATAGCTTACCTCAACCATATAACTGATGTCACCCTAATCAACAGTGTGAGTTATCCTTGGGTTGCTTCCTTAGTAGGGGGTAACATTGGATGGGTTTGTTTGGTGGTTAGTTGTAGTTGGTTACGATGCGCTATCCTATCTTCTTTCTGTTAGCCGGATGTTGTAGTGAGTCTCCGTAGTTGGTTAGTGCAGCCCGCTGCCGCTTATTTGCAATAATCCCTTCCTTTCCGTTGAACCCAAAGTATTTGTATCTTGTGATGACTGGCTACGCCGGTATATTGTGAGTATGGTTTATCCACTTGCCAGTACTTAACCGTACTGACCCACGAATCCTTTTTCGTGGCTGCATATTCAATATTGCAGTCAACAGGTTTGAAGTCTGACGATGTTAGCTTGGGAATCCCTCCGGCTTGGCCTGGGCAGGGATTGGACGCTCTCGGTTATCTTCAGGACTCTTAGTCCAATTTGTATCTTGTCCGTAGTCGGACGCTATGTTGTTTCTTCCGCTGTTATTTGGATCTTTGTATTGTATCAGTTGTATCCTTGACTCGTTTGAGTCTTCTTGTATATATCTGTGCTGTTGTTGTTGTGGATTATTCGTGAACTGTTGTAATGTTATCAGACGTGGCAACCTGGAATCGGTTATTATGTGGATTTTGGCGGGAATGCTGAAATCTGCATAGTGCCCGATCCCGGGGCGTCACAGCTAGTTGCTCGGCCCCGCCTCGTCGTCGATGGCCGCCGGAGCCGGGCGTCAACGTAGATGATCGGCGCGCCGGTATCCGCGTGGTAGACGAAGAACCATGCGCGTGCGGCGTCTTCGGATAGCGGCGGCGACGTATTGTACGACTTAGTGAGCTCCGCCATTACGCCATCCGGGTCGTCCTCCATCGCCATGGAGCGCTGGAGCGCCGCCATCTCCTCGAGCAACGTCGAGGGGCGTGGCTTATGCTTGGGGACGCGCAGTGGCGGTGTGGGCGCGGAGCGACGCTGGGCACCATGTGTCTCACGTCCCACGGACTGGGCGCCGACGTGGTGAGGTGCGGCTGGTCGCCGGTGTAGATGTGCGCCAGCACCACCGTCAGAATTAGATGTATAGTGTGAAAAATAGTACTTGTTTGCAGTAAATAAAAAGAAAACAATGATGGTAGTGAATGAGAGGAAAACGATGATTGCAGTAAAGAAAACATTGTTTACAATGGTTATATTATTAGTGTAAAAGAATGCACCGGGGTCCAGAGTTCACTAGTGGTGCGTCTCCATAAAAGATAAATAATATGTTGGGTAAACAAATTACAGCTAGGCATTTGACAGATATAAAGACTGCATCGTAATGTATATGCATGACATGATGATTACTATGTGATTCATACGGACGTTACAACATAATTCATAGACCGTTATCCAACTGCATCTATGACTAATAACCCACCCTCGGAGCGTCATCTAATCAAACTTGGGGTATTAAGTTGCAAGCAACAGATTATTGCCTCAAGTAAAGTATGTAATGTAAACAATGAAACCATTGTTCTTTCTCCCTAATGGTAGCAGCACATCCCCATCCGTTATGATTCTGTCACTCGAGCGTGAATGAAAGGGAGGCATGAACCCATTATCGAGCATAAATACTCCCTCTTGGAGTTAAAAGTATCAACTTGGTCAGAGCATCTACTAGTAATAGAGAGCATGCAAGATAATTAATAATATAAACATGATAGATTGATAATCACTTGACGTAGCATTCAATATTCATCGGATCTCAGCAAACACAACATGTAGCATTACAAACAGATGATCTTGATCATGTTAGGCAGCTCACAAGATCTAAACATGAGGCATAAAGAGGAGAAGACAACCATCTAGCTACTGATATTCACCCATAGTCCAAGGATGAACTACCCAAGCATTACTCCAGAGGCAGGCATAGTGATGAAGAGCCCTCCGGTGATGATTCTCCCTCCCGGCAGGGTGCCGGGGAGAGCTTCAGAACCCTCCCAAATTAGGATTGAC